>JARGCV010000041.1:9500000-10100000 GCA_034064705.1 Bothrops alternatus
ACCAAACTTTTTTTACTCACTGAAGTTAAGATGCATTTGATGCCGAAATGAATTAGGATCTGAACACTTGAAAAAGAAAATACAGTTAGTCCTCGATTTACCACCACAATTAAGCCGAACATTTCCTTTACTAAGTAAGACAATTTTTTAATAACATTTTATTAAGTTGTAAAGTAAAATACAAAATACAAAGCAAATAGTAGGACACAATGAGGAGGAAAAAGAGAGAAGAAAGGGAGGGAAACAAAAAAAGAGATTGACGTCCGACTTCCCCTGTTGCAGCAGAATAAAGCATTAACGTTGAGCCTCAACTTTTTACTTTTTCACAATAGTAAAAATTAGCCATTTCTGTAACAACAAATCAATCTAATCAATGAAACCCAGAATCAAAGTTTCATTTTTTTCCCACCTCAAGCACAAAGTCCAGAAGCGGTCTCCATGGAAGACAATTGTTAAGTGAGTTTTGCCTCAGCATACGATCTTTCTTGCCACAGTTGTGAAGTGAATCACTGCAGTTTTTAAGTTAGTCACACGGTTGTTAAGTAAATTTGGCTTCCCCAGTGACTTTGCTTGTCAGAAGGTTGCAAAAGATGACCCCGGGACATTGCAGCTGTCATAAATATGAGCCAGCTGCCAAGTGTCTGAATTTTGATCATGTGACCATGGAACATAAGAACATAAGAAGAGCCATGCTGAATCAGGCCAAAGCCCATCGAGTCCAGCATTCTGTGTCACACAGTGGCCCACCAAATGTACATGGGGATCTTGAGCAGAAAGAGAAGGCAAAACCCTCCCTTTCCCTTGACCCCCAACAAATGGTACTCAAGGGAATCCTGCCTGCCTCAACCAACATAGAGGCGGCACATGGACATCCGTTTTAATAACCACCGATACACTTGGCATCCATGAATCTATCTAGCCCTGCCTTGAAGCTGTCAAGGCTGACAGCTGTCACGACCCCTTCAGGAAGTGAATTCCATAAATCAACGACCCTCTGGGTGAAGAAATATTTCCCTTTATTTGTCCTCACTTTCTTAGCTATAAGCTTTAGGGAGTGCCCCCTTGTCCTGGTATTGTGTGATAGAGAAAAGAATTTTTCTCTATCCACATTTTCTATCCCATGCATGATTTTATACACTTCGATCAAGTCACCCCTTAAACGCCGTCTTTCAAGGCTGAAGAGACCAAGGCGTTGCAATCTGGTTTCATAAGGGAGGCGCTCCATTTCCTTGATCATTCTTGTTGCCCTTTTTTGCACCTTTTCCAGTTCCATTATATCCTTCTTGAGGTGCGGTGACCAGAACTGTACACAGTTGCAACGGAGATGTTGCAATGGAGATGTTGCAACGGTTGTAAGTGTGAAAAAAGGTCACAAGTCATTTTTTCCAGTGCCATTGTAGCTTTGAACGGTCACTAAAAGAATGGTTGTAAGAAGAGGACAACCTGTCAACATGAAGTTTTAAAATTATTACTAGATGCTAAAAATAAAAAAGGGTAACTGTTTTTCACCAGACCTGTAATATTGGATTTAAATGCATTTAAACTGAAAGAGAAATTATATGCTTGTTATTTCCTCTCTCGTCTGGGCTAAAGTCTCAATCTGTACTGGAATTTAATTAGAGGATGTCCATTGAAGTGCAGAATTGTTCCATTCAATTAATATGTAAACTTGTTCCTACTTCATTTTATTTGGCTTTAAACCTGAATCTTAAGATTGTCTTGCCATCTTGTTTTTGTTTTAATTTATTTTTGTAATATTTGCTGAAATCAGTGCAGAGATTTAAATTGAAAACAAAGTTGAAGTTTAGAATGCCATCATAGGTGATTTCTTAGCTAGAAAATCATGTATGGTATCTCTGCTGTCTTCTAATTTAAAAATCAACTCCCACGTAAATGACATTCAGGTGATGGGACGATGACATTTACAGTATTAGTTACATCAGAGGTCTTCAAACTTGGCAACTTTAAGATTTGTGGACTTCAACTCCCAGAATTCCTGGCTGAGGAATTCTGGGAGTTGAAGTCCACAAGTCTTAAAGTTGCCAGGTTTGAAGACCCCTGAGTTACATGTTCAGGAATATGGAGATAAACTTGAAGAAGGCATGCAAGAACAATTACATAACCATCTGCTTAGCCCTGGGAAGAAAGAGACTGTGAGAACAGAATGCTGGATTAAGATAGGTTTTGTCTGATCCAGGACATTTATATTTATTTTTTATTTATTTGTATCCTGCCTTTATTATTTTCACAAATAATTCAAAGAGGTGAACATATCCAACACACTTTCCTCCATTTCCCCCACAACAACATCCCTGTGAGGTGACTTGGGCTGAAAGAGAGTGACGGGGCCTAAGTCACCCAGCTGGCTTTTATGCCTAAGGCAGAACTGGAACTCATGGTCTCCTGCTTTCTAGCCTGATTACTCTCATGGACATTATACATTTTAAAGACTACATTAGTGCTAAGAAATATAGATTACAAATGAATTTGAAGAATTCAAATAGCATAAAATGGCATTAGAAATAGCTGTCTATTAAATAGCTTCTGTCTCTATATCACTGGGTCTATTGATTTTTGCCTGATTGCACATGTTAAAAAGTGCTGGAAACATACTGGTTTTCCCGGTTCCACCCTGACATTTATGTTATGTACAAAGGAATGAATATCTGTTTCTCTTTAGGAATGTGGATCCTCCTATCTGGTATGACACAGATGTAAAACTGTTCGAAATTCAGCGCGTTTGAGGAACGGAACTTGCCGCCGGTTGAGCAGAAACACTGGAAACAAGGATCTTGCTGTGTGCTTGTTCATCACAGCTCTTTCTTCATTTCACTGCCTCCTGCATGTTTCTAGAGGACAATCACAGCCATTCCCCCCCCCCACTTTTAAAACTCAGCAGCCCTTCCTAACTTTGTCCACCCCCAAGAAAAGGAGTGTAGAAAAGTTGTTGAAGGAATGGCCATTGCTAGGAATCAAACTGAAAACCTAACAAGAGCTTATCAGACCTTCCCCATGCTTTTTGGTGCAATTTTGAATTTGACTAGCGCTAGAGAAGCCATCTTTTCACTCCCTAGTCAGATTCAGCCTTTATGTAGAAAGACAGTGAATGTAAAGAATTAGAAAGTGGACCAGTGAAGAAAGCGCAACTGCAGGAAGTAGCTTTGTGGCTCTTTTCCAAAGAATGTAGGCTCTCAGCCCTTCCTTTCCAATCCTCTGTTCCCATGCCCCTCCCCCTGCTGTTTTATTGCATCATACGGGGATGAGAAGGAGTTTCCTTTAGGACAGGGGTCTTCAGACTTGGCCCTTTTATGACTTGTGGACTTCAACTTCCAGAATTCCTCAGCCAGAGTGCCAAGTCTGAAGACCCCTGCTTTAGGAGATGACTGTTGACCCAACAGTCTACTTATTTATGTTATTTCAGGACAACATTTTGGTTTTGTTTGTGCTTTCCCCTGTCAAAGAAAATGCGCTTAATTTCTTTGTCCTGATATTGTAATGGAACATTCAAATTCCGTTCTTGTTTGTTTTCCTAACCTTGTAGGAACTCCTTTTAAATATGGGTATGTGTCTTGAATATATTTCACATTTTAAAATTGGTGTTTATTGCAAGAATTGTCTCTGGGAAAAATATTGTGGGACATTTTGAGAGATGAGGAAACGGCTTGAGCAGCGTATGCTATTTTCAGGGATTTAGAAATTATTGTTTGGTGTTTTTTTTTTAATGTACTGAAATGAGCAGCCAGACTGCTGGAATGGAGTTTTATTCTCTAGAAAGTCACATAATGTGGTTTGTATTCTAAGTTGGTTAATTAACCTATAATTGATTTAATGTACAACAAATTCTCCTGCTTATAAATTTTCACCATCGTATTAGTGTGTGTTTTGCTCAACACTAAAGATGGCAAGTATGTTATCTCCTTCTTGCCAGTTTTTATTTGAGCCCTAGCCAGAGAATCTGAAATAGGAGAGGCTGTTTTGCAGAGCCCTTTCTTTTTATAAAATCTTGTCTTTTTCATACACGACATTAAATAAATATTGTCACCTTGTGGCAAAGGAAAGTGCAACTTAAACTTGTAAAATTAATTCTAATGCAGTTTAGTTTTTTTTCTGCTCAAGAACATTTTTTCTTGTTTTTCATTACAGTAAAGTGAGCAATTTGTAGATATGAACTAGGTGCCATTGGAGATTAGTTTGATGAAAGGATAAATAAGATCATTGTTATTCCTTTTTGACATTTTTCCCTTTGACATTTATCATTTCATGTCCTGCTCATTAACAAAAGCCTGCTGTTTAATTCTTATTACATGCCGATTGAAAGAATGAAGATTATATTTTCCTTTGAATGTCTTTGGCAATGCCCAGTTAAAGTTCTGATCAATTGCACCATATTTGTATCTCACTACAAAGTAAAGATTCTTGTTAGTAAACACTGATCCATGTCTTTCACCTGTATACATGAACGCTCCCATGTATGTGTGTATGAACATTTCTGTGACGCTCCGGCATTTTGTTGTATATTAATGTTTTTTTGTGAATTTATCTTGACTTTTTCCTTCTTTAGAATTGCATCTCTGCTCTTTGTTCCCCGAAGAATCAAAATTGCACTATAAACTATTTACTTTACATATGGAGATAAAATTATCTTAAACGCTTTAGCTGGCTTTATCTATATCACAAGAGGTTTATTAGCTTATTTGTGTTACTGTTTGATTTATGATGCTGTGGCATTCTTTGCAACATGTACCTTTTCATTAAAGGCACGGCTGCAGAGGAGCTCTTGGATCAATATTTTATTGTTCATGTTACACTAGCACATTTGCTAATGAGAAGAAGGGGATAGGTGGCCTGTACCCCGGATTCTAGAAGAGTTTGTGGAATTAAAATGTACAAAATAAATGTACCTTCAAAGCAACATGAAATTTAAGGAAATTGACGTGAATTTGCCAGTTGTTGTGAGTGAGGAATGTGAGACTTATTTTTTCAGAATTTGAAAGAAATATTTAGATTCTGGGTAGCCAGTTGGTCTAAGAGCCACGGCTCGCGTATCTGCTTCAAACTGCACCGGTCTTTATTGCCAGAGCACTAATTTTTTTCTGCTTTTTCCTCAAAAACCACCAACTTTCAGTAAGTTCCTTGGATAGGACCTTGGGTTTCGACCTGGGAAGAATGGGACAACTTTTTAAAAATGCTAACTTACTTGATTCTTATTTCCTCTGGCAACTTTAATTGATACAAAACAGAACAAAACTAGCCAAAATGCAAAATTCCAACTCTTAACAACGTTTGTTCTTTGGTGTTTGGGCCAGCTGACTCTTTGGAGCAGAGGTTTTCTGAATGGAGCTGAATAAACTTCCTGCAGCCTATTTTGGCTTACTTTTCTAAAGTAAGAGATGTGAGAAAGCCAAGCCCTGGACTCTATCTTAGTAACTTTTAAATGATTTATTTTATAGGAGAGCAATAAAATAAGAAATGTTTACACTTCCACCTGTTACCCCTTATCAAAGGGAAAGGTTTAGTTATTACTAAAAGGTAGATTGATTGCAAAGCTTGGATCAGTTTTAATCCCTTATATAATCAAACATCTATAATAACCTAGAGGCAGTTTTTCAATGCAGTCTGATTTTTTGTATCCTGAACTCTGAGCAAAACAATTAAGAGTAGTGGCCCTGAAGCTTTTGGGCACCAGGGACCGGTGCCACGGAGAAAGGTTTTTCCATGGACCGGAGGGGCTGTGGTTTTGCATGCTGCCTGCATGCCATGGATGGGGCTTCGCTTGTTTGTGTGGACCGGTTGCTGGCATGCTGCAGACCAATGCCGGTCCATGGATCGGGGGTTGGGGACCCCTGAATTAGAGCACATGTAGTAAAGTTTAGCTGAAAAGTTTAGCTAAGTATCATTTTTAAGAGGTTGGAAGTTTCTCCACAGTTCTGCTTCTGCATTTTTCAATAGTTAAATTAGTATTTCTGATCAGATCCTGAACCTGATATTTTATTCTGCTTTAATATATTAATTCCTGCTTCGGTTTTAATTATTTAGATATTTGGTGTGCAAGATAAAAAAATGAAAACAGGACTATGCCTGACCTGTCTTAACTCAAAATTTGTATGATCCTGGTTTAACAAGGTAGCCTTGGAAGAAGCAATCATTTCATCATGGTGTGGGGATCATCTGAGTAAGGCTGTCTAGTGCACGGCAAGACTATCCAAGTGTAAATGGGACTATTGGCGTGGTGTGGAATCCTAAACAAAGTTGCTTGTTGATTTGTAAGAAGAGAGCCTTGCTCTTTTCACACTTTTTATCATTTAATAAAAAAAATTGCTATAGAGCCAAGTTATAAAGATTGAATTCTCCCAAGGTATATCAGAAATCCACTTGAGACGTTTTCTTATTATCTGCTTGATATCAAAGTTATGTTTCAATCTTCCTAAATATTGCATTTTCTGTTTTGCACTTTATTGCCTCCGCTGATGCAAAATATAAGGCCAGTTGTTACAAACATATCTAGAATGGCTTTGTATTATCACATACATATGATAGACACAATCTTTGTGCTTTGATCATAGATGTAAATAGGTGCCACACCTGGGATATTTTCATGCCATTTCAAAAGACATTGATAGAAATGTCCTTAGCTTAAAAGTGCTCCGTTTCTTAGTCTCTTCTCAATGATTCAGCCATATCCAAGGATTGATGCAGTAATAAAAAATGACCATTTTACCCAAGGGATTGCCATTCTCAACATATTTATTTATTTATTTAAACTTATATGCCGCCCTTCTCCTAGGACCCAGGGCGGCTTACAATAACAATACAAGTAAAAACATAAACATAGAGTCAATTAAAATTGCTAATTACAATGCTGTATAAAAACTAGGTAAAATTAATTACATTCATACAACATACAATCACAGTCAAACACGCAGTCGCTGATGGAGGGACACCCCTAGGCCCCAACATAGTTTACCTCTCCTTCAAATGTGACATTAGCCTTGTATTCTTAAGGTTAATAATTGTTCCGCGTCACTGTAATTAGATTTTGTAAGTAATGTGTACAGAACAAATCAATCCTATTAAGAGCTATTAAGGAGAAATGAACCTTCAGTGATTAATGGACTACTTACCGACAAGATCAGAGTATTTCTTCTGATTAAATTTTACACATTTTATTACTGATCTTTGTAACCGCATTTGTAGCAAAATAAAAACAGCAATATGAGAAAATTTAGATTGCTTCAGGCAGAGCGATAGACCTCCAGAAGATCACCAACAGAATGCATTCGGTAGAACACACCCAACGGGAGTCCAAAGTTGACAATGGCAAACCAGGTGGAATAGCCATAAAATGATTTCTCTATTCCATTCTCAAACACTGGATGTGCTCCAAACGATGGCATAATCCACAGCTGGAAAGGGGATATAAAAATAGAACAGGATCAGAAAAAAGTGTTTCTCTGATTGGTGGGATGTGGATATCTGCGTTTACTATTAAAAACATGGTCATTTTATCTTAATTTTGGGTAGTATTTCCTAGTTTCTCCACTTCCGGTGAGTGAAAATCTTAACAACCTTGGTTCTTGTGCTACACAAAGAGAAAATCTGAACAAGTTTTTGTTAATTTGTGTTCACTATGCAATTTCCATGCCTAATTCATGGTTCAGGCATTTCCCTTAGTAACTTTCCTTTTCCTCATGTTTTTGTTCTGCATCCTTAGCCATTTTTCTTGCCTCAAAAAATCCATTATGGAGAGAAAGTTAGAAATCCTGAATAATAATTTTAACTGATAATGCCAAAAGCCTTTCGCTGTCTTCTGTGCTAGGTTATTTTGATGGGGGAAAAAACCATTGATCCTTTGATGGATGCTGATCCACACTTTATATTAAGGTCTAGCCAAATTTGTCCATTGTTGACAATGGTGCTTGAAAACATATGGCAGAATTAAAAAGCTAGAGTTTCCCAAATATTTCGGACTACCTTTTTAACCAAACTTGGTCACAGTGACGTTGGTCAGAGATTTCAATAGAATAGTCATTCAAAACATCTCTAGTACCTTAGGCTATACTTTCAATTGTTACGTCATTTATATAAGTACTTACAATGATATTGCACATGATCAGGAAGCTGGAGATCTCCTTCAGAGCTTTTCTTTTCCAGTTCAGATGCCTGTAGGCCTGGATGTAAGTCCACGAAACACTCTGTTTTTCCTGTCTTGTCTCTAAGTTATCCATGTTTGGGGAGCTGTCTTCACATTTCTCTCTCTCACTTTTGTCTGTCTCCTCACCAGCAGGGGATGGGACAGGTTCTTCATAGAGATGGGATAGAGCCCTATCTTCATTAGGCAGAACTTGGGGGGAGGGAGACCCTTGAGTGGAATGTGCGGCAAGTTGAGAGTCCTCACTCATCAGTAGTGGTTGCCTGTGGAGGCCCTCAATGATGAAGATATTCTGGGAAATGTGTTGAATGATGAGGCTTATTGAATAGGCTAGAATGATGCTGTTTAACATGCTTATTGGATGGGTGACCACAATGGCTACAATGGAAAAATATGAGATGGCAATTTGGCCTAAGGCTGTTCCCATGAGCAGGATGACATCAAGGCTTCTGGTTGGATTTTTCAGAGTATCCAGCTCTCTTTCTTCTAAAGCATGGACAACAGTTCCAGCCAAAGCCCCCACAGTCATTGCAGGCAATAAACAAATGTAGTAGGAATAATACAGTATGAATGACATATAGGTAGGGAAAGAACTGGTGGCTTGGATTTGATATATCATGAAAATGCAAATACCGATAATTATTGCAGCGATACCAAGCAAAGGCCCCCAGATGATGCCATGAAGTTTGAATCTAGGCTGGATTGCAGAGGTATGGCTCTGGGTTATGCGCCGGCCCACGTTCTTCCACATGACATACAGCATGGAGCAACAAATCAAACAGTATTCTGTATTGAAGGGATATAACAAAATATATCCTTTTTGGAAGATCTTGCAGGTGGTCTTGTTTGAGTCCTTGCAGGAGAACGTCAAATTAGCTGAGCAAGATAGGGAAAATGAAGGATTATGCAGAAGGTAGATATGAGATTTCCAGATCACAAGATTTGCTTGGAACAAAATGCATAAAGTTACAATATGTAAACACCTAGGCTGAATAAGGAATTTTCTCAGACTTTGGTGCTACTATCATAGAAGACAGAAGAACCTATCCTTGACAATGATTATAAACTTTGTGTAAATCAGTAGGTGAGTATGGTATTGTCTTTTTTCTGTTGAATAGTGAAATGCTGAACCTGAAGGTCCAACATACACCAAGTAATCAATTAGTTTATCATGCCACCAATTTGAATCAGTATCAGGAAGATTATTTCTTTCCTATGTACTAATGGCTGGATTTGTTATGCAGCATCCATTAAGTGTGCATGTAAAATGGGAAGGGGATGGCTGGAGCACCCTATTTGAATGTGCGCTCACATTGCACACATGTTCAAAAGAGGTGGAACTTGTATTCCAATTCTTCATCTTTCATCTTGCTGATTGGTCTCTGTCTGTCTGTCTGTCTGTCTGTCTGTCTGTCTGTCTCTCTCTCTCTCTCTCTCTCTCTCTCTCTCTCACACACACACACATACACACACACACAGAGAGAGAGAGACACACACACAGAGAGAGAGAGACAGAGAGCGAGACAGACAGAGCGAGAGCGAGAGCGAGAGCGAGAGAGAGCGAGAGCGAGAGCGAGAGAGAGCGAGAGAGAGAGAGAGAGAGCGAGAGAGAGAGAGAGAGAGAGAGAGAGAGAGAGAGAGAGAGAGAGAGAGAGAGAGAGAGAGAGAGAGAGAGAGAGAGAGAGAGAGAGAGAGAGAGAGAGAGAGAGAGAGAGAGGATGCCATAGCCTGCTTAATCTTGGTGTGGCAAAGATTAAGGCAAAGACCAGGATTTATAAACCATAGAAACAACCCCTTATGCCAAAATCAACACATATTGCGATTTAACATGAAATATAAAGACAGTTTTTGAAATACATGGGATGGAATTCTTTGCTCTAGGATACATATGGGAAGAAAATGTCAAATTCATTGGAATAAATTTATAACAGAAAATGACCCTTGCCTTTATTTCTTTGTAGAGACTGGTTAAATTCTGATTCAATTTGTCTGTGAACTGTATCATCGGCCACTGCTAAAAACCATAACAGGAGGTTAGTGGACAAGGTCAGCATTAGCCCACATCTGCCAAAGAAGGAAAACACACTTTTAAAATAATCTCCATTGATCTTTATGAAACAAGTTTTATTACACTGATTTGCTGAATATTCTCTTTTTCCAGAACACCTTGTGCAGTATGAAAATCAGCCCATCTTTATATAAAATTGTTAACAAAGAAATAAGGGATTTCTGAGATAGCTATTTCGAGTTATTTAACTCTCTTCAGTCAGAACTCACCCTTCCGGGATTCGAACCTGGGCAGTCTGCACACTAGGCAGATGCTTATATATATACTCTCTCTCTCTCTCTCTGTATATATATTTGTTTGTTTTCTGAGGTTTTTGCGGGCGTTTGTATGTAGGTCTTTGGTTATTCGGGTTTTCTCCCGCATAAAATTGGAAGTGTCTTGGCGACATTTCGATGAAGTCCCAATCGTCATCTTCAGGCTGGTGTTTTCAGCTTTGTGCTTCTAGGAGCAATGTGTGATCGTAGCTGTTTCTTCCTTTTAACTGCCAGTGGGGGTATAAACTGATTGGGTGGGAGCTTGGCTGTGTTCTGATTGGGTGGAGGTGTGTTCTGATTGGTTAGGGGCTTGGCTGTGCTCTGATTGGATGGGGGGTTGGCTGTGCTCTGATTGGATGGGGGAGTGTTCTGTTTGGGTGGGGGCTTTGTTGTGCTTGGGTTAGTCTGAGTTGCAGGGGGATTTGAGATGGTGAGCTGAGTTGCTGTTGTTTGGCTTTGTGTTCGTGTGTGGTGGTGACATTTTTCTTTCCCATGTGGCCAAATTATGAAGGTGTCGTCTACGTATTTGAGCCAGAGTTTGGGTTTGTGATCAGATTTTTCTAGAGCTTGGGTTTCAAACTGTTCCATGTAGAGGTTTGCAATGACAAGTGAGAGGGGTGATCCCATGGGATTCTCCTTCTATTTGTTTGTATTTTTGTCCGTTATAGATGAAGAAAAACTGGACAACTTCCTCACACACCTCAACAGCCTACACCCCAAAATACAGTTCACCATGGAAACAGAAGCTAATAACCAACTTCCCTTCCTGGATGTCTTAGTCTACAAGAAATCCAATGGCTCCCTAGGACACACTACCAAAAGAAAACATACACAAACTGCTATCTGCACGCTCTCTCACACCACTACCGAGCACAGATCAACTCCGTAGCCAAGGCACTCATCTCCAGAACAAAATGCTTAGCTGATGAATAACACCTAAAAACCAAACTACACACTCACACTAATATACTAACATCCAATGGATTTCAAAGAAATAAGATTACCAACCTAATCCAAAAAGAAACCTCCACTAAAATCCAAGACAGAGAACAAGAAAATGGCAAAGCCTTCCTCCCATACATAAAAGGCACCACAGACAGAATCAGCAAGATCCTCGACAAACACAACATCAAGACAGCATTCTGCACAAACAGAAAAATATCCACCATCCTAAGAAACCCCAAAGACAAAATTGAGTTAGAAAATCAAGGAGTATATGAAATCCCATGCACCGCTTGCCCTACCACATACATCGGACAAACCAACAGAAGAATAAGTGCACGTATTGAAGAACACAAGAACTCAGTCAAAAAAGAGGAACCAACTTCTTCCCTGGTCCAACACCTTAAAGCCACAGGACATGAAATTGACTTTAAAAAGACCAGAACTATCGCCAAACTGAACACTTTAATAACAGAATAATCAGAGAAGCCATCGAGATAGAAAAACACCCACACAGCATGAATAAACGAGATGATACCTCCCGCCTACCAGCCATTTGGAAGCCCACCCTTATTGACAAACGAGTCCCTAACACAAAGAATGACACCAGACCCACACTCACAAAAACCACACAGGATGTCACCGCCACACACCCACGCAAAAAGCAAACCCAAACCCACACCGATGATGAGGCATGACCACAAACCAGAAGCCAGACCACAGCTGCATTATTAGCCACTTTAAACCCCTCCAATCCATATATGAAGCAAACTGACACCCACCATGAAGATGAGGCATGATCATGAACGTGAAGCCAAACAACAGCAACGCAGCTCACCATCTCAAATCCCCCTGCAACTCAGACTAACCCGAGCAAACCCCCCACCCAAACAGAACACTCCCCCATCTAGTCAGAGCACAGCCAACCCCCCATCCAATCAGAGCACAGCCAAGCCCCTAACCCAGTGGTTCTCAACCTTTTTCAGGTTGAGACCCCACTTGTGCCGCCCATGCACGGCGCGGCGCGACCCTGACCCGTACCGCACATACGTGTGCGACGGGCCAATCCGCGCATGCGTGGTGCACGCGACGGCCCAAACCGCGCATGTGCGGTGCGACGGGCCAAACCGCGCATGCATGGTGCGCGGGCGACGGGCAAAAAAATGGCAGACCGCGGTGTCCGGCGACCCCCGCAAAACGGTCGTTCGACCCCAAATGGGGTCACGACCCATAGGTTGAGAACTGCTGCCCTAACCAATCAGAACACACCTCCACCCAATCAGAACACAGCCAAGTTCTCACCCAATCAGTTTATACCCCCACTGGCAGTTAAAAGGAAGAAACAGCTACGATCACACATTGCTCCTAGAAGCACGAAGCTGAAATCACCAGCCTGAAGATGACGAATGGGACTTCGTTGAAATGTCACCAAGACACTTCCAATTTTACGTGGGAGAAAATCCGAATAACCAAAGACCTACGTATATATATTTATACGGATGAAATATACTTTTTCTTACTCACTGCAAAGAGTAACATACAGAGTATTGCTCCCATCTGCTCAAAAGCTGTCTATGCTTTGCTGATTCTATTTCCCTACCTGGTGAGGTTGTGCTGAACCTGGATACAGTCTTTTGCATGACACCATATAAAGTAAGTCTGAAAGGAAAGCATAGAGTAAATGTAGGTGTGAAGCATGGAAACACATCTATGCAACAATGTGTACAGTAGTTTGTAAGGGAAAGGGTTCAGTGTCTTGCATTCTTGGTCAAGAAAAAACAGTATTGCAGAGATGAAAAGCTATTTCTCAGTATGCTATAGCCATGGCTTAAGCGATGAGATACTTCTCATATTCTCCATTTGTTCTCCAGAGATGCTTGTTTAGAGCTTATGGGACCAGAGCTACAACCACATACCATGAGTTGCACTGGTTACCCTGGCTAATAAGAAATATGCTTTATATCCTTCATCTCCAGATAGACTATTGAGCATCTTGGAGTAGCAGGAGGCAAAAGGATAAGGGAGCAACGCCTGGAGGGGGGCTGCCCTTTTCCTTCTTTGTAAAGATGCCCTGGACGCGTAAATGAAGGCATTGCAATTTCCCCTGAAGCCATTTATTGGCAATGCTAGCATATGCTGTATACACATAGTAGCTATCAGGTTCAGTTAATCTCTGAGTTAGTCTTCTGAGTTAGGAGCAAATGCCTTTCCCCCAACGGTTATCTTTTCTGTACACTCTGTTTAGGAACCTGTAGTAAAGCAGGTCTATTACCTGAATGCAGATGAAAAGTATTTGTATGAATGGGAACAAGATTTCCATTTGCAATTCGCTCTGAATGTAGATAATGTCATACCCAATTTGGAAACTGTGCAAGGCAACGCTGCATGCTCCAAACAATATTAAAGACCCTATATGGACATACAAAAGTTCATTAACAACAAACCTGTTACATTTATCAATGTCTCATGCACAAAGAACATATTTAGAAAGTGAAAAGCAGATCAAATAAAGCAAATATTTTTTCAGTTTTGCCAGAGTCTACAGTATCTATACAAAAGGTGCCAAATGTGTGGTCTGTACGCTGGGTGATGTTTCTGTGTCACCAGATATCTTTCCAGTAGTGTTTGGAAACTATAAGATGTAACTTTGGTTGAAAAGGTTGCTCACTTCTGCCTTAATGTTACAAATAATCAGTTACAGTATTGTGAGAAAGATATAGGGCAGCAATACTTACCTCTAATCCAAATAGCCCCTGCATGGGCATCCTGATACAAGACAGCATATGGTTTCCTTCTAGTGAACAGTAAGTAATATGCTATCCAGCTCAAGGATAGGATCTTGAGGATGGACAGGAAAATCCAGACATCTCTCAATGTAATGGCTACTTTGTTGAAAATCATGCTACATATGAATGCACTGCCAAGGAACACTACATTCATGGCTAGAAGTCCAGAGAAGAGCTGACCAGTCTTCCGGGCCTGCTTGTCACGAGGTAACAATGATGAACAATGTTGGTGGAGCCACGACTTCTCATAATGGATCTTCCAGGACTCTGGCTGTGTAGTCAACGATTCATCTCCAGCTTCTTGAAGTTGGTGTTCCTCCCGCATTATCTCTTTCCTGTCCATGACAATTGGTTGATAAATGTACTGCTTCTGGAATTCTTTATCTATGGTATTAAACAAAGTTGAGATTTACTGAAGACTTAGATGTAGGTCCTGAATACCCAGCATGGCATCTGTAGACCTCCCTTGATAGTGATGAGGTTCCTTGTGTCACCAATTTTTGGAGAGATGGGGCATATGTAAGTTTGTTTAATTAAAACAAATAGGTGCCAAGGTCTCTCACTGAGAAAATGTCATTGTGTCTGTATGGTTGGCTAGCTAGATCAAATAAATAAATACATGCTGAACATTTCAATAATTTCTGGTATAATATCCTGATCCATCCTCCAGTGAGGATCATTTCTGTCTGAAGCTGTATTGTTTGCTGCAGAAGCAGCACTGAATCAATGTGAATCATTTGAATCATTTCATGTGGTCTCCGACATTGTCTCATTAGAGGAGACAGTTCTGCCTTCCAGGTCCTAATTATTCTACCAAAACATTTTTACATAAAAAGGGCAGGATACAAAACAGGTGCCTTTCAATATCAGTTTGAGTTAGAAAGGAGGAATGCAAACATGGAGAACACAAACATTCTAATATTTTTTTAAGATGGGGAAGAGATGTGTGTTATAGATGCAAACCAAGAGGGAATAATAAGGTCGAAGTGGTTGAAACAACATTGATTGATCACTGACTGTCTTGAACTGGAATTGGAAGGGTGGGGATGGGAAGGAATTATAAAGACTGGTCAATTGGAAGTGATGTAAAATCCCAAGAATTCTTGGGAGACCCACTAATTCTCTGGAAGCATTCATAGAGAAAATGGACATGATAGGCAGATGAAGCCCAGAACTCTGCTTAGAGTTCTATGCCCACCTGTCAAGAAAAGAGATACAGGCAAGCTGAAGTGGTAGACAGCAGTCCAACATGTCAAGTTGTGGAGCAACACCACTAGTTTGTTTCCTAGTAAGCTGATATTTTGTAGAAAGAAGTATGAACTTGAAGAATCCAAAACCTGTTTGGAAATTTCCTAAAGTGCCCATACTGAGATAGAATTAGGAGATTACTGTCATGGTCATTGAGATCAAAAAGCTTCCCCCAGGGACAAAAACTTGAATTACTCATATGTGTGAAGAAAACCACTAAATGATAATAATACTTTGATCCGCCTTCTGAAAGCCCTGAACATTCTATGTAACATGTATTCAGACAAAAACTCTGCCAAGGGCATTGCAGCCTATCCTTGCAATCTGCTAGAGGCCTCCTCTAATGTAAATGCCACTGGATTCTATGGGGAGCTTGTTTCTGGGGAAAAGCGGTATGCCATTGCAGCGTAAGTCACTGAAGCCTGAAAGCAAATGCAGAAGAGGATTAGGGCTGGGGCAACAAATGGAAAAGCATCCTCTGGTAAATGATTTGCAGGTTCCCAGAATTGAGAGTTAATGCATTGCTGTACTAGCATAATATAAATCTTGGCAAATGAAAAAATAAGGAACAGAAAAGAATCTTAAATGCCAGCAAAGAAAAATAATTATTAAACAGGCCAGACAAATTTCAGAGGGACACTTTTTTCAGGGGTACTTGCATCAGAATTTGTTAATACAATAAAGTGATTTGCTTGGGACTTTTTTAACTCTTTGATTTTTATCCTCCCTCCCTCCCTTCCTTCTTTCCTTTCCTCCCTCCCTTCCTCCCTCCCACATGGACAAGATCTCTCATTCACTTTTACTTGGGATGAGAGTTGGTGCCAAGACATCTCAGTCCATAATTTTCTATTTTGCATTAAATCTAAGGCCAGAGATACATATCTGTATCTAAAAGTTTAAGATGCTTTGCTTTTTTAAAAAAATAATTAAAGGATATTTTTGAATGCCAACATAAATGTCAACAATTGCTATGCTGAAATTTCTCTAGTCTCTTTTTTAAATTAAAGAAAATACATTTTGCAATTTGTTGCTGCACATTTAAATTTCTGAAAGAACCCTGACAAATTTATCAATTTGTGTACAATAACCACCGTTATGTGTCCAGATTAATTTTTCTTTTATTAAATATAATTTTATTAAATATTTTAAAGGAAGATAAAACTGATACAAACTACTGTAAAATACGAAAAAGGAAAAGAAAAACAAAGGGTCAAAGAAAAAGTTAAAAATACAAGAAAAAAGTAATAGAAAAATAGGGGAAAATAAACTACTTCACATTATTGTACGATGGAAAGATTTGGCACTATCCACAATGAAGGAACAACTAGTGAAATCTGAATCACAACTCTTCCATGTTTTTCTTCTCATACCTTTCAGGTCATTCAAACATGCAAAATAACATTCACTCTTTTAAAAAACCCTTCTACCTCTATTTTGCTCAGTGTAGGATGAAGAGGGCATATAGGAAAAAGGGGCATCTCCTGGAGCCACCCGGTTATAATTATGCAGAAGATAGACTTCAGCAGTTCTGTGCTTGGTTTTTGCCCTTGAGTAACAACTAACAAAAACAAATAACCAATAACAAATTGTACCATCAAAATATCAGTGATAGACAGTTGCTCTTCCAGTTTTTCTTTTCCAGCACCATTAACACTGCATGCAGATGGAGGTGTTATTATTGTAAACCAGCTAATCCAAAAACCAAAAAGAAAAAAAAGAAAAAAGGAAAGAAAAGGAAAGGAAAAAGAAACGGGCACAGGAAGCTTTGGCGTTATATAGCCCATTGATGCCATACTCACTTAAGTATGGAGCTATGAATGACCCCTCCATTTCCAAATCTATACATCTTTAAACACATATCAACCACAAAGTTACTTTAGATGCTGAAGTTTCACCACAATCTGCATATGATATTTTGCCTTTGGCTAGACTTGAGGATGCGCATGGCCTTGAGCCCATGAGGGTTGAGGCAATAGATAAATAGTATTAAAAAAAAAATAAGGCACTCTATCCAGGCCACCGCTTTAAGCCTTTTGTTTAAGACTTTAAACCACACCTTCTGGCCAAAGGCCCAGATCCATTTAAGGTATATTTCCATTGTTAACAACACTCATGTGTGTTGGGTTGCTTTAAGCTATTGTTTCTTGAAGGAGTCACTAGAGTGTTGTGTGGGGAGGGATTTTTACGATTCCTAAATACTGATCAGAAATCCTCAGATCACATTTCCAAACAATCATTACAAGGGATTTTTCTTTTTGTCATTAAAGTCCCAGGAATTGAATATTCTTGGGATCTCCAGCCTTCAGCAAAGGGTGGAGAGCAGAAAATGCAAGATTTCTATACTTGCTCTTCTTACCTCAGGACTGGTGGCTTAGCTGCAGTCTCTGCGGGAAAAGGATAAAAAATGAATCTTCCAGAGAAACTGAATTAACAAAAAGGATCCCCCCCCTCTTTAAAATGCCATTTCTTCTCTAGGATGGAAATGTTCTTTCTTCTCAGAAGGATTGAGAAGTCGTCACCGGCATGCAGAGTTGCCAATGGAAAGTGTAGTTTGCATTGATTTTTTTTCTCTCTGTTGACTTAGGGGATAGTCTTGTCATTATATTAATTATTAGGCTGAGAGGTTCATTAGCCTGGGAAAGCCCAACCAATGGGAATCAAGTGCTTTCCTTTGCACCTGCCTGGTCAATTCCTGTCAACAGGCTTTGGACACAGCTCAGAACATGCTGAGCAGAAAGCCGCAGGCTTTCTTGATGAAAGGCCCCGAAGCTGCAGTTTTATAGCCCCCCAAGGCTCCAGAAATGGCCCCACTTTGGTAAACTGGATAAAGTACTATAAGTCTGTTATGACCTGCACAGCTACTTTCTTGCTTTTATCAGTTATTTCATTTGCCCGGCATGTCATTTTCTGTAACCCCAAACCCAGAGAGATTGATCAAAATAGTAGACGTTTTCTCAGTCCCATCAATAATGGAGATTGCCAGATGAGGGTGATTCTGGGCATAAAATAAGAACAGAGCTTACCAAGGTTCTAGACTAAATTTGGGATATACTGTTTAAGTTAAAGTTCATTTCATTTGAGGTATTTCAGGGCCAAACATGTGGTTGGAAATGTATATAACAACACTAATAACAGCAACATCAAATTAATAGCGAAGCAATGTCAAATGTGGAACACGAAAAATGTAAAAAAAATCTCAGCAGCCTCTCCTGAGTGCTATGCAGAAATGTTGAACTACAATTCCCAACATTCCCTGCTCAAATTTTTGGGTCACCCTTGCAGTATGAACTTCCCTTTAGAATATCAGGATCATGTCCAAGAGCCAATCAATAGTTTAGCAATACAATTTCTAAGTTGCTTCCAAACATAGCATATCCTGCAATATACCAGTCAATACTGGACATCAAAAAAGCATGATTTTGTCTGCCGGCTGATTTAAGAAGAAGGCAGCTGATGCAGCAGCTTCAGCTAGCAATGCTAGAGCAGTGTTTATGGCGCACTGGGGAATTCTGGGAATTGAAGTCCACACATCTTAAAAGTTGCTGAGGATGAGAAACACTGCACTGGAGCTTATTCTGCACATGTCAATTAGTCTTGGACAAAGCTGGTGTCAGGAACAATCCCAGCCCATGAAGCCAATTCTTCTGAGAGGAAAACAAGAGGGCTGATCTCTCCACCTTAAATAGACAAACCACAGACCAGATTAGCTACTCTATTGTGTCAAAATTTAATTTTGATTTTGCTTCCATCTTCCAGTCTATTACCAGTTCAAGATTTTGGTTCAGCTATTTTTGGATGGGTCATCTATATGCCCCCATAGAGTGCTAATAGCAGCATGTTCATCTGGCTGTTACAGAGTTGGACATAATAAATGTGGGAAGAATACATGTTTTTGTTTGTTGAAAGACAGCAACCAGTCTTAGTGGGAGGTAGATGTAGATATCTGAAAGCTGGATCTATGCCTTGTGCAAGGTCCTGCCTCAGCTATCTTCTCAGGAAAGCATGACTCTTGAAACAAGTGTTATTTCAAAAAGAACCTTTACCGAGAGAAAGTGATTGCCGAGAAGCCAGGCAGAATCTGAAGTTCCCACATGAATCATTAGGCTAATTTCCCCTTGTTCAAACCCCACCCCAATGCCCCAGTCCATCAGGAGCCAATCTGCTGGCATGAAGGTATTATGGGAACTCTGAGACAAGAAGGTGATAACAAGTTGTCTTCTTGGCACCACAACCTTGGTACCAGGCTGAAACTGGCCAGAAAGAAGTCCATCCAGATGGCCCATTCCCCCCTCCCTATTTCCAATACAGATATATCAAAGTGAAAGCAGTGAATTCTTAAATCCCCAAGTAAAAGTCCCTCTCCCCTTGGAATGGCAGTGTTCCGACAGGGACCGTACAGCCTTGCATCATTTGATAAAATTTCATAATTGGAAAAGATGCTACCAGATTCCTAGATGAATCTTCTTGGATGTTAAGAACAAAGTGTTTTGCTCTTCTTCCTCAAGGAAGAAAACAGTCCAGTTGCCTTTTGGGTGGGGGGGAAGCACTGTTGAGTACTACTAGATTCTTGCCACCAAAGACGAGTGTCCTCCTACAATGTCAGACTGGGATTAGGAACATATTAGGTGCAAAGCTTGGCTATGCCTCAGATTAAATCCAGTCATTTTGGCTTTTATCATGTTGCCCAGATTTCGCCAAGGAAGGAAAAGTGGAAATGAATCAGCTAGTTTTTTTTCCAGTTTCACCACGAGGCAATCCTCTTACAGAAATTGGTCATAGTGACTGAAAGAGCATTAACCTTGCCGATCATCATCGTTTCCTCCTGCTGATTAGCTACCTTTGGAGGAATAGCTTTGCTTGCATGCTCCCATCTGAGAATATAACTGGATTTCTCAATGTGCTAATCAATAGGTTAAATGTCAATAAAAAGGTAAGTGAACAGGAAGTTGCCAAAAGCATGGCAATTAATCGAGGAGTCTTCCTTATATACTTATATGCTTTGGTCCTCTGACACACCTGACTTGAGCAAAGATCATGTTGTGTCCTGGGCCTGATGAGGAAACTCAGCAGGCCCAGAATCGTTGCAAATGGTCCCAGGCATTCTAAGACAGACAGAGCAGCGCCAGCCTTGTGCGCATGTGCAAAGCGCAAAGAAAGAAGAACTCTTATTGGTTCACTCTGTCCGGGTTTCAAGCCCTATAAAAAGGCCTGCATGCCTTTTGCTTTTTGCTTGGATTTGGAGTAGGAGAATAAAGCATTGTTAGTTGTCACCATGTGTCTTCATCATTCGCACGCGAACAAAGGATTTAACAGGTCACAAGTGTAAAACTTTTTGTGAAGGAAACCATCTTTTGTTTAAGTGAAGCCATTTTGATCTATGTATTGTTATATGTGCTGGATTGTCTGTTTTTCTCATATCTCACAAGATATTCCTGGGAAAGAATGTGAGAACGTGATAAATCATCCAGTTGTACCAGCTGCAAGGACAAATAAGGTGGTGAGCATAAGGTGTGTGGTGATAAGAGGAAGCAAGATAATGAAAAAATGTAGTTTTACTGAACAGATCATAATTGCTACAAGGACAATTACTACACTGATTGTGCAAAATCATAAAAGGCATATCCAGAGAGAAAAGGGCTGAGTCCCTGCCTTCTTGCTTGCAAGCTGAATATACATTAATCCTACTGATGCCAATAGAACTCAAAAGATTTCTCTGTGGCAGAGCAGCGCTGACACTTTTTAAATGTTTTGTTTATTTTTACTTTTCTTCAACTGCAAGGAGGCAGAATAGTGATGAGAAGACACATAGGTGGAACCAACTGTTCTCAGCTATGTAGTCAGAGGGAATTTAGGAGTCACTAATAGAGGGGGGACGAGGGGTCAGTGGTTAAAGACATTGAGCTTGTCAGTTGGAGAGCTGACAGCCTGAGACCTGAGCTCTGCGCAATGGGGAGGGCTCTTGTTACTTAATAATAATAATAATAGTAAAGTTGGAAGGGACCTTGGAGGTCATCTTGTCCAACCCCCTGCTCAGGCAGGAAACCCTATACCATTTTGGACAAATGGCTGTCCAGTCTCTTCTTAAAAACCTCCAGTGTTGGAGCATTTACCGCTTCTGGAGGCAGGTTGTTCCACTGGTTAATTGTTCTAACTGTCAGGAAGTTTCTCCTTAGTTCTAGGTTGCTTCTCTCTTTGGTTATTTTCCACCCGTTGCTTCTTGTCCTGCCTTCAGGCACCTTGGAAAATAGCTTGACACCCTCTTCTTTGTGGCAGCCCCTGAGATATTGGAACACTGCTATCATGCCCTCCCTTGTCCTTCTCTTCATTAAACTAGACATACCCAATTCCAGCAACTGTTCCTTATATGCTTTAGCCTCCAGTCCCCTAATCATTTTTGTTGCTCTTCTCTGTACTCTTTCTAGAATTTCAACATATTTTTTACATTGCAGTGACCAAAACTGGATGCAATATTCCAAGTGTGGCCTTACCAAGGCATTATAAAGTGATATTAACACTTTGTGTGATCTTGATTCTATCCCTCTGTTAATGCAGCCTAGCACTGTGTTGGCCTTTTTGGCAGCTGCAGCACACTGCTGGCTCATATTTAGGTGATTGTCCACTAGGACCCTCTCACAGTTACTGCTATTGAGCAAGGTACCCCCTATACTATACCTGTGCATTTGGTTTTTCTTGCCTAAATGTAGAACCTTGCTTTTTTCACCATTGAATTTCATTTTGTTAGATAGCGCCCAGTGTTCAAGTCTGTCCAGATCCTTCTGTATCTTAAGCCTGTCTTCTGGAGTGTTGGCTATTCCTGCCAGCTTGGTGTCGTCTGCAAATTTGATGAGTTCCCCATCTATTCCCTCTTCCAAATCTTTGATACAGATATTGAAGAGCACTGGGCCCAGAACAGAGCCCTGCGGCACCCCACTACACACTTCCCTCCATGTAGATGCAGTTCCATTGAGGACCACATGCTGAGTACGGCTGGTCAGCCAGCTACGGATCCATCTGGTGGTGATGCTTTCTACCCCACATTTTTCTATCTTGTCAAGTAGTAGGTTGTGATCTATTTTATCAAATGCCTTACTGAAGTCCAAGTAAATTATGTCCACAGCATTCCTCTGATCCACTAATTTTGTCACTTGGTCAAAGAATGCAATAAGATTTGTCTGGCATGATCTATTTTTGACAAACCCATGTTGACTTTTAGTAATGACTTTGTTTGCCTCTAGGTGTTTGTTGATTCGTTGTTTGATTATCTTTTCCAGGATCTTCCCAGGTATTGAGGTCAGGCTGATAGGTCTGTAATTTCCTGGGTCCATTTTTTCCCCTTTTTTGTAGATGGGAACTACATCAGCTCTTTTCCAGTCCTCTGGTAGGTCCCCTGTGCTCCAAGATCTTTGAAAAATATAGTTCAGTGGTTCTGAGATCACATCTGCCAGTTCCCTGAGAACCTTGGGGTGTAATACATCTGGTCCTGGCGATTTGAACTCGTCTAGTCTGGACAGGTGCTCACTTACCATTTTCTTGCCTATCTTAACTTGTGTTTCTATTCTGTTTTTTATGGCACTATTTTCGATAGGTTGGTCTGTTTTTTCCCTTTGTGTAAAGACAGATGCGAAAAATGAGTTAAATAGTTCTGCTTTCTCCCTGTTGCTTGTCAGCTTCTTGCCACTTTCACCCACTAATGGACCAATCATTTCCTTCACTTTTTTCTTGTTTTTTACATGTTGAAAGAAGTTTTTTTTGTCATCTTTGACTTTGGTCGCAAGCCTTAGTTCATTTTGTGCCTTGGCTTTCCTCACTTCATCTTTGGAGGCTCGGGCTATTTGCTGATATTCTGACTTATTGATGTGCCACTCTTTCCACTTCCTATACTTGTCCTTTTTATCTTTCAATTTGTCAGAGAGTTCCTTATGCAGCCATGCTGGTTTCTTTTGAGAGCTGTTATTTTTCCTCTTTGTTGGTATTGTGCTAGACTGGGCTTTTATTATCTCATTTTTCAAAATTTCCCAAGCTTCTTGAGTTGTTTTCCCTTTGAGGATTCTCATCCATGGAATCCTTCCCAGGCCCTCTCTAAGTTTATTGAAATTAGCTCTCTTGAAGTCCAAGACTCTAGTTTGACTGTGTTCTATTGCTTGTGCTTCCATAATGTTGAATTCCAATATTGCATGATCACTTCCTCCCAGGGTTCCTATGGCTTTAACACCTTCTATCATTTCATCTCTGTTAGTGAGAATTAGATCCAAAATGGCTAATCCCTTAGTTCCCTTCTCTACTTTTTGGGAGACAAAGTTGACTGCTAGGTTTGTCAGGAACCTATTTGATCTTCCACTTGGTGCAGAGTTTGTCTCCCAAATGTCAGAGTAATTAAAGTCCCCCATTACTATTGTGATGTGCTTCCTACATACTTCAGTTAGCTGACTAGCAAAAAGTTCATCTATTTCCTCTGTTTGGCTGGGTGGCCTGTAGTATACACCTATGGCAATGTCATTTCCCCCCCTTTTATATTGACCCAAATGCATTCAAGACAGTTTTTATCATTGTTGTGCTCTATTTCTGTGGAGATGTAGTTATTTCTTATATAGACAGCAACTCCACCTCCTCTTTTATTTGGTCTGTTTCTTTTAAATAATTTAAATCCCTCTAGCTTTGTGTTCCATGTGTGGGTTTCATCCCACCATGTTTCCGTAATGGCAACAATATCATATCTGCCCTCATTAACCTGAATTTCTAGTTCACCCTGTTTGCTGTTCATATTCTGTGCATTGGTGTATAGACATTTGAGTCCTTTATGACCAGCCCTGTGTTTGCTTTCTACATAACCTGTGTGGTGCCTGAGTTCCCCTATTGTCTTATCACCTAATTGGTTACTGCACTTTGTGTGGCACTCACTATTAGAGGCTTGATTTTGCTTGACAGCAAGGTTGGTATTCTTACATGCACTGATAGCCCTATAATTTTTAGATTGCCGGGGACAGGGTTGTTCTGTATCAATTAACTCACTGTCCTCACTGTTTAGTTTAAATATTCCTCCAATTTATAGCCGAGTAACTCAGTCCCTTTCTTTGATGGATGCAAACCATCTCTTTTGTACATCTTTTTATTGGACCAGCTACAGACATCGTGACTAATATATCCAAAGCCTTCCCCTTTACACCACTCCTTTAGCCACATATTGAATTGTGCTATGCGCTGGCCTTTTCCATTTTGCTCCTTGTACACTGGTAAAACCTCTGAGAAAGTAAGCCTACTGTCTATTCTGCTAAGTTTCTTCCCCAAGCTCTGGAAATCATTCTGCACAGAGAGTACATCTTTTTTGGACAGATTGTTAGTGCCAAGATGTACGATAGCCTCCACATCACAGTCCTTGCTGCCATTCTTGATTATTTTAGAAATATGCTTCTTGTCCCTACTGGCAGTAGCATCTGGAAGACACCTGACCTCTTTCAAAGCCTCTGTGTCCTTTCCTAAATTTACATCCCTTATAATTGAATCACCTACCAGAAGGTAGCTTCTCTTTTTGGATGCCTTTCTGTTCTTGCATGACTGATGTGTAATACCTGATTCACACTTCTCCCTGTCGAAATCTAGTTCTTCATCTTGGACCACAATCCCCTGCTTATTTGAGTTATCTTCACAAATACCTTTACCTGTCTCCTTAATGTCCCTATTAAGGTCAGCAAGGGCACTGTAACTGTTGTGCAGGGACACAGCGAAAGCTTTGCGTTTATGGTTCACAGCTCTACCCTGCCAGATCCCACGGTTGTCCACACTGCCTTCTCCTGCAGGATCTTTGTGGTAGAGGGGGCTGATAGCACGGAGGCTTACTAGAGTAGAGGGGCTGAACTGGACACCTAATTTCTGCCTGAAGAGCAGAGATTACAGACCCTAGATAGATAATCTGTCCTTGTAGACTAGTGATTTGTTTACAGATAGGACAGTTTCCAAGTTTGAAAAGGGCACTGCGGAAGACAGCTGCAAAGCAAGTGTTGCACTGAGCTAAGGAGACATTCTTAGATACAGGGAATCTCAGATGCACTTGCCCTGAATGTACTGCTGCTGTTTTTGATTTTTAGTTATATAATTATATAATTTAAATAGTTTAAATATAGTATAAATAGAATATAAATGCAATGGAGATCCAATCAGGGCCTATCTACTATCCTGGTGGAATGTCCCAAGACTTACAGTTCTTGCATCAGCTGAATGCAGTATAGCACATCCAGGCAGCTCTGGTTACTACTTTGAAACTTGCCCCAACTCCTGCCCACCTAGCAGTTTGAAAGCATGCAAAGGCAAGTAGATAAATAGGTATCACTTCATGGGAAGGTATAAGTGTTCCATACACCTTTGGTGTATAGCCATGCTGGCCACATGACCATCTAAAATTGTCTTCAGACAATGCTGGCTCCCTTGGCCAAGAAGCGAAGATGAGACCTGTGCCCCTAGATTCAGACACGACTAATAGGGAAACTTTTAACTTTAATAAGGGAGTCAGAGCTGCCTGAAACTTCTGGACCAAGGATGATATCTTGCTAGAGAAGCGGTTCTCAACCTGTGGGTCGCGACCCCATTTGGGGTCGAATGACCATTTCACGGGGGTCGCCAAACAACGCAGTCTGCGATTCCCCCCCTCTTTTTCCTTAGCTGTGCTACTCCTTCCTATTCTATTGGCTTTTGAAAGCCAATAGAATAGACTCTCTTGAATAGAGTCTAATTCTATTGGCTTTCAAAAGCCAATAGGAATTGTCCAGGCTGTCTCTGCCCTGCTGAGCCCACCAAAAGTCCCAGTCTGCAAACGGTGCTGCAAGTTGTCTGCAGTGAAGGCGAGCTGTCTGGAAGTTTCCACCCCTCCCTGCTGAGCAACTACTAAAAATGTAAGTAAAAGAGGGCCAGGGGTGGGAGGTGGGAGGCCGGCGGGCACAGGGAGGGTTGCTGGCGTGCGTGGGGCCCAGCGGGTGCCTTACCTCCCTTGGGCTGGGCCAGCTGGTGACCCAGCCAGTGGTCGCCCTGTGCTGTCACTGCCCCTTGCCAGCTACGCCTTGGCCAGTGCAGGGGGCGGCACCACGCATGCGTGGTGCTCCCGGGCAGGGAAATAGTCCTCGACTTACGACCGGTTGGCGGGTCCTCGACTAAGACCAGTTGGGTAGTCCTTGACTTACGACCGGTTGGGTAGTCCTCGGCTTATGACCGGTTGGGGGTCGCGGCATTAAAAACCACTGTGCTAGAGTAAAAAAAAAAGAAATTTAATTATGATTGGGCATTTCAGGTATTGGTAGTTTTGAATGTTCTGCTCATAAAAAACAAATCTGAGGTTGGTTGTTGCAACCTGAGGTAAATTCTGCTGACTATTCCACCCATGCTCTTTAGCAATTGTTACTGTTGAACCTATCATGATTATCAGCAATTAATATCCTTGTCCTCCATAAAATAGTCTTTTTCGCTTCTAAAGTTGGCTTAAATTTTTTTTTTATGTTCAGAAAATTAATTTATTATATTATTGCTAGTGTTTTTGTGTTTTACATATTCCAATTTCTACCTGGTTAACACATCAGAATTTTTTTAAGTAACATGACCTTAAAAGCAGGTAAAAAAGTGGTTTACTTATATCTTCATAAAAAAATAATATGCTTATTTCATGATTCCATTGTAGCTTCCCCAGAGCTGCTACTGCTATTAGCAGACTTACTTCCTTCAGAACCTGATGTGGTAACTGTTAGCCTCTGTCGAGATCCAAAAACATCATTCACTGTGGAAATTGTACTTATGTCCCAGAGTTGTAGTCCCTGCCTTTCTCCTCCAAACGCATAGACAAATGGTAGATCTGGACAGCAAGCTGCACAAAACAGAGCACCCATTTTCATATCTCTGGAATAGACTAAAGATGGCTTGTTTCCTAGGATATCCCAAATTTTCACACATTTATCAGATGATGTTGTTACAAGACATCCTTTGATTTGGCTACTTAAGTGTAGTCCAGATACTTCTTCATCGTGAGCTTTCATTGTGAAGACTGGTTTGTGGGAACGAGCATCAAGACAGTACACAAATCCATCTTCTGTGCTAGCTAAGAAGTGGTGAGGTGAAAAATGATTCCAAGTCACTCTTTCAACTTATCCACTAAATCTCCAGATTGTATGGTTGTCCTGTGGACTTCTGCAGTCATACAGAATGGCTGATTTGTCATAAGAGCCAGAAATGAGAGTCTGTGTTTCAAATGGATGAAATTGCAATGTTTGCACCTTGTCTGTGTGAAGAGAAAGAGTTGCTGCTGTTTTGCCCTTGGACATGTCCCAAAGAATTACAGAATGGTCAGCTGAGGCACTTGCCAAGACAGATCTGAGATGTTTATTCCACGAAAGATCAAGCACTGCATCAGTATGCCCCTGATGGTCTTCTTTGGATAAATTCTTCTTTTGTTTCTTTTTCTTTGTTTTTGCCTTATTTCCTAGTGAAAAGATTGGCTCTAAAGAGTCCACTATGTCAAGATCCCAAATTTCAATAACAGGATTCATTGTGCCAACAGCAATATAATTTCCTGCAGAATCATTGGGATTAGGATCAAAGTTCATCCATTCCACACTTAAGGGGTATGCAGATAAAATAAGATCATGATGGACATAAAAGGAATCTTCTTCATGATTATAAACATGAACTTCTAGACTGCAGTGGTCCTTATCCACTCTGCCACATACCACAAGATTGTCATTTGACTTGATCACAAAGTCTTCTTTTTCATATTGGTCAGTATCTTTAATAGTGATATATGGATCATTTTCATTAGTTCCATATACTGCAAGCCCTGCAAAGATTTCTCCAATGCCCTCTGTACCTGCATTTTCTTCATCATAGTTATCCAAGTCATATTCTGCCAATTCATCATTATCTAGCTTATCATTGTCTTCATCTTTGGGAGCAGAGCTAGTTTCCTCACCATCAGCAACATCCATGGCACCTGAGGTTTCTTCTTGTCCATCACCATCATCATCTTGTGTTTGCAATCTGTCTTTAGCTTCAGTAATCAAGCGCTTCAGTTCTTCCTTGTCAAGTTGTACCTTGTCAGGCGTCTCCTTGGTAACACCTTGGGACACCCAGGCAACACAAGTTATGGGACGACTCATGGCTCTAACCGACCAGAAACCGAGCAGCTGAAAAACGCTTCCCCGTATGCCTACACGTGCGTTGCCGACTTCCTGTTCGGCCCACTGAATCTTCCTGCTCAAAGTTGGCTTAAATTGATGGGCATTATTACATGCTGCATAAAAGGGATTGCATGAAGAGTATTTCCTTTTACCTTGACTGAATCTCCCAAAATGTATTCCTCAGAATAAATTGCCTGCCTATCAATAAAGACTGCACAAAGCATCCTTTAGAGTTTAGAAATACGTCTTTTCTATCAATGATACGTATTTCTATCATTGATAGAAAACAAAGCATTGATTTATTAAACTGCCTTGATCTGCCCTAAATCTCCCTTGATTGTCAGCTAGATGTTCAATTTATTTCAACACTTTCTAGTACTGACAGAACACCATACAATTTGCTGATCATGCTTAGAAGATCAGCAACACTTGCTGACTCATTCTCGGTTCCTTTTGCTCAGTCAGAATGACTATAGCTAGGCACCAGTTTTTAGAGAAATGGGTTTGACTGATGTGTTAGAATGGCATGGGCTACAAAAAATGATGCTTGCAACTTGATAGCTCTTTTAATCAGTTAATCAATTACATAAATATAGAGGACTCCTCCATGGATCAATAGCTAGAGCTAATACAAAGATTATGCTAAACCACCTTCTTGTAAATAAGATGATACCACTTAGCCTTTCTATCTACCCTGATATTACTCTTGACAGAGATTAAACAGGGATATATTTTGGTGACTTTGGGGTTTCATCTCTACATTAAGGTGTAGTCTTCTGAGTCTTTCTATCTGTCTAAGTCAGCTAGAAAGCATCTTTCTGTGCTACTTTATGTCCATGAGACCCTGTCATACCAGCGGGATATGAAGAAAACATTTTGTGTTTTCTACTGTGCTGACAAGGAACTGAAAATTAGTATCAGGAAACGAGGCTGATCTTATTTCAAATAATCAAAGAAGCACAGATGACTGATCAAGAGGCATCTAACAGAGCAGGTGAAAATTTGGGTTGACTTTCATGTTTCCGGCACCTGATAGAACATTTGCATGATAGTATCTTTAAGACAACTTCAAGATTTTCTGTTCAGCAGGAAATTATTTCAGAACTGTGATTCAGCTTTATTGCAGGTAGGTGCATTCCAAGATTTGGGGTTCCCTAGAAACAGTGCAAGTGTTTAAAAGAGCCATTCTTTTAGTTCTTCAAGGTGTACCAAATGCCCTTTGCTGCATCAAGATATACTCAGAATGATTAAAACTCAGACCTCTTCCTCATGTTTCCCTAACTGTGAGCATGCCTTGATAACTATTTTATCTTCAACAGTGTGCCTTCACCTCCTCCACAACTGAAGGTCCTCCTAATAGAATTTTTGCAATGGACATGATCTAGCATGCTTCATTAATGATGTGATTGATGGCCCAATCAGGGATAGCAATCTGCCCAGCTCTTGTTAGCCACTTTAGACTGCTGCAGATGTATCCATAGCCAGTTAGATCTGGGCTGTGAGAGAGACTGGACACCTGACTTCTGTTGATGTTTCTGCCCAGCATTTTCTTCTGAGAAATTTAAAGTCCTGTAGGAAAAATAACATCAGAAAATATTTCAAGGGGACCGTTGATTGAAGTGTTGAATGAAAATAAAAAGGACTGTCTGGATTCCATCAACTCCATCCTGCCAGTTTGGTGTGGGGGTTAAGGCACCAGGTTAGAAACTAGGAGAGCATGCCTTTTGGTCCCACTCTAGGCACAAAGCCAGCTGGGTAACCTTGGACCAGACTCTCTCTGTCTCTCCTTCCCTCCTCCCCTCCCCCCCACCTTAGAAAACAGGTCATGGAAAACCATTTCTGAAAAATCTTGCCAAGAAAATTGCAGAGACTCGTCCAGACAGTTGCCAAGAGTCAAGGCTGATTTGTATGCCCTCCCCAACTCATCCTGCTAGACATTATGAAGAGTGATTTGTGGTTGTTTTCCTGTCACCAGCTGATATGGATGGGAGGAGAACCGACCCATCATTGACCTGAAAGTCTCCTGCCTTTAAACCAGCAAAGATGATACCATTCCTTTGCCTTGTTGCTAAGGCAGAGTAAATATTGGTCCTGAGGTGTTAGGCTTTTCTGCTGGCTGTAGAAATGCACATTGATTCAGCTGTGAGAAGGAGCCCCCTTTGGCACTTAACCACAGCACAGTTAGGCCCTGACCATGTACGTTTTGTGGCTTTTGTCTCACCCTCAGTCCACGAATGAACAGATTCAAGTCACTTCTCCTTTAAAGTGTCTGGCTGGTATTTCCACATACTGTGCATGTGTACTGGGGTCCTTCCTTAGGCTGGGAATATCAAATGTAAGAAATGTACAGCTGCCCCATCTTTTCTCTCTTTTTTTTCTGTGTCCCTCCCCATCCAGGAAATTTTGGTAGTGCTGTGTAGATTTGGCTGTCTTCATTCTGCAGAAAACATATCTTAAGAAAGTGCTTCTTTGGACTAGCGATACTAATACTGTAAAGCAGGACCAGCACTGGGCCAAAGCATGCCAGAAACCGGGCATTGCAAATAAGTGAAGCCCCATCTGCGGGATGAAGGCAGCACATGAAACTAGGCCCCCTCCAGTCCGCAGAAAAACCTCTCTCCATGGAACTGGTCCCTGGTGCCCAAAAGGTTGGGGGGCCCCTGCTGTAAAGTGTTTGAAACTTCCCCTTTCTCCTTTGTCTGTCACTCAGTTTGGCCAGTAAAAATTAATTGCTTGTGTTGCCCTGGCTTTGAAGGTCACATGGAAGCAGCTGCTTATTTGAAAGTCCTTATTGAGTCCTTCCCTATATTTTCCAAATGGCCTGTCTTCTTTCTTCTTCTCTTGTGTTATTCTATCTGTCCGGTCTCCCTACCCTATGATTTCCCTTGAGCCTGCTTAGTCCTGCCTGCTTTTTCCTGAATGCCCTGTCATTACCCCACCCAGACTCATTACTTGCTGTCTGAGCCAGCTGAACCGCCTTGGCATCACACCTTACGCTGACATTGGTGTTCATGCATGAATTTAAAGGCATAACTCTTCCTCACATCCCCATAACTTTAGCATAAAGATACCTGGTAACAGTTTCCATGCCACACCCTCCTGATATTGGCTTTGTTTTATCCCCCACTTACAATTGAGGCAGCATAAAGATATCTTTTCCATTCAATTTTGAAGAGGCCTTTCCCCTGTCCTCCTGATACACAGTATTTGCCACAACACGCTTCACTGGTGATGTAGTTGGTAATACGGTCATTACCACTAGGAGCAAGATCTGCCAGCATCTATTAGGTTGTGGTGGGCACAATCTTCTCCCCTGCAGTTGTTGGGAATTGCGGTTTTGGTTTGGGCCAGACACCTGGCTTCCCCAGAGATCTCTGCCCATGCACTCTTCTGACACTTTCCAAAGCATTTTGAGGTTTTCATGTGGGTTTCTTCTATGGACAGGTTTCCAAGCACAATGTTGTGCTGCACAAAATTCCACTGAAACTGGGAGAGAGGCCTGGGCTCTGCCAGCTATGTGTTCCTGGTTCAGTCACCACTGGGTGCATGGTAAGATCTTTACTGCTTCTGTTAAGAAGGAGTTTCATGTGGCCAATGTTTTGACTGATTTTAGTCCTTGGGGAAGGGCTCACCATTCTCCCTCCTCCATTCCAGTTTCCCGGCTGTCTGCAGCCTGCTTCTGAATGTGGCAGCCATGAGGGGTGGAATGTGACTTATTGACAGTCCATTGACAGTAGTATTTGTTGAGGCTGGTGCATTATCAACCACCCCTTCCTTCTTCACTGCACATCCCATCTCTGTGCCTGTGACCGGCTAAGGTGCGCTATTAATTTAAAAGATAGATTTAGATTCCCAAGACCCATGCTTGGAAATAGCTTGACAGCCATAGAATTGGGGCATCTCAGTTGGACAACTCAACTGGTAATTAAACAAGTGGAGCTCCCCAACATTTATCCAATCCCACTTCACTCCTGGAGGGGTGAATTAGGGGGTTGTTTTCCCATCAGAGATGCCACTTGGTAGAAGAGGAAAAGAAGGAAGGATTGATCAATCACTTTAACTTGCCTCAAACTAGAACAGCAGAGGCAGGCCTGATTGTTGGCTTCATTACTGTGACAGGATAACAGGTGACAATCAGAGCAAAGGGCTGTCTTCTAGGGCAGTGGTGGCGAATCTATGGCACGTGTGCCAGAGGCGGCACTTGGAGACCTCTCTGTGGGCACACGTGCCGTTGCCCCAGCCTCGCCTGCCCCCATGACCCCCTCCTCACCAGCAGCCCCCCTAGAGGAGAGTCATCCCCGAGTGTGGCCCACACAGAGCAGTGAAGCCAAGGACATGGCAGCCAGGCAGCGTAGACAAGACTCTGCCCTCAAGCCCCATCCCTCACAGTTGATGCTGTGGGACATGGGCAGAGGGCATGACCGCCATGGTGCTGCTGGGCTGCTTGGGCAATCTGGGGCGGGCCCTGAAGGTGGTGAGTGGCCCTGTGGGCAGGCGGGGTGGGGAAAGGGGTGGAGGCAGGGCAGGGCAGGGGGTGGAGCGGGGGCAGGGCCAGTTTTTGGGCACTCGGTCTCTAAAAGGTTCGCCATCACTGTTCTAGGGCAAGGACTGATGTGAAACACTTTAGCATGGCCATCTAGCTGTGTCCTTGGGGGACTGTTTAGAAATCCATCTACACAGTTTGTTTTAAGCAGTCCACTATCAATCTCATATTCTCTGCCTCAAAGTGGAAAATACCTTGCTAAATTTCACTGACTGAAATTTAATAATATTGGTCAAAGTGAACAACTTGTTAATCATAGAGCATCCAACTATTAACAGATAATTACTTCTTGTAATTAACAGATTTGTAATCTAAGAAGATGTTACTGTATAGATCAAAAAACTTTTGTCATTATCCTGAATTAAAACGCTATCTACCAAATCCTTGAAGCAGCAGAAGACTGGTAGAATTTGCCATAGTGATCCTTATAATTCTCTTTTCATTTATGGTGTATTGAGGGCAGGAATTGGTACATTCCTCCAGCTTTGTTTGGTTCCCATCAACATCATCAACCGGTAAGAAAATATTCAGCAATCACTCTTCTTAACGTGGGATGGAGATGAAAGGAAATTAGTTTTGACACACTGCTTTGTGCCAGTGTTTCATGAAGGTGCATTCAAGAACATCTGCAATCAGTTGATACGTTCCTTTTGGACATGGGCTCAACGCTCACTCAGAAAAGCTCTACATCTATGATAAAAAGAAACCCAAACAACTCATGAAGTAGTCAAAGCCATTTGGCTCTCTTCTGCTTCAATATGAAGTCTCACTCTTGCCCTCTCTGACCCATTTTTTTTGAACTGTTTGGGCCCAGGGACTTGGCAGGAGAAAGGGAAAATGGTTGGAAAGGACTGGATTCTCCAGGTGCCCAAAGCCCCTGGAAGACAAAGTTGAGGGATTGGTGGAGAGGAAGAGTGTCCTCATCAGCCCTATGCCTACCTGTTGGGAATCACCTGACTGTGCCACTGATTGAATGATCCATGAGGGGCAACAGATTAACTCTGTGGCACAACCTGTGTTGCAACAAGGAAAAAAAAATATACCAGTATAGTTAGGGACACCCTAAGGCTGCCTCAGGTATGGGCGGATTATTAGATTTAGACAATATGTTATTGCTGTAATAAGTTCACGGATTCAGCAATCATTGCTGACTGAGAGATATCAAATAGCAAGTACTTAAGCATATTCAAGGCTATATTGGAATTCTATATCACCCTGACTGTGCTGGTTAATGACCACAATAAAGTCTTTTGTTTAATTTCTGAAATCAGTCCTTTCCCAATCTCCATGGTGGAAATAGCACCCTTGATCACAAATATCGTTCCTAAATAAGATGTTTGAAGGAAAATCAAGCAAGACATGAATTCACAATAATCTGATTCTAATTCTGTTTAATGGACTACCTTTGCCTTTCTTTTAGCTTTCCTGTTCTGATATCCACCTTCTATTACCATTATGCCATACTGACTCTAGCAGATTTCTTTCTTAAGGTTCCAAAGTAGCTCAATGGAAAAAAATTTTTTTGAAAGCAGGATAATGAAACAGGAGAATAATGAAGTTCAGAAGCAAATAAGATATGCAGGACAAAGTGGAACAATTTTATTTTATTCTATCATCTGAGATATTTTAACTTCTGCGGAGCCTGTCATCTTTACTCTCCCTCAAGCCATTTTCCAAAATCACATTTCTTTCCATTGTAAATACAATTTCATAAGAAAAAAATGGGCCTCTTAAACAGTGTGATTGGATAACTACTGGGATGATCAGCTACAGCTCTAGTCAAATTCTTCCACAGATTGAAATATTTTGAATATTCCTATCATTAGCACAGCTGTTACCTTATACACTGGAAAGAATTAGATAAGCCTAGTATTGGGCTATCATTAAAACATGTCAGGATATTTCTAGTTAGAATCCAGTATCAAAGGGGGTTTTTTTCTACCAAATTGGCTTTACATATGCATAGAGACAAAGATAGTGCTATTATCCTGCTGTGCACATCAAAGACTGAATTCAGTAAAACTAACATTGACAGAATCTCCTAGTTCTGTTCAATTAATCATCACATTAATCAAATAAGATCTTCATAATCTGTAACTGAAGCTAGAAAAGGGAACTCTGAATCTTGAAAATTAGGACCAGCAAAATTTATTTACTTTTTCTGGAATGGAAACATGTATTCTGTTAATTTCTCTCATCAGCTGTGCTTTATGGTCATATAGAATTAAATTACATGATTTAAATTTATTACAAAGAGGCACAGCATTTGCTCTTCATCCAAATACAAGCCTAGGAGAGATGCTTCAACAGTGGCCAAAAGAAGAAGAGGATTTTCTAAACCAATCTTCAGCCTGATGGCCAAAGTTCCCATGGCTCCAGCAACATGCCCCAAACCCTTAACGTGGAGAGAGAGGATGAAAGAAACGGTGTTTGATGCATGTGAAGGGACAACTAAATTAAGAAAGGGTACTGTAAAGGAATAAACTCCATAGATTTTTATTGATAGCCAATTCCTCTTTTCAATGCTAGGAAGGTTTGGTAACACGATGATCTTCAGCCAATGCAGAAGACCTGGAATTATTTATATGGCCATTATCCTAAGGTGTGAACTATACTAAAAGGTGTGTATGTGAATAAAAGTTTGTGAAGGAAGCACTATCTAACCAATCTAGCTCTACACAGAGTTGTAGATACATATCATCATCCTAAAAGAGATCCTCCAATGCAGGGATTCTCAACCTTGGCAACTTTAAGACTTGTGGATTTCAACTCCCAGAATTCTGGGAGTTGAAGTCCACAAGTCTTAAAGTTGCCAAGGTTGAGAACCCCTGCTCCAATGGGATATGAAGGAGAACAATATCCCCCTTGCTACAAACTCTGAGCCAAAGCAGCGGAGGAAGTGCCACAATCCTTTGGCGGGCCGCCGGTTAAGCACGGCTAGAGCAGTAAGCTTGGGCCGGTGGGGGAGAGTTTTTCTTACGGTGGTGATTCTCTGGTGCTTCATTTCCCTTTTAATTATCACAATGAGAATCAATAAATATGTACATTTTATAAAAATAGGCTCATTTAAAAAAATCAAACTAGTGTTAAAACTAACATTTCTTATTATGCTCCTGACAGGATAACCCTTTAGATGGACTCATACAGTCTTCAGGCCCTGATTCAGGACAGCAAGGAATTCCCATCGAAACCCAGAACGGCTCCAGGATTCTTCTTATCATGTATGAGCTTTAACAGGGTCATATTCCTGAGGCCTTCATAAATCACTGGAAAAGGGATTGAAGGGTCAGGAAGGAATCTTAACAAAGCCATCCAAATGACACAAAGGCACAGTTAATTTTAACAGTCTTCAACATTCACTAAATTCTTCTTCCAAGCTGAGTCTTGTCCTCAGACTGCTCTACTGAAGTCAAAGTGTCCTTTAAAGTGACCAGGAGTGAATCTAAGCCTATATAGGGTCCATGATGTTTGCATATCCTGGTAGAAAAAAAAATAACTGAAGATGATTATCAAGAAAAGGAGTTATTTAAATAGAAAAAAAGAGGATTTTGTTTTGGCTATTGTCAGTTTTCTTGGGTAATGCCCATTAAATCACTGGGCCTGGTGCTCAAAGGAGCTCAACCCCCTCAGTGCAGCTCTTTAGGCTTTCAAGTCCTGGGGTGGTATGAGAAATGTGGGCTCTTCTAGAAAGTTCTTCATTTCTCCATTAGGACATGACGTAGACCTCTGTTAAGCTAGCAACTGCATGCATGCGGTAGAAGATGCCAAAGGGCAAGCAGATGTCCACAATAGCAGCCCACATGGGATAACCATAGAATTCAAGCTCTGTGGTGTTATCAAATTGTGGCCGGGCTCCAAATGCAGGCATAATCCAGAGCTGTTTGAGAAAGAGACAAAGATAACAGCACTGTCAGCAAGTAAAAACAAGGAAGAATGAGGCTAGCAAGGCATAATTCTTGATGCAAAAGATACCTTGAGGCAAGATTAAACACAGGACAGCATGATTCTAAGAGCATCAGCATCACACAATGACATTTAAGTAGAAATATTTAACTGACATGCCTCTGTGTCACTGAATCCTTTAAGGCAATGGCCCTGATCCAAAGGAGTGTGGAGTACCCTAGAACAGGATTTCTTAACTTTAGCAACTTTAAGATGTGTGGATTGCTGGCTGGAGAATTCTGGGAATTGAATTCTTGAGCAACTCTGGGTAGTTCACAATAAGAGCAAGCATTAGAAACACTGCCCTAGAATTTTTTAAATTTGGGGTAAATTTTTTGATTTACCCCAAATATCTATGCCTAATGGGCAAGACCATAAATCTTGCTGTGCAGTGCCACAATCTACTCCTCCTTCATGCCAGGTTCCCAGTACTTTTCATGAGTGCTAGATGCATATTTCCATTTCTGTTTCCATCACAGAAAGGGAATTACAGTCGTGTCAGGATCAAAATGAGGGATGATCCATTATAATTTCCCTTGAGCTCTCTAGAGAAAAGGTGGAATATAACTGCACGGAATGCTAAAGTCATTCATTTATTCAAACTGTTTTGGTGCAGTCAAATATATATGAAAAGCAGCAAGTACTGCAAGGTATTCTTCCACAGGTCAAATTCAGCTTCCCCTTCCTTTGCAGTGTGTGCTGAACAAGACACCTAATTGTTGTTTAGTACTCAGTCCAGCCTCTCCTCTTGCTGCTTCTGCTTTATTTTTTAAAAAAGGTGCCGCATTTGTATTTATTTGTACAGCTTTTAAACAATTGAAAAACAGCTTTAGGAGGAGAGAGAGATGGATTTGCACTTAATCCGCTTTCCATTAGCACTCAGTATTAGTTTTTCTCTTACTATACAATCTGGGAAACTGAACACAATTAAACAGAATCTAGAGAATATCAATTTACTATAACATATTAGTCAAGTTATGCACAACAGGTACTCTCCTCAGAATGCTAGTTTTAAGAAGGCCAGGAAGAAATGGATGGGCTCAGCTGATCCTTGGCCTTTTTTGATATAGGTATCACCTATCACATGTTATGTTTCATACTTCTCTTCCTCCCCTCGTTGTTAGCTGCCAATGATGTGAAGCATTATAAAAAAACAATACAATGTCATATGTTTGGTTTCCAGGAAGAAAGAAAAGGGATCTCAGATAGTAGTAGCAACTCCATATCTTTTATATTTTCTAATTTGGTTTTCCTCAGTCTAGTCCTCCCTTCGTTTTCTACACTATTATATTTATATTTATTCGGATTTGTATGCCGCTCCTCTCCGAAGGCACGGAGCGGCTCACAACATATATATAAAAACAATTGCAACAAATCCGAACAAGAAACATTAAAAATAAAAACCCCATACATACACATCAATCACACCACAATCAACAATCATCCCCAGGCCTGCCGGCAGAGGTAGGTTTTTAAATTCTTTCGGAAGGCCGGGAGGGTCGGACAAACGCGGACTTCAGGAGGTAGTTGGTTCCAGAGGGCGGGCGCAGCAACAGAGAAAGCATCCCTAACTAGCTTAGCTGCAACTCTTGGTCATGTTTACTAGGAATTGGGTGTGTGTATATTTGTTGAAATTATAGTTGAGACAATTCAATAGGATCAGCAAAACTTCATGTTTCGGTGCGGTGTTTTGGTTAAATAAGAGGAATAAAGCTAACTGTATCTTTTGCTATTCAACAAGAACAAAGGAATCCTACTCATCTACATACTCTACCTATTGATGACTAATCCAATATTGGCTCAAATAAAATAATCCTACTTACAATTGCATTACACAGGATCAGGAATAATGAACTTTCCTTTAAGAATCTCCTCCTCCAGCTCACTTTCTTGGAGGTACTGATGGACCCTGTTACTTCATGAGGAACCTGGATGGCTAGTCCTGGAGATGATGTTGATAAAACATTTCCATTTTCAGGGACACGAAGTGATACAGCATTTAAGTTGACAAACGTGAGCCCATAAATGTCCTTCTCCTGATGGTCGACTTTGCTTTCCCTTTTTAAGGGCTGTCGATGGAGGCCTTCAATTATGAAAATGTTCTGGAAAGTGTGCTGGGCAATCATCAGCAAGGAATAGGTCAGGTTGAGGGCATTGATCGTATCCCTTGGTGAGCTGGCCACAGTGGCCACAATAGAGTAATAGGAAATGGCATATTGCCCTAAGGCTGCACCCATTAATAAGGCCACATCAAGCGTTCTAGTTGGATTCTTCTCACGATCCATGTCTCTTTTGTCAAATCTGTAAATAATGGAGCCACCCACCGAGATGAGGGACATCAGACTCAGACAGACAATATTGAAGGTGTAGTACATAGTGAGCACCTGATTCTTTACTTTAGATTTGTTTTTCGAATTGATCTGGATTTCATACACAATCAGGATGGCTATGCCAGATGCCATTATCAAGATTCCCATTATGAAACCCAAAAAGTAAGTCCTCTTGAAAAGCTTAAACTTGAGGTGATGGATATGGTTGGTATGGTGGTCCATGATGCGGCCAACGTTCTTCCACATTACATAGATCATGGCAGAAGCAAAAAGGCTGTACTCAATATTAAAAGGATACAGCCAAAAGTAACCATTCTTGAAGATTTGGCAGACGTCGCTTTTGCAGCCACAGTTGTCAGAGATGCTTTCTTTTAGATCAACTGCAGAGAGAGAAGGAAAGCAAGTCAAGACTAGCTCTGGAAGTTTTTTTTGTTTTTTTACTTTTGATTGAAAATGACATTGATCAGAAAGTTTGAATGGTACTGAAATAAGAGGTCTACTCTCAGAGCTAACTCTATGATCTTTCAAAACTCAATGGAGGGAGGATTACATGGATCTACGTTTCTTCCAGTATTATTCTTGTCATATGCCTCATAATCACAACTATATTTTTTTACCAAATTAGAGGTAATCTATCTGCCTGGTTCAATTCACTCATGAAGAGATGTCCTGCATTCTTTCTCTTTAATAGATCAAGAAGGAATGGAATAGATCTTTTCAACAACTGCCCCATCAATAATCTGCATGACCCCGCCACATTCCCACCTGTCTACAGAGCAACAAAGACCTGGCTGTTTAAGAAAGTGGATTTAGAGTTTAAGAACAGTAATACAGATTGTCTGGAGATTTGAAAGTGTATTTGGGCCAATTGATTATATTTTTATTGGTTTATAATATTTATCTTATTCTTTTATGAATTTATTTACATGTTAGCCACCCACTCTGGAGCCAAATGGCTAACAATAAAAACATGAACAATGAAAGAACAAGTAGTCCTTAACGTATGACATTTAGTGACATTTAGTGACCATTCAAGAATGAAGTGACTTATGACCATTTTTCACACTTATGACCTTTACAGCATCCCCATGGTCATGTGATCAAATCTGGACGCTTGGCAACTGGTTCACATTGATGATGGATGCACTGTCCTGGGGTCATGTGATCCCCTTATGCAACCTTCTGACAAGCAAAGTCAATGGGGAAACCAGATTCACTTAACAAGTAGCAACTGTGGCGATTCACTTAACGACTGTGGCAAGAAAGGTTGTAAAATGGGGCAAAACTCACTTAACAAATGTCTTGCTTACCGACAGAAAATTTGGGCTCCGTTGTGGTCATAAGTCAAGGACTATCTGTATGTGTGTTTATTTGGGGTTGAGAAAGAGATAGGTCTTGAAGTGTTTAAGCTCTATATTCCTTTATTTCATTTTTTTTGAACTTTACTGCCTCTATTACTTGGTATCTGTGGGACTGTTTCCCTGTTTGATAATGATTAGTGCTAGGCAAGAGAGAAGAGCACCCAACTAAATCTTCCTAACACTGAAAGACAGTTTTCCTTAAAGCAGGGGTCCCCAACCCCCCGGGTTGTGGCCCACTACTGGAACACGACCTGTTTGAAACCAGGCCGCATGAGCAACAGGCAAGTGCATGTGCAGGCGCACCAAGCTCCATTCGCCCGAGTGGTGGGTGAGTGGTGGGCAAGTGCGTGCCTGTACAAAGCTCCATTCATGCGAGCGGTGGGCCCTTGCGCTCACATGCAAAGCACCACTCGCACGAGCGGAGGGTGCTTGAGTGGAGGGCACTTGTGCTCCCGCGCTGTGTGGATGGAGCTGTGTGCACATGCCTGCCACTCGCCCCCCCTCCCCAGGAGTTGGGTTGCCAAGGTAATGGCAACTGCTGCCTTAAAGTAATGCCCTCTATGTCAATTTGATCATAATTCTTATGTTTCCCAGTCAACTTACTCATCCTGTGTGACATATTTGTCTCTGGTTTTTTTGATTCAGCCTTATGCACTGATTCATCTGTTACAGCTGACATCCACACTGCTAGGTTGGTGGTTAAGATGAGCATCAGTCCACATCTATCATAGAAGAATGGAGAATTTTGGTTTAAATGAATAAGGTCTATTCATTCCAAACACTCAACCCATCTCCTGAGACAGAGCAAGCAAACAGTAGTGATCAACCTTAACTGAACTACACTTTAAGGATAATAGTAACTTAATTACATTCCAAAATGAGCCTAACTCTTCTGCTTGCAAATATTTCTCACACAGCTTCTTCCTTTTGACAGAAATTATTTTCAGTTGGCTAATATAGTATCCTTAGTGCCTGTCACATATGTGCGCCATGACATATTACAGAGTCAGCAATTGGCAAACGATTGTTCATTGTAGTAAATAGTGTAGACCAGGGGTGGCAAACTGCTGGCCTGCGGGCCGGTTTCATCATACTGGAGTCGCACCCACCCCATTGCCGGGAACGGCGAAAAAGCTCTGATACTTTGCGTGACGTCACGTGACGTCGCGAGTTTGACATGTCTGGTGTAGACTAAGCTGTAAAGTAGGTTTGATGTAATTTTTAAAAAAAACATCTTAAAACTATTACACTACCACAAATTAAAGGACAATCCTGGCTGTGTAATTGTTTTTATTTATTTATTAAATTTATTTACTGCTCATCTTGTTTTGAAATGACTATCCCATGGATTAAGGATTTGGGGCTCTCAAATTTGGTAAACTTGGGTGTCCAGGTTTGCCCATTTTTTATTCTAAAGTAAGAAAATAGTCTATTCAGAATTAACACCAGCTTTGATATTTAATCTTTTTACATTGTATTACCCAATGAAAAAAGTTTCAGAAAAAAAAAGTCCTCCAGAAATCCTCCCCAGATCCAACATGACCCTTAGACAAAGTCTTTTACCTTCATGTTGGACACTATTGCCAATATTACTATAGATAATGCACTGAGATTCTGCCTACCCAAGCCCATCCTATTCTTCATTCAGTCAGTGACACTTGCAGCTTAATAAGATGGAAAGATATCTTGTTTTGAATGTTCCTGATACTCACCTGGTAAGATCCAAATGCACATGAACACAATCTTTGGCAGAGACCCACAGAAAATAAGTCTGGAAAGAAAGAAGGGCAGTTTTTAAATTTGCTTTCTGCGGGAGATGATCAGCAGTCATTCAGGATGCAGAAGAAACGGAATCTTTAGTTTGTCCCAGGTAACAAAACTAACTAGTCTTCAACATATAGTGCAATTGTCAGTATAGCATCTTGTTATCCTGGGTATGACCAGGATAGGGCTTCCTAGACTTATTAGAACACATTTTGCAGGATTTTGCTGTTTAAGTTCTAAAACACAGATTATTAGAAAAGCCTGGTAATTATACCCAAATATTACCAGTATTGCTATTAATTACAACACGAATCTCAGCCATTTTGATATATTTCAAGATTTGTTACATTTTAGTTAGCTCCCACAACTCACAACCAGATTATAGATCATTTAGTGTTGGGAAGCATCCAGCCTGGCAGGGAGGAAGGATTAAGCATGAAGCTAGCCTGGAGTCACTGCGCCACTGCAAAAGGGATGTGGCTGAACCCCCTCCCCCATCAATATTCCTTGGAGCCTTATCTAATTGTTCCCAGGAGAGGGCTGCCAGGCTGGGTAGATTCCTGTATTATAGACAGAACATAGTAGTTAGCTTGAACCCTGCATGTGTGGGTCTGCTCATTTGTGCCTGACATTTAATTATAGTTGAATACTGGTGCACACAAACCAATTGTTTTGCTATGCTTATTCTAGGGAACAAAATATTATTGCAGTTCAAGCTACCATCTTAAACTGAAGAGCACCCTCCTACCATTTAGAACATACATTGTAACCATGGACTATTGGAGCTTTATCTAGCTTTTATTTTCTCCCTCCTATATGCCTCCCTGAACCATTAGCATTTGGTTGCATATAAATGTGTTTAAATACATAAAAGTTACAAACCAACCTGGATTATTACAAACACAGCCTGCACAACCGGATACATGATTTTGATGATTGATAAACACTCGTAGTAACTGAAGTATCCTGTCTTGAATATATCCATCACCAATGTGAGGATTCCAAACAAGACCAAGCCACCTGTTTTGGAAAGCAAATGTCATTATCTTCCCACAACACGTAAACAATCCAAACTCTCTAATTAAGTTCTATGGACCTCTGAATGTCTTCTACCCACAGCCATGATGAATCTTTCTCAGCCCACGAAATAGGGTAAGGGATGCCCCAGTTCTGCCAAAACCAGAGCCCTATTATATTGCACTATCAAACTTGTAAAGCTGATTGATTAGTCTATAAATCTTGCCTTGTGCAAGTCTGGTGTCCAACTTTAATGTTAGGGTTAAGCCTTCTTTTCCACAAATAATGTTCAGGAGCAGCAAAAATCTTTCAACTCCTTAGGGCTAGTTTATTCAAGAAGTAGTAGTGGCGTCATTTACAAGTTTTTGCTTGAGCCCAAGAGACTTATAGAATACTTTTATCATTTCATCAGAAATGAGCTGCCTGCTTACTTTTATAATTTTCAATCCATACCCCTTATATGCTTGTCCTGAATACTGTATTTAATGATAGCTTAGATACACACAAGCAAGCCTGATAAGACGCAGCTTAGGAGCTGTCCGAACATTAGTGAGCTGTAATTAGAGCCTAACTTTGCAGAGCTGTGAGCAATGTGGATTCACAGCTTCCTTCCCAGTACTCATTTACTCACAAGCATTTAATATTTTGAATCTTATAAATGTGATGAGAGCTGCTGATGCTTTTTTTTTTAACAGACACAGGTAGGACTGATGCACTGATAAACCCAGTACTCCTCCAGCATGACAATATTGTCTGTGCTTTGCCTTGCCTCTTCTTTTCTTCAAAGGTATACTTTTACCAGCATCTCCTTACCTCTTAGCCAGATAGGTCCTGCGTGATCGTCTTTGTAGGGGATGGCAGCCTGCTTCTTGGAGGTATGGAAGATATAGAACAGCATCCAGATGATGGTAATTAGCATCACAACGGTGAGCATGAAAAAGGCATCGTAGTCATGCAGTTTGACGTTTTTGAAGGCCCCACCACTGACAAGAGTGCATGCTAGTAGTATCAGGTTGATGGCTAACAGGACGGAGAAAACACGCCCACCTTTCTTCCAAACTTCCTTGGGACTGTGCGGTAAAGAGACAGAGGAGAACCTATGTATATGTTGGCCAACAGGTGGTAAGTGGTCAGAACTAAAGCTGCTCTTGTCATCTTTGTGTCCAGAACCCATGATGGAATCTTCACGCTTGATCTCACTCTCTTTCCTCGCAGGAACGTCGGTCATGGCTTAACCGACACTAATATAAAGCTGCCAGCATAAAGGAAAACAGAAAAAGAGAGGATGTGAGAATACTTCAAGGGTAAAATGTATTCTTTTATACCAGAGTCCAGGTCTCCTTCAAGTTTAGGCTAATGGTGATAAAATGGTTAGATGTTAGGCAGATGGAATGGAAAGCTGAGTTTCAAAATGTAAGTACAGTATTTTAAATACTACTTGAACCAGGATTTCTCAATAACATTTGGATGGAATTTCTCACACAACCCTTTCAATTTGAATGAAAGCCCATTTTGTTACTCATATCTGGTTATGATGATAAATGTAACAACTTACAATCTTACATATTTGTTTTCTTACCTGCCGAGTGAACATTCTCTCTTTCTCTAAATATATCTTACAAATCAATTTCCCTTTTGATATCCTATTTGTTGACCAGCAATTTAGATTCATTTTTGAAACTGAGGTCTCCATTTTCTGAACCAAATTCAAACCACATCAGGACTCATCGGTGAAAAAAAATGGAACAAACTCTGAGCTTCCACAATCTCTTCTGGAACTTGTGAGTCAAGCCTGGTTTATTTCTCAGTTGTTCAGTCAGGCTCATTAACACACAACAAATCCACCAAGTACTTAGGCAGCAAGCTTCCTTACCTACTTTTCTGATCTACAAGAACTGGAACAAGATGTTTTCTTTTGGGAGACTATGTCTCCTAAAAGAACAGAAATCACAAAATGCCATATTGCAAACACTTCTTTACTCCTAATCAAAAGCAAAACTTATCTCAGGGTATCCTTACATTGGGGAAAAACAAATCTCCAATTCAACCCAATAAGGTAGATAATACCATCCTCTACACTGGAACCACTCAAACTTCTGAACCCAATTCATCTGCTCTTCTTACATTACCAGTCCATGCATGTCCATTCAGAAGTAAATCCTATTGCAGTCACAATGGCTTAGTTCCAAGTCACTGTGTTTAAAATTAGGGCTGTATGCTACAATTTTCTAAAACACGAGTCCCATGGAACGTGAGGGACATAAAATGAAAATAAAAGGTTAAGATCTTTTGCTAATGTTAACTAGGCAGACAGAATGAGAACCATGGTTTTCGCCAAGCATTATTCCACCAACCTTTCTGCCTTCGAGTTGGCTTCTTGTTCCTACCACTTTTGCACCCGCTTCCTTTTTCTCCCCAGTTCACAACAGCCCTGAAATTTATAAATGTCCAGATGTCTTTTGATTTACACCATTGGTGGGGTTGACAGGATTGCTTCATAAACATATCAGAAAGGCTTACGGGACCCATTTTGTGCCTGAACTAGGTTTAGGGCAAAAACACACACAAAAAAAACACGTGAGAGAAATATGAGGATCAAGGTTACTTGATATGAAAATGGGAAGAAATCATCATAAAAAGCCTGCCAACAAAAGCAGAAGTGCAAAAATTTATAAAGTGCCTCATGGGAAATTGTTCTTAATTTAGAAACTACCTGTCAATCCTGAAAAAAAAAAGTCTCTCACATGATACTTCTGCATGCCATGTTCTTTAAAAGGCAGAAGGTAACAAAAACTTCAGATGCTGATGTTTGTATATTGAAGGATGACCTTGGACCTTTCTCTATGAGAAGGTGTCAAAGATATGCCCCCTCCCCAGTTCTGAGACCCCATTAAGCCAGACTTTTAAACAATGACTTGCTAACTAAGGCATAGCACCTAATTCACATATTCTGTTGAGCCAATATAAACCCCATATTGGTTCAATGTTATATCTAAACCAGCCACTGCTTTTCTCTGGAGCAGGTCACTTCCCAATTGATGTGACATTCAACAGGAGGATGAACATTCAAGAGCCCCCCCCCCCAATTTTAAACACAGCTGGATTGTTTAATGTAACATCATCTGCAAATAGCCATTGTCTGCATTTGATTAATACTCTAGACCACGGGTGTCAAACTCGCCACGTCATGTGACGTGTCGTGACATATCGCAACTTTTTTTGCATTGCTGGAACTGGAGTTGGCATGGCCTCTGTATGATGCAACCGGCCGGCGGGCCGGCAGTTTGACCCCTCTGTTCTAGACTAAAATGTAATTGCATAATTAATGGGTTTAAGTACTAAGCAAACTTAGGTAATTCACTAAATTACATTGCAAAGGTTAGTGGGCTATATAAACAACCATTGTGACCTAATAATTAAATTTCTAGAGTAAAGAGTTCTGAGTTCAAATCCCTGCTTGGACACGAAGCTCCCAGAGAGACTTTTGGCCAGTCACCAACTCTTAGTCTAACCTACCTTACATATTTGTTCCAAGAGGAAAGCACAATGGGAAGAATGCCTAGGGGAACAGCCCTGAATTCTTACAGAAAAAGCAGAAAGTAAATCTAAAGATATAAATTCCAGGTTAGCATAGATATGTCTAGCAGTCAACCTAGAAAAGTGGCAGACGGCTCCAGCAGGCATTGGGGAAAGATATTTGTAACTATCAGAAGAAAAGGCTCAGCTGGTTGCTCCTTTTCATGGGGAATTTATAGTCTTCTGAATGCTTCTAGACTCCCAGCATTCTCAGACCACACAGCCAATGGTGACAAAGGCTGGAAACTGTAGTTATGGCAGTATTTCAAAGCCTGTTAAGTTTCCCATCCAATTAAAATTTGATCTGGGCAAATCAGCAACTGAAGCTTTTTGAGAGGATGATGGTGATCACCTGCTAAGGCCCACTACTGTTAAAGAGACCTTGGTGAAAAAGGGATTGTCTTCCTTCCATTTTTTTTTAGTGCAAAGAACAATTAAAGCTTGGAAGTAAATGTAAGCAATTTCATTTGAAAGGCTAGTGTTTCTTTTTGTCAGAATTTCACATCTTGGATTACTTGGAAATTTGTTATTTTTACAGCAAAGGTCAGGAACTGTTCATTAATGTCATGTCACCTCTGTATCTTAAAAGGAAAAAAATAAAAACCATAAGTTTCCTTAGCTAGTCTTTAACATATCATTAACTCAAAAAGGCTGGAAGAAATAGTGCTTCTAGTAAATAATATTTAAAAACAATCATGCGGAAAAAGTCCTATAAATAAATGGTTTGCCAAGAAATTGCCAAAATGCTACAAGAGTTTCAAGTTTGCATATTTTTGTGCTGTTGCTTAGATGTGGATTTTGGAATTTATTTCTAATAAAAGGTTTTCCATGAATTTTATTTTCCAACTACAGCAGAACATTTTAACTGCCCATACCATTCTCTTATAGATTTCAAAATAGCTGTTTTGGAACAAATACATCAATAGCTTTCAGGCTCTCTCAGGAATTTTTAATGCAATTAATTGATAATATATTTGTAATTTATCCTATGAACCTTCATTTATATAACTACCTAGTCGCTTCCTTCTTTCCCCACTGACACATCCCTATTAATTTAAATTTTACACACCTGATGAAATCAGTTGTAATTCTGGAAAAAACTATGCTAATACAATGTATTACTCTACTCTGAAGATACTATCAAAGTCTTTCTGCTTCTCAAACAACAGATGGTGCTAGAGGACCAACTATTTCCAAAAAGGACCTTGTCATTCTTGCTTGGAATTCAGTCCGTTGTTCGGTATTTAACAGCTAAAAATACTGTAAATCAGGGGTGTCAAACTCAATTTCATTGAGGGCTGCATCAGCATTGCGGTTTCCCTCAGGGGGCTGGGTGGGTGTAGTGAGGGTGGGTGTGGCCTACTGGGTGGGCGTGGATGGAATGGGTGTGGCCTACTGGGTGGGCATGGCCAGCTCTACACCATTTGCGTCAAGGGTGCCTGTGGGGACCTGGGCAGGAGTGGGACAGATCTGAGGGTCTCTGGCAGAAGGAGGTGGGACCAGGGCAAGTGCCAAGGCATGGTCCACTGGAGGAGCCTCACTGTTCCTCTCAGGCCATGCAGTGGTGGTGGGGGGCTTATGGAGCTAAGACTGAATGTGTTTCAGCATAGATGGCCACCACAAAATTGTACATTAGCTCCTGGCTGGCCTGGACAAGGGCCAAGGCAGAAGGGGCCGTTCCCTCACTGTTTCCAGGATGGCTTCGCGGGCCACATGAAACCACTTTGCGGGCTGCATCTGGCCCCCGGGCCTTGTGTTTGACATGTCTGATTTGGTGTATGGCAGGAGGCACCCATGTACTATATCAATAGGAGTCAAACTTAGCTTAGTAGTGTATTTTTCCTTTAGTGTGAAATCCAAGTTTGTTATTGCTTAATAAATGACATCTCTGCTAGAATTTCATGCAGGCTGGTTTGTTTTTAGATTGATTTATATTGGCTTAAGGGAAGAGAAACTTAAGTTAATTTAGAGCTGATGCACTTTTGTGTCTTATTTTATCTGAACCCACCACAAAGCTGTGACCAATAAAAGACCTGTGTTCCACACATTTATTTACTTTTCGCATTTCTGAGCATACACGTAAAATATAAATTGTAGCTCCATGCAGATGTGTGTATGTGTATTGTTCCCATCATCAATGCATTGACATGCTACTGGAGATTAGACTGCCTTTAGTAGCCCCTGTGCAAAGATGGTGGCCTGCCAGGCATCTGTTGGAGATGAGCTCATGCCTTCTGTTGTAGTGGAATGCCAGACTGTCACCTGGATCCATTCTCTAAGTGACTTCATAAGCCTGGCCTGGCATAGAACCTTTGGTATAGTGCAGGGGTAGGCAACCTTGGCTCTTTTATGACTCGTGGACTTCAACTCCCAGAATTCCTGAGCCACCTTGTCTGGCTCAGGAATTCTGGGAGTTGAAGTCCACGAGTCATAAAAGAGCCAAGGTTGCCTACCCCTGGTATAGTGGTTAAGGCGCATCAGGGTAGGAACCCGGCAACTGTGAAAACCAATTGGGAGACTTGGACCAATCCCTCTTTCTGAAATTTAGGAAGGAGTCAGTGGAAAAACACTTCTGGAAATCTTTGCCAAGGAAACTGTGGGGACTTGTCCATATAATCACCAGGAGTTAACATTGACTTGAAGGCCCGTGCATGTACCCCTCACCATCACACACAATCACTGGCCAGCAGTGATACCACATAAGGGACAAGAGAGTTTAAAGTCTAAAGTGATTGTGTAATAATTGTATATCTTTCTTTTCACTTATCCCCCCTAAAGGAAAAAAAAGGATGGAGGAATTGGTGAATCAGCATGGGAAGGTTCTATGTAGAAGGAGATAATTTCTGAATATTTTCCCTCACTCTTCCAGAATTCTTTGGATGGGGCAGAGTATAACTCTGCAATAAAACCTGAATCCTGGGTCTGGATGATTCTCCATATTCTGAAGTGCTGCACTCTTGATTTAGCAGCTGTTGCTTTGGTAATTCAAGCCAAGGTTTCCAAAAGCACATTCCCAAGCATCCCCACCAGACAAACAGCACAAAGCAGAAGTGTCTCCTGTGAGGGGCTAGCAAAGGCAAAGGCAGGAATTTTTAGGACCCAGGGGAATCCACGGCAATTAATATGCCTTCAATATGAGGAGTTCCTGCTCTCTCCGGGCAGGGAATCTCAAGTATCTTGGCAACGGAGCTCCCTCCTCTCTTGACAGCTGCTTTCCTAGAACTCTGTTGCCATCTCTGTGCCGCTCGCCCTCCCAGTGACATGGGCAGGCTTTAAGGCTACACCATGAATGACCAATACCACCGTGCAGCCAGAGATGGCTATCTGGACCTGCTGAAGGAAGCCACCAAGAAGGACTTAAATTCCCCTGATGAAGATGGCATGACCCCAACCCTGTGGGCCGCCTACCATGGCAACTTGGATGCCTTAAGGCTGATAGTTAGCAGAGGGTAAGTCTGGTGTTTGCACTGTTCTGTTTTGGTTTTCATCCAGGCCTTGGTGGTGGTGGGGGGGAAGTTCGTCCCTTCTTTCTGGGTATCAACTCCGCTGAATCTTGCAGGCCACTGAGATGACAGCAGCTTTCATTTGCACCTGGTGGCAGGTGAGGTGCCCTGAGTTCATTGTTGTTTTGGAGAAGGTCAGGGTTTCAGGATGTGCCCATCTATGAAGTTCTAGAAATATTGACAGTATTTGTCTCGAGACACTAGGAAAGCAGAAAAACTCTGACTTGGATCAGTTCCTTCAATATTTCTTCTCCTCACCCCATCCAAACTTTTAACAGCTGAATGTTTTGCTTACATTGGTCTAGAACGGCCTCCATCACACCCCAAATTCTTGCAATGTACCCACCCCTTGGGTTTTACTGAAAATTTGGATGGGGTGACCTCATTGGTACGATTTTTTGCTGTTCGTGGATTGGCTTAAGAGATGCATATCTTTGCTGAGGGGAAGAAACTGTTTTGTTCTGAACCTTCATTTGCATTACAAGCTGAAGAAGTATTTCATAGAATCCTTGAAAGTCAAGGTTGGAAGGGATTTTGAACAGCTTCTATTCCAATCCCCTGCCCAGTGCAGGACTCCATTTAGCATCTTAAGCATCTCCTTTCCCACATCTATTTAAAGAAGTGGGCCGATTAAGATTCTCAAAGTTGTGATCAAAGGCAATTTCGATATAGGCAGTTATTTTCTATGATATAATCAGTGATGATATTAATTATAGAAAGAGTAGAGAAGGGAGGAGAAAAATTCTGATGAAGGTAACAGAATTCTGAGGTTGTTCTTCTTGAGCTGTAGGGCCCAAAAGCTGAGCTTTACAAGAGGTAAAAAAGCTGGGTTATGGTAGAAGTAGTCCTCAAGTTATGCCCCTTTGTTCAGCAACTGAATAAGGAGGATTTATGACCGGTCTGTGAAGTTATGGCCTTTGCAGCATCCCCATAGCCACATGATTATGATCTGGGTGTTTGGTGCCTGGCTTGCAATTACAACATCAGAGCAAGCCAGTCACATGATCACCATTTGCAATCTTCCTTGCTGGCTTCCCACAAGCAAACTGAGTGAGGATGTAGCTCCTGTAAATGGTTCCTCCTACATTTTCCTCAAAAAGTCCCACTACAGAGTAAAACAGGGGTCTTCAAACTTAGCCCTTGTGGACTTCAACTCCCAGAATTCCTCAGCCAGGCATGCCAGGAATCCCTTTACTCTGCAGTGCCCCTCTGCTCATCTGGGACTCCCACCTCTTCTCACTTAATGACTATGGGGTTACAACAGCAACTGGGACTGCCAGAATTGCTGTTGCTAAGTGATGGGGTCATATAATGTTGCATTTTATGACTGCATTGCTTAGCAATCTCAGTCCCAATTGTCATCATAAGCTAAGGGTCATTTATAATACTTCTGTGTGATATAACTGGTCTTCTTCCCATTTTATAGATGAACCAGTGGCAATAAATCAGGGCTTGCCTAAGGCGAACCAGTGAGTAGTGGCACCTTTTTGAGCTACTTTCATGTCTAAAATATATTGCAATGGCATCACTGGTCCCCAGGATTTGGGGGACAAAATAAGATCTTCACAAGTCCTTTCAAATTCGTGATTTCACAAATATAAGATACATATTAATAAATGGAAACAATATGGGTTCTCACACTGAGGGTTTTTAAATATATATATATTTATGATGATATTATAATACAGATTCTTATAAGAAATTGATGTTTCTCCTGACTGCCAAGTATGAAAACTATCTCTGATGTGCAGGCCTATGTCCCTTGTTTTTAATTTCTTGTATTTCTGAATTTTGCTGGATTCAGAACCCCATTTTTAAATATCCATGTTCTGGACTGAATCAAATAACAGAATTCTCTTTAAGTGCCACAACTGGGTAAACTAGTATTTTTCCTTTCTTACTGGAATTCATATCACAGCCAAAAGCTGTAGGATGAGGTGGAAATTCAAAAATCCATATAATTCTGCTCTGAGGTAAAAGGCATAGAAGTTGGTTTCTGCAGAAAGATGCTCTTAGTACCTACAAGCTGAAGTAAATATTCCCAGCAAATAATCTTTCTCACCGCCTGGCTAGTGTTTAATGAACTGGAAAAAAAAAGGCTTGCTGTCTGTTGAAGAATATAGTACTAAAAATGCTCCTGCCCTTTTGGCAAAGAATCTTATTAGGAAATGATAGATAGTCCTGATATTTTAAAAGAAGCTTCCTTCATTGGCTGTGTTTTATTGGGGGAGAAGAAATATTTACAGGAACTTAATTGAAATAAACAAAGAATTTGCAAGAGAGAGGGAGAAAGATTTACTATCTTAAGAAAAGCCAAAGCACTGAAGTTCAATAGTCCATGTTTCCCTTTTTAATTAACAACAGTTTCATTTTCTGTGTGGGCAAAGATGAAATTTGAAAGTAAGATTCAGAGAGCTGTGGGCTCAATTATTGCTTTTGCCCTTTGCAAAATTTCTGGGGTTTTTCTGAGTCAAAATCTAGCAGCTGTACTGTGGGCATAGAGTTAGTGAGAAATCACATGGACCTATCAATCTGGTTTCTTCTTCAAGGCCACGTCTGCACTTGTACCTAACAAACCTAACAAACATGGTCTGGCAACATCATTTTTCTGCCATTGCTCCCATGATTTTGATTCCATTTCATCCCCACACTATAAGCAAGATGGACTTAGGTCATCCTTAGCTCTAGCATTATTGAAATAATGTGTTTGCTGGTACTCTGACACCATCCAAGGGCAGCCACAAGATGTGCAAAATATGCCAGGTTTGGCCACCCTTCACCAGTGAGTTGAAGTAAAGTGATAAACAGGATAGGGATTGGCATCAAGGGCAACAAATTTTATGTTGGGAGACTTCTTTACTGATTCAAGAATGGGTGAATTGTGCATCAGGGCCTCAGCTGGTATCTCTCTTGTTCTATGCTTTAAGAATGGTGACTGAACTGTATGTTCATAGCCCTTGCCCTACAGGTAAGAAATAGGATGCAATATTCCTGTCATACATTACATAACAGATGGATGGTTTGTGTATGTAAAATCTTAGTTCTAGATTGTTTCTCTCTTTGATTAGTTTCCAATGAATGAAAACCAATCAAGGAGAGAAGTAATCTAGAACTAAGGAGAAATTTCCCGACAGTTAGAATAATTAATCAGTGGAACACCTTGCCTTCAGAAGTTGTGGGTGCTCCACCACTGGAGGCTTTTAAGAAGAGATTGGACAATCATTTGTCAGGAATGGTGTAGGATCTTGAGTGGGGGTTGGACTAGAAGACCTCCAAAGTCCATTCCAACCCTACTGTTCTGATATTCTATCTACAGTTGTTTTTCATCCAGCATAGGCACTAGAGGGAGGCAGGATTCTGCCTAGTTCATTAGTTTCACAGAAAGCATCTCTGGTGTTCTAATGAGGGACAAGAGTAGAATTAATGAGATGTCTGGAAAAAGGGAGGTGAGTCAGCATTTGCTGGGCAAGATCTTTGTTCTTCACTGCAGGCCTTTCACAGCCTCTTCAGTGGAGCATCTCTGATGGGAGATACTAAAGCTGATGATTAGTGGAGGTCAGCCAGGAAGGGCTTCAGGAGATGAGACAAACAAAAGACAGCCCGCTCTGTTGGCAACCTCAATCTCTCTCAGACAGAGGGCTCTTCAGCTCCTCTTGCGTTATTCCTGAATGAAAGTAGGAGTTCTCTTCATTCATGTAGGGCATTCAGTACTTCAGATAGAATCTGTCAAATCTGGCATGGGACACAATTTGGAAAGAATTGCAATCCAGAGGTTGCAAAAACCTCTGATGAAATCTGTGGTGTGTTTATATTGCCGACAAAGGAAAATTAAACACTGATGGGAAGAAACGATTGAAAGGACAAAAGTGATACTGATGTATAGATAATATGGCACAGACAATCCAGATATAGGATACACCCGGATACTGATAGGAGTGGGTGTTAATAGATTTGGAGTACAACTTTTTCTGTGTAAGAAGGAAAAGGGGCAACAATGACACATGAGAACCACAGAAGAAATAATTTTTTAGGACTGTGTGGCAGTTAAGAAATAATTTTGGAGAAAATGCTTTGGGATTGGTGAGGATATGAACATAACACTGCTTCACAACTCTTTACAGCAGCTGCAAGTTTTCTCAGGATGACATGGCTATCTTTCGCTGCTGCCTGGGAAACAAAATGGCTGTCATATTATCTATACACCAGTATCACTTTTGTCCTCCTTCTATTGGATTGTATCATGATATCTGTGGTAAGAAATGCCCTTAACAAAGTAGCATACACTGTACTTGCTATAACACTTTTATTATTGTATTAAACAGATGTCCCCATTGATTAGAGTATACAGTAGGCCAGGTGTAGTACAGGACTTTCTTACAACAGGATTTTCCCATTGTTTCCCAATACTTGCTGATTCCTGCTTAGGTTTGTTTTGCAATGTAATAATTGCATATAATTATGTTTTCTTTAACCTGATATACTAGTTGAGTCTATTAGAGTTTTCCAGAAATGAGGATCTGAAATAAATGGGAAGGTGATCTCAAGGTTGCTTCCTCTACCACTCCCTTAACTGTAATTTGCTCTCTGTTTTCCGTAATCCCCTTGCCCACGCATATGGGGTGCTGCTTAAATGCTGCATGTCATTATACCAGACAGTGATGGAGGTTATGTAAGTGGATGATACCAACCTAGTCCTAGGTCAGAATGAATGATATTGTGATCTGCCCCGTAACACTGAAACTTGTCCCATTTACGGTGTGTTGCCTTGCATTTGAAAATTCTTTGGGTGGGAAGAAAGCAATAAGCCATCTCCTTCGTCACTCGAAGTCACAGCTTCCGATTCAGAAACAAATATTAATTACCTTTCTGCTGAGCTCCCTGAAGAATGATGTTCCCCAAAGATATACATATCGAAAGGGGTGGATGGGAATTATCACTTTGTCTGAAGGAATAGTCTGGCAACATTTCAAAGGAGCAGAGAAAACCTTTTTTCAGATAAGTGAGGTAGTTAGACATTGAGGTTTTATTAAAGAGTAGCAAATACTTTTAACTGTTTACATATGTTGCCATTTGGGTTTTCTGGCATAAATGCTACAGTTGTTTGGATAATCCTGAGTGGATTACCAAGCACAAGGGTGGCGGCGGAGGGGGGGGGAACATCAATGCACTATAACTCCTGGTAACCCTGATCTGAAATGGTATAGGGCAGGGGTAGGCAACCTTGGCTCTTTTATGACTCGTGGACTTCAACTCCCAGAATTCCTGAGCCAGTATACTACACCTGTAATATTGAATGGCATTGTTGGTGTAATCTTTTTTTAGTGCGTGATTTTTGACTGCATGATTTAATAGAGTTAAGTAATAAGTAATACAATGCAGAGCAGAGCAGAATATGATCTCAAGAAAGAGGCTCTCCAAATGCAGCATTTCTGCAGCAGAGGCACCGGCAGCCCACCACTGTATTTCTGTGTTCTTCTCTTTTAGCAGCTGGAGTCCAAAGGGGTTGGGTGGGGCTGTTTCCCCATTCTCTCATCCTGCCTCCAGAGTCCTCTATAGATTTCAGAACAGGTTCAGAGATAGGGTTACTGTGAAGTCTAGATTAGGCCTACCACCTGAACTCATCTAGTTACTTTCTGCTCAATTTGTCAATCTACTGTATAAAAATGCTCAGTGTGAATTTCTCTGCTGTTTTAGGCCAGGAGCACACAGCTGTTTATAGGGTACAGTATATTTATATACCCTAATCTTTACTCTCCCCCTCTGGATTTAAATAAGCCTCTCTTCACCTATTCCATAAACATAGATACTGTATAGTAATTACAATTACCATGTTTTTAGCTATTGGGAAAAGCATCTAACTGCGGAAGAATGGGGCATGCCATTACCCCAGATTTAGTGGGAATTTCTACTTAGGAAAAATGATGCCTTTACGGCAGGCAGCTGTTCCTTAGTTCTAGCATCAGATTTAAAAAAAAACAAAAACCAATGGGTTAGTAAATGCATGCAGCATATACAGAAGTCAGTAGATGTGGCGGTTGGTTAGCAATTTGACAGGATTTTCCTAACTCCAGGAGCTGTCATAGTTCAAGGAATGTTAGTTTCTCCAGTTCCTCCTGGTTGGCACGTGGATACACTAATTGCCTCTTTACTTTACTTTACTTTACTTTATTTTGACTTATATGCCGCCCTTCTCCTCAGACTCAGGGCAGCCTCTGATTATTCCCAGCCTTTTCTTAGCATTTTGAGGCTGGCAAGTTTAAGAATTAATTAGATTAACAAAATCAGCATCCAAACACTATCACTCGAGGCACATGGCACAAATATATATGCGTTTCTTTTTAATTTTATTTGCATTTATTGCCTACCACATGACCCTAAAGCAGGGGTCCCCAAACCCCGGTCCGTTGACCGGGATCGGGCTGTAGCATGCCAGCAACCGGTCCACACAAACAAGCAAAGCCCCATCTGTGGGATATAGGCAGCACACAAAACCACGCACTCTCCAGTCTGTGGAAAAACCTTTTTCCATGGAACCGGTCCCCGGTGCCCAAAAGGTTGGGGACCTCTGCTCTAAAGTTCCTCATAGGATATTTGAGCACACAGGTCCAGAGGTCAGTGCTTATAGTCAAATGAACAACTGCCCCGTGCCTCACTGACTATGGTAAACTCATTTTGTCCCTCTGCACAGATGACCTCACTTAGTGAGTTAATAGTGATGCATGAATTAAGTGGTCACATGGCTGATAATTTTCATGCTTAATAATAGTGAATCCCAAGTTCAGAAGACTATCATGACATAATATACTTAATATGGTATGCTGCAGGCTGCAGAAGAACCATAATTTTTGATGCTTTTCCCCCCTTCTATAGTGAAGAACAGCACTAGAAAGATCAATGCCGTCCGAATCAATAAAAGTTGCCTTTTCCTCAAAAGGAGTTTCTATTTTTTTTCAGTCTCATTCTTACAAGGCTTTCATGCTGTGTGGTGCTTATTGTGATGATGTGGGTGCTGGTGTCGTTACTTTTCCTCCAGAAGTCTGCAACTTCCTTTAATCACCTATGCTTCTGCGGGGGGGGGGGGATTAACATAGGAGGAATTCCATCATGACTTTCCCTAGAGAGTGAATTGATGGCTGGAAAATCACAGACGCTGCAAATTAATGGAAGATAATAATCTACAGCAAATCTATCTTGCACGTATACCTTAGCAACCTTAGTACCTCACATAGGAAGATTTTATCAAAATATTCTCAAACTAAGCAGTGAAGTATTGAAAAAGAAAAAAAAAACATAGACAAGATTTTTCTGCCCAGCATTATTTGGAATAAATGAGGTACGATGTATTTATATTTCTAGGAAATATACAAGGGGTTACAGTGCAACAGGGAAAGGGAAAAAGAGAAAAATGACTATGATCTTGTCCTTGCACAGAGACACGTATGCTCACTCTAATGCACAGGCATTTATTCAGAACATTAAAGCCATGTGTGCCTTGTACCCAAAGCTTAGCTCTGGCATTTTCAGTTTCACTGTCTCTTTAACCACATACCATCAATAATTTATTCCTTGCCTGCAATTCATCAAATATTGATATTTTCCCTCAATTTCCCACTACTGATAGGTCAGTATCAAGGCAGGGGAGAGAGGGTGGGCTAAGCAAGTAGTTCAAATGAACTTGTTGGCAGGTCCTAGGTGGGTCTGTTCAGCAGGGAAGCCACCAACCAAAAGAAACTCTGCTCCCACAATCTCTTGTCTGGCAACTTCCCTTCTTGTGGGTCTTTGCATTCCCCACATTATCAAAGTGAATGAGAAATGTCACGGATATGTTTTGAGAGGTCAAGATTTGTGTCGAAATCCACGTCACAGTCCCTTTAGCACTGGTTAACGTTGGGAAGCTGCCCAAATATCCACGCAAAGAAAGAGGAATATGCCTCCTTATCTTGTTCTATACATTTCAAAGAGGCTAAGAAGTATTGCAAAAGCCTTACTCGGACTCTACTATTGCCATGTTTTTCTACAAAAGCATCTAGGTTCTTTTTTCTTTCCTATTTTACGCGCAGAGCAATCTTTTCAGGCAGACTGTATAGAAAAGATGTTTAATTTAAGGTTGAAGGAGACCCTGGAGCTAATCTCTCTCATCTTAGTGAGAAAGCATAAGATAGGGAATTGGAAGTGGGCTAAGTATGTTGCGTAAGCTTCTGAATGAGCAGAATATACAATAAAATAAGTGAACTAAATGTAAAAGTTGCCAAGTATTATTTTTGCAGTACATGAGGCTTGATATGTGTGCTACATGTGCTCGATTGTCTATTTAAATGTGAAATGCATAAGGTATTTCTCTTTTCACAGATACCGTATATACTTCCCAGCTTATAAAACCATGTTACAAATATTACTGTTGGGCACCACTTAAAGCTGGGCTTTCCTCCTTCAAAAAATGCTTGAAAAATACTCTTAACTGTTTAACAGCATAAATACGATAAAGTAGTAACAATAATGCAAAATTATCTGTATTTGTTAGCCTTCCTCAACATGCCCTTTAGATGGGACAAAAACTCAAGAATTCTCAGCCAGGATGGCAGCTGGGTAAATGATCTCCTAATGCACTCAGAAGGCACAAAGCAGGGAAAGGCTACTCTGTGCCAACCTTCTCCAAACTGGGTGCTCTCCACAGCTATGGACTTTAACTCCCAGAGTTCTCCAACCACCCTGACCATTGCTGAGAATGGGAATTGAAGTCCCTACAACTGGAAAGTAACCAACTTGTGGAAAGTTGATTTTGGTATTTTCTGTAAATCTAAAAGAATATCTACAAAATGAGATTGCAGACCTCTTTGAGAACTTACTATCTGTTTCTCACACCATTTTAGGGGCGATCCAGACAAATGTGACATCTGGGGGAACACACCTCTTCATCTGGCAGCAGCCAATGGCCACCTGAATTGCCTCTCCTTCCTGGTGTCTTTTGGAGCCAATATCTGGTGCCTGGACAATGACTACCACACACCGTTGGACATGGCCGCCATGAAGGGTCACATGGAGTGTGTGCGTTACTTGGACTCCATTGCTGCTAAGCAAAGCAGCCTCAACCCAAAGCTGGTGAGCAAGTTGAAGGACAAAGCCTTTAAAGATGCAGAGAAACGCATTAAGGACTGTGTAAAGATGCAGAAGAAACACCACGAAAGGATGGAGAAGCAATACAAGAAAGAGATGTCTGACCGCTCGGACACGATGAGTTTCTCCAGCTACTCCAGTAGCACACTGAGCAGGAGACTGCTACACATGTCCATGATGAATTCCTTGCCGTACTCTCAGGCCACCATACAGGGCACAGCCAAGGGCAAGACAAAAATCCAGAAGAAACTGGAGAAAAAGAAACAGGTGGATGGGACGTTCAAAATTTATGAGGATGGGAGGAAAAGCGTGAGGTCCTTGTCTGGCTTACAGCTGGGCAATGATGTCATGTTTGTGAAACAAGGCACCTATATTAGCCCAAAGGAATGGACTCGGCGAAATGTTAGAGATATGTTTCTGTCTGACGAAGATACCGTCTCCCGTGCCATAAGTGACCCAGGTTTGCATATGGACTCCACCCGTTCTGAGGTCAGTACTGATTCTGGCCATGACTCTTTATTCAATCGGCCTGGACTTGGTACCATGGTTTTCCGGAGGAACTATGTCAGTAGCGGTCTATTTGGGATTGGTCAAAGTGAACCCAGTATTTTGGGGGAAGGCAATACAGACGGGATGCGTGTTAAGCTTCGCAGCCGCCTTCAACGCTCGCCAAGTCTTAATGACAGTATCGGCAGTGCCAACAGCCTGCAGGAGAGGAATCTGGAGGACTTGCCCTGGGATGAAGTGGAACTGGGTCTGGATGATGATATCGAACCTGACACTAGCCCTCTGGAGACCTTCCTGGCTTCTTTGAATCTGTTTGAGTTTATTTCTATCCTTAAGAAGGAGAAGATAGATCTGGAAGCTCTGATGTTGTGCTCAGACAATGATCTGAAAAGTATCAACATTCCGCTGGGGCCCAGGAAAAAGATTCTGGATGCTGTACAAAGAAGGAAACAGACTTTGGACAACCCTGATGTCATAGAAGACACGGATCTGTAAGCAATAGAACTGCTCCACTTCATACTTGTGGGTGCCCTCAGGTCTTCAGCATATGATGCGCATAACTTAGAAGGGTACTTGTTACATACTCCTCACCTAAATAGTAGATCATGGTGTTGTTAGAAGAAACTCTGCCTAAAACGTGATGGGAGCTTGCCAACCTAATTGATAGAATTTGAATGATAAAAAAGGGGTCCGTATAAATGTTTCAGTAGCTATGCGATGAATAAATAAGAATTAGAGGTGCTCGCTACATTAATGTAATACAATATTCTGCAGCTTTCTTAGTTCTGAATTCTTATTGTCCCTAATCAGTATTATCCTATTTTCCCCATTAAACCAATTGGAAATATATTGGTTATCTTTCTAAATGGGCAATCCTTTTGAGTTGAAGAGGTGCACTGGCTTCTATGGAGCCTTTTACGTGCTTAACAAATGACCAGTCTTGGCAAGGAGACCCACAAAACTCTTGCATTCACAATAGTGGGGAGTGATCTTGAATTACATAACTGAGAAGAGACCAGTGGGAAACAGCCCTGTCAGAAAGACAAGGCATGCCAGGGGATGCAGGAGGAGACAAGAATCTGCCCATAGCAAGTGGCACTTTAATAGACCTGTTCCGATGTGAAGTAGAAATAGTGAGAGCAGCATGCAGTCCTCTTGATGCCCAGTTTCATACAGGCCTCAGAGCCAACATTTATACTGGAGAGAAGTGGCCATCAGTAAGCACATCCCTGTCTGGGGCTGATAAGATCGTGGTGGGGCACATTTTCTGCCCCAGCTATTATTTTTTACTACCTGTTTTTGGTAGTAAATCCCATGCTCCCCATTTTCCCCTCTGACCATGTTACTTATTCTCTCTCTCTCCCCCTCCTCCTTCCCTCCCTCTCTTAAATTTATACAGCTGCTCACCTCACATGAAGTGATTTACTACCACTTATTTACTCCTTTATCCTCTTTATCATCACCAAGTCTGTCAAGCTATTTTCCAAAGTGCCTGAGGGCAGGACAAGAAGCAACTGATGGAAACTAACCAAGGAGAGAAGCAACCTAGAACTAAGGAGAAACTTTCTGACAGTTAGAATAATTAACCAGTGGAACAACCTGCCTCCAGAAGCGGTGAATGCTCCAACACTGGAAGTTTTTAAGAAGAGACTGGACAGCCATTTGTCCGAAATGGTATAGGGTTTCCTGCCTGAGCAGGGGGTTGGACTAGATGACCTCCAAGGTCCCTTCCAACTTTATCATTATCATTATCATTATTATTAAAAGCTTTAAACTTATGTATGGAGATCTAAGCAGATTGGAAATCTAGAGGAATTGCCAAGAGGAATGTTTCCAATCCCCACTGAGTAAATCCAATTCTGAATACTGGCAATCTAGGAGCTATCAGTTAAGCTTGCTATTGGCACGATCTCTCTCTCCTCTTTAAAGCAAATGACTTTCATTAAAAAAATGTTTATTTCATTCTCAGGTTGTATTTTCAAATCACTATTTTCCTACAATATAGCATCCTGATTCAGTGATGGGATTCAAATAGGTGAACAACCGGTTCTCTGTGTGGATGCCGCTTCCAGAAGTCCATTCTGGGCCTGGACAACAAAAAATTAGCTACCGGTTCTGCTGAACTGGTGCTAACCAGCTGAATCCCACCACTGTCCTTACTGCTATAAGCCAAGGCATAACAAAAAGCAGGGCTGCCAAGTTACCAGAGCAGCTCTGAAATAGTTTGTGAAATTAATTGTTGATTTTACAACGGTTTCCTCTCCCCGCCATTTTATGCTGTTTCATTAGTGATTAGTTTCTGTTTATTAATGCCACAGTAACATCACTGTTCATTAACAAAACCTGTTTTCTCCATTACAGATAGCCATGAATGCAGGGGGAAACCACTTCTAAGTTGCCAGAAATTATCTCCTAGAGATCCGATCAGTAGCAAACATGAATGCCACAACAAAACGCCTCAATTCTTTCTCAGCTTCCTTTTTCTGCTTTACTGTCTGCAGAAGCTTGTCTGGTGCTAAAGAGCTTTTTTTTAAGGGGGGGGGGAGGAACGCAATTGCATTAAACTAAAACATATAATCTACTGGGAGAGCTAATGTGCAAAATAAAGATGAACTAATAAAGATGATTTCTTATTCCATATGTTCTAAGTGCTTAGTAAAATAATAGAAACACGGGGTGTTTTTGTGGAGTTAAGAATCGCAGGTCTATGAAAAATAAGCCATGAGAGGAGAAACAATTTATGGGAAAGACAACAATTGAGGGACACAGTTAGTCCTCGACTTATGACAGATTCCCCCAAAAGGTGGGATTCAACGTGTTCCAAAGTTCTCCCCCCCATCGTGTGACCGCATTTAAAATGCTCGGTAACCAGCCTGCTTTTACAGCTGTTTGCAGCTTCCTGTGATCATGTGACTGCAATTTACAACAAAAACATGATTCATGAGGTTTTTGCCAAAAATTGGCATCTACTTCCAGGTTTTGGCAAAAATGCTCCATAACAAACAATGAGTTCTCTTAATGACTACTCCCCAAAATAATAAAAATCAGAAAATCAGGTCAATCACATGATAATCCCCTTTATAAGCATCACGATTTATGGGCATTATGGTCATGTTGAGGATTACCTTAATGCCATTTATCTAAGGTTTCTGTATATTGACTGCAAAAATCTGGACTACCACTATTAAGCAGTAAACAATTAAGGTTTATTTGCATGAACCTTATCTTCACATATGCAGTGGTAGCTCAAATGGGAGCTATTTGACTGCTTCAAAATTTGTCAAATTTGGTACTTAATGCATTTTTTATGAATGTTTTTATAAATTTTTACAAATTTTTTACAAAAAGAAGAAAAATTATAACTCAACTGGAAACAATCATTTAAAACATTTACCAATCAATCAGAATAAGTGCCCGGTACCCCCACCACCACATCCTCCTAAACCTACACTATCCCCCTCATCTTTCCATCTAACTACCTACTTTCTCCTTTCTCTCCTTACCCATCCCCTCCACCAACCTCTATCCCCTATCTTCTCCCTCTTACCCTCTTTCTACTTGCCTCACCTTCACACCTCCTTCCTCTTTCCATCCAATGTGGTGCCCAGAGGCCACCCGAGCAACCCCTTAATACCTATAAATAAATACATACTCTCATATAAACCCCAATTACAGTTGAGAAAACATAATATAACAATTATTAGCACCCTCCCACCTCCCCCCCGGCTTCCCAGAGTGAATACAGGGTAAAAACGCAAGAAACCCCACTAAACTACTTATTATATAACTGTTTAACTATATACCAAATGTAATTCCTTCAGTTGATATTTCTTTTGTATATAATCTATCCATTTTTTCCAGTCCGTCATAAATTCTTCACTTGAGTGATTCTTCAAGTATGCAGATATCTTAGCCATTTCTGCCAAATTAACCACTTTTAATGTCCATTCTTCAATAGATGGTAACTCCGATGTCTTCCAGTATTGTCCCACCAATAATCTTGCTGCAGTAATCAAGTTCAAAATCAACTTAGTCTCTATGGTGGTACAGTCTTTCGGAATGCCTAACAAAAATAACTGTGGTGAAAATTCAATACGCTTTTTCAATATATTTTGAAAAATCCACCATATTTTTATCCAAAAAGCCTTAATTTTTTTACAAGTCCACCAAATATGAAAGTAGGTAGCGTCCATCGATTCACATCTCCAACACTTAGGTTGCATATCTGGATACATAAGTGATAATTTTTTTGGGTCCAAATGCCATCTATAAAACATTTTGTAAAAATTCTCTCTTAAATGCTGTGCTTGTGTAAATTTTACATTTTTCACCCATATCCTTTTCCATGTTTCCATCATAATTGGATGTCCAAAATTACGTTCCCACTTGATCATACAATCTTTAACTAATTCAGTTCCAGAGTCAATTTCAAGTAGTACATCATATAATCTTTTAATATGCATAATTCTTTGATCTCTAACTTGTTTAATTAATTTTTCATCCTTTAACAAAAAACCCAACTTTACATCTTTTTGCCATCTTGCCTGAAGTTGTATATGTGAATACCAATTGTGATCTATACCTTCTTCCCTTAATCTATTTAGTGACTTCAGTTCTAAATTATTCCCTTCTTTGGTTAAAAGCTTCTCATAGGGTACCACATCTTGAATTTGTTGTCTATTTACACTCTCTATTGCATGCCTGGGAACTGTCCATAAGGGAATTTTCCCATTTAGCTTATAATAATACTTTTTCCAGACACGCAACAGTGAGTTTCTCAGTAAATGCTCTTTAAAACTCCTATCCAACTTTTTATCATAGACTACCGGTAGATACGCATGGAACCCATACAATAATCCATACCCTTCTATATTCAATATTCTTTCATTAGTTAAATTAACCCAGTCACTTATTGCTACTAGAACTGCTGCATAATAATATAGCTTAAAATTAGGTATTTTCAAACCACCTCTCTCTCTTGTGTCTTGAATAATTTTTAATTTAACCCTTGGTTTCTTGCCATTCCAAATAAATCTACTAATACCTTTCTGCCACTCCTCTAGATTCCCATCCTTTTTAAGTATTGGTAACATTTGAAATAAAAATAAAAATTTCGGCAATACATTCATTTTAACTGCAGCTATCCTACCCAACATAGATAATTGTAATTTTTTCCAGTTATCCATTTCTGTTTGTACCTTTTTCCATAAAAATTCATAATTATTCTTATATAATTTCCCATTTGAAGCTTCTATATAAATTCCTAAGTATTTAACTTTCTTAACTATCTCACAACCCGTTATTCTTTCCAATTCTTGTTTTGATTTATCATCTAAATTTTTAACCAACATCTTTGTCTTAGATATGTTTAATTTGAAACCAGATACTCTTCCATAGTTTTGGATAATCTCCATCAATGTCTGAGCTGATTGTATTGGATGTGTCAACGTCACAAGTAAATCATCCGCAAAAGCGCATAATCTATAATCATGTTGTCTAATCTGAACTCCTTTTAATTCATCTGAAGCTCTAATCCTATTCAATAAAACCTCTAAAGTTAAAACAAACAATAAAGGGGATAAAGGACAACCCTGCCTTGTACCTTTCTCTATGTTAAATGAATCTGTTAGTTGTCCATTCACAATAATCTGCCCTTTTTGCTTCTGATAAATTGCTGATATACGGTAGCATTGATAAACTGATCCCCCATTCCCATCTTAACAATTAATCTTTTCAAAAATAACCAGTTCAGTCTATCAAAGGCTTTTTCTGCATCCAGAAACATAAGAACTGCCGGCACTTGAATATGTTTATCCAAATATTCCAATATATTAACAAGTTGTCTAACGTTAGTTTTCATCTGTCTCCCTTGTAAAAACCCAGTTTGATCAGAGTGGATTATTTGAGTTAGGACTGTCATTAATCTATTAGCCAAAATTTTTGCAAAAATCTTATAGTCCGTATTTAACAACGAAATAGGTCTAAAATTTTCCACTTGAACATTATCTTTTCCCTCTTTAGGAATCAAAGTAACATAAGCCGTTTTCCATGAAGGTGGTACCCGGCCACCCTCTTGTATATTTACAAATAACTCTCTCAACGGTTCCACCATTTCCTCTTGAAGATACTTATACCGGTAGTAAGTCGCTGTTAAACCATCAGTTCCAGGAGATTTTCCCGTTTTCAGTTGCTTAATCGCAGCAATAATTTCATCTGATATAATCAATGCATTTAATCTATCTCTTTGTTCCGAAGTAATTTTCAGAACATTTTGATTTTGTAAAAAGGCATCTATCTCTTTCTCTTGAACTTTCTCTTCAGAATACAATTTGGTGTAGAACTCTAGGAAAGCTTTTTAAATAATTTCTTGCTGAAATACTTCTTGCCCCTTGTATTTTATTTATGACATAAACGTGGAAGAATGTAAAAAGGCTATGAAGGAATTTTTTATGTTAAACATGAATAAGGAAATGACAATAGAAATGGTGTGGGACTCTAGTAAGGCTTATATGCGTGGGATTTTAATTGAAATGAATAAAAGGTATAGACGTAAACAAGAGGAAAAAAGGAGAGTGTTAGAAGAGGAAATAAGGAAAAAAGAGTTATTATTAATAAAGAAACCAGATGATAGTAATATTAAAGAAGGGTTAAAGATTTTACGGAAACAATTTGATTTGTTGATGACTGACCAAGTTGCCAGGAATTTACAATATGCTAAACACAATACATTTTTTAACTCTAATAAACCTGGCAGATGGTTGGCTTACACATTAAGGAAAAAACAAAAGTCTCGGATAATTGAGGTACTTAATGCATTTTGATGTGAACATTTTGTCCCGGTACTCATCATTTCTCCCGATACTCAACTTGCAAGGTAGAACTGGTTGGAGTTGGCTGCCTTGTGATTCAATATAAAGGATTACATCTGTTTACCAAGTACAATTAGTGTTTGCCAACACTAATTCTCAGGGCTTTTTCTTCTCATAGAACGCCCAGAATGGAGTTCCGGCACCTTTTTTGGATGGAACCTTGTAGGGTAGGCAAGGCGGGTTGTATGATGTGTGTGAGTTCTGGCACTTTTTTTTTTTTTTTTTACAAAAAAACCACTGCTACTTCTTGATTATTACTACTCACACCTTAGAATCCTTGATAGATTACTGACAAAGATGCTGCTGCTTCATGCTAACTATCTAAAATTGTAAAATGATTATCTAAACTTATAAACTACCTACCTAAAATCATAAACTGGTTTTTAATACAATTCTCCTAAGGGAGAATTTCTCCCTTAGAAATTTCTTAAGGTGAAATGTGGGTGATTAGGCCTTGTTAATGCTAAAGTTCAATGCACCAGGACTATCTGCTGTGCTGGCCCCTGTTTTGAATGGGCCCTTCAATAGATCTTGTACAAGTTGTGTGTTCTGTTATATGTAAGACATGGTTGTCTAATCTTTTGGCTTGTCTGGGATGCATTGAATGAAGAGGAATTGTCTTGGTCCACATATAAAATATATGAAACAATTAATGTATACACATGACAAACTTCCTTTTTAATTATTTTTTTCTTATCTTCTGGGTCACAGTTTGTTTGTGGGTCATGAGCTGGATGTGTCTGATGTAAGATCTATCTAAGCCCTCACCCTTAACTCTTATGCAATTTCTGGAAGACATGATGATATATATGTGCCACATTAATAGCAAACAGATCGGAGCCCTGCCTGTTTGCCAAAGTAATTTCTTTCAATCACCTACACACCCAAGCAGGCAGAAGTTTCTTCTGGGTCTATGAACAATAGTCTTGGGAATGTGCTACAGTATAGATGTACAGCATGAGAATATATGCCACCCTCCTTCAGGGGAAGGGAGGGTGGCATGTTGCCCAGATATAATCCCTCTTAACTAATCCATTTAACCTCACTCATTATGCAGAAACAATGAATGATCATTCATCCGTGTGTGTCTTCGCAAACTATTATAGTTTAGCTATGAGCATATATGTAGGAAATACATAATAATTAATTATACTCGTCACATTCAGTGTTTATAATTTTACTTGCCTATGCACACTTCACCAAATGTACCAAAGGGTGTATGTATGTGTGTGTTGAACTGATTCAGTTTCTTCATTGCCAGTTTTTATCTTAATATCACCATCATTTAGATCAAGGTTTCCCAACCTTGGCAACTTTAAGATGTGTGGACTTCAACTCCCAGAATTCTCCAGTGAACACAGCTGGCTGGGGAGTTCTGGGAATTGAAGTCCACATATGTTAAAGTTGGCCAGGATTGAGAAACCTTGGTTTAGATGCAATCCATCCCCCCCCTCACTTTCTATCTTGACTTTTAAGATAAGGACTTTTATATCTTTTTGTTTTCTGCCAACAGAGTGGTGCTCTCTTAAACTGTTAATGATTCTGCTGCCGATTTTTATTTCCATTTCCAATTAATCTAAATTGTCTCTATGTGTAAACTGAATAGAAAAGTGCTTAAATACAGTCCTGCTATACACCTTTTCCAATCTTCAACTAGTCTGTATCTCCATAAGATATTTGACAGAGGGTTAATTTAGGTGTTCTGGAATGTGCATTTCCTTTGGGTACTTCCATAATTTGTCCTGTTCAGTGCAGTTAAAACTTTGCTATGGTATATAAAATTTGAATATGATTATTCACAAGGAAGAGCTATCTTCCAAAGCATCTGAAGGCAGGACAAGAAGCAATGGATGGAAACTTACCAAAGAGAGAAGCAACCTAGAACTAAGGAGAAACTTCCTGACAGTTAGAACAATTAACCAGTGGAACAACCTGCCTCCAGAAGCGGTGAATGATCCAAAACTGGAAGTTTTAAAGAAGAAACTGGACAGCCATTTGTCCGAAATGGTATAGGGTTACCTGCCTGAGCAGGGGGTTGGACTTGATGACCTCCAAGGTCCCTTCCAATTTTTATTATTATTAATTATTATTGTTATTGTTATTGTTATTGTTATTGTTATTGTTATTGTTATTATGGATCATCACACAGTCAGCCAGATGTTCAGACTGGATTTGGCATATTATTATTATTATTATTATTATTATTATTATTATTATTATTATTATTATTATTATTCCATGATCCAGTGAACATTTGCAAGGCACTTTTTCTTGTTCTTCTAAAACCAGAGTGTATTGTACGTCAAGCAAGTTCTTTTTCCCAGGTTGGACCCTACATTGTTATAGGATGTTTAACCAAATTTTGCTGGCATATGAACCGGGGTAACAGAACCATATTTGCAGTAGTCATTCTTCTTTGAGATTGGGATGAACCCTGATCATTCTCAGTCTTTTAGACATTCATTACTGTCCCATGTTTTTTAACATAACTTTGCAATTGCTGCTGTTGGTATTGTTCTGATGGTCCAGAGGATTTTCCTTTGGGCAGTTGTTTCAGTGCTACCTCCTTTGCTGGTATATCTAGTTCTCTTTCAGATTACTATTTGTTACAGGCTTTTTTTTTTTAAATGACTAGTTGTATACAATTCCTCAGTGTCTTCCTGACATCTCTGTTTGCTTTTGATCATTCATTTCTTTCCCATCTCTACTGCTATTGGTCCTTTGCATGCAGTAAATAGTTTATGGGTTTCTTCCCTCCATTTTTTTGCAATGCTCATTCTAGAACTTTGTCATTTTTAAATTTATGTTGAAATTCTGCATTTACAGTAGCTGGCTTGTTTCATCTATGTCATCAAGGCTTTACCCTTCCTCTTCTGTTCAAGAGTTTGGATGGTTCTTCTGATAGCCATTTGCTTATTTGTATGCATTTTTTTTTTTGCACAAGCCTTGATCCTGGGCTCTCCTGAGCATGCTTTTCATTTCTTCCCAGAGTTCATCCAAAGATTTTCTAGTGAAATTAAATAAGTTGAATGTGTTCTTTACTAGGATTGCATGTGCAGATGGAATTTTTTCAATGTTATATTTCCTTGGAGCAGTGTTTTTTTTTTTTTTTTTATGTTGCAGAAACTGAATCTAAAACAGATTTTGGCTAGTTTGGTTGTTGTAGAGTCCATTTGGAGATGTCATATCTACAAATGTTTTTTAGGTTGATTTTCTTGACAGAACTGTAACAAGCTTTCTTCTAAATCAGATCTATTATTTCTGCTTCTTCTTTGTCTCCAATTTTGCTGTTGAGACCTTCCATGATGGCTGTTACATTTGCTTTGGGTGGCTATTGTAATCCTTCTTAAATAGCGATCCAACAGCTTTTCATTCCTCCTTCAGATGGATCTGTGGTTGGTGCATATATTAGGGAAATTGTGACATCCAGAGGTTGAACTTGGATCTGATTAGCCATTATTCTGTCATAATGGCAGCTGGCTGCTTTCAGCTGATTGGCTGGCTTTCTTGTCTGTAATCAGTGCTAGTCCATTCTTTCTGTCCTATTGATATCATCAGTTCATCTGACTGAAAGTAGCCATCTCCAGTCCAGTCCATCTATTTTGGCCTATTTTTGTCCTTCTCGTTTCCTTCTGGATAGTATCCAGCTTGTCATGGTTTGTTCTTCATACCTTTCACATGCCAATCTTGTTCATTTTCTTCCAGTGCAATCTATTCCTTTTCTCACAGACTTCATCAGCTTTCAGGGTCTCCAAGCGGGTTTCTTCCCTTCCCATACTTTAATTTATTAGACTATCTACAGCAGGTATTGGTCTCCCTTAGTAGCACGTTTAATGTTTTCTTTCCTGCGTGTCCCCCCTTTCTGATACTGTCTTTGACCTTTTCCATAAGATTTTGTGACTGAATCCTGAGTAAGTCACCAGCTCTGTTCCTCCCCCGTTTATCCTGACTTAGGACTGCCTATAGATGAGCTAGCAGTTATACACTTGGGTTTTGTTATACCATCTGTGCAGTCATGTGGTTGTAATATCTGGTTCTGTGCTAAAGCTATTCCATGCAAGGCCAATAATTGATTACATAGCAGGTACGGTCATGAGATGACATTTGCGGGCAGATGGACTAACCTTGTGATTATACCTTCAGTAGTAGGGTCTAGCCACTGCAGGTATAATCACAAGGTTAGTCCACCTGCCCACAAATGCCATCTGATGACTGTACCTGCTTTGTAATCAATTATTTCCACTAAATCATTGCTAAGATAATTATTCTTCCCCAGCATAATATTAAAGTGAAAATTATGGATTTTTTTAAAAGGACGATGAAGACATAAGATGGCAGTTGCTGAAATTTTGGATGCAGCTAACCACCCACTATCCATTCATTTCAAATGGCATTGTAAGCTTAGAACGGGGGGGGGGACCAATATTCAAAAATACAAAACACAGCAATGCTGCTGAATGATCCTATTGGTGTATTAAAAGAAATGGGATATACTTTCTTTATATGACAGCGAGGATAAATGCCACAGCAGACACGATGGGAGAAAACGGAAGCCTAAAACCCTAGCAGAGTACGCTCTACTAGATACCATCTAGAAGGATGGGGACTGCAATTCCCACAATCCCAAGTATCGCTGTAAATGCTGCCTATTTTAAAAATGACAAGTTGGGGAAGCTGTTTGAGAGCAGAGAGAAAAGCCATCTTCTATATAGAAGGAAGTTCTCCACATTGCAGTAGTTCTGATCTCAGTTAATACCTTAGAGCAGGGGTGTCAAACTGCCGGCCCACGGGCCGGTTGCATCATACAGAAGCTGCGCCCACCCCAGCTCCGGCAATGCAAAAAAAAAAAAAAGTCGCAATATGTCACGACACATCACGTGATGTGGTGAGTTTGACACCCGTGTCTTAGAGGAAAAAGTGACCAAGATTTTTTGATATGCTTCCAGAGAACCTTTACAGCAGCGGTTCTCAACCTGTGGGTCGCAACCCCATTTGGGGTCGAATGACTGTTTCACGGGGTCGCCAATCACCGCAGCCCGCCATTTTTCCCCATTTCCTCGGCCGTCGCACGCACCGCGCATGCGCGATTTGGCCCGTCGTGCGTGCGCCGTGCATGCGCGGTTCGGGCTGTTGCACTGCACATGCGCGGCACAGGTCGGGGTCGCGCCGCGCATGGGCGGCGCAGGTTGGGTCTCGGCCTGAAAAAGGTTGAGAACCACTGCTTTACAGCATAAACTTCCAGGCTCACATACTCAGCATGAACAACTGCATGAACTCCGATTCTCAGATGGTATAGGCACAGATTTAGAGAACAACATGGCAATACTGGCATCAAAGGCAATATGCATGGAAGGTAATCAGGCGTATTAAAACCCATAGAAGTGTTTGTCATTCTTGGTTTTTCTATCCCATGGCTCATGGGATGATTGCATTCATTCACCTTCTGCTATGTCATCATATGTTTTATTATTTTTGCTTACTAGATATAATTACTGACGCCCACTTTAGTAAATCATGATTTATGGCTCAACAGCTCTGTACATGTCATCCCAATGCTGGGTCGGCCTAGCATAAATTTCATTGGTCTTTAACCCTCATTGAGGGGCTGGTAGGATTAGTGATGCAATTGCTCCCTCTGCTGGTGAAGAGATGACTAATAAGAGACCACATCCCTGTTAGGGCTGCATCCATTTACGGTACTTCAGCGACGGGGGGGGGGGGGAATCCTGACTAGAATGCAACCCCCATTCCCTCTCTTCTCTCTCCTTCCTCTGCAATTTATCTTCTTTGTGCTACGTTGAAAGTGAATTCAGCCCCAACTGTACTCAAAGTATGAGAAGACTTCCATTCAAATATATTTGAATCCCTATTTCAGAAGAATTGTCCATCATACTGGAACCTGGTCAGTCCCATAGATATATCAAGAAAGTATCCATCTCCCTGTGCCATATTGAGCAAGTTATTATTCTATGGTTAGAGTTGGATGAATTAAAAAATGATATTGGTAATGACTAAAAATAGATATGAGATTTCCCTCAAATCCTGGTCGTTTTCAGAAAAGGGAAAGCCTAAGGTTATTTCTGTGTAGCAGTTGGCACCCTCCAGATATGTGGTGGCTATAGTGTTCACGTTCCCCCAGATAGCACATTGAGAAAGAATTATGGTTTAAAATTTGTGGGTTTATCGCATCTGAAGGGCCCATGACTGAGGGAAGATTCCTATTGAGCTTCCCTGTACCATCCCATAATTGATTCTGTGACACGACTGAAACGTCTGTGCCTTCCTCCCAAACACAATGAGCTGAAACCAAAGCTGAGCAGTTACTTCCGCCCAGCAGGAGTGTCTTAAATTAAGGAAGTATTCAAAATCTCATCGGACAGGGTAAGATAATAAACAGCATAATGACATGGCGTAATACAAAATGAAGCTGCACCCATTTAATGCAGCATTTAGAAAGCTTTGGAGGTGTATGCATTCACCATGCGTCAATCCTCGCCACCTGAGGAAAGCAGACATTCCTGCATAATTCAAAATATGTGCAACTCTGCTGCTTGGGACATGATGGGCCATCAGTAATAGCGCATTTCGAAAAGAAGAGCGGTGTTTCATCAATCATGTCTTTCAGGCGGTTCCTGCTAGGAAGAGTCTAGCAAAAGTTAGCCTGCTACTATCTTACGCTTGAGGTCTTCATTTGGCTATCAGACTATCTACCTGACATCCACCAGGAAGAGAGTTGTGCATTATGTGTGATGGGGCACGTGAGTCTGAATCAAGAGATACAGATGGTCCTCACTTTAACAACCTTTTGTTTAATGACCGAAGCTACAATGGCACTGGAAAAAAGTGACCCATAACCAGTGGTGGGATTCAAATATGCGAATAACCGGTTCTCTGTGTGGATGCCACTTCCGGAAGTCCATTCTGGGCCTGGGCAACCAAAAATTAGCTACTGGTTCTGCCGAACTGGTGCGAACTGGCTGAATCCCACCACTGCCCATAACCAGTCTTTGCACTTATGACCATCGCGGCATCCCCATGGTCATGTGATCAAAATCCAGGCACTTGGCAACTGGCAGGTACTTACAACAGTTGCAGTGTCCCGGGATTTGCAGCTTCCCAGCTAGCTTCTGAGAAGTGAATTCAATGGGGGGAGCTGGTTTCTCTTAACAACCATGTGATTCACTTAACAACTGCAATGATTCACTTAACAACCGTAGCAAAAAAGTCATAAAGTTGGGTATGACTCAATCATCTTGCTGAGCAATAAAAATGCTGGTCCCAACTGCAGTCATAAGTCAAGGACTACCAATAATAATAATAATAATAATAATAATAATAATAATAATAATAATAATAATAATAAAAATAATAATAATAATAATAAAGTTGGAAGGGACCTTGGAGGTCATCTAGTCCAACCCCCTGCTCAGGCAGGAAACCCTATACCATTTCAGACAAACGTGTACCTGTATACATTCACTTCTCCATTACTGAAGAACAACTAGGGCAATATCCATTTGATATGGTACAAAGCTTCCCTGATTATCAGGGGCCTTTTCTTTCTGCTTCTCCTTGTTCAGCTTGTTCAGGTTCATGAAGAAGAGGACATATTTAAAATAGCAAGTAAAAAGACAAGCTATTAGTTCATATTAGTTCATATAATTAGTTCATAAAATTCCAGCTTGTGGAGGGTCTTGTCCACGAAAGTTACACATTTGTTGGACACGTCCTAGAGACCATTCCCCAATTCTTTCTCATCACTATTAACCTTACTATCTGTGGCTGTAATCTGCATGTACCTTCACGTAATAGCACTCTCAGTCTCCAGCTTGAGCTAACCAATATCTGAGGACCAAGAACATAAAACTTGCTAACTACTGTTCTTTTGTGCTGATCCTGCTCCAGGGAATACTAAACCAAGTGTCCCCCCACAACTCTGTCTCAGAAACAAAACCCCCAAAGTTGTTAACAACAAACACATGCAGAACAACTCTTGTGATTTTTGCAGATTAGATTGTCAGCATGATGGCTTTTTTTTTTTTTTTTTTAGGTTGGGTGAAAGTGCAGGGCCCCCAAGCAATTGATCCAAGAGATGGGCAGCACATAAATTTGAGATATAAATAAATAAAGCAATTGCAAAACACCATTTCCCCTCCCCTCTTCAAGTAGATTAGCGCCCCCACTCCCTGTTTGGCCTTTCCCAAGACCTTGAAAACCTTGCTTTGTACCCGAGCCTGTGGTCCTGGTTGTGTGGATGTATTTTTATTTTAGTTTTTACATTGTGTTTTTTTATGTGAAAGCCACCCAGAGATGTAATAATGAGATGGGCTGCTAGATGAATAAAATAAATGAACAAATATACAAATAAAATTCCATTGGTTAGAATTGCAAATTGATCTACTACTTGATGGAAAAACATAAAAAAAAAATTGGTTGTTTTCAGAAATGAGGGAAATGGAGGATCCCTATCCCTTTTCCCCTCCCCCATTTTATTATTTTGTTTTGCTACATATACAGAGCCCTGAACAATCTTTGGACAATTATAGGCCATAATGCTAGAGATGTGGAAATGTTCTCCTCTTGAACCATCTACAGACAAACCATTTCAGCTCCTTCACGCAGGGGAGCTGATTTTCCCAGCTGAGGAGATTTGAAAGCAGCCAAAGAACTTCTTTCTGTGGCACCTCATGTTTGGAATATTTGCAATCATTTTTCCAGGAGGTCTTGACTGCCCTCTTGAATTTCTTATTTTAGAAGATAACCTATTGGCCTGACCTGATCAGATGAACTAATGAAAGCCCTGCTGCCTGGTAATCCATCTGATGTGTGGATGAAACTTGTTACTACAATCAGCAAACCAAGATCACCTGGGAAATCTGTCCTGATTGATAGTAAAATTTATGATACCATTGTTCTTTTGTATTTTCTGCTTTTATCTTTCTTCTCTTTAGGGTTAATTCAGAAAAGGCCCTTGTCCTGCAATTGCCCTGCTGACATTATTCATAGAATTTTACTGGGAAACTGGGTATTGTTAAGATGTAAGTATATCTTTTCTGTCCACTGCTACCCTCATATGAAGCAGAATACAACCGAAAAATTAAAGACTTTTGATTGTAGTGCTAAGAGCTCTCTGTCTGAAGAATTCAGAGGTCATACAGTAAAATCAGGTGTTAGTTTTCGGCCAGAGGAAATCAAGGACACTTACTGTATATTCTTGAATGTGTAATACATTAGCTTACAGTTTATTTTAGAAGTCGGTACCAAAACCGGTAAAAGCCATTCATCAATCAACCAAAAATAAATTGCAAATCAAGAGATATTCAAAACTGTCCACAAATTTGAGCATTTTTTGGGGGCGGGAAGGGCGATGGATAAGACAAAAATGGCGGGTTTTCTCCTAATGTCCTTTCTTAGGACTCTCACAGAGAAGCCGGTGGCATCTGCTATTATTGGTGGAAACAGATGTTAGAACTGGTGCACCTTTGATCCAAATTCCGCCTAGTTCAGAGTCCCCATGTTCTATATTTCTTTGACTAAATGTTAACACCCCCCTTTCACCAGCTTCTTGTTGAAAGCAACAATTTCTCTTGACTCAACAGAGTTGGATCAGCTGAATATACTAATTACATGCCTAAACTTCATAGCAAGATCAGATTCCTTTTGGAAAGGCTGTTGTGAAACCATTGCCGGTTTTACCCCTCCGAAAGTTCCTCAATATTCAGCCCTTAGGGCAGAAACTACCACAAGTGAGGGAAGCAGGTGAGGGAAAGCATCTTTTCCTCAGTTCTCCTCCTAAGCATGGGGAAATAGCTACAGGTCTGCTTCTCTTCCTCCTGATCACTTTTTTTTTTAAGTTCTCTTGTAGCCTCACCTTAACAAATATGCTGATTGATCTATTTTACTGGAAACTATTCCAAGTAGGGAAAAGGGGGCACCTAAGGCTGCAGTTGGGGTGCTTTACAATCCCTATATTCTCCTCTTCTCTGATCTGGTTTGACAGCTGAGGCACTGCTTTGAGACAAGACTTTGATCATGAAAATGTCTTGCTTTGTTCACAGATTGCATAGGGACTTAAGCGATTGTGTTCTATTTGATTGTGCTCTATTTGCAATCTATTTGCAATTCACCCGCTGCTTCAGGGCACTTTCTTTATCAAAGAACAGCCATTAAGAAGTAAAGGATGGGATCAGACCACAAGGCTTTTTCATTGATAGTCCTAGGAGCCTTTCATGTGTAAGTAGACTTGGGTTCACCCAAAAGCTAGTTTTGATGGTCTTTGAAGGTTAGTTGATACGATATCAGGAACAGGATTCTTAGTTGACTACCAGGTTTCTCAACATTGCATTTTTTTTCCAGACAGGCTAATTGATACCTAAATTTAGAAAAGAATATGCTATTTGATTTCAGCCTTCTTCAGCCCACTCCACAGAAGATTTCTTAACAGTTGCACAACTGCTGGAAAGTATTTTGAATATATAAAAAGTGACGTTCTATTTTAGTTCAATGTGTACAGCTGTTGAATAAGATGGAGAAAACTCCATCAGGACATCATTTAAATACGGAATCATTTTTTCAGAGGAAGTATTTGCAAAATACAGGAACAAAAATTTGAATGGTGGCTTGTCCATCATTTGTTTGTGCCCATTAGTTTTGCTTTGATCATTTCTTTCCTTCACCTCTACTACACCAGAATATTACACAACATGATAAATATCAAGGGGTATCCAAATACAACAATTAATTATTTCCCCTCATATCAACATCAGATATTTGCCTAAGTGCTATTAAGAAGCTGAATTTTTGTTCCATTGGCAATGCACTTTGCTCCATGAAAATAATGTCATTTCCTATTTAATCGTTTCAGATTGCTTTTGATTTTAATAAACAAAAACAGTCTTCTTTTGTTAATTCATACCACTGGTACAAATGGTTTAAATACCACATTCTTTGTATTTTAGTACTACGAATCTTTAAACCTGCCATAACTGCTCGAAAAAATATATGGAATGCTTCAGTCTTGGAATTAGGATTTCTATATTAATTTATGACCTACATCAAATTAACATGCTAGTTAAAGCCAAGTCTTGTTGGCTTCTTTCAATAATAACATGTATGAAATTGCTAAATCCCCTACCACATCAAGCATGTTGCGCAGAAACCCCATCATAAAGATAAAAACAAAGTCCTGCATCCAGAAAATGAGTAATTCTGGCAACTCAAGATGCTTATACAGGTGGTCCTTGACTTACAACCACAACTGAGCCCAAAATTCTTGTTGCTAAGGAAGACAGTTGTTAAGTGAGTTTTGCCCCATTTTACAATCTTTCTTAACCTTTCTTGTTAAGTGAATCACTGTAGTTGTTAAGTTAGTAACACGATTGTTCAGTGGGACTGGCTTCCCCGTTAACTTTACTTGTCAGAAGGTTGCAAAAAGTGATCATGTGATTCTGGGACACTGCAACTGTCATAAATATGAGTCAGTTGCCAAGCGTCTGAATTTTGAACAGCTGACCATGGGGAATGCTGCAATGGTTGTAAAGCTTTAGAGCAGAGGTGGTGAACCTATGGCACGCATGCCAGAGGTGGCACTTGGAGCCCTCTCTGTGGGCACGCGCGCCATGCCCCGGAGATGGCAACCGTCCCTCTTCAACCAGCCGCCGACTAATTCACCGAGGTCCCACGTGGCCGGATGCATCCCAGCACAGCTGGTTTCCCTCCCCCCTGTTCCACCCCTCCTGACCTCGCATGCTCTCCTTTTCCCCCGGGCACGACTCACTGCATCACCTCCTCAGCTGTCAGCCGGCCATCCAGCTCAGAGGCTGCTTCTCTGAACTTCTGGTGGTGGGCTGCGGAGTCCCAGAGTGCGCCAGTTGAGGGGCTGGCAGGCTGTCGATGCTGACAGCACTGTTGGCCCCCATGCGCTCGCTGGCCTCTGTGTGTGGGGGCCGATGGTGTCAGGCAGCAGCCGCCCTGGCCCCTGCCTCGGCTTGCCCTGAGACAATGGCACCCCAGCCCTGCCTCGCCTTGCCTCATCTCATCCTGCCCACTGCCCCACCTGCCAGAGACCCCCTGGATCTCCCCGAACCCTGCCCGGTCCCCACAGCCATCCCTCAACATGAGCAACATCAAGGTATCACGCCCACCTTGGCCACACCTACCCAGTCTGCCATGACCACCACAGCCACGCCCACCCAGTGGGCCACGCCCATCTGGCACCCGGTGATAAATAAGTGGGTTTTGGGTTGCAGTTTGGGCACTCGGTCTCTAAAAGGTTCACCATCACTGCTTTAGAGGAAATAGACAGATGTTAGAAGCCTAGTGGTGGGCAAGTGCAATAACTGTAACATGAACGTCTTCAGCTCACTTTTTTTTCCACATCCAAACCAGATCAACAAGTTCTGCCCTAGGAGGGACATGGGAACGTCAACGTTGGCAGCTTCTCAATTTGCCTCACCCTGATGTAATGCCAGGCCAAGGATAAATATGTAGTGGATTTTGGAAAGGCCCTGAAAAATTCTAACACATTCTTTGGATGAGACCGTCTTTGCCAGAGTTGCTCAATCAGAAGCAGTTCAGCCACCACTAAGGATGCTAAATTAGAATGATGGACTTGATAGCCATCACTAATGTTGCTGCCCCCGCAAAGGATCTTTATATACGAGTAGGTACAAATGGCTCTCTAGTCAGGCATTCAAAAAAAGCAAAGAAAAGAAAACCAACTACCCTCCCTATCCACACAACCCTTTTAAATTAATTTAGTTATTTTTTTATCCAGCCTTTATTATTTTTATAAATAGTGTAAGATGGCAAATAAACCAAATACTACTATTATTACTCTTCTTCTTCTTCTTCTTTCTTCTTCTTCTTCTTCTTCTTCTTCTTCTTCTTCTTCTTCTTCTTCTTCTTCTTCTTCTTCTTCTTCTTCTTCTTCTTCTTCTTCTTCTTCTTCTTCTTCTTCTTCTTCTTCTTCTTCTTCTTCTTCTTCTTCTTCTTCTTCATTTATTTATTAAATTTTTATACCGCCCCTCTCCCGTAGGACTCGGGCAGTTCACAACAGAGTAAAAACATAAAAACAATAAATATTTAAAAATTAAATTAATATTAATACAAGGCTGTTGCTAAAAACCTGTTAAAAACCCAATTCTAAAACCCAAGCAGCCTTGTTTAAAAATTTTAAAACCCGAGGAGATCTAGGCCAGGCCGGTTTGATTGAAGAGATGAGTCTTCAGTTCTCTTCTGAAGGTGCGGAGATCATGACATGTCCGGAGTTCTGGGGGGAGCTCGTTCCACATCGTCAGTGCCCCCACAGAAAAGGCTCTCCCCCTGGGTGCCACCTGCCGACACTGCTTAGCCGATGGCACCCTGAGGAGGCCCTCTCTGTGGGAGCGAACTGGTCGATGGGAGGTATTTACTGGCAGAAGGCGGTCTTGTAAATAACTGGGTCCTATGCCATGGAGTGCTTTAAAGGTGGTGACCAACACCTTGAAGCGCACCCGGAAGACCACCGGCAACCAGTGCAGCTCGCGCAGGATAGGGGCCATTCGTACCCGCCAGGGTGCCCCCACTACCACCCGCGCGGCCGCATTCTGCGCCAGTTGAAGCCTCCGCGTGCACTTCAAGGGGAGCCCCATGTAGAGAGCATTACAATAGTCCAGTCTGGAAGTGACGAAGGCATGGGTGACCGTGCGTAGCGCGTCCTTATCTAGGAAGGGGCGCAACTGGCGTACCAGACGAATCTGGTAAAACATCCTCCCGGCCACGGCCGTCAGATGGTCCTCAAGGGACAGCCGTGAATCTAGGAGGACTTCCAAGTTGCGAGCCCTTCCCGTGGGGGCCACTGACTCGCCCCCAATAGACAGCGATGGAGTCAGCTGGTTGTACCGGGACGACGGTAACCACAGCCACTCGGTCTTGGAGGGGTTGAGCTTGAGACCGTTCTTTCCCATCCAGATCCGCACGGCCTCCAGGCACTGGGTCAGCATGTCAAGAGCTTCATTTGGGTGGTTCGGGGTGGAAATGTACAGCTGAGTATCATCAGCGTACTGATGGAATTCCACCCCAAAACCTCGGATGATCTCACCCAGCGGCTTCACATAAATGTTGAACAAGGGCGAGAGGACCGACCCCTGAGGTACCCCACAATCAAGGGGCCTCGGGGTCGACCTCTGACCCCCTGTCAACACAAACTGCGTCCGGCCAGAGAGGAAGGAAGAGAACCACCGAAGCACGGTGCCCCCTATACCCAGCCCCGCCAGCCGGCGCAGCATGATACCATGGTCGATGGTATCAAAAGCCGCTGAGAGGTCCAATAGCACCAGGATAGAGGAGCAACCCCTGTCCCGGGCCCGCCAGAGATCATCCACCAATGCGACCAAAGCTGTTTCCGTGCTGTAACCTGGCCTGAAGCCCGACTGGAACGGGTCCAGGTACGACGATTCCTCCAGGTGCTGAGGGAACTGTCGAGCAACCACACTCTCAACAACCTTCGCAACAAAGCGAAGGTTGGAGACAGGACGGTAATTAGATAGAACAGCCGGGTCCAAGGCGGGCTTCTTGAGGAGGGGTCGCACCACCGCCTCTTTCAGGGCGGCGGGGAAGACACCCTCACTCAACGAGGCGTTGATAATTGCCTGGAGCCAGCCTCGCGTCACCTCACTGGAGGCCAGTACCAACCAGGAGGGACATGGGTCCAATAAACATGTGGTTGCTCTAAGACCTCCCAGCAACCTGTCCACGTCATCAGGTGTCACGTAGTCAAACTCAGCCCAGATAGTAGTCTCAAGACCGGCCTCAGCCACTTCTGCTGGACTGCCTTCGTTGAAGTTAAAGCCTTCCCGAATCTGAGCGATTTTGTCACACAGGTATTGCACAAAATCCTCAGCTCTTCCCTCCAAGGGGTCCCCCCTCACCTCCTCCTCCTTCTTCTTCTTCCCATTTTCCTCACAACAACAACCCTGTGAGGTGGGTGGGGTTGAGAAAGAGTGACTGGCCCTAGGTCACCCAGAAGGCTTTCATGCCCAAGGCAGGACTGGAATTCACCGTCTCCTGGTTTCTAGCCTAGTACCATCTGGCTGGCTGTCATAAAATATTTGTTAAAGAAACAAGTCACTGCATATATTCTTATAAGGTTGATGTGGCTGGCTGGGATTCAGACAACTGGTAGCTCAAACGTGGGTAAAGGGAAGCTGGGTTTGTTCAATCTAGGGCCAAGTGGGCCGCTGAGGCTTCAAAACAAGCGGGCAGAAATAACAAACATTCCTGGGCTCTGAAAGAAGTAGGCTAAATGCTTCCGTTTGAGAAAGTCTTTCTTTGGCATCTGCTTATTCTGAATTCCCTTGAAACCCAATCACCCACAAAGGCTTTGTTTTTCCTGACCTACTTCCCTTTAAGGCACCAACTGAACCCATAAGGCAGCAGGAGGTGGCTATATTCTGGAGGACCTAACACCCAATGGCATCTTCAACCCCCTCCTAGCCTGTCACAAAGGCAACCCACCCCCCATCTCTCCTTGGTGTTCTGCAGAAGGCCTGTTCTCCAAGCTCTGCCAGCACATGTGGGGTTGGAGCTGTCCATCTCCTCCTCCCCTGGGCTTTCCTTCCTGATAAGCAAGGCCTCTGTCCAAACTGGGGGGTGGGGAAGGCGCTCTTCTTGCTCTTTGCATTTTGATAACTGGTTGTTGCTTAGGGGAACATGGGAAATCAGTTTTTAAATCCTTCCCTTCCCTTTTTTCTTTTCCTTTTCCTTTTCCCAATAATAATAATAATAATAATAATAATAATAATAATAATAATAATAATAATAACAACAACAACAACAACAACAACAACAACAACAACAACAACAATAATAATAATAATAATAAAGTTGGAAGGGACCTTGGAGGTCATCTAATCCAACCCCCTGCTCAGGCAGGAAACTCTACACCATTTTGGACAAATGGCTGTCCAGTCTCTTCTTAAAAATTTCCAGCGTTGGAGCATTCACCACTTCTGGAGGCAGGTTGTTCCACTGGTTAATTGTTCTAACTGGCAGGAAGTTTCTCCTTAGTTCTAGGTTGCTTCTCTCTTTGGTTAGTTTCCATCTGTTGCTTCTTGTCCTGCCTTCAGGCACTTTGGAGAATAGCTTGACTCCCTCTTCTTTGTGGCAGCTCCTGAGATATTGGAACACTGCTATCATGTCCCCCCTTGTCCTTCTCTTTCCTTAAACTAGACATACCCAATTCCAGCAACTGTTCCTTATATGTTTTAGCCTCCAGTCCCCTGATCATTTTCTTGCTCTTCTCTGTACTCTTTCTAGAGTCTCAACATCTTTTTTACATCGTGGTGACCAAAACTGGATGCAGTATTCCAAGTGTGGCCTTACCAAGGCATTGTAAAGTGGTATTAATACTTCACGTGATCTTGATTCTATCCCACTGTTAATGCAGCCCAGCACTGTGTTGGCCTTTTTGGCAGCTGCAGCACACTGCTGGCTCATATTTAAATGATTGTCCACTAGGACTCCGAGATCCCTCTCACAGTTACTACTATTGAGCGAGATACCCCCTATACTATACCTGTACATTTGGTTTTTCTTGCCTAAATGTAGAACCTTACTTCTTTCACCATTATTTTCCTTTTCGTTTTCATTTTCCTTTCCTTCCTTTTTCTTTCCTTTCCTTTTCTTTTCTTTTCCTTTCCTTTTCTCTGTTCTGTTCTTGCAGAAATTCGATTAAAACAGGGGAATGGGATGGGAGGGATAGGAAGATAAGGCTGGCCATCGGAGAGCAGAAACAAGGGGTGGGGGGAGGAAAGTTTCTGTGTATGTGTGATTGGGTGTGAGTGTATGCATGTACTCCTGCCGGTGAATGAAGCAAGGAAGCCCTAAACGTCTTGACAATTATAAAGAGAAGGAAAGCCCCTCCCGCCCCAATTCCTCCCTTTTCCTCCAGGAGAATTGGGAAGGATACAGATGTTTCTCCCAGTACTCCTGGACCAGAACTGAGAAAAGTTTTTGGTCTGTTGAGCCAAGCCTTAGGAGAAAATATCTCTTACACAGGCTGGAGTGAAAGTGAAGAGCGCGTACTAACTCAGGGAACTGAAAGAACAGTGAAATGATGACGTACAGGCAGTCCTTGACTTACAACCCTTCATTTAGGGATTGTTTGAAGTTACAACGGGACTGAAAAAAGTGCCTTTTGACCGTTTTTCACACTTACAACTATTGCAGCATCCCCAGGGTCACGTGATCGAAATTAAGACACTTGGCAACTGGCCAGGGTCACGTGATCCCCTTTTGCGACCTTCTGACAAGCAAAGTCAATGGGGAAGCCAGATTCACTTGACAGCCATGTCACTAACAACAACTGTGGCAAGAAAGGTCGTAAAATGGGGCAAAACACACTTAACAACTGCCTTGCTTAGCAGTGGAAATTCTGGGGCTTCATTGTGGTCGTAAGTTGAGGACTACCTGTGCCGTACTGTGACACGGTCTTGTGAATGAGCAACTCCTGCACTTACCAAAAGGGCTGGACTAGATGACCTTCAATGTCCCTTCCAATAGTATGTTTCTTTTGATATCTGGATCTTTATGTAAATGAAAACCATAGGTCCTCTAAGACTCACCCATGGATAGGAAGGTGTGGTTATTTGCTTTCCTGACATGGCCGGGAAAGGTCAAGAAGCAGGGAGGCTACACAAGAAGAATCACTTCTAGCCAAATACCTGGCCAGGATCATTGTCAAAGCTGGAAATCCAAATAGCAATTTTTTTTAAGGCAGCTTCATTTTTACTGGTATCAGCAGGGAAGATAAGTGGTTGCAGTCTGCCATGCAGAATTCTCCTGCATTTGATTGGCTGGCCTCAGAATGTTGTGAAACCATGATTCATATAAAGTTTATTTTTAAAAAATATAATCAAATGCCTGGATTCATACAACACCTACCCCAGTAATTCTCACCTGATAATTTCCAGGGATACAAATCTCAACTCCCAGAATTTTCTCCAGTTCCAGGGCAGCATGGGGAAGCCTGGGAGCTGAAATCCACACATCTGAGAGTTGCTGAGTTTGGGAAATATTTCTCTAAACCGAAACCTCTGATGGGGGATTGGGAGGAAAAGAGTCCTCTGTGCTGATCCTTCCTTCTTCCTCTCCCTACCTGCACCTCCTGCCTCCCCACATGCTATATGCTTATGTTAACAAACAACCAGGCTTGCCAACTCACCAATGACACATGTCTCTAGTTCGTGCTGAGTGGAAGTGAAACCAACTATTACACAACTATTAGAAGCACCAGAGGAGCATCTTTCCTTCCCTAGCTATATTCAATCAGTTCAAAACCCACCTTACTTTCAGTTCCCTCCCTTGTTCATCTCTCCTTTCATCACGTATTAAAGTTGGGCTGATTGAACATCTTTCTTGTCAGAGCAAATGGCTTTGGGCATCTCCAACATGGGAGGAAGAAAAACAAGTATTTCATCCAGGGGATTAGCTTCCTTAGGAGTCATTCAGATGCATTTTTGAAATGGGCCATTTAGCTCTTCATTACATAAATATTGTTCTAACAGGGGCCTTTTCAGGTCAATGACGCAGAAACACTCAGACAGAGTAGGCTGGGATGAGCTTCAGTTCATTCATCTGAGCCTGTATGGGTGGCTGGGTGTGCATATGTGTTTGCACCTGAGATATCTCCCTCGATATCCAGCGGGCAAGTAACGGGAGCCTTTTGTATGATGCACCCAGCAATCACATTTTTCCAACTTCCAACTGCCAGATCCAACCGAAGTGCCGAGGTTAAAAACCTGACCTAGAATGGGAGGAGGCCAATAAGGACAGCTTAAGAAGGTTGGTCTCCATGGCAAAAAAAGAAAAAAGTCAAAACCCTCTCCACTTGTTCTACTTATAAAAATAGAATGCTTGCCAAAGGCAATAGGACCAAGCCCTTCACTGTTATTGGGGCAACTATCTAGTTCAAGGGGGTAGGGCCATCCCATTTGAAGGTTTACTGATGCTGCCTCTGACAGCTGCCATCTGATGGGTCATTCAAGCTTCATCTAATGGCAGAGCATGTCCTGGAACCAGGATATCTGGAGGAACTCCTCCTTGGAAGTTAGGTTCTTCTCCATCCCTCTTTCTCTTTTTAGTCATGGCCCCATGGTTCCAAAATGAACTTATGGGGGAGATACACCTAGCCCTAGGGATGGAAGCTCTGTGAAAATCTACTGCTTATTTCAGCGAAGCAGGGCTTGCCAGGAAAGGATTCATCAGATCAGTTTCAAGAGCTGTAGGCCCTTGTTCTTTCTTTCATGGTTTTGTTGCTGGTTGTACTTCGATCATTACAGTATAGATCCCAGAAGAATTTTATGAAGATTCTTCGCTCCCACTTCTAGATACTGTGGGATCATAATCTGTAACAAAGTTCGACTGGATGAACTGGATGGTGAGCGCAGACTTGCCCACTCTGCCGCCACCCACCATGACCAGCTGGTACTTTTCCTGCCCCGGGCCGTCCCTGCAGCCCGCGGCCATTGAGGAAGAGCCTGGTGCGGGGGTGCGAACCTGTTGAATGAGAAATCTTCATCAATATCTTACTTCATCTGGCCCTTTGTGAATTGGATAGAGGAAGTGGCAAATAGTGTGGTTCTAATCATGCTGCAAGTCGGCCCATGTACAGCCCTCCAGATAGAGATGTGGTTACACATCTCAGAAAACCCCAGCTAGCATTCTTGCAGCCAAATCCTGAGAATTGCCTTCCCAATACATTTGGAGCCCAGCCAGCTAGAGATGGTTGAACCCTAATGGCACAGCTGCCAGACTTGAGAGCTGCTTGCATGTTTAGTGATATCATGAATCATTTTATGTAGTAACTGATAAGTAAGTAACCACATGTCTGGGTCTGGCAGATACCTTCTAAAAGCCAAATGCACCAGATATTTAGAGCAAAAGTGCCATTCCGGTTTATGTAACGACAAGCCTTTCTTACTGCAAAGCCCCCCCCTCCCCCAGTGCACACCTTTAACCCCTTAGCTAGTCTAATTCAAGGCAGATCGCTTAGGAAGACTGGGAAAGTTAGCAAATTGTACCACTTCCTTCGAGACTGAGTGCTGGATGGCTCATGCAAAATGGAGGTGGAACTCAGGGAGCTTGCCTGAATTTCTCAAATCCTTGCGTTAATTTCTTTGTGACTTTGGGCACAATTTGTCTCTTGTTGCTTCCTCACTTATAGAATGAAAAATTGCAGAGATGGAATGCTGATGATTAATTATCTGGTGTGTCTATCTGTGGTTGAGATATTGCAGTCATGAGATCAATGTGGTTACCATTGTTGTGAGCCGCCCTGAGTTTTCTGGAATAGGGCGGCATAGAAGTCAAATTAATAAATAATAAATAAATAAATCCATGAACTACTGGATAGTGGGTTTGCACAGAAAAAAAAAAGTGCACCAAACCTAAAATGTCAATAGAAGGATTAATGCTTATGTTGGAAGAGATCTATGTTGTTTTGTAAGGAAAGTGTGGGAAGAACATGATCTTTGTTGAGATGACAATCCATATCATCTTTATGATTTGCTTGTCATCAACAAGGTGTGGTAGCAACTCCACTATTATCTTACCACCTTGAAGTTAAGAGAGAAAGTAAAGAGGAAGTTAGGGAGAGAATGTGACTCAAAAGAGTATGGGGCTTGAACCCAATCACCCCTGTCTACATTGTCTTTGAACTACAGCTGTTTCTAGAATATGATATGGAGGGTTGGTTGGCATGAGACTCAAAACAAAATGTGAGACCACAATTTCACTTCTAAATGGCACACCCAGAGCGATGCTACAAAATGTGGGCATTGCCAGAACAAACCTAGATGCTGAGGCAGAATCTAAATCTGGATCTGATTTACAGTTTGAATTAAATGCTATTGAATTGAATGACATGAATAAAATACAATGAATATAATTACTCCCCATAATGATTTTCTCTGTCTTATGGGGGGAAAAAAGACAGCTTGGTGGCAATATTTGGAAGGTCTGTGAAAGTGTAGTAAAGCATTGAGAAGCATCATATAATTCAGTGGTTCTCAACCTTCCTAATGCCGCGACCCAGTTCCTCATGTTGTGGTGACCCCCAACCATAAAATTATTTTCGTTGCTACTTCATAACTGTAATTTTGCTACTGTTATGAATCGTAGTGTAAATATCTGATATGCATGTTGTATTTTTATTGTTACAAATTGAACATAATGAAAGCATAGTGATTAATCACAAAAACAATATAGCAATGCTCGCTGGAGAAGCTTACTCTTCGTTGCTCAAAGGTGTTGGGAGGGAGGGAAGGGGAAGGAAGGAAGGAAGATTGAAGGGGAAAGGAAGGAGATGGAGAAGGAAGGAGATTGAAGGGGAAAGGAAGGAGATGGAGAAGGAAGGAGATTGAAGGGGAAAGGAAGGAAGATTGAAGGGGAAAGGAAGGAGATGGAGAAGGAAGGAGATTGAAGGGGGAAGGAAGGAAGGAAGGAAGGAAGGAAGGAAGGAAGGAAGGAAGGAAGGAGAGAGAGATTGAAGGGGAAGGGATGGAGATGGAAGGAAGGAAGGAAGATTGAAGGGGAAAGGAAGGAGATGGAGAAGGAAAGAGATTGAAGGGGAAAGGAAGGAAGGAAGATTGAAGGGGAAAGGAAGGAGATGGAGAAGGAAAGAGATTGAAGGGGAAAGGAAGGAAGGAAGATTGAAGGGGAAAGGAAGGAGATGGAGAAGGAAGGAGATTGAAGGGGGAAGGAAGGAAGGAGAGATTGAAGGGGAAGGAGATGGATGGATGGAAGGAAGGAAGGAAGAAAGGAAAAGGTGCCCGACGGGGAAATATATTTTAACCCCTGGTGGCTGATTGAGGAAGCCAGGTCCGTTGGACCAATTTCCAAATAAGCCTGATTGGGGAGGCGGGAGTGTAAATGATGTATCAAAGGACACTTCCCGTTGCCCCTTCCCCTCCCTTTTTGGTTACCACCGGGGAAAACGCACAGGCGTGCATGGGTAGGGGTAAGAAAGCACAAACGCCCGGATTAAAACTGGTGCCAATATTTCCAAACGAAACGCTCCGAGCCGCGAAGCCTTATCCAAAGCAGGGTCCGCTTGAATGATTTCTCTTCCCTTCCGGCCATTTTTTTCGTCCCCCATATCTGAGCAGAGCTGCCGCCGGCCTGCCCCCGTAGCCAAGGATCCCGGACCAGTGCCTTTCCAAACTCTGGCACTGCTTGCAGTGGGGGTCGGGGTGGGGGAGAGGGATCCTTTCTTACAGCCCCAAAACGAGTTTTCTCCTTTGATTTCGGGGCCCTGTTGCCAGCTCGCAGGAGTGGATTGCATTCTGTAATCTGCCTCGATCGATAGAAAGCCAGAAGGCGAAAGGAAGGAAGGAAGGATTGATCTTTGGAGAGTCATGTTTTCCCAGATGGTGATGAACTGCAACTCCCAGCATTCCCCACTCTTCCACAGTGCTTTTTAGGGCTGCTGGGAATGGTAGTCCAGTAAGGTCTGGAGACACACACAGATGCCCTAGCAGGAAAAATTGGCTGGGTAATTGCTGTGGCTTTACTTGGAGGCATTCTGCAGCTCCTGAAAATCACTTTAACCAATTTTCCCTAGTTCAGCAAAGGCAACGTAATAAAACAAGCAATAGGTACCAGTAATAAAATAGCCCAAATTGTCCTTTCCAGCGCAGATGAAAAGAACCAGGGAAAGGAAATCGCATCTGCCCCGTTGACCAACGGGAAGAGAAGTAGTAGGAAAAGTGCTGCATTTTGGCCTGGGCACACAGCCTTGCCCGCAGGCAAGGATGCACAAGCAGCTCCGCACAATTGCCAGGGGAGGGGGGGAGGCTCTGACGGAGAAGCCCAGCGGCAGTGCCAGCAACGGCCTAGACTTGGTTCAGCTCGGCCCAGCCGCCCACGCAGCTGAGCCGGTTGGGGGTGCGCATGATAGCGCTGCGGCGGCAGGAGCAGGTGCTGTCAGAGAAGGGCACCCTGGAGGCTGAGGAGCCAACGGAGGAGGAGGAGGAGGGCAGCGGCCGGATAGAGGAGCGGTGTCTCAGTTCCTAAGACCATCAGAAATATGTGTTTTCCGATGGTCTTAGGCGACCCCTGTGAAAGCGTCTTTCGACCCCCAAAAGGGTCACGACCCACAGGTTGAGAACCACTGATATAATTGGAGGACCATAGATGGGTTCCAGAATCTGGATGACCACCAGATGGCAGCAAAGAGTAAAGAGTTTTCTGTATCTTAGTGTTGCCTTCAAGACTATAGCCCTAACACAGAGGTCCACAACCTTTTGGGCACCAGGGACCGGTTCCGTGGAGAGAGGTTTTTTCGCGAACTGGAGGGGGCGTGGTTTCACATGCTGCCTGCATCCTGCGGATGGAGCTTTGCTTGTTTACATGGACCGGTTTCTGGCATGCTGCGGACCAGTGCCGGTCCACAGACCAGGGGTTGGGGACCCCTGCCCTAACAGACTAGAGTGGGGTCTCAGTGGGTGCACCTTTCCCATACAGTTATAAATTCCAGCAGTGCAGAGTGACACTTGCTTTTCTCTCCCCAAGGAGTCAGTGGAGGTGATGTCACGCCTTTGACAGTTCATAAACATTTTACCATCTCTCAGTTAGTAGGACACGGTTGCCTTAATGTGTAGTGGAGCAACATTAACAGGGTCCATCCCTTGGATACCAAAAGGCTTATTGCATTCTTATTAAATACTCAAATCACAAATCAGCTGAAGCTCTATATGTTTTCTGTACTCCACCTCCAACCTGTGACATATCTCACAGGTCAATTGAAAATACAGCACTTTATGTTTTTTGGAAATGGATCAAAACTATGGAACTCTATTGGCTCCAAGGTCTATGAAAGCTAAAATCTTTGGGGAAATGGTATAAAGCTGGCTTTCACTGAGAAAAAGGCATTTTCTTTCTGAAATGAAGGTTTAAATAGGTATGTATAGTTAGTTCTGTGAGATTTGGCATGTACCTTCCCAAATGCTATCATAATCTCGTGTGACAATAAATGGTGCTCTCTCTCTCTCTCTCTTTCTCTCTCTCTGACTTTATGCAAATTATATTGCTTGCATATATTTCCTTACTTTGCTTAACTCATCTGGCACTCCTAAGTGGAAGCAGTTCAGGACCGTAAGCTTTTGCCTCTGAAAATCTTGCTCACTCTCCACAGGGATTTCTGAGATTTCCCCAGATCTATACTTCCTCATTTTTAGGTTTTTTTTGGCAGTCATAAAGCTTTCTGGTTTTTTTTCTATTTTCCTTCTTCTAATGAGCAAATGATAAAATCCAGTCTGATCATAAGTGCCACTCAATTCTGTGGAAGTGAGGAATATCCCTGACTCATGAATAAATAATTGCATTAAAACAAGAGAGCCACTCAGAAGCATAAAACAAGAGAGCCACTCAGAAGCATGAGGCAAGAAATTATGTTTCTTAGTAGGGTGAGTGAAATATTTCCATAATACTGCCTTTTACCTAAATAATCAGGAACCCCGTAAGGAATGATCCCATGCAGATTAATATCAACATTTTTAGCAATTTATCACCTCTTTGCTTTGATTACATTTTGTAACAACCTTCCATTTTACTCTGTGAGGGCGATAGGCAGTTTCAAAATTTGATAAATAAATAAAAATACATTTCTGTAAAGTTTACTTTTTAAATCTGACATGAGCTTCTGTGGCCATATCATTGTCATGCACTCGGAGCAACATCTAGAATAACGTTACAGTAAAAAAGTTTGTCTTTGATATTACTACTTTTAATTTTATGGGCCAACAGTATTTGAAAGATCCTTTGATATGGGAATTAGATTGTTTGAAAGCCAAATATATAGCTTTAGAATCTTACAGGATCTTAGCCTTGGAGAAAAGCACCTCAGAATGTGATGGAAGATTTTAAAATTTTGTTTTCCTCATGTTTTCCAGTTTCCAGTTATCTGTGACAAGTAGACCCAACCATGTTAACAGCAGCCAATTATGGCAGTTAGGATACTTGATACAATTTTGGTTGGCCTCCCATAGTGACTTTGTAGGTTGATTTGCCAAATATTGCTAGTCCCAAAACTGGATTATAGAACAGACTCCCTTCTCAAAGATTTTTTTTAAAAAAAACCAAACAAACCATGGTCCATATCCGGAGAAGAAGGTTTTTCCATGGGGATCTATGTGGTAATTTGGCATCTGCTCTATCCCTGCCCATTGTCATCTGAATCAATTTATCACCAGCTCCTTTAAGATCTAGAGTAGCAAAATCTGTCTTCTCATATTCCAGTTCTGCAGGGCTTCCGGACCATCAGATCCCCCTATTCGCTCCTACCTCACTCTACATTTCAGAATTAGCAGCCACGAAGTCAGTTGCAAGGAAGTGGAAATGATGGCAGCGTTGAAGTCCTTTGAAGTCAGATATTTGCAGCCCACCAGCTGAAGTCAGAATGAATAAGCTGTTGTATCCAGCTCTGTATAAATACTGCAGCAGAGATGGGCAGCAGCCTTTGCAGTTGTATTCTTAGCTGTTGGAGGTTGTGAATAGATGGGATTAAGACAAGGGATCTAGAATTAAATAGGACTGTTCACCTTTTCCTCTTTCTGTTTCTGATATCCCATTTCTTATCTTCCTGATGCTCTTGTCGCTCCCTTGTTGTTGTCTGCCAAAGATAAGAAAAAGTTGCTCTGGGCAGAGCATGGAAATATTTTTTGGGAAGAGACTTTTGAAATTAAGGAGAAAGCAAAAAGATACTTTCAGATTGCTAACCCCGGTTGATACAAAAGGAATGGGTTTGGGAAATCTATCCATCAATTTTGTCTTGCCTTCATGCAGAGCAATGCTAGACATTTATTCAGAAGGAAGACTCAATGAATTTAATGGGATTTGGCTCTGACATCTCAGTGACTTAGGATTGCTTAAGGATTGCGTGACGGACTTGACAGATACCATCTTGACAGGTACCATATTGACAGATACCATCCATGCCCATAGAACTGCATAGATTATGAAAATGCAAAACCTAGCCATGAACAACGAATTATATAGCATTAAGAGGTGGAAGTATGCCAAAACTGTGTTCCTTTGCTCTTGAAAGAAGTATACTTTAAGATGTTCTTGGCATCCCAGCTAGTGTCACTCCATGTGCTTCTCCAGTCATTTCAGTGTTCCCTCCCTCTGACTCAGCCCTCAAAGAGATCTAGCAACATAGAGTGCTACCAAATTAATTATACACATTACCATGAAAAGTATTTGCAGCACGCTGGCAATGCTGCAAGAGATCTTTCGGTCATCTAGTGTGGAGTTTTGTCTGTCCTTTATCTGAGTCTTTAACAGCCAGGGAGTTAAACCACAGATAAAAGTTAAGTCCAGGATTCCCTTGCTCAGGAGAATGGTAAGAAATTATGAGTTGGGTCTGAAAACAAGCCAAACCTCATTAGTGCAGACCCCTGGAAATTATAATTCTCCCAAAATTCTGGTCAGTGTTATAGTTCCACGCTGGAACCTGAGAAGATATTCTAGACACCATGCAGAATAAATTTCTTTTTGTTCTTGCTTAGAACTTAGAACTTATACACACACACACACACACACAGCACACATCCTTAATTTTTCTATATCTTTTATAGCATGGCATCTTCTTTCAATCATACAGCTGTTAATTCCCAACTTCCTACTTTAAGATTGCGAAGTCCTGGTAGACCTGCATGTTCCAGCAATCAATCTGCTCCCAAGATAGGATCTTCATATACTGATGAGTCTACTACCGTAGTTTCTCAGCCTTACCATAAGGCATTGCACATACAAACCTTGTCATGGTGCTTTAAGGCTTTTTTTTAAATAAGAAAACATGGATCTGGTTGACTCCGATGGGGACTTAATGGCTGGGTTCATACATTACTTCAGGGCTTACTTGTTTTAACTATTGTTTATTGGATAAGTCTAAATGATTGAGTTCACCCACCATGCCTGCCTGTAAATTGCTGTCTGATCTTTAAGTAAACATGCCTAGAAGAACAGCTTTGAATTCCATACTGCTGGATTCTCACATCATGTGAATATGAAGTAGTTTAATTTTAAGGTAGCATCATGCCTACAATATTGGCACCAACCTCGATGGCCTTAGAAGGTGATTGGAAAAATTCATGGAGGATAGGGCTAACAATGACTACAAATCATTAGTAACCTATTGTCTCATGTTGCTAAGGAGCATGAGCAAGAAGGTACTGCTGAGTTCACATCCTGCTGTGGGCACACCATATGTGAACAAAATGTACATTACATCAGCTTTCCTCAACCTGGGCAACTTCTAGTTGTATGGATTTCAACTCCTAGAATTCCCCATCAAGCGGATTACTACTAAAACCCATACGATATCATATACTGATCTGAAATAAACCGTATCACAAGCTACTATGGTTGCAGTCCTGGACCACCTATGTAGAACTTAAGGACCATATGACCTTGATATTAAAAAAGTCTTCTTCCAGAATGATAATGTTCCATTCTTTGGGGAAAAAAATATATTGCATACCTTATTTATATACACAAACATGCTTCTTGCCTCTTGGTCATCTGATTTACAAGACAAAATAGGAAAGGAAGCTCCATTAGATACATACTGGCTGCAGCCCAGCATGTAATTTAAAATGTTAATATTTACTAGCAACAAAACAAAGAAATCTATGATACATGCACATACTAACTAGATTAAGCATGCTGGACTGCTGACAGGAGACTTCCAGTAGTCAGGATGATACAATTATTGTGATGCTCTTTGTAAAAGGCAGTGAAGGAGACAGTGAAAGATCCATGAAACAATGTGGAACAGAATGAATGTCTTAATTCTAACCAACATTTTGCATATCACTTTGAGCGCAGGCAGAAACAGAAGTTACTGTTTTCAGGACCAAATCATTACTTCGAGGAGTAGCATATTCTTTCCAATTGAATCCTGGCCCTTTCAGGATGGCGATAGCAAAGAGATCCCCCTGTTCCCAATCCCCGATGATCACAAAACCTATCGATAGTTTTAATCATAAAGGTGCAAACGTTTCATTCTCCCCTGGAACCACCAGTGCTGGAATAGTTAAATCCTGTAAAGTTCTGTAAAGAGCCCATATCTACCACATGGAGCTTTTGATTCTGCTGCTCCACCTTGCACTCTCCCATTGTTAAAATGCCTTGTCCAACCATTTAATTAGTGCCAAGGGTTAGGAGCAGCACCCTCAATTTGTTTTTCCCTCACCATTTGGGCAGGTATCTACTTGAGGCCCAGAGAGAAAAAGAAAAGGGGTGCCAACTGAAAATAGTCTGTTCAGGTTTTTCTTCAACCCCAAAGCAATGCAGTTTCATAGTTTCACGAATTCTGCTTAACATCTTAAGTCAACTTGGATTCAACTGCAATGTATCTTGTTGGGGAGGACTTAAAGGCCCTTAAAGATACGTTTGAATGCATGCACTGCAGATAGAACAAAACACCGAAATTCTGTCCGTGCCAATGTTATGCTTGTTCAAATCTATCCCATCCTGATTCTAAAGTTAGGTGTGAAATCTGCACAAAAAAAAGAACATTTAGCCATCTATAAAATGTTTTAACGTATTTTCGCAAGAAAGGTAGATTTATAACTTGTTTCATCAACTTAAGCAGATTTCCAATCGTAAGTTATCTTAATATACACATCTTTAAATATACATTAGCAGGCTTTTAAACTAACATTTACATGGCCAATTTGGAGATATAAAATTCAAAGAGTATTGTAATTTTGTTCCTTTGGGAGGTGCAAATCAGGTGAGCTCATACTGAAATTTCTTAGAATGCTTACTTAGAGGATCAAATTCCTGAGGTCTCTTTATGTACGTCACTGAAGATATACTTATCACTCCACCCAGTCTCCGTACATCCCCACCTAAATGCCTGCCTAAGGATTTGCTTTCATTGTTTCTGAGCAAAAAAGGGGGAAAAAAAGAACATTTAGGATGTGTGTCTAGGAGTGCTACAGTGGGCTTCTGTCAAGTTGCAACTTGCAGATAGAAATGCTTCAAAACCATTATTGCAGGATGAAGCCTCATTTGACCATGTGATAAAGTAGCTGGATGACTCTATTCTGCTTGGGCCACCACTAATGTTCAGTAATCTTCCTGCGCGGTTAGGCAGAATTTAGGTGACGTGAATCATCCAGTTCAAAGCAAAAGGCATGGAGAGCCTTTAGATGAGACAAAAACTACAGCTAGGAAGAGGAACTTACAGTACCACCATCCAGAAAGCAACGCTGCAACAATGGCATGTAACACAGTACCTCATGACTCTTACTGAAACTCCATCCCCATCAACCAGAAAAGGTAAAACCAGGAAAAACTTCTGAAGCACAAGCAGTTACATCAAAGCACTCTTTTCAGTCAATCACCCTCCTGAATATTCCTTTCAAAAGAATAAAGAGAAAGGAGGAGAACACAAAGAAGCATCGTGTTTCACTGACCTTGCTCCATCACTTGTTTCTCTTGTGGACGATAGCTGGGATGCTGAGAAATGATACAGGGCTGTTTCAGGCTCTCAGTGGGAAGCAAGCCCAAGTGGCTGTCTTCATCCCAGGCTGACTAGAAGATCCAGGGAGCTGTTTGATGATGAAACACCTGTCAGGTTAAGCAGAGACACTCAGAAGCCAGTGACTCGGACAGGTGTTTCTATACACTCTTGGTCCTCATTAGATTCCCTGCCTCCTCAGCTACTGCCCCGCCCCTTGGCAGGTCCGCCTAAAGCTCCGCTCCTAAACTCTGCCTCTCAATTCAGTTTGGTAGTGATTGGGCAAGACTTGCTGCAGTTTTCTTCTCCTTCTCCTTCTCCTTCTCCTTCTCCTTCTCCTTCTCCTTCTCCTTCTCCTTCTCCTTCTCCTTCTCCTTCTCCTTCCCCTTCCCCTTCTCCTTCTCCCCCTCTCCCTCTCCCTCTCCCCCTCCTCCTCCTCCTCCTCCTCCCCCTCTCCCTCTCCCCCTCCTCCTTCTCTTTCTTCTCTTTTTTCTTCTCCTTCTCCTCCCCCTCCCCCTCCCCCTCTCCCTCTCCCTCTCCCTCTCCCCCCTCCTCCTTCTCTTTCTCTTTCTCTTTCTCCTTCTCCTTCTCCTTCTCCCCCTCCCCCTCTCCCTCTCCCCCTCCTCCTTCTCTTTCTTCTTCTCCTCCTCCTCCTCCTCCTCCTCCTCCTTCTTCTTTCTTTCTGGTTCTTTTCCTTAAATAAAAATTCTACTCACATTTTTCGAATCAACATCAACTAAATTAGAAGGATCATTTAGAATAGAAAGCACTTCCCAAAAAAATTAAGGTATGCCAGGGTTACAGGAAAGCAAAGCTTGTTGTTTGTCGCTGAGAGCAAAGCATTTCCTTATCTTGGGAAATAATGCTAAAGCACTCTCGTCTGGACAGGCACATGCTACCTCTGAGTTTGTGCTGCTTACAATATAGAATAGCTACTTATGATGAGTGTGTATGTATATTTGAATGTATAGGCATACATATACACCATATAACATTTGAACATATTTGAGATCTAAACATATGCTGACTTTTTCCTTTAAGCCAATTTGGATATAACCTTCATTTTAAAATGGAGTATAATATATTTTGACATTCCAAGAAATTTTAAACTACTTTCCTTGAGTTCTTTATCACATAAAGGCGATGAAATATATTGTAGGGTTCCATGTGACTAAGACCAATATGGTTTATTTGTTGCTCCCATGGATTTGTTGGAACTTGCGTGCTGGGGAGGTGGTTCTTCAATATCACCCTACCTAGATGAAAAACAATATCTTCATTAATCTGATTGTCTGCTATGAGAAAATCAAAGGATTTTTTATACGTGCTTTTGTTAATAAGGAACCAAATTAGCCTTTCTTAATTTTTAACTAGGCAAATATTTGTTTTGACCTCAAAATAAAAAGCTGCATACCTGAAATATCTGTATATCTCAAACCACAGATCTGCCCAGTCTTGTCTTTTGCCTTCACAATATAGAGCAGAAGCTGCGTTGCTCTTAAACTCTTACTTTTTCTCAAAATTGCTCATTTAATACCACTTGGGGATACCTTCCTTTTGGTTGAATTGTACCACTACTGGTCAGTAGGGAGACTGAATGTTGCCAAATCTTAGGGGTATTAAGACTAGGAATCTGCTCATCAGATCAGGATAAAACTGAGCCATAAAATGGGACATAATGATTAGAGAAAACCCTGACCACCACCAGGCTGCTGTATCTTCCTTCTGTGTATTTTAACAGTTTACTGGAATAGGTATGGGGGAGGGGGTCCTCAGGCACCATGCGCACCGTGCCACTGGAGGGCCTTTCTCGCTGCTGAGATGAACTCGTCTCCACCCATCCTTAATTCAGGAGAAAACAATACCGGCATGTAATTTGCACTCCGATTCCTGATCCTTATCCTGCCTCTGTTGCCTCTGTTCCCAGTCATTGCACTCATCTAATTTCAATGGGTACCCATAAAAAGCAAGAGAATTTCAAAACGATGACACGTGCATTATGATGTTAGCACGCAAACGGCCAGATTATGTAATGGCATCAGGGCTGACGCAAGTATCCATGTCACGCCATCACAGACATGTCATTTGCCCCTTTCCACCTTGGGGAAACCCATGCCCAACTTCCCTCCAAGACAATAGATGTTAAAACCTAACAAATTTTACACAATTTGAGGCTTCCTCGGACAGTGCCGGAGTAAAGTGGCAAAACCTGCTTTAAATACTGGAGCAGTCAAGGACTTAAACCAATCTCACTCACGGGTGGTGGATGAGATGTCATGGGGGCATAGCAGAAAAAAATAAATGCTATCAGGTCATGTTGAGAGGCACGGTGTCTCAGTGGCTTAAAAGACACTGGAGAAGTTCTGTGCTCTGGCAATTTGAGCCCTATTCATGAGCTCTACCAGCTCCCATCACTTGCCTCAGTTCCTAGCCAAACATGTAAATGTGAGGAAAGGTGTGCTGGGAAGATAACAGTGCTCCATGTTTCACCACCCACTCTGTGCTGTGGTTTGATATCATGCTGGCCACTTGACTGAGGAAATGTCCTGGGACAGAGCTGGCTCAATGGCCTAGAAACAGAGATGAGCACCATCCCCTAAATTTGGCTATGACTAGCGGAGTAAAACCCACAGGGACTCCTTTACTTTTATTTTTTTATCCGGTCATGTGGTGCAAGTGGGGGAAACCCAAAGAGATGAGAACTTTCTGTGGAAAGACGCCATGTCGGAGCAGGCCTTTTGTCATTTTTGTAATGTTCAGCCTTGCTCACTTTTGGAATTAGCCCATGTTCTTGGCTTGGCTGTACGTTTACATATACGTTTAGTGACCATTTAAAGTTATGATGGACCCTGAAAAAGGAATTTATGGCCCAGATTTGAAGTTCTGACAGCCCCTCCCTCCCAGCTGCGTGACCGTATTTTAGGTGCTTGGCAAATGGCCTGCATTTATGGCCATTTGTGGTGTCCTGTGGTCACTGTGGGCTCAAGTATGGTCATAATCTGAGGATCACCTATACATATTTGAAATTGCAGGCAATATCTATATATATGCGGTGAGAAATCCTTGGTTTCTCATTTTTAAGGGAGCAGATTGAGAGAGATGACAAAGATTTCACTTATACTACTTTACTGGTTCTGGCTGGGAGGGCGATCTTTCCAATGAACACATTTGAAATTTTACCCTAGTATAAGTTTGGCTTATTTTCTTGAGAAGTGAATACATTTCCAAACTAAGTGACTAATCAGGATAGAAGCAGTATTTTGAGATAGGTTGATCAAACAGAGAAAATATAAGAGGTTCAAATTACAGTACAAATATAAGAAGGAAGGGCGAAAGAGTTGAAGGGAAGGGGAGCAACAAGAAAATTATGACTGGATGGAACTGATGAGATCTTCCAAAACAGAGAGGTGAGAACTTTAATGAATGTAAGGCAATGCACACATCTGAGTATAGATATGGAGGAAACAAGATTGGTTAGACATGGATGATTGAAAGGTACAAACAGTGAATGGTTATATGTCTATATATATTCTTAGTCATCCAGGTCATAGTTGTCCCAAAGCTGCTTTTTCGAAAAGGCAACTGGACTTTCTTAGCTTTTTTCTTTGAAAATTTTTTGCTTCTCATCCAAGAAATTTCTTCAGTTCAATCCATTTGCCTTTTGAAAAAGCAGCTTTGGGACAACAGTGAATGGTATTTGGATAAAATAGTTTTATCTGTCTGTGTTTCCTTTTCTCTTATCTCACACCTTTAATTTCTTTTGCTTACTATTTCTTAATCCATTTCTGCACCTTGCATTATAGTACTTATTCTAAAACAGAATAATGTGACATTATGGTTATCTGTGGCACAGGACTGCAACCACCCGCCATTTTATTTTCTAAGATGGCCTACTGTACATAAATAAAAATGATGACAAAAATTTACATTCTGACCACGTCCCAATTTTTAGATAGAGAGCTTGATGAGAATGAATTGACACCTATTGACATTTCATAGGGCTTACTACATGATGTAATTTGTGTTCACTTCTTAAATGACAAGCGTAGAGCCGATTTTGCCATGGAAAAAGCAGATACTCAAAGGACTCTGAGGTATACTTGAACATGGCTCATCTTTACAGCAAGATGGGCAATGTTTGAGGAGTCAGAGGGTTGCAGTTTGATCATCTGAGATCAAAAGGGTTGAAGGAAATCTTCTGGACATTGCCAGGAGGAAAGTTGAATTTTTCAGCCCATTTTTTTCAACCTGTATGTTATTATAAGTGGAAAGTGGGTGGAAAACGTTCTGTAAAAAATGATTCCCATCCCAACGTACCATCTCTCCCACCCTTCAGAACTGGAGCATTTGCCATTGAATTTTGGCAATATACTCTGTGGGTATTTAGGAGATCTGAACTGAATCATATCTGTCTTCAGTCAGGAAGGCAATGCAGAGAGTGGTGAGGATGGCAGAAAAGATTATTGGCAGTTCCCTCCCTTCCATCCAGAACATAGCACATAAGTTTTGCTTGAGCAGAGTCTGCAGGATTGTCTGGGACACTACACATCCTCTTCATGACCTATTTTCCTTGTTACCATCTGGAAGGAGGCTTCGTGGTATCCGAAGCAGAATATCCAGATTCAGTCACAGTTCCATACAGTATTAATCTTGTGAACTCTAAAGCTTCCTTCTTCCGTTATGTATTCAAGATGGACAGTGATTAATATTTATATGTATATATATATATATATATATGTAAGGGTGTAGGTATATACATATGTTGTATATAGCATGTTTATATGTGTGTTATGTATGTGTACACTTTTGAGAGCAAGCAACAGAATTTCATTTTTAATGAGTGCCAGTGTGCCCACAGTGAAAAAATGACAATAAGGGTTATCTTATCTTAGTGTGGACCAGCAGTCAATCATTTGAGACTCCATTTTCATTTTGACTTGATGTAATTCCCAGACTGGCTTGTGAGAAAGAGCTTTTAGTTGTTTGTCAGTCGCCACCTCATTACATTCTCATGCTAACACATTATCAAGTAGACTGAGACTGATAATATTGATTGCACCATTTTAAACAATAAAGGCAGAATCATACTTTAGAATGAATATGGGCCACGTGCCAGGCTCAGGAATAGGGCTTAGTTTTTTTTCCCTCAGGGACACTTGCCATGTCACTCACAAATGGATTTATTTACTTACCTCTTCTAATTTGTCTTCTCAAGCTGAAAGGGATAGACCCAGAAAAACAGTATAATAAATGGGGCTGAATCAAGAAATCCCTGCCAGAAATGCTATTAAATCTCAGATTTATTTTCATAATTCCTATTGATATCACCTATCCTTTCTTTTCTATTAGAGTGGTTAGAAGGATTACCTTTTCTGTGGCTGCATGCATATTTTTTAAATATTTAAATATGCATTTAGTCACAGAAGAGGTAATCCTTCTAACCACTTTAATGGAAAAGAAAGAATAGGTGATATCCATTTATTGACAGTATTGTAGGAGCAAACCACAAACCGTTCTATAGAAAAATAAATATAGAAATATTTTTCTATAGAAAAATAAAATAAAACAAAACTGGCAAAGTAATTCTGGATCTATGGCTCCTTTGCTGTGATGTCTGGATTATACAGAGAGTTTCACAGAATTCAAGAAGACCTTTGGACTTCCTGCATTGGTGACATGCCCAATAGATTTCCTGTTATCTCTTTATAGCCTGGCAATGTCAAGACATCAAGAATACATGTTGCTCCAATGTTTATTTTCTGGAGGGCTTGGAAGTTCCTTCCAGAATCGGCAGAATGTCAGTATATTTTTTTGCTTAGATTTCTGATTAGATTATCATGGGACATGGAATTTTAAAAGATTTTTGAAAAAAAATTCTGGATAATCAAGGCTCTTACATGGAATACTTAGCAGGGGTTCTCAACCTTGGCAACTTTAAGACTTGTGGACTTCAACTCCCAGAATTCCTCAGCCAGCTTTGCTGGCTGAAGAATTCTGGGAGTTGAAGTCCACAAGTCTTAAAGTTGCCAAGGTTGAGAACCCCTGAAAGCAGTTTTTGAAAACAAAATAGTGGCCTGAATTATGAAGCCCTTGATCAGAGCAAGCCTAACTCACCCATTCCTAAGCCCAGATCATGCTGCGCCTTTGAGGGCCTTATGGCCAACACCAGCCCTTCCCAGCTCCCCTCCCTCTTCTTGATGCTAGTGCGCACAGGGAGGGCAGGAGTTAGAGCATGTGCATGTCATGTTCACCTGCTGGATACTCACTTTGCTGCTATGGCTGCCTTTCACACCCTGTAAGGAGAGAACATCAGTGTGGTGTAGTGGTTTAAGGGACCAGGCTGGACAGTGGGAGATCATTTCTTGTCCCACACTGGGCACAAAGCCAGCTGGGTGATCTTGGACCAGATGCTCTTACTCAGCCCTAGAAAGGAGGCAATGGCTAACCCACTTCCAAAATCTTGCCAAAAAGACCTGCAGCATTCTTCTCCAGGCAGTCCTAAGAACTCAGCACTGAATCAAAGACACACAGAAAAAGAATGGCATACAGAGAATCCTCGACTTACAACAGTTTGCTTAGTGACTGTTCAAAGTTACAAGGGCACTGAAAAAAGTGATTTATGCCATTTATCACATTTATGTCTGTTGCAGCGTCCCCATGGTCACGTGATCCAAATTCAGATGCTTGGCAACTGGTTCATATTTATGACGGTCGCAGGATCCCGGGGGTCACGTGATCACCCTTTGCGATCTTCTGACAAGCAAAGTCAATGGGGGAAGCCAGATTCATTTGACAACCTTGTTACAAATTTAACAACTGCAGTGATTCACTTAACAACTGTGGCAAGCAAGGCCGTAAAATGGGACAAGGCTCACTTAAATGTCTTACTTAATAACAAAAATTTTGGTCTCAATTGTGGTCATAAGTCGACCTGTATTAGCATATGTGGTGGTAGCAGAAATACCAAGACAGAAAATTGTTCTTTGGGTTTTATTTCTTACCTCCTTCCCTGCTGTTAAATTAACAAACAAACAGATTTTCCTGGAATAGGTGTTTTGGACAGGAAAAGCCCTCTCAAAAATGTGGCTTTCTAGAAAAAAACAGAGATAACAGACAAGGATCAAGAGAAAACAAAGGAAGCAAGGGACTTTTAAAATTAGACCATTAGCATAGCAATCAATAATGTTTCAGTCTTAAAACTGACAGAATGTGCCCAATTCACAGTCTGAAGTGCTACCGTACTATCCAGTTTGCTGTCTGTCTTAGCCTTCTGCCTCCTTCTATGTGGAGTGTCCAGACTAGAATCTTTTTGTTTTTGAGAATATCCAGCCAGGACAGGTAACAAACTCAAGGTATTCACACATATCAAGTCTGAACTCACTTAAACTAAAAAAGCACATTTGGGATTTAAACTAAAGATCAAACGTTAAAAAAAGAAAGAAGGGAGGAAGAAGGAAAGAAATGCAGGATTACATTACTGAATGTGTGGGAGGTTTTTTTTAAAAAAATGGAATGAGGAAAAGATGACAGACTCACACGGGGGATTTTCTCTCTGGTACCCATAAAAAAGTGTTGGGGGAAAAAAGGGAAATGGTATGCAAAGAAGAGAGGATGACTGGCTGCTGAAGATTTCCTCTGCTGTAACTTTGGTTTAACAAATCTATTTCTTTCATGGGAACTGAGTCTGAAAGGATATGATGGCATCTTAAAGTATTGATTGATAATTGTAATTGATGTTGATATTACATCATAGTAATATAATCCAGTGCATATTTATTTAGATCAGAAAAAACTTACATGGATTAAAATGGATGATTGCCAAAGGGAAATGCATCATAGGCTGAGAAAATGACGGGTGATCTTTCTCCCAGATATCTTCACAAGAGTTATATCAGTAATTAACTCTACCAATGGTTTACACAAACCATTTTCACACCTTCAAAGAACATGCAGGACCATCTCCTCCCATCCATATCAAATGTTTGTTGGGCCAACATTAATGGGTGACACCCTTTCTTGAATGTAGGAGCTTTCTATTCACACTGACATTGATTTATTGACCTACAATAGCTATAATCCACCCCATTACCCTTGGTCGCATAGAGCAATAAAATAAAATCAACTGAATAACTACAAAGTCAGAATTTAAGTACACAAAATGCATACCTTCCCTTAAAATTGCAAGGGCCAAAGATTTGCTAAAAACTATATAGTCTAATTAATGCCCCAAAGACATTTGCTGGAAAAGGAGAGGGCAAAGGGGAAACAGTCATTGGTTCTAGCGGAGGCCAAGCTGAGCCTAGAGCAGGGGTGGCAAACCTATGGCCTGCGTGCCAGAGATGGCACTCAGAGCCTCTCTGTGGGCAAGTGCGCCATTGCCCCAGCCCTGCTTCCCCCCCGCGGCTCCCTCCTCACCAGTAGCTCCTCTGGAGGAGAGTCGCCCCTGGACACAGCCTGTTTGGAGCAGCGCAGCCAAGGACATGGCAGCTGGGCAGTGGGGACAAGACTCCACCCTCACACCTAGTCACGCACAGATGATACTGTGGGGCGCGGGTGGAGGGTGTGACCGCCATGGTGCTGCAGGGCCACTTGGGCGATCTGTGGAGGCGGTGGGTGGCCCTACGGGCAGGCAGGGCAGGGGCAGAGCAGGGGGTTCGGGGGCAGGTGGGCAGGGCAGTTTTTGGGCTCTCAGTCTCTAAAAGGTTCGCCATCACTCGCCTAGAGGATCCCACTGAGCCACAGAAGGCGTGCTTAAACAGATGGATTCACGTTTGAAACATAGACAATTTATAGGAGGGCCAACTTCATTCACATTAGAGACACAGACTGAATGAGATGATAACTTCCTGTAAATTAACCATCCAAGCCACAGAAATTAATGTGTCAATTCTACAATGAACCTGGCTGCAGCCTTCTTACTCATTCTAAGTTGCCTCATGAATGGGAGGGGTGCAGAAGATTTTGCTAGTCTAAACAATTCTGTGGCCCATGGGAACCAAGATCATTTTGTTGGTTATGCTACCGATATTTTGTATCCAATAAACATGTTCTTTGAGGAAGCCTCTAGCCTCGGAGTTCTGATTTATTTGGCTCCATCTATCGGAACCGTGACATAATCATTTATTAGAGTTACAGTATATCCCACCATTATAATTTTTATAAATAACTTAAGGTGGCAAACATACATAAGACTCTTCCTCCTCTTATTTTCCCCACTGCAACAGCAATCCTGTGAGGTGGATTGGGCTGGGAGAAAGTGATTGGGCCAAAGTCAGCCAGCCAGCTTTCATACCTAAGGCAGGATTAGAACTCACAGTCTCCAGATTTCTTGGCCAGTATCTTAACCACTACATTAAACTGAGTCTCAAATGCTTGAGTCATTTCTATCTTGGTTCAGTGCTGGATTCAAAAGCTGCTGCTGCTGCTGTTGCTCCTCCTCCTCCTCCAATATTTTATATTTATTTAAACATATTTAAGGAACAAAATAACTTTAAAAAAACAAGGAAGAAAGTAAAGATGTACATAGTGGATGGAAAATAAAATAAACAGCATTTATATTTAAAATGTGTTATTTAATGTGTTATTTAATTATTTAATTGGGTAAATAATTAATTAGTCTTTGTTTAACGACTGTTTAATGACTGTCGCTAAGGGACTGTTTGAAGTTACAACGACCTTCCCAGAGCTACTTATATCCCGGGTTTTGAAGTTCTGATGGCCACAGCCCCTGCAGTCATGTGATTGCAACTGGCTTGCATTCATGCCATTGTTCCATGGTCACATGACTGCGATTTTCAGCATGTTTTGCATTTCCAATTTCCAACAAAAAAATACGCATTCAAGAAAATGGATTCCTTTTTAACAACTGCCGTGCTGGCTTTATGTTCATTGTGTTTGCTTAGCGACTGCAGTGTTTGCTTAATGACCACTGTAAAAAAAGGTCATAAAAATCTGGTACAGTCATACAGTCATAGATCATGTTGTTTTAAGCAAGCCTTTGACCCTATCAATTTTAAGGAAAGGCATGCATTTTCTGTACTTGCTTAACAACCACAACTTTCGACCGTCATTCTGGGCTCAATTATGGTCATTGATTGAGGACTACTTATGTACCATTGGACTTATATATTCTTGACGGATAATTAAAAATAATCACAATATTTTAAGTGTTAATATTTATATCGCTATTACTACTATGTGTCATTATTATTATTATTATTATTATTATTATTATTATTATTATTTATTCGATTTCTATGCCGCCCTATTCCGGAGAACTCAAGTGGACATCAAGCTATTCTACAAAGCAACCGAGGGCAGGACAAGAAGCAATGGATGGAAATTAACCAAGGAGAGAAGCAACCTAGAACTAAGGAGAAATTTCCTGACAATGAGGACAATTAATCAGTGGAACAACAGAAGCTGGGAATGCTCCAACACTGGAAGTTTTTAAGAAGAGACTGGACAGCCATTTGTCTGAAATGGTATAGGACAGGTGTCCTCAACCGTGGTAACTTTAAGACTTGTGGACTTCAACTCCTAGAATTCCTCAGCCACAAGTTGCCATGGTTGAGGACACCTGGTATAGGGTTTCCTACCTGAGCAGGGGGTTGAACTAGAGTCACTTCCAACTTCATTATTCTGGTGTATAATTCTGTTATTCTGGACATGATCTTGTAAAAACAACAAACAATCCTGGAAAATAAATAATAATTAAAAATTAGTAATTAAATTCTAAATTCTCTGCCATCATAACCCAATACTCAGAAACATCCTTGTTGGGATATTTTCTCAGTTGTAGTTTCTCCTGTAGTTTGCAGTTTCTTCAGCATCGTCCCAAAAGGACATTAATAATCTTAAGATTTTCCTTAAGTGGCACCAAGTTTTCTGAGGCCAGCCTTGTTTCCTCTTTCCTCCAGGAGGTATCCAACATAGTGTAATTTGGGGATGCTGGTCTTTAGGCATACGTAAGATATGGCCAACAAGCCGCATTTGATGTTCATTCACAATTCTCAATAGGTGTTCTACATCTTATCTTTGTAGTGTCTCTTCATTGGTGATGTGGTCATGATACGAAATAAGGAGGATTCTTCTCAAACAGCATTGTTGGGAAACATTTAACTGTTTAATCATCTTGGTCGTACACTTCCATCTTTCACAAGCATATATTGCAGTTGGTATAACAACACCCTTGAAGAGTTTTTATCTTTGTGGTAATACTTCTGGCTGCAGTGGCCAAACAGGGCACATGCATTGAAACATGGCCTCTGCCATTCCAATCCAATAGTTAATGATCTTATCTGTAACTCCATTGTCCAAACAACAAGAAAACTGATGACTACAGATAGTCCTCAAGTTATGACTTTAATGGAGCCCAGAATTTCCATTGTAAGCCATGGTGGTTTTAAGTGAGTGACTGAAGAGTCAATGCATTCCTATGGACGTTTTATTTTTTTTGCTGGAAATCAGTGAAAAGGCTGGTTTCCAGCAAAAATGTTGTAAATTGTATCACATGACAGCGGAACACTGTTAACCAGCCGTAAAGGAGAGCTGGTTGTCAGACACCTGAAATGCTGTCATATTACTGTATTTATTAAGCATTCCCATAGCAATATTGATAGATTATACTTGTCCCACAGAAATGGAGGCAGAGTTTTACTTCAAGTCAAAATCACTGTTGAAAAAGAAAAGCATGAATTGGCTGATTATGTAAAAGACAGTCAAGAACAAGCATTGAGGCAAGTTAAAAATTGGAACTTTCTGAATGCACAGGAAACAAAACATAAATATTGAAATAAAGTAATATAGACACAAAAAGACTCCTGGCAAAGGAAGGCATATAGGGTCGATTTCTACAAACGATTGAGGGAAAAATGGATAAGATCTGAAAATTGAAGTTGAAAGGTTATGGCATAGACCAGCTGTGGCGATCTCAGTGATTATTGACACAGTGGGTGTCTTGGATAGCACTTAGGAAACCTGTGCATTGACAAAATTTCCATGTGTCAATTACACAGTTTGGATCTGCATATATACTATGCTGATGCATTATAACCTCCTAATTCAGGGGTAGGCAACCTTGGCTCTTTTATGACTCGTGGACTTCAACTCCCAGAATTCCTGAGCCAACTTAGTTGGCTCAGGAATTCTGGGTGTTGAAGTCCACGAGTCATAAAAGAGCCAAGCTTTATTTATTTATTTATTTAATTTCTATGCCGCTCTATTCCGGAGAACTCAGGGCGGCTCACAGCATGATAGAAATTACATTATATACATATAAAAAACCCTTAAGTTAAAAAAAAAACCCTTAAGTTAAAAAAAAAAAAAAGAAACCAATCATTCCACGAACATACACTGGCTAGGGGCAAGGTGTTAGCTGCCCCAGGCCTGCCGGCAAAAGTGTGTTTTAAGCAATTTACGAAAGGCGGAGAGGGTGGGGGCGACACGGATCTCCGGGGGAAGTTGGTTCCAGAGGGCCGGGGCCGCAACAGAGAAGGCTCTTCCCCTAGGCCCCGCCAGGCGACACTGTCTGGCTGACGGGACCTGGAGAAGGCCCACTCTGTGGGCCCTAACCGGCCGCTGGGATTCATGAGGCAGCAGACGGTCCCGTAAATAACCTGGTCCGATGCCATGTAGGGCTTTATAGGTCATAACCAACACTTTGAATTGGGTTCGGAGACCAATTGGCAGCCAATGCAGCTCGCGGAGTGATGCCGAAATGTGGGCATTTCTAGGCAAGCCCAACACTGCTCGCGCGGCTGCATTCTGCATTACCTGAAGTCTCCGAACATTTTTCAAAGGTAGCCCCATGTAGAGAGCATTGCAGTAATCGAACCTCGAGGTGATAAGAGCATGAGTGACTGTGAGAAGAGACTCCCGGTCCAAATAGGGCCGCAACTGGTGCACCAGGCGAACCTGGGCAAATGTCCTCCTCGCCACAGCCGAAAGATGATATTCCAAATTTAGCTGTGGATCGAGGAGGACGCCCAAGTTGCGGACCTTCTCTGAGGGGGTCAAAAGCTCCCCCCCCAGGCTAATGGACGGATAGATTGAAATATCTTTGGGAGGCAGAACCCATAGCCACTCCGTCTTGTCGGGGTTGAGTTTGAGCCTGTTGGCACCCATCCAAACCCTAACAGCCTCCAGACATCGGCACATCACTTCCGCTGCTTCACTGAAATGACACGGGGTGGAGATGTAAAGCTGGGTATCATCAGCATACTGATTATATCTCACCCCATGTTGTTGGTGGGTCAAGATCCAAACTGTGTAATTGACACATGGAAACCCGTCCTAGTTTTTGGGAAGACCTTCATGCAAATGAAGGCCAACACCAGCTAAAGAACTGGCACCTGTGATTTCCCATTGTTGTGAATAATAAAATAATATTAATTTTTACAAAAAAAAAGATACCCTGCTCGAAACTGCTATATCCGCCCTCATATGCTACTTTAATTCTTAGAAACTTGGTTAGGACTTGAATTATTAAGTTTCTATCAGTCTTTGTGAATCTAATTGTAGATTATCCATGTAATGGTACATATGATGGTTGCCGTACATCACTCAGAGTCTCTTTCAAGTATATGGGCAGCTATATAAATACGATAAATAATAATAATAATAATTTATATTTATTGTTAAGACATTGGAAGGAAGCCAACAGCAAAGTTATTATCTGCCCCTATCAATGTTTATGGCCATGGCTATTTAAGTAATAAAATCTATTTATTATTTTATCATGGTTGCTTTATTCTTGTCACTACTATGGATGAAAAGATAGATAGATACTAATGGCGTAGAAATAAAGTAAATACATTCAAAGATATAGTATTCTTATATAATCTGTACACCATGCTACTGGGTTTTGCTCCATCTGTGGTGCTCTTCTCTTCCTGTTAAATAATTTCTGCCTACAGACTCAAAATGCTTACATGTGTGACTTTTTGTCCTCAGAAGTTTTGTTTTTTTTTTAAATCTGAAATATCCTGGCAGATAGCAATGGAGAAATGAACTGATGACACGAAAGGGAAATTGGCTTTCCCTTTCTGCTGTTAATATGCTCAGGCCCTCCCACCCATTCCTGCTCCCCCCCCCTCTGTTCTCCCCCAGGAGGGAAAGTACCAGAGGAGAGAAGACAAGACTGAAGAACAGGAAGGGAAAGTGTTGTGTAGTCCCAACCTTGCTGTTCTTTTCTTAATAGGCTCTAAAGCAATATTTAGTGACTGTCTCAGTTGTGGTTCCAGCTTTGGCTCTGAATGAGCCTCCCCACCCCTCCGAAGGAGCAGACCTATGATTTGGGAATCCTTTTGGACTCAGAGTTTCTGCTTAGAGTTGGTTGGCCAACTATGTGTATTTGAAGATCTAGAAGCCCTAATAACAGTGATTCATCCCCTCCCAGTCAGAGGTGATACAGGTGCTGTGGAGGATGACTTAAAAGCTAAAATTGGCCTGAAATGAGCAGTGATCTGTCTGCGAACCAAGATTTAGCAAATTAGTTTAAATTAGTCTAAATTTGTCTACATTGGTCTAAAATGTGCAATAGCCTGTCTGCTAAACAAAATTGAGCAGCATCAGCATGATCCCCAAAAGCTGCTCTGACTACTGGTTTGCCTCCAAGCTCAGTCATAGGCATTGGCAGTTAACTACCTCTGCGTGGCTTGGCTCCAGGGTATATGTGGGGCTATCTCTCCCCAGAGGGTTCAACCCTTCTTGTGTATCTTTTCAGCAAGCAAATGCATGGGTCACAACCTATGCTAGAGGAAGGAGGTCCACTGATGCTCCCTCCCTGTAGTTGCCCTCCTGTCTGGAGCAGCTTGTCTCTTGGGCCTCTAACAGTAAAGCCTTTTATTAGCCTTTTATTCCACAGGGCATATGGGTGTCAAAAGGCTAGGACTGCTTTTACCAGTTTTGGTTAATTGCATTTTGCTTAATTTATATGGTTGCATTTGTTCCTGCTATATTGTCAGCCACTGAATCTTCTGGAGTGGGTAGCAAAGACAATTTTGCATCTATTAATTCATTTCTATCATTTTTGTCTGCCAAGTTACCATATGTAGCACTCCCTCCTGTGATTTTTTCCCCCCTAAAACAACAACCCACCACCCAGATTGTATAGAAGGAGAGCCAGTGGCTCAAAATCAACCTGTGAATTCCTTGGCGGAGAATGGATTTTGGTTCTTTCATCCTAAAGGGAATTTAAATAATACCATCTGATTGAAATGTGGGGAAAAAAACTTTCCCAGATTGTTGCAGGGAAGAGTCGTGTCAGTTTGAAGCTTAAATTCATTGGATTAAAACTAGCAAGAAGGTCAATTATATCTGCAACTTGCAACTTTCTGCCTTCAGAGAAAGTTTTCTGCATTGATATCACTGCTAATTTATAACCCACAGATTTGCAGCAGTGTGGGACAGGGATCTGTTGGGAATTGCCTAGCCGGAGAGGGAGACAAATCAAATGGGGAATTAGCCATGAATCGTCGTGCAGCCACAAGTGTTCCAGGATTGATCCCTACTAAACTTAATGAAACCTTATCTGTGTACTCCCAAGGGAGGACAAGCAGTGTGGGCGATTCCTGTATTATAGACCTAATGCACTAAAGTCACTAGCTTGAACTGTACAAGTGTGAATCTGGTGCTTGAGCCTTAGAGAGCTTTCTCTTGGCTTTCCTCCATTTCAGTATTTTAGTACCAGCTTTTATACATGTCTTGGATATAAATTTTAATTGAGTAGGAAAATGCAAAGGACAGAAGGTCAGAAACAATGACAAAGGGAAGAATCTGATGAAATTTAGTGTTTGTTGAGCTATTAATAGCAGTTAAGAATAATTCTAGATGCAAGGACTTATAATACTAATAGAGATTTAGGCACTAACTAAAATCTTCCTAAAGGTGTGTAAACTGGATGAATTTTAAAGAACATGTGTTTGTGGTGAGATGATAAAGGTCAGACTTAGCTGAGCTCCAACGAAGAGTTAATCTCTTCAGTGGTGGGGAGAAGATCCAGTAATGTTGAGGATGTGTTGGAATAATGAGAGAAAAGCCAGGAAGGAAGAAAATGTGGAGGCAGGGTTTTTCCTTGCTAAACCCAAGATGGCCATGAGTAAGGAATAAAGAAGAGGCTTTTCTTCTTAAAGCTACAGTACCATAAATGTACTAAAACAAATAGTAATATCATAGAATCATAGGATATACATCATAATTATTCCCCCCTTTATATAGAAGTTTAATTCTTACACAATTAGGAAATTAGTAGAATGATTATTAGGATAATTATTAGGATGGTTGCTAGGATGATTATTAGGAGATTTCAGGAAAAACAATTCAAGGAGATTGGGAAACTCTGAAAAATAAGATAATAAAAGCCCAGTTTACCATAATACCACTGAAAAAGAAAAATAAGAAATCCCAGAAGACATAGTTACATACTCTGATAAATTGAAAGACAAAATGAATTAGTGTAAAAAAATGGAAAGAGAGACACATAACCAAGAATACCAGCATGTAGCCCGAATCTGAGAAGATGAAGTTAGGAAAGCTAAGGCTCAGAATGAACTTTTGAAGGACCTGGCAGACATGATCCCAGAACCACTGAACCCTATTTTTCAAAGATCTTGGAATCCTGGGGAACTACCAGAAAACTGGAAAAGAGTTGATGTGTTTCCCATCTTCAAAAAAGGGAAAAAATTGAATTCAGGAAACTATAAACCAATCAGCCTGACATCAATACCTGGGAAGATACTGAAAAAGATAATTGAACAACAGATGTGTGAATACCTAGAAACAAGCAAAACTATTACTAGAAGCCAACATGGATTTGTCAAACACAGATCATGCCAGACAAACCGTATAGAATTATTTGACAAAGTGATTAAATTAGAGGACCAACGAAATGCTGTGAACATAGTATACCTGGACTTCAGTAAGGCATTTGAAAAGTAGACCACAATCTACTTCTTCATAAGATAGAAAATATATGAGATGACTAGCCATTAGCACCCAAGGGAAACACTTTACACACCAGAATTATCCCAAACCTCAAAAACAAGTGGGCAATTTCCTTTGGAAAAAGAAATCTTACAATTAAATATTTTCAAAGAGAAAATATTACAAAGGAAACTCAGACCCATAAACTTGCCATCACAGATGTAGATGAGCCCAGGAAGAATGGAGGAACCCCTCAGAAAAAACACTATTTAAGAGAGAAACCAAACGAAATTTAAAAGACTACAGGAAAAGTTTTTTTCTCCTGTCTCTCATTCCTCCTTCCCCGGGCAAACTGTCGAGTCAAAAGAAACGTTCTGAAACTGCAGACACGTGTCTCAGACAAACGATTAGACCAGTGATGGTGAACCTTTTAGAGCAGGGCTTTTCAACCTTTTCACCCATTGTACCACTTTTAGGATATGGCAACATCCTAGTACCACCAGTCACCTAGCAAGGTGTCAAAAACTTGATGACCAAAAAAAAAAAAGGAAAAAAGTGATGAAGTATAGGTAGTCCTTGACTTACAACAGTTCACTTAGTGACTGTTTGAAGTTACAATGGCACTAAAAAAAGTGCCCCCCAAGCCACAGCCGAGCAAGACACCTGCCTGCATGCCCGGTGGCGCTCTTCCTCCTGTCCGAGGTTTTCATTGTTGTGAGCATTTCTGTTGAGGATTGGCAGCGGGAGTGGGGTGTGGGGGGGTGTTTGGTTTTTATTCCCCCCGTCTGCTGGGTAGTTGCAGCAGGTTTTGGTCACTTCACACGACCCTGGGACACTGTGACCATCATAAATATGAATCAATTGCCAAGCATCTGAATGTAAATCACAAGACCCTGATTGGTGCTTCTTCTGGGCTCAGCAGAAGCGCCAGGATCAGTGCTGCTTTCCAGCTGATTGGTGCTTCTTCAGGGCTCAGCAGAAGCACCAGGATCAGCACCAAGCTTCAGCTGGAGCCTGGCGCTGATCCTGGTACTTCCACTGAGCCCTGGCAGCCCCGAAGAAGTGCCGATCAGCTGGAAAATGGCACTGATCCTGGCGCTTCCGCTGAGCCCTGCAGCTCCAGCCATCTCTTGCTCAGGCTTGTGTGGTGCTGCCACCAGTTCAGCTCATTCCCCTCCCCTGCTACCACTTTTCTAGGATGGTCGTGTATCACCTGCCAAGTGCCAATGTACCATAGGTGGTACCTGTACCACTGGTTGAAAAGCCCTGTTTTAAAGACCGAGTGCCCAAACTACAACCCAAAACCCACTTATGCATCGTCGGGTGCCAGGTGGGTGTGGCTCATTGGCTGGGTATTGGCAATTGGGTGGGTGTGGTCCATTGGGTGGGCATGGCTGCGATGGTAACGGCAGACTGGGTAGGACTAAAAAGTTCAATCAATCAATTCCAACTTTGCAAGATCTTTTTTTTCCCCATGAGAAGTTGAAATTGACTGATTGATTGAACCTTCTTTTTTATTTGCACACAGTGGTGGAGGCCTAAAGCGAAAAGGTTTTATAAAACCCAGCTGAAGGCCTAGGACTGGGGCGACGGCGCGCGTGCCCACAGAGAGGGCTCTGAGTGCCGCCTCTGGCACCCGTGCCATAGGTTCACCACCACTGGATTAGACCCATCAACCTCACTAGGAAGAACATTGTAGCACTGAACAAGACAGAGAAACACATTTGCATGAACAAAGAAATATTTCTTGAGGACAATATTAGTCACCACCTGTCCAAACAGACACAAACTAAGATGAAATTAAATGAACAATAAATCTTTACAAAAGCCAAATCCTAATTTCAATAGGCTGAGGGGTATAAGAACAGGACCCCTCAGCTTGGGAAACTACTAGCTAGTCCAGAAACCATTGCTGTACCATTACTTAGTCTGGTTTCTGTGAATAAACCTACTTTCTGGCAACTTGTTTCATTCTGTGTCATTTCTTCCGCCTGAGCTGAAGGTCTGCTTCCCAGCTGGAGACCCGAACCACAGAAAACAGTTCAACATATGGGATAGATGGCATCACCATTAGATGGATTTGTCACTGGCTGACCAACCACACTCAAAGTGTAGTCCTCAAGGAAACTGCATTTACATGAAGGGAAGCATGCAGTAGGATACCCCAAGGTTCAGTCTCAGGCCCAATATTCTTCAACATCTTCATAAATAATTTAGATGAAGGGATAGAAGGGGAACTCATCAAATTTGCAGACAACACCAAGCTGGGTGGAATAGCCAACTATTTGGAAGATAGGCTCAAAATCCAGAAGGATCTTGACAGACTTGACGGTGGGCAACCATTTAAATATGAGCCAGCAGTGTGCTGTAGCTGTTAAAAAAGCCAATGCAGTCCAAGGCTGAAACAACAGAGGATAGTATTGAGGTTATGTGAATTGTTAGTACAATTTTATACTACTTTGGTAAGAGCACACTTAGAATACTGGGTTCAGTTTTGATCACCATGATACCAAAAAGATGCCGAGAGTCTAGAAAGAATGCAGAAGAAAGCAGCAAAGTGATTGGAGGTTGGAGGCCAAAGCCTATGACGAACGATTGCAGGAACTGGGTATACGTAGTTTAATGGAGAGAAGGACCAGGGGTAACATGATAGCAGTCTTCCAATTTTTTTTAGAATTAGAATAACAGTTGGAAGGGATAACCTTATAGGTTATCTAGTCCAACCCCCCACCACCACCACCAAAGCAGGAGACCTTGCATCATTTCTGACAGATGGCAGTCCAGTCTTTTCTTGAACACTTCCAGTGATGAAACTCCCACAATATCTGAAAGCAAACTGTTCCATTGGTTGATTGTTCTCACTGTCAGAAAATTTCTCCTTATTTCTAGGTTGAATCTCTCCTTTATCAAAGCACCTGGCTTTCAGGTGCTTTGGAAAATAAGTTGATCCCCTCCTCTCTGTGACAGCCCCTCAAATATTGGAACACTGCTATCATGTCTCCCCTGGTCCTTCTCTTCACTAGACTAGCCATGCCCAGTTCCTGTAACCGTTCTTCATATAGTTTAGCCTCCAGTCCCCTAATCATCTTTGTTGCTCTTCTTTGCACTTTTTTTTTTTGAAGTCTCAACATCATTTTTATAGTGTGGAGACCAAAACTGGTTGTGGTATAGAGAAGAGGGAGTCAACCTAAGCTCCAAAGCACCTGAGGGCAGGACAAGAAGTATTGGATGGAAACTTATCAAGGAGAGATTTAGCCTACAATTAAGGAGAAATTTTCTAACAGTGAGAACAATTCACCAATGGAACAGCTTACCTCCCAAAGTTGTGAGTGCTTCATATCTGGGGGGGGGCGGGGTTAAGAAGCGATTGGCCAGCCATTTGTTCGGAATGGCATAGGGTCTCCTGCTTGAGTAGGGTATTGGACAAGAAGGTCTCTAAGATCCCTTCCAACTCTATTATTTTGTATTCCAGTCTTAAATCATATTCCACATTCCTGAGACTTTGAATTTTTCATTTTGAATATAATCCATAATTAGTTGTTGCAGGGGAGAATTACAATGTTTTCTTCAGTACTTTTAAAGCAGAATTGAAAGCACACTGTATTACAAAAAAAATAGAAGGCAAACTACATTATGAATGAAAACTAAAAGAAGTTGTCCATTTATAGTTTATGTTCCAAAATTCCCAACCAGGAAAATATTCTCCATGAAATCGTAGAATCCACACAGCTTTCCAGCAGATTTTTGAATTTTTGCAAGCATAGTTTGAATTTCTTCGGCATGATTAGGGATATAGATATAGCATTCTGTCCCACCTATTGCAGAGGCAACGCCTTTAGCTGCCAGGATCTGATCTAAAGCTGACCTATTCTATAAAAACATTTGTCTGAATACTGAGATTTCTGCAGTTAAGGAGCCACTTGCTTTAACTGTGTTATTTGTTACTTCTTCCAATACAGCAGAAATATGTTTCTAACCAATGCTATTTGTAAGAAACATAATTGCAAAGTTGTGTGTTATTTAGTAGTGGCTTAGTACATCCTTATTGTGCATAATGGCTGGTACTGAAAAGACCAAAAAAAAAAAGGACTCACAAAAGCAAGTGGGAAAATATTACTATTAATATTTTATTATTAATAAGCTGATTCTTTTCAGCCCTTCGAGATAGGCTAGGTCAGGAAATAGACACTGCAAAAATTCCAGGAGTGCTATTTTATTATTGTAGAGTGCAGTTACAAAATCCTGTAAGCTTGTCAGAGTTTCTCTTCCCCGTCTTATATTAAACACAATCAAGGCGGGGTTATTTTGAGTTTCTTTCTCACACTTTCCACTTAATGGCTCACACATTCTTCCTTAAAGTTATCTTTACATTACTTTAGAGATTCTCACAAACAAAATAATGCCCAACTAAAGCTGAAAGCCCATTCTTACTGGTCCTAGACTATATGAAAGATGGAGAGGAATGGCTGTTTGGAATGCCAAAGATGGCATAATGAACATAGTTAGAGTAGCCTTATTGTTCACAATGGTGATATTAAAAGTCGACTTCCCTATATAAACTCCTGTGCATTACACTGAAGGCAAACTGCTGCAAGGGAGTGAGTGAGGCTATGATACATCAGAAACTTTCTTTCTACTAACAGCCCAGGTCTCACTTAACCCCATCACTTCAATAGGGTTCAAAAGATGGACTATTATGGGAATTCTTCTCCACTGGAGGTGCACAAAGGGTCCACATGGTGATGAGTGATGGGCTTTCTGAATTTCTATTGAGCATCTTGGGTTGTGGATAAGCAATTGTGATGAATGGTTTCATCAGAATGCAGAAGTGGGATTGAGAACTAGGACTGATAATTATATTTAGAAAGAGACAAGAGAACGCTCATAGCTGGTTAAGCCTGAAGGAGAAAGTCCTCCAGTTTGGCTTTTGAGCCAGAGAGAAACCAAGAGTTTTCTAAACAGCAATAAAAGGCTGATGGGCCAAGACAAGGGATGCTGAAATGTCTGCAGAATAAGTAGCAACAGCAGCAGCAGCCATCACAGCTTGCAAGTGTGGAGGAAAGCTGTAGCAACAGGACCTAATGCTTAACTGTAATGAATCTGTTTTGTTCTGGCGCCTTCATCTGGTCTCCAGGCCACATTTAAGACTTAACTCATTTTTAGTTGTATCGGTGCTAAAGTAGTGTTTCTTCCTTATTCATTGTTGATTCTAATGCTGGTTGTTGGACCTGTTGCCATTAGTTTGATGTCCTTTCTATGTAATTTTAGACCCATTTTTACTCTGTTCCTTAACTTATATTAATTACTAGCGCCTAAAGATCACCTGTGTTTTCAGTTTAAAAAGTAGTGTAATTAATGTAGTAGAGATTATACTGTTTCTTCTTCCAGTTTTAAAACTACACTCATCTTCTTCTAGGCTAGCTTAATATTTATCCAACATACACTCTGAACAAATAAGAGGGAAAGATTCAACCTTGCTACCCTAGGGTAAGTGTTTCGCCATGTTCCCTACAGACTATGGCTTTCTGTCCTATGTAGAATTTTACATGAGGACAATAAGATGTTCTAAGATTCCCAGTTTCATAAGGAAGTCCACAACTTGACGTAATGAAAGGCCTTTTTATAATTCAGCTACAAACTGACTTCTTTTTGGTATTCTTTGGTTTTCTCAACTATTCAGGATACATCAGTGATAATGTCTCTCATGTTCCTCAGCCTTTTTAAAAGTGAACATCTGGAATCTCCTTTTCTGTGGAAGGCTCTAATCTGCATTATTTTGTTAACATGTGAAATTAAAGATATTGCACCAATTGTTTGCACAGTCTACTAACTCTCCTTTCCTTGCTATTGATATGTGTACTGGCCTCTTCCAGTCTTTTGGACAGTGTCATTCTTGAGGTTTGTTGGCTTATTTAGAATAATAATCAACATTGTTAACAAGTAGCTCTGCTTGTTACTGCTACAAAGTTAAGTAATATAAATCTGTGATGCATAGTACAAAAGAAATCCATTCAATGTAATATATGTAGCTGGGCGTTGAACCTGGTGCTCTCTGAACTTGGTCGTTTGCTTGCAGATGTTTCGATACCTGACCAGGTAACATTGTTGGTGCTAGTCTTGGAAGTCTTTGAATTAACAACCTCATAATCACAATTGTACACCAAATGATCCCAGGTCTTCTTCAGTAGCATGTTTCCATCTGATCTGAGGAGCCATCATCTGTCCCATATTGTGACTTACTTTATTATTATCAATCCATGTGTTTGTCTGTTTAAAGCAGAGGAGTGATTGCCCATTGCCTTCTCCCACTTAGTATAAAATATTTACTTATTATCAGTGCTTTTTTTTTCTTAAAAAAAAAAAGAGGTGCTGGAACTCAAACATGTCATACAACCTGCCTTGCCTACTCTATAAGGTTCCATCCAAAAAAGGTGGTGGAACTCCGTTCTGGGCGTTCTATGAAAAAAAAAAGCCCTGCTTATTATTAAATTTGTTTATCACCCCTCTCACCTCAAGGCAACTCTTTGCCAGTGCCATTGTTACTAAAGTGATCATCTGCCTCCGTATCATCGCTGCTCGATGTAGATGCCTGCTGGTTTTAGCTGGGCAGCTAGGATGACCTTCACACTTACTCCCAGCTGGTCCCACTTACCGGTATCTACTGGGGATATATATTCTTGCAACACACACCCAGAGTGTTTTGCTTATCCATCCCAGGAACATACTCCTCCATTACAATGGGGCAGCATATAGTTGTTAATGGATTTCTTGGACATAAAGTTTAATTAAGAAAGGAAATTATAGGAAAGAATGGTAGAGGGAGCATCAAGATATCAAATGTTGTTAGGCATTGTCTTCATTACCTTTGGAAGGAAGTCAGATGATGGAAATGGCAGGGAATAGAGGTAACAGAAATCCAATAGAAATTGGCAATACATTTCTGTTGTCTTAAAAAAGATTTGAGGGCATCTCAGTTTAGCAGTGGGGAAAGTCATATAAATGACATGGCTGCAATGAGTGGGGTAATTGGGAATAGGGTGTCCAGTGTAAAACAGGTATTACCTGTTTGGTTTCTTAATGATTTACACACAGAAACACACACACACACACACACACACACACACACACAGCATGTGAGAAAGAAAACCTGAAATTGAACAAAAATTCCTCCACTGAAAATTGGCTACTGAATTTCATTGGTGTGATCATGGATGGTCGTAGGACCTATAAAGATGGGGCTGGGAGATACACGTTCCTTATTTCCTCTGAGATAAAAAGATGTCTGCCTTCAATGTATAGAGCCCCAGATTAATTTTTAATCAGGCCACTAAAACCAGTTGCCAGATGCCAAATAAGAGCTGGATGATAGTGAAATATGGGGAAAAGTTTGTTTTTATTCCAAGTTAGGCCTCCTTTATCAAAGGCACTGCACCATTCTCCCAGTGTAGCCAAGTCTGATTTCTTTGAGCTGGGGTGTATCTAAGTGGAAATGAGTAACTGGCATTTGGCATTTTGTCATTCTGGCATTTTGTGGGGTGTGAGTTTAAGCCATCATCCCATTCTGGGAACACTTGCCTCACTCTATCTCCCTGGCCATAAATTTGAGCTCTCCAGAAGATTTCATAGGCAGTCTTATTAACCAACCAGATCTTGATCATCTAATCAGTTTCCAAGTATTCACAATCCTGGAAAACAACTGTGTTTCCCCGTTTACATAACCAACCTGTAGCAAAATATTGCCTTAACCACTCCTATCCCCATCCTCAGGCTCAGGCAAGTCTTTTTATTCCCCCTTGCTCCAATCCCCATGTACAGCCTTTCCCCATCTGCACCTAACCATGGTCCAAAAATGCCTTTTTTTCCCTGCTGCATCCCTCTGGTGGTCCCTGCATCTCATCCCAGCTTCTGAGTGAGGCATGTTTAAGTCATCTTTAGGGGTACCAATGTTGAAACAGTTACCATTATGTTGAAGGGGAAGCCAGGGTCAGCTTCTGAAAGGTTTATTGAGAGCAAATAGGGTGTAAGAGGAGAGGCAAAACAAGAGCTTAGAGGTAAAGAATGGAATGCTGCTGGAGACCTGTTTTATTCCTGCTTTGGTGCTGTGAATGGTGGATGTTTTTCCTGCCAGCTAATGAGGAAGGGAACAGGCAAGAGAGCAATCAACCAATGACTTTATTTATCACATGCTGCACATCCAAAATCTGGACAGCACCATTCAGCGCTCAGTCAAACCATAGCAGAAGGATAATGATTGACATGGAGGTAGGACAGTTCATGCTAGTACAGTCAGCAGTTGTCTTCAAGATGGGTGATTAGCACTTTCATTCAACGGGGGAAAGGAATAGAAAGACTCTACAATGTGACCTACAGTCACTGTTGTCACCATTGGGAAAATCAGCTGGCTGTCAAATGAGAGTATTGGGTTATTAGCATAACTTTCAGTGGGAATTTATATGCAGAAATAACAATGTCTTGACAATAAGGAAATTTTGACCTCGTATCTATAGTTCAGACAAATGCCCATAGATAAAAGATATCACCAGCTGGTAGCTTAGGGCATAGAATTTCAAATGGGGTAGGGATAAGGGATCAGGGCTGTACTGACTATTTTATTTTTAACTCTAGGAGTTTGCTGAAATTAAGGAGGCAGGGCAGTACTGACAGAGCTATAATTTCGCCACTCATTGATTGATCAGCGAGAAGAGCACTCATTACTCATAATGTTCCTGCTTGTACTTGGCATTCTGGATTGACAGAATATAATTGTAATTGTAATTGTAACTGAAGACAATTACACCTTCAACTTCAATATGTTTTAGAGAGGAAAGGGGCTAGAAATAGCAACATGTCAGTGTTATAGTGTGGAGGTAAGTACAAAACCCAACAAACCTAGCTATGCACTGTTGCAAGATGATGGTACATAACAATTGTTTTGTATTATCAAGGCCATGAGTCTTGCAATGACTTTAATTATTTCTTGGCAAGTTTCTTTTAAAACATCCATTGGGCATCTTAAAACTTATTAAGCAAAATCTTGGTCACAAAAGACAGAAAAACAATAAGGATACAAACTAAAATGAGTTGCCGTGCCCTCCTTCCACTCAGTGGGTTGGCACACCTATCAATTATCTTTTGAAAGCCCTAAAGAGGGAAAGCACCATGCAGGAAGTAATGGATAAAAATGGCAGGTAAACAATATTCAACCCATTTATTTATTTAGCAATACATTTTCTTGGAAGGGAAAAATTAAATTTAAGCAGCATCCCTCCAGTTCTACATTTTCATTGGCATTTTGAGAAACACCTCCTTGAAAATTAAGTCTTTAAATCAGAATTTTGGTAGAGCAAGTTACATCAGTTTCTTTTTTTCTTCTTAGTAGTTAGGCCACTGTTTGACATACAAGAATATTTTGGCATCTTCTTTGCCATTGCCCTATATTGTATGTAATCTTTGATTAGAACTAAGCAAAAATGTTTTATATCACTTTGAATTAGTTCTGAATTTAATTTAATTAAACTGTGGTCTGTTTTGGGGAGCTAAATTGATATGTTTCTGATTCTGATCTAGGTCACAACAAATTGCAGCCAAGCTGAAAATTTCATTTAAACCATGGTGACTCTACAGACATTGTGTACAGCTGTTGTCTCCACAAGAGGAACTCTTGCTTCATACTGCCCAAGTGTTGCTGTACCACATGGTAACATGGTCAAATTATAATTGCAACATTTGTCTGTGTTCCACCTTCACAGGAATGGTAAAATACCACTGAGGAATAGCTTTTGAGTGGTCACTTCTGATTTCTTTCATTTTCTTTTTTTTAAATAGTTGGCCTTCCTGTCTATAACTTCCAGTGGTAGCACATGCTTAGAGGGAAAGAGAATGGATATGGATTGGTTCATGGCAGATCACATGATGTTTGTGCTTCGAGGTAGCCAAGAATGAAGAGGCTGTAGGACATTTTTGAACTGCTTTGTCAGAATTCATGGATAGAGACGCTGATGAAGTTACTTCACATGGCTACATGACTGAAGAGGATCTTGTGGCACAGAGTTTTGAGAATCCTGATCATAATCTTCTAACTCTGATCTTCTGGTTGCAAAGACCAATTTTTTGATAACAGAAGTCCCTTCATAAAGATCTTTTTCCTTTGCTCTGAGAGACTGGTATCTATGTTTCAGGGTAAACTTTGTATTCTGACTCTGAGTTAAAAACGCCCTCTTTTAAATCAAGTCAGATAGACAACTCAATAGAAATGGTTTCATAACAAAAATATATTTTTAATCAGAAAGATTACTTGCATTCATACTGAGGCTTCTGGGAAATACATCTTTTGTCCATTCCTATAGGTAAAAGGATGATACTCTCTTCCATACCATCTTTATAACGGTGCAGGCTCATCGGGTGACATCTGATGGCCCATGCTTCTTTCAGACAAAGACATTCCAATCTGGCTTGAGTCCAGGAAGTCTCCCAATGCCCTTTAGAGACTCCTCCCACTGACCCATTAACAAATCAGCATTTAACCCAATAGCTACCAGATATTCTAACATACTGATACATGTTCTCCAGTTAGGGTTACATAGAGCTATACGAGGTTACATAGAGCTATATGGTGCAAAACACTTTGTCTCCAGCTCTGTTTCTCCTGTTAACTGTTCAATAACTTCCAGTGCTGTTACAGGCCAAGATGTGACTTGTTTTGTTCCTATTTTTGAGCCTCATCTTGATAAAAAATTTTTTTACTAGTATCTTCCTAAAAGTATTTTACTTCTATCAGCACTTTATTCCCTTTCACATGGTTTTTCTTTTTTTCTTCTCTTGTGATAGCAATCACATATTTTCCCTTAATTCTACCTAGCCTGATAGTTATGGATATCATTTATCTACTTATTCTGATTAATTTTTTAACAAATATAATCTGGCCATCTCATTTTTTCTGCCAGGTCCCTTGCCTACAACTCATCCCCAGCCCTTTTTTAGCCATATTAAGGGAGTGTTTTCCATCTTAAACCACCAAGGTTTGGGGCAATCACACGACAATCTGTTTCACATCAGTTGGTATAGGTGAAATGAGATGACCAGGAGTTGGCCATTATTGACTATTCAATGCTGGCACTCCCGTGCTTTTCAGTTCTTCATCACCCTCCAGTCTGCTGTTGTCTTTCTAAAGTTTAGCGGAAGGCTGAAATGGGCACAGTAGCAGAATGGCGTAATGCTGAAATGACAGTGCTCTTCCCACCTCAAAAACAGCTGAGAAAAGTCCAAAAGTAGCATTTATTGCTTAGGTATACAAAGGTAAAGAATAAGAGAGAACTCGTAAATAAATCCTTCCTGACTTTAATTTGCTTTTTCTTTATGCAGCCCGAAGTTATGACAGAAGGAGGACACAGGAATTTGTCTGATTCATAATATTAAGCTCATAGTGCTCAGCATTATAAGTCATGGTGTTCGCTCACCTTATGACATCCTCGCTCTCTTTCTCCAGGACCTGGTGTTAATTCTGTTTCTGTGCTTGTCACTGTCAAGCCACATTCAAATGTTCTGTTTTGAGAAGGAGCTACCTATTCCTCCTTTCCCTGATGCATCTCTCACTGAGCACTATGAATGCTCTGCATAGTACATTGAAAAGAGTAACTTTTTGTTTGGGGAACATTTTTTCCCCTCTTTGGGTGAATTCTGTTGTCTGGTTTATTTGCACTGTCTGTAAAAAAAATGATACGATTCCATTGTTCCACTGATGTATAAACCCCCATCTTATAGTTGGCTGCTTGTAGGAGTGAGCACACGTGCTGGCTTTGGGAGGTGAAACAAAATATAATTTTTAGGAAATGTTTGGAACATTACATCCATGCACTGTTTTTACATGCTAGAAGAGAATTCTTGGCCAACAGACACATTTTTTTTTCCTGAACACTGTCTGGGAAACCTTATGAAACAGATAGCCCATTTTAAACTGAGTCTAGGGAAATGTACCAAATGCTCCTCTTTTGTTTCTTGTTTTTGATCTGTCTCAGCTGAAGACTTCAAGCACTCGGTGTCCTGGATAAAAGATTGCTACACTTTTCCTTGTTATGCCTCCCTCGCACTGGAATCAGGCAAGCAGGGCAGTGTGGGAGACACAAATATAGGGCTTAGTCTAAGCCGTCTCCAGGCTCAACAGCATCCTTGCCTTTTGCCCTCTCATCAACTCCCACTGCTTGTGCTACTTGGGCTATTTATGTTGCTGAACATCAACCACCCAGAAACAAATCCAAGACAAGGCAGGAGGTTAAGAGACCAGTCACTCTTCTCCAAAGGCTGGGTTGCTGAGAAGAGCTCAAAAGAAAGTGAAGGGAAAACCCCCACCATATTACTGGATGGCCTAGTGCAAACATTTCCTGAGGATTATAGTTTCAAGACAAATTAAAGTTCAGCAAATGTCAACGGCTCTCCATCTATCAATGGAACTCTGGGCAATGAATAAAAGCATCAGACAAAAATAATTTGTAAAAAAAAAGGTGTCAAAAGGCACTACAATAAAAACCTCATCGACATCAGTGGTGGGATTCAAATATGTGAACAACAGGTTCTCTGTGTGGATGCCGCTTCCGGAAGTCCGTTCTGGACCTGGGCAACAAAACATTAGCTACCGGTTCTGTCGAACGGGTGCGAACTGGATGAATCCCATCACTGATCCACATGTGTCCCACATAATCTTGCTGGGTTCCACTAATAGCCTGGCTCAAGTACCCGGGGGAAAAGCTAGGTCTTCATAGACTGACGAGCTCAGGGCCATCTGAATCTCCAAGAAGAAGGTGTTCCATAGGACTGGGGCCATGACCAGAAACTCCCCAAATGGACACTCTTTCACAGAGAGGACCTGGAGCCAAATCAAGCCCATCCAGAGCCACAGAAGCTTTCTGAGTGGCTTTGCCCAGTCAACACAATTGCATGTAAGATGTAGCTGCCATCACAAAAGGGCTGGGATCCTGTAAAAGAATAGCTGCTTTCTGTCTCATTTTATGCACACAAATTATGGAGACAACCTTCTGGCGAATGATTGCCTGTGGGGGCTACAGGTAGTCCTCATTTAGTGACCACAATTAGGACCAGCAACTTGGTCATTAAGCTAAGCAGTTGCTAAGTGAAACAACAACAACAATAATAATAATAATAATAATAATAATAATAATAATAATAATAAAGTTGGAAGGGACCTTGGAGGTCATTGAGTCCAACCCCCTGCTCAGGCAGGAAACCCTACACCATTTCGGACAGATGGCTGTCCAGTCTCTTCTTAAAATCTTCCAGTGTTGGACCATTCACCGCTTCTGGAGGCAGGTTGTTCCATTGGTTAATTGTTCTAACTGTCAGGAAGTTTCTCCTTAGTTCTAGGTTGCTTCTCTCCTTGATTAGTTTCCATCCGTTGCTTCTTGTCCTGCCTTCAGGCACCTTGGAGAATAGCTTGACTCCCTCTTCTTTGTGGCAGCCCCTGAGATATTGGAACACTGCTATCATGTCCCCCCTCATCCTTCTCTTCGTTAAACTAGACATACCCAATTCCAGCAGCCTTTCCTTATATGCTTTAGCCTCCAGTCCCCTAATCATCTTTGTTGCTTTTCTCTGTACTCTTTCTAGAGTCTCAACATCTTTTCTACATCATGGTGACCAAAACTGGATGCAGTATTCCAAGTGGGGCCTTACCAAGGCATTGTAAAGTGGTATTAATACTTCACGTGATGTTGATTCTATCCCTCTGTTAATGCAGCCCAGCACTGAGTTGGCTTTTTTGGCAGCTGCAGCACACTGCTGGCTCATATTTAGGTGATTGTCCACTAGGACTCCAAAGACCCTCTCACAGTTACTACTATTGAGCAAGGTACCCCCTATACTATACCTGTACATTTGGTTTTTCTTGCCTAAATGTAGAACCTACTTCAGCTTTCCTTTGCTTTATTCACCTGTGGCAGTCATATGTGCAACATGAAGTTACTTTTTCATCATCACTATAAGTGCAAATGATCACTGAATGAGGCGCTGGCTCAACAGGTCTGCCTGTACAATAGCTAGATTGAAAATATCCATCTAACCACTAAACAGCAGCAGACAGTGAGGATTTTCTGTATAGCTTTGTTGCAGTTGCTACAGCTTCCCACCTCAAAAGGACATACCAAGAAAGAATTGAGGAGTTGGGAGGAAATAGAAAACAGAAAAAAAAAAACCTTGCCACTTCTCATAGAAGAAGCTGGCATTTGCCAAAGGAAACACGTCCTGTATTTATATGCACATTAAAAAAAATATCGGTGTAACTAGGAAATATGAGAGATGAGTAATCTGAGAGAAATGTTTTATAAATTTGTGGTCTCTGACTCTTTTTGTCAAGGAAATGGAAGCACCAGAATATGGTCAGGTTTCTCTTTACTGGGAGGCACCATCAAGTGCTTGCCCAGACTTTTATTTTTTTATTATTTTAAGATAGGAGTGTCTGGGAATACCAAAGCTTTGCCACGTGATTCTTTAAAACACAGCTGGCTTCTTGCTTCATCTGAGAATGTGCAAGAGATCTGCCAGTCTGTGTTAGCAAGGTCAAGTATATTTACAGCTTGCCCTATGCAAACATTCTGTATGGGCTACGTGGGCTATATATTGTGCTTTTCTGTATAATAACTATCCATGCATGCTAATTTTATAGGCACAGAGAAACTCTTCTGCCCAGCTCCTCCTAAGCTCAAAATCAGTTTCAAATGGATCCTTCTTCAATGGATCCTCTTTTATATTAATCAGAAAGGAAATAAAACCCTTTGTGGATTAGGAAGCACCAAAAGACAGAGGTGTAGACAAGGTCCATGCAGACTAAGTCAAAGGGTTGGTGATAGGGGATTCAAATCTAATCTTGTGAGTCAAGTGTGGAACTGCTTTGTGGAGTGATCACAGTGCACATGGTACATGTTACCACTCCGGCATGACCACCCAGCATTGCACATGAGAGTAAGGCTGCCATTGTTAACCAGGAAATCCTATGCAGTACCAACCCTCTCATTGAACAATCAGTTTGGTATTAAGAATTCCTCTTATTATATTTGAAAAGCCCTGAATAATTTAAGATAAGGATCTACAAAAGACTTCTACAAGAACCTACACTTTTTATTGAAACAACGTGTACAGGCTTTCTGTTATTTTTTTTAATTATTATTATTTCATTCATTTTTTCCATACATACGAAAGTAATTTTTCAACCAACGTGCTGTCTGAGTTTACATGCTAATACCTAATGCTTTCTTCTTTCTTCCAACCAATGGTAAAATAAATCCCAAGTTTGATAATAGTCCGGGGGGGGAGGGTTAGGGAGGGTTTATAATTTTATATATGATGTTTTCTCAACTGTAATTGGGGTTGGTGGAAGAATATATGTAATTACTGTTATTAAGGGGTTGCTCGGGTGGCCTCTGGGCACCACATCTGATGGAAAAGAGGAAGGAGGAGTGAAGGCTGATGTAAGTGGAAGTTGATAAGAAGGGGGAAGAGTAGGATGGAGATAGAGAAGGATGAAGAAAGAAGAGAAGGAGGGAGGAAGGTAGGTAGTTAGTTGGTAAGTGAGGGGGGAAGGATAGGGTTGGGGGGATGTGGTGGTGGGGGTGCCGAGCAGTGATGTTAATTGTTTGGGATGATTATTTTCAGTTGAGTTATTAGTATTAGATGTATTGAACAATGTATTTATGTTTTGTTTATGGATGATTGTTTATTTTAATACTATGATTTGATCTGACTAATTTTTTTTTCTGTAAAATTTTTAAAAAACCAATAAAAATATATTTTAAAAAAAAAGATAATAGTCCGTTTCTTCTTTTTCTTTCAGTCTCATAGTCAATCTGTCCGTCTCTGCGCATTCTAATATTTTTTTAATTATTTCTTCATCTGATGGTATTCCTTCATTTTTCCAGTGTTGCACAAATATAATTCTTGCCGCTGTTGTAACATGCAAAGTCAAGTATAAGCTTTGTTTATTAGTCTTTTCTGGCATTATACCTAATAGAAAAAGTTCAGGTTTAAAATCAGTATGTTCTCCTAACATCTGTTCTAGCCAAGTATGTATTTTTTCCAATAATTCTTTACTTTATCACATGTCCACCAAACATGATAATACGTGCTTGACTTATGTTTACATTTCCAACATCTACCTGACATATTTTTAAATATTTTTGCTAATCTTGCTGGTGGCAAGTGCCATCTATAAAACATTTTGTATAAATTTTCTTTATAGGAAGTTGACGTTGTCAATTTATAGTTTCTTTCCCATAAATGTTGCCATTTTTCTAATTCTATATTATAACCAAAATTTTTCGCCCATCTTATCATTGTTTCTGTAACTTGTTCACTTTCCATTTCTAAAGTTAATAAAAAATTATACATTTTTTAAATTAGTTTTTCATCTGAAGTCAACAATGTCTTATCAAACACAGTTTGTTCCTTGTAAAATCCATACATTTTAACATCTCTATCATATCTAGTTTGTATTTGTAAATATGTCTAGCATGTTGGATTGACACCCTGATTTTCCATTTCTTGTCTAGATTTTAAATTTCCTTCAGAGTTTAGAATATCTCTATATGTCCAGATTTTTTCAAAGTCCACTAAATTTGGGTGTACAAATGCTTCCATAACAATATCAGTCTGTAATTCTTTATCTGTGTCAAATCTGCATCTTCTTTTGGTATTAAAGTGATATTTGCTTCTATCCACGTGTTTGGAAGTTTAGCCTCCAACAGGAGTTCATTGCAAACATCTTTCAACAGTTCACTTAGTGCAGTGATGGCGAACCTATGGCACGGGTGCCAGAGGCGGCACTCAGAGCCCTCTCTGTGGGCACGCACACGGTTGCCCCAGTCCTAGGCCTTCATCTGGGTTTTATAAAACCTTTTCGCTTTAGACCTCTGCCGCCGTGAACAAAAAAAAGGTTCAATCAATGAGCCAATTTCAACTTCTCGCGGGGGAAAAAAAGATCTCGCAAAGTTGGAATTGATTGATTGAACTTTTTAGTCCCACCCAGTCTGCTGTTACCACCACAGCCATGCCCACCCAATGGGCCACGCCCACCCAGCACCCGACAATGCATAAGTGGGTTTTGGGTTGCAGTTTGGGCACTCGGTCTCTAAAAGGTTCGCCATCTCTGACTTAGTGTATCTTGTAGGGTTTTGTATAACTTCTCTGGTAGTCCATCTGGTCCCGGTGTTTTTTCATTTTTTTGTTTTCTTATGGCCTCTGTTATTTCCATCATTGTTATTTTTTCCTCTACCATGGAATTTTTGGAAGGTTATTTCCTTTCAAATATTGAATCATTCTCTCTTGGAATTTCTTCTATATCATAAAGTTTCTTATAGTATTCTTTAATTACCTTTTTTAGTTCTTCATTTTTAAATTGTAGACCACCTTTTTCATCTACTAATTTATTTATCATTTTCTTCTCCTTCTGTTTTTTAAGTTTATAAACTAACCATCTCCCTGGTTTATTTGCATTTTCAAAAAAGGTTTTGTTTTGCTCTTTTTATTTTTTGTGTCAAGGTGCTGTGCCAAGGTGTACAGGCTTTCTTGCACATACCAACAGACTCTGAAATTGATTTGGTTCAAATAAGGCCATTTTCATGGCTGGGTTTCTACTCCAGAGCACCCTTCTGTGCCACTGCTGACCGTTGTTTTTATTTATTTATTTATAATAAAGTTGGAAGGGATCTTGGAGGTCATCTAGTCCAACCCCCTGCTTAGGCAGGAAACCCTATACCATTTCGGAGAAATGGCTGTCCAGTCTCTTCTTAAACACTTCCAGTGTTGGTGCATTCACCGTTTCTGGAGGCAGGTTGTTCCACTGGTTAATTGTTCCAACTGTCAAGAAGTTTCTCCTTAATTCTAGGTTGCTTCTCTCCTTGATTAGTTTCCATCCATTGCTTCTTATCCTGCCTTCAGGCACTTTGTAAAATAGCTTGATTTATTTATCAGTAGTTGGCTTTGATCTTATATTTGCTGTCCAGAGTTGCAATTGTGAGATAGGGAGCTATTCAGCACATTGAATCAATCAATCAGTCAGTCAGTCAAAATCTTCTTCACTGGCAACTTTTTGGAAGTTGATGAAGACCTTTGTTTTTACATGGGCTTTTGATAGATATGTTTGTAGCTTAAAAAAAAACAAATGAAGGGAAGGCAAAATATCAGTGTTCTAAACAAACAAATGAGAAATGGTCCACTCATCCAGTCCACTCATCCAGTCCACTCATCCAGTCATTATCAAACACTGGGAAAGGGGGCTGAAGGCAACTTGCAAAGAACCCCTGGATAATCAGGCTATGATTAATTCGAGATGGAGTTAAGTTTATTTACATTTCTCATCCTGAGCTATTGGATTATTATTCACTTGACTGGATATCTTCACTAATGAGATTTATTTTATCATCTACAGTATATATTACACATTATAAAAGCTTGTACTGTTAAAAAATAAATTTCAATACACAACTGGAGTCAAAGCATGTGATTTTGTTCTATGTTTATGGTGATTTTTTTTTACTGAAATGATTGCTAGAAAGTCTATGATGCCACCTCTTTTGATTTAGTAGTGACAACTACATATTCAAATGATTTTTTTTCCAGGGGTGGCTCAAACTGACAAAGCTGATCATAGTATTTATTGATGAGTAAACCGACAAACATCTAAGCTATTCTGCTAACTATCTGGAAAGGAATAAAGGATTAAGCAGGTCTTTCACATAATAAACCATCAGCAGTGTCTCAACCCGACAAACTTCATAAAGTTAAGAAGTCCAAAATACCCTAAAGTTTAAGCTGAACAAAGCCATTATTGGCACAATAAATTTGTAGATGTCAAAAGAAACTTTCTTTGAACTTGCAGTGACCAATCAACATGGGGGCTTGATCACATAGTTGTGAGCCTCCATCCTGATTTTTTTTTTTACTCCCTTCATAGGGAAAGAGAGCCCATAAGGGAAGAGATGTGTAAACTCACTGATATGAGCAGGTGTGATGCTGCCTCTGCAAATTGTTGCCTATGTGTCACTATCTCTGTATCTCATGTAACTACCTGTGCATTTGTTCATCACCATCCAGAAACAAGCATGTAGGATAGATGAGAGCAAACAATGAACAAGAAGTAGGAGATAATCGGGCTAAGGCTGAGAGAAGTCAAACATGTCATCAGTCTCAAGTCCCTTTGAATCCACAAAATATCTAAGTTCAGCCCACCTTGAATTCTGTTGACTCTTCTCTACAGCCAACTTGCATTAGTAGTTCAGATTCTTGTAGAGATCTTTAGTTTACAAAACCCCTATATATTCAGTTGAACTGCCCGGACTTCTGATTTCCTGCGCTTGACTTCTCTGTAAAAGAAGAATAAAAAAGAATATAAAGCTAGGAGCTCCCTAGCTTATAAAAATGATAAGTATATAGAGAAAATGACCAGACTATAGAGAATTATAGCTAATGTGGACAAAGGTTTTCTCTTTTTTTTTTTTTGAAAATATATTTTATTAATTTTTTTAATTTTTACAGAAAGAAGAAACTACTCAAATCAAATCATAGTGTTAAAATAAACAATCATCCATAAACAAAACATAAATACATTTTTCAATACATCTAATACTAATAACTCAACTGAAAATAATCATACCACACAATTAACATTACTGCTCGGTACCCCCACCACCACATCCCCCCCGACCCTAACCTTCCCCCCTCACTTACCAACTAACTACCTACTTTCCTCCCTCCTTCTCTACTTCTCTATATTCCACCCTCCTTGCTCATCCCCCCTCTTACCAACTTTCTTTCTACTTTCTTTCTACTTTCCTCCCTCCTTCCCTATCTCCGTCCTACTCTCCCCCCTTCTTATCAACTTCCACTTACATCAGCCTTCACTCCTCCTTCCTCTTTCCAACAGATGTGGTGCCCAGAGGCCACCCGAGCAACCCCTTAATGACAGTAATTACATATTCTTACATCCACCCCAATTACAGTTGAGAAAACATCATATATAAAATTATAAACCCTCCCTAACCCTCCCCCCCCCCCCCGACTTCCCAGAGTGAGTACAGGGTAAAACAAAAGAAAACCCACTACATCAAACAAAATTATTATATAATCCTAACAAGAATTTTAAGCTATATACTATATACAATCTCTAAATCATTTCAATCCATTAAACAAAACAAACAAATCATCTTGTTAAGAATAATAATTTTCATTTACATATCTAAACCATCAATCTAAGTCAAGCCTTAAATCACTTCAATCCATTGAGAGGTTATATAAAATCGCCCAAACAATCAAGTTTTATATACATCTTCCAGTAATCAACCTCTTTCAAACCATTGAACATCAAATAAAAAAAAAATTCATCTTTTTAGAAAAATAAACAAATAATATCATATCTTCCATTAAACATCCTCTCTTACATCTTACTTATAAAATTGGTCTTTAATTCAGCCCATAATCTTAGATTAGCCTTAAATCCTTACATTTAATTTTAAATTTCACTTCTTCAATCGACTTCAGGGCTTTCTCATCTGTCAAATAAACCTCCATAACAAATACAATCTATTTATTCCATTTCTAACTTACATTCCTTCAACCTTATCAAATCACATAATGCTTATCTATCCCATCAATCAATCAATCAATCTAATGTCAAACCTAGATCATTTCAAAACAAATACATTCTTCATCAATTTAATTATATCTTCCATTAATCATCTTCTCTTACATCTTACTCATAATCTTAGTCCTTAAATCAGACTTCCGGTGGCTCCGCCGGTGCCGCTAGAGTCTCCTCTGTGAGGCTCCGTTCCCTGGGTCTGTAAAGCCGCAAAAAACAGCACACATCAGCTGTTTTTTTTTTGCGGTGGAAAATCCCCTCTTCGGGCAAAGAAGAGGTGTAGAGCATCAGGAGTAGGGTTGAGCACCTCTTAAATCCCTGAAAAAGTTTTCAGGGATCAAGAGTGATAGCTCCCTAAGCTCCTGAGAACGCTCCTGCCCAGAGACGCTTCTGTCATCAGACAGAGAAAGACGCCGCGACCGCTTCTGCTTATAAAAATTGAACGCAAGAGAGACTATAAGCAGACTGAGTGAATACAGGAGTTCTTACTGGATTGCAAGTATTTTTTATTGTTTTTTTGGCTATTCATTTCTAACTTCTACAATCAACATAATGCTTTCAAAATGGCGTATAGCTTTCACTGCTTTCACTGTTAAAGGAAAGTGTTTGAAAGTGAAAGTGAATTCTCCATTTTTTTTCCTCTCTCCTTGTTCTCGTAAGCGAAGCTAGAGAGACGGCGGTAGGAATTGTATTAAAGCCTGAGTGATTGTTTTAAATTTAAAATGGAGTGGAATTTACATTCAAATGTTAAACTTATTTTGGATCGTATTGATGAATCTCAAGAAGAAAGGCGTGTAATAGTGAAAGAGATTAAAGCAATACTGAAAGAGACCATTACAGAAATATGAACCAGATTCTTTCTTCCAAATGAAACTGATTTACAACCGACTGCTGAATATTTTATAGTGCAACCTAAACAAGAAGAAGAACAAGAACAAGAAGAAGACAGTACTGAGAATAAAGAGAATAAAGGGAAATGGATCTTGCTTGATAAACAGTTCATCGATGGAGTGGAGGAAGAGGATTTGTTTCAAGAAAGGAGGGGATGGTTATTCCTTTTAGATAAGCAGCAAGAAGAGGATTTAATTGAGAAAAAAGAGACATTGATTCAGTTTAAGAAGCAACATACTTATGGGCCTGAGGATTGGGAAAAGCAAAGACAGAGATTTGAATTGTTATCTCAACAAAAGTTTATGGCTAAGAGTAACAGAGGACTAATGCAAAGGTTAAGATGGTTTATTTGGACTCAAATGATATTGCAAGTAAAGAAGAGAGACTTATTATTTGGAAGGGAGGCGTCGTTATGGAGGTTTACCTGGTTAAAGAAAAAACCTAGAATTCGACTGAAGGAGTGAAATTTAAAACTGTATGCAGGAATTATGGGTAATTCAAAATTATGGACTGGTTTTCTCTTTTTCTTGAAACACTAGAATGTGGACCATTGTAGTCACAGAATTTTAAGTACATACAGTATATTGTAATTATTGTTTGAGTGAGAGTCTGACTCTCTGGCTTTATTGTACAGCTTCATATAGATCTTTGGAGTTTGTTCATTATTTATTTACTGAAATAGCCTAACAACTCCAATTTTCCTCTCTGTTCCCAATTTGCTCTTTTCTCTGTAAAGGAGACCCAAGACAAGGATTTATTAATCTGATGCTTTTTTGTCCTACCATAATAAACTCGGGGTTTTGCTAAGGATCCCTCCTGAAGAAAAGTTTAAACTTTTCCATTGGAGGAGTAACTTCTGTTTGAATAGATCCCTTTGGTCCTAACTTAGGCTACAAGGTAAAATCCCAAGCTAGCACCTTCAAAATAAACTTTCTAGAAATTCCAGATGTATTGTTGTTTGTTAATATCTAAGTTATGCTTGAGGCAGACACCTTTATCTTTCCAACTGTAGGAACTGTATGGTGGGCCCTGTGAGGGCAGCTTACCTCCTGGCTTTATCATACAGCTTCATATAGACTTTTGGAGTTTGTCTAACTTGTTATGATCAGCATTATCTGGCAAATTAATGGCATGTTGCATTGCACGGTAAGTGATGACAGTTTCCACTATTGCTCTCTAATAGATGTTCAATGGAGTGACATACAATCACAATCAAGAATTATCATTAAGCCTTAATACGTGTTGGGAAGATTGCCAGACACTTCACTTGATATAATTATTTTATGTGCAATGTTTTATGGTCTATTATGATATATAAAACTTTTCCTTGTGATATTCATGTCTCAATATACTGTATGTACCTTCTAAGAGCTGGGGTGGTTAGAATTGCAGGCTAACTCTGCCCATAGCCAGGAGTTTGATCCTGACTGGCTCAAGGTTGACTCAGCTTTCCATCCTTCCAAGGTCAATAAAATGAGGACCCAGATTGTTGGGGGGCAATATGCTGACTCTGTAAACTATGAAGTGGTATATAAATCTAAGTGCTAGTGCTAGGGCTAATTGGTGGGAGGATCCAACGATATGTTGGTACTGAAAATAATTTCTGGATTAGATATTTTGGTTTTTATAGGATGACATGAGCATACTTGGGACAAAGCTGTGCTAAAATATGGTGGGAATACTGCATGTGGAATGGTTATTACCAAGACTGATAGCTTACTAATGTTACTTTTACTAACATTTATTAGGTCAAAGCCTTGATTGATCAAGGCTATGATGGATGGCAAAATTGGTAGTGGCTGGGATGTTGATATAACTTCATCTTCTAGACCAGCGGTTCTCAACCTGTGGGTCGCGACCCCATTTGGGGTCAAACGACCATTTCACAGGGGTCACCAAACAACGCAGTCCGCCCTTTTCCACCCGTTTTCCTTAGCTGTGCTACTCCCTCTTATTCTATTGACTTTTGAAAGCCAATAGAATAGACTCTCTTGAATAGAGTCTAATTCTATTGGCTTTCAAAAGCCAATAGGAATTGTCCAGGCTGTCTCTGCCCTGCTGAGCCCGCCAAAAGTCCCAGTCTGCAAACGGTGCTGCAAGCTGTCTGCAGCGAAGGCGAGCTCTCCAGAAGTTTCCACCCCTCCCTGCTGAGCAACTACTAAAACTGTAAGTAAAAGAGGGCCAGGGGTGGGAGGCCGGCGGGCGCAGGGAGGGTTTTTGGCATGCATGGGACCTGGCGGGTTTTTTACTTCCCTTGGGCTGGGCCAGCTGGTGGCCCAGCCAGTGGTCGCCCTGCGCCGTCGCTACTGCAGCCACCCAGGAGCGCCTGGGCCTGCCTGCCATTGCCCCGAATGGGCAGCAGCGAAGGTAAGGCTAGCGGGGCAGCGGCGGGCACAGGGAAGGTTTTTGGCACGTGTGGGGCCCAGCGGGTTTTTTACCTCCCTTGGGCTGGGTCAGCTGGTGGCCCAGCCCGTGGTTGCCCTGCGCTGTCGCTGCTGCGGCCGCCCAGGAGCGCCTGGGCTTGCCTGCCGCCGCCCCGAATGGGTGGCAGCAAAGGAAAGGCTAGTGGGGCAGCGGTGGGCGCAGGGAGGGTTTTTGGTGCACGTGGGGCCTGGCGGGTGTCTTACCTCCCTTGGGCTGGGCCAGCTGGTGGGCCAGCCCATGGTGGCCCTACACAGTCGCCGCCGCAGCCGTCCAGGAGCACCTGAGCACCTGGGCCTGCCTGCCGCTGCCCCGAACGGGTGGTGGCCTACGCCTCAGCCGGCGCAGGGGGCAGCACCACGCATGCGCGGTGCAGGGGGAAGCACCACGCATGCGCGGTGCAGGGGGTAGCACCACGCATGCGTGGCGCAGGTCGGGGTAGCAGCCTGAAAAAGGTTGAGAACTGCTGTATCTGAATACAGAAACTTTTAACATTCATATTTTAATGTCTTTTTTAAAATGTAGGTGAAATGCTATTATATATTACAAGTCCATATATGATATGTCATACATTAAATAAATTCATCTTCTAGTACTAAAGGTTCTTATAAGTAGAGAAATGTCTGGCATGAAAGATCAGGTGGCAATAAATCAGTTTAATTGGACTTTCATGTGGGCACCTGATGTTTCGTGCCTGAGATTAATATTCTCAATTAACAGTTAGCATCTGCTAGGAGTTAGATAAGGATCAACAGAATTCAAGGGGCAGGGGGTGGACTCACTTGTGGCTACATAGAGATTTTATCTAAGCTGATCCTTCTTTTAACACCACCCCCAGGTTCTGCCACTTCATCCCCTACAAGTGCTAGGCTGCATTAAGTGCTAGGCTGCATTAACAGAGGGATAGAATGAAGATCACGTGAAGTATTAATACCACTTTACAATGCCTTGGTAAGGCCACACTTGGAATACTGCATCCAGTTTTGGTCACCACAATATAAAAAAGATGTTGAGACTCTAGAAAGAGTACAGAGAAGAGCAACCAAGATTATTAGGGGACTGGAGGCTAAAACATATAAGGAATGGTTGCTGGAATTGGGTATGTCCAGTTTAATGAAGAGAAGGACGAGGGGGGACATGATAGCAGTGTTCCAATATCTCAGTGGCTGCCACAAAGAAGAGGGAGTCAAGCTATTCTCCAAAGCGCCTGAAGGCAGGACAAGAAGCAACAGATGGAAATTAACCAAAGAGAGAAGCAACCTAGAACTAAGGAGAAACTTCCTGACAGTTAGAACAATTAATCAGTGGAACAACCTGCCTCCAGAAGTGGTGAATGCTCCAACACTGGAAGTTTTTAAGAAGAGACTGGACAACCATTTGTCTGAAATGGTATAGGGTATCCTGCCTTATCAGGGGGTTGGACTAGATGACCTCCAAGGTCCCTTCCAACTTTATTATTATTATTATTATTATTAGTAATAACATTTACTGTATCTTGGATGCTGAGTACATTCTGTACAGAATTTCAACTCCTTTCATCCTTCCATTTTTGTTTGATCTTCTTAGAATAAGTTGCTACGTGTTCTTTTGCATAATCATTCGGGGTTGGAACCTTTTTTTTTGAAGAATTTCTTTGTTTTTCCAACTCACTTTCCATCTTCAGATGTTATTGCAATGCTGCTTCTTGTCTCTTCTCTCAGAAATTCTTTGTGAATTTTCTTCCTGAGGTCTTTGTCTTTCTTGACTTTGATTTCTCTTCTTTTCTCTTCTCTTCTTGGCAATATCTGCCATTTCTTCGGACATCCAATTTGGTTTCTTCTATTTCTTGTTCTTTGGCATATTTATTTATCCGTAACAACTTTGATTTCATTCCACAGTTCTTCTGATTCCCTAGCAGTTGAGACTGTGGGCTGTAGACCTTAAAGTGATTCTTGATGAGTACCCTGAAAATAGTGGTATATGGTCAAGGTCATATCATGAACGTTGCACATGAACAGTTAATGATTCATTTCTCAGTCATCTCCTGGCCACATCTCTCTCTCTCTCTCTCTCTCTCTCTCTCTCTCTCTCTCTCTCTCTCTCTCTCTCTCTCTCTCTCTCTCTCTCTCTCTCTCTCTCTCTCTCTCTCTCTCTCTCTCTCTCTCTCCCTCTCCCTCTCTCTCTCCCTCCCTCCCTCCCTCCCCCCCCCTCTCTCTCATCTCTTCTATTTTTTTCTATAAATAATATAATCAATGTGATTTCTATGACTTCATCTGGTGATATCCATGAATATAAGTGTCATTTTAATTATTGGAAAACTATGTTAGCAACTAAGGAATTATTGGACTGGTGGAAATTGATAACTAAATCTCCTGCATCATCCTCACTAGATAGACTAGATCAGAATAATAAGAACTATCCCATATCCTTGGGAAGCACTGGATAGGCAGATAAAAATGCCAATTGCAGTCTAAACATCTGGCTGACTGTGCAATCAGCCATTACAACCACAACAACAACCACTACAATAGTAGTAGTAGTAGTAATAATAATAATAATAATAATAATAATAATAATAATAATAATAATAATTTATATGCCACCTGAATCAAAATGACTTAAGTGCCACTTTAGAGTCAAGGGAGAAGGCAGCAGTAAAATTGTAAGTCGTGTTCATGAGATATTCTGCTTAATGACCTGCTCTGATTTGCTGAAAGATAGAAGCAGAAATGTTGTCAAAAGTCTGATATTGTCATGTGATTTTTCGCTTAGCAACTGCAGGACTTAGTGATGGAGTTGCTGGTCCCAATTGTTGATAAATGAAGATTATCTGTATGAGACTTTTACAGCTACTCATCAGAAAAGACAAAACTCTGGGTGACTCACAGAAGTGGTACCAAACGAAAACTTCATAAAAGCAGTAAAACCAGAAAGCAATAAAAATTTTGCTCTTGAATTAGTCATTGAGAAATTTACTCATGTGAGAAAGTTTATTGTACTTTTGCCGATCCTGAAAAAGATCAAATGAATAGACTTGGATAATGGAATCATTTTGTGTAAATATAAGTTGAAAACTGGCTGTTGATTGTGATAAGGATGGCATACAGTAAAAATAAAGCTTGGGCAGAAATAAATAGAATGCTTAATGAATTGTTTGATATTGAACATTGTGCGCCCTGTGCAATGTGTAAGGTATGTGATGTTTGTTTAATGGATAAATGGATGGATAAATGAGTAAGGAATGCTTGTGGTGATATTAAAGGTAGGTTGGTTAGGCAGATAACTGTATATGTACTTTTGTATGCATATATTGCAGAACTATTGGCTGAGAATGAATGCAGAAAATGTTAGTTCATGTGAAGCAAGAATGAATAAAAAAATAATACATTAAAGCCCAAGCTTGCTGTAGTTGACAGGGAAATGTACTGCATAACTGCAAATTTGGACAAAATTAGAGCAAGCAGGTGACACTTGTGTAATTTGTTTCAGACCTTCAGCTGAAGCACAACAATGAATCCCTGTCTAGAACCTCAGCCAGCACTCAAGAGCCATCAGCAGAAGAAGGATGGGCATCAGTCTGCAGAAATTTGTCAAAATGACTAAATATGCCTTGTGACGTCATAAGGCAAGCTCTGCTCTTCCATGCTTGCATATAAAATCACAGTGCAGGTGCAAAAGGTGTGGAGTGTATGTTGCAACATTATAAACATATTTCTTCATTCCTCCCCTCCACCCCACCTCCCTTGCCTTAATATCCTTTATGGACACCCATTGAAAGAGTGAAGTACTAAGTTTAGAAAGGTAAGATGCTGTTATTACAGATACAAGAGTGTACTGATATAAGAGAATATTTGTAGCTCATGGTTGAACTGTGGAGTCCTTGGTGCTCTCTGAGCTTGGGTGCTTTCTTGCAGATGTTTCATTACCAAGCTAGGTAACATCATCAGTGCACACGAGTGTACTGTACTGTAAAAATCAACAATCTAGCTTGCAGTAAGTAACAGCCCTGGGGCTTAAATCCTAGGGCTTAGTCTACATTACCTGGTTACCCTATCATCAAAACAGGCAGGCTATCAATTCTAAAGTGCAAAGATGAATGATGTTTCTCTATTAATCCCATATTCACCTTTGAAGCAATCTCAAGGCATATTTCTCTGCTCTATTTTCCTCTTATGTCATCTCTAATGCTCCTGTCTCTATTAGCTAGAAAGCTTTAATTTGCTATTGGCTAACCACAGTAGGTCATTGATAAATGGACTGCATTTCCTACACGAAGGACTCTTGGCAAAGGATGGGCTATGCCTCACGAAAACAGGCAAAAATGGACTTGGGAAAAGACTGGCCCAACTCATCAGGAGGGCTTTAAGCTAAAACTGAGGGGGGAGGGTGACCAATCTCTAGAATCTCTAGAATCCAAAACTAATCACAAATCCCAAGAAAGAAATCAAACAATGAGGTAGGCAGTGATGAGAAAAAAACTCAAAAAACAATCAGAAGATGCAGGAAACATACCAATGGACAGGCATAAAAGTCTTAAATGCTTATATACAAATGCTCAAAGCTTAGGGAACAAACAGGGCGAACTAGAAGCAATAGTACACGAGGGAGGGTATGACATAGTTGGCATAACAGAAACTGGTGGGACGAAACCCATGAATAGAATGGACTGATGGATGGATACAAATGGTTCAAAAGAAACAGGTCTATAAAAAGAGGAGGGGGAGTTGCACTATATGTAAGAGAACACTACACATCTGCAGAAATGCACATGATCAAAGATAAAATCTCTCCAGAATGTATATGGGTCAATATAAAAAGAGAAAAAAGTGACATTACCATAGGTGTATATTACAGGCCACCCAACCAATCAGAAGAAATAGATGATGCCAACCAGTTAACAAATGCATGTAGGAAACATATCACAGTAGTAATGGGAGACTTCAACTATCCAGATATAAACTGGGAGACAAATTCTGCAGTCACCGGGAGATCAGATTCCTAACCAACCTAGCCAACAACTTTGTCACCCAAAAGGTGGAGGAGGGAAATAGACGTAAAGCTATACTGGACTTAATTCTTACAAATAGAGGAGAAGTGATAGAGGGAATTGAAATTGCCATATCATACTGGAATTTACCATAATGCAAACACTAGCAATAGAAAACAATCCAACCAATGTCCTAAACTTTAAAAGAGCCAATTTAACAAACCCAGAGAGAACCTAGGAAAGATCCCATGGATGAAAATCCTAAAGGGGAAAACAATCCAAGACGCATGGGAAACTCTGAAAAATGCGATCACAAAAGCCCAGACCAGCACAATACCACTGAGAAAGAAAAACAAGAAATCCAGAAAGAAACCAGCATGGCTGCACATAGATTTCTCTAACAAACTGAAAGACAAAAAGAACAAATACAAAAAATGGAAAGAGGGGCACATAACAAAGGCCGATTATCAGCAGACAGCCAGAACATACAAAGAAGAAATCAGGAAAGCAAAGGCTCAGAAGTCAGAATGAACAAAGACTCACAACAGAAATCAAGGACAATAAAAAAAAGTTTCTTCCAACATATTAACAACAAGACAAAAGTCAAGGAAACGGTAGGCCCACTAAAGAGAGAAGATGACAAGGAAATTACAGGCAACAGGGAGAAAGCAGAGCTGCTTAACTAAGTCAGAATATCAGCAAATAGCCCGAGCCTGCAAAGATGAAGTGAGGAAAGCTAAGGCTCAAAATGAACTAAGGCTTGCAACCAAAATCAAAAATAACAAAAAAAGCTTCTTTCAACATGTAAAAAACCAGAAAAAAGTGAAGAAAATGATTGGTCCATTAGTGGGTGAAAGTGGCAAGAAGCTGACAAGCAACTGGGAGAAAGCAGAACTATTTAACTTGTTTTTCACATCTGTCTTTACACAAAGGGAAAAAACAGACCAACCTATCAAAAATAGTGCCATAAAAAACAAAATAGAAATACAAGTTAAGATAGGCAAGAAAATGGTAAGTGAGTACCTGTCCAGCCTAGATGAGTTCAAATCATCAGGATCAGATGGATTACACCCCAAGGTTCTCAAGGAACTGGCAGGTGTGATCTCAGAACCACTGAACTATATTTTTCAAAAATCCTGGAGCACTGGGGAACTACCAGAGGACTGGAAAAGAGCTGATGTAGTTCCCATCTTCAAAAAAGGAAAAAAAACGGACCCAGGAAATTACAGACCTATCAGCCTGACCTCAATAGCTGGGAAGATTCTGGAAAAGATAATCAAACAACGAATCAGCGAATACCTACAGGCAAACAAAGTCATTACTAAAAGCCAACATGGGTTTGTCAAAAATAGATCATGCCAGACAAATCTTATTGCATTCTTTGACCAAGTGACAAAATTAGTGAACCAGAGGAATGCTGTGGATATAATTTACTTGGACTTCAGTAAGGCATTTGACAAAGTAGACCACAACCTACTACTTCATAAGATAGAAAAATGCGGGTTAGACAGCATCACCACCAGATGGATCCGTAGCTGGCTGACCGGCCATACTCAGTGTGTGGTCCTCAATGGAACCACATCTACATGGAGGAAAGTGTGTAGTGGGGTGCCCCAGGGCTCTGTTCTGGGCCCAGTGCTCTTCAACATCTTCATCAATGATCTGGACAAAGGGATAGATGGGGAACTCATCAAATTTGCAGATGACACCAAGCTGGCAGGAATAGCCAACACTCCAGAAGACAGGCTTAGGATACAGGAGGATCTGGACAGACTTGAACACTGGGCGCTATCTAACAAAATGAAATTCAGTGGTGAAAAAAGTAAGGTTCTACATTTAGGCAAGAAAAACCAAATGTACAGGTATAGTATAGGGGGTACCTTGCTCAATAGTAGTAACTGTGAGAGGGATCTCGGAGTCCTAGTGGACAATCATTTAAATATGAGCCAGCTGTGTGCTGCAGCTGCCAAAAAAGCCAACACAGTGCTGGGCTGCATTAACAGAGGGATAGAATCAAGATCTTGTGAAGTATTAATACCACTTTACAATGCCTTGGTAAGGCCACACTTGGAATACTGCATCCAGTTTTGGTCACCACGATGTAAAAAAGATGTTGAGACTCTAGAAAGAGTACAGAGAAGAGCAACAAAGATGATTAGGGGACTGGAGGCTAAAACATATAAGGAACGGTTGCTGGAATTGGGTATGTCTAGTTTAACAAAAAGAAGGACAAGGGGGAACATGATACCGGTAGCACTGTTCCAATATGTCAGGGGCTGCCACAAAGAAGAAGGAGTCAAGCTATCCTCCAAAGCACTTGAAGGCAGGACAAGAAGCAACGGGTGGAAACTAACCAAAGAGAGAAGCAACCTAGAACTAAGGAGAAACTTCCTGACAGTTAGAACCAGTGGAACAACCTGCCTCCAGAAGCGGTGAATGCGCCAACATTGGAAGTTTTTAAGAAGAAACTGGACAGCCATTTGTCAGAAATGGTATAGGGTTTCCTGCCTGAGCAGAGGGTTGGACTAGATGACCTCCAAGGTCCCTTCCAACTTTATTATTATTATTATTATTATTATTATTATTATTATTATTATTATTATTATTATTATTATTATTATTATTATTATTATTATTATTATTATTATTATTATTATTATTATCTAACTCATACTTTGCGTCAGTCTTCACACAAAAAGAAACATACCAAAAAAAAAAACCACTGGAAAAGACATACTAGAAACAAAAATAAAAATAAGCAAGAAAATGGTAAGAGAACTCCTATCCAACCTTGACCAGTATAAATCACTGGGACCTGACAGATTACATCCTAGAGTTCTGAAAGAACAGATGTTATCTCAGAACCATGCCACCACATCTTTCATAAATCCTGAAGCACCGGGGAAGTACCTGAGAATTGGAAAAGGGCTGATGAGGTCCCCATCTTCAAGAAAGGGAAAAAAACAGACCCAGGAAACTACAGACTAATCAGTTTAACATCAATACCTGGGAAGATCCTAAAAAAGATAATCAAAAAACAGATCTGTGAACAACTAGAAGTAAACAAAGTTATAACTAATAGCCAGCACAGCTTAGTTAAAAACAGATCGTGCCAAACCAATCTTATCTCATTTCTTTGATAAAGTGACTAAACTAGTAGACCAGCGAAATACAGTGGACGTGGTATACTTAGATTTCAGTAAGGCATTTGACAAAGTAGACCCCCACCTACTAATTGGTAGGTTAGAAGAAGATGGAGTAGACAACATCACCACCAGATGGATCTGTAGCTGGCTGACAAACCGTACTCAACAAATAGTCCTCAATGGCACTACGTGCACATGGAGAGAAGTTAGCAGTGGGGTACCATAAGATTTCGTCTTAGGCCTAGTACTCTTCAATATCTTCATAAATGACATAGATGAAGGAATTAAAGGGGAACTCATCAAATTTGCAGATGATATCAAACTGTCAGGAGTAGCCAACACCCACAAGACAAACTCAGATCCAAAAAAATCTTGACAAGTGCAAACAATGGGCCCTATCCAACAAAATGAGTTTCAATGTGGAGAAAAGCAAAGTCTTACGGTTAGGCAGGAAAAACCAAAGGCACAAACACAGATTGGGCAAGACCTGGCTTAAAAACAGTAACTGTGAGAGGGACATTGGAGTCCTAGTGGATGATCACTTGACTATGAGCCAGCAGTGTGCAGCAGCAATCAAAAAAGCTAATATAATCCTGGGTTGTATAAATAGAAGCATAGAGTCAAGATCACATGGTACCACTTTACAAAGTCCTAGTAAGACCACACCTGGAATACTGCAGCCACTTTTGGTCACCATATTACAAAAAAGATGTTGAGAGTTTGGGAAAAAAAATCAGAGAAGAGCAACTAAGATGATCAAAGGCCTGGAGGCTAAAACATTTGAAGAACGGCTGCAGGACTTAGGTCTGGCTAATCTAAAGAAAAGAAGAAATAGGGGAGACATGATAGCACTATTCCAGTATCTGAGAGGCTGCCACAAGGCAGAGGGGGTAGGTTGTTCAATAGAGCACCAGAAGAAAGGTCGAGAAACAATGGTTGGAAAATGATCAAGGAGAGAAGCAACCTGGAATTAAGGAGAAACTTCTTGACAGTGAGGACAATCAACTAGTGGAATTGCTTACTCCCAGAAACCGTGGGTGCTCCATCACTGGAGATTTTTAAGAACAGACTAGACAATCACCTGTCTGAAATGGTGTAGGTTTTTCTGCTTGAGCAGGGGGCTGGACTAGAAGACCTCCAAGGTCCCTTCCAGCTTCTATTCTATTCTATTCTATTCTATTCTATTCTATTCTATTCTATTCTATTCTATTCTATTCTATTCTATTCTATTCTATTCTATTCGTAGAGGTACCACTATCTCTTCATCTGTGCCAATGCTTTCAAATATTTATCTCTTTACTAGCACAGCTAACATGACATGGTGGTTAAATTCTTCATTTATCATGGAGATAGTTTCTGGTTTGAAATCAAAGAGAAGAAATATGATTTTTCTTTTCCAGAATAGGTAATGTCCAAGGCTTTCCTTTTTTTTCTTATTACTTGAGTTGTAGGAAGCCACGGGATGATGACCTATCCAAAAACTGTTAACAATTTGTGCCTCAACATGCTTTGAACCAAGGGTGAAGGGAAAGTATTAGAAAGAGAGTCAGATTGCTTCCATCTTCCAAGGATATAAGTGAGAAGGAATGGAAAATGAGAAGACTTTAGCTTGCCACTCCTTTGGAGTAGTTGTGAACTGGGAGTGTCTTCTATCCCAAATCACAATCCTGGACTTTTTAAACAAGAAAAACAAAGAGGAAAAAAGTTACCTAGTCAAAAAAAAAATCCTAATTAAAGAAATCCTTCCGTTGAGTTTCTCCATGCTAATTAAAGATTTTCTGTAGGCTAAGCAAAGATCTTAACCACTTTGCTATTTCAGCAATCCAGATTAAAAAAAAAAAGTAAAGCAATATAAGAGCACAGGCTGGAATCAAGGCATTGCTTAAAAGCTGCTTGTGGCTGCATGTATATGCATGCACTGACATGCACAAATGCAAAAGGATATATGTCCAGGAAGACCTACTCACAATAAGAAAAGCAATTGGTCACTACTTTTGCAAAACAAAAAGGTGGGATGGCACAGCAGCAGAGTAATTTCCAACGAAAGCTTGCAGTCCAGATAGAAAATTTTTCAACTGTTCTCGAAGTGTCTCAGTCTTGATAAGATTTTCTTAAATTGGCCTAAAGGCAAGCTGGCCTGAGCACAGGAGAGTGACACCTTAAATGGTAGGCGTTTTTCTTCTGCTCTTATATGGTAAACAACTTCTTGCTGCTTCTTCCATGGCCCTGGGTGTGGGTGTCACTATATTTCTGAAGAGAGTCTGGTCTGGTTCAGACTCTTTGCTTCTGACCTTTGCAGCTTCAGACTTTATACCTTGGTAAGATATTTATGAAATACAGGAATATGGAGGGAGTAACTTTAAGATATGCAAATGGTGTTAGTCGTGTGTAATATGCTGTGAGGAATGAATGTTTTCCAAAAAATGGCTGCGTATAAAAATATGCTTATGTCCACTTTACTATGTGGAAGTGGGAGTTGACTACATCAAGAGAAACAGAAAAGCAAGATGAAGGCAGTGGGAAGGGGATACTTAAAAGTGTGTGATAAAACAAGTGACAGGCTCATAAGTGTGAACTGAAAGAACCACACTGATGTACTTTTATTGTCCCCAACTAGGAGTGAGATGTGTCTTTTCACACAATCTCACTTTCCTTATTCATGACGTATCCTGTGTCTTTGGAGATTCTCAGTTGCTCAGGATATGGCTGTCCCAACGATGCTTTGTTTTAAAAGGCCTCTTGAAAGAAAGCACCTTTAGGACCTTATACTGTGATAACTTCAGTTGCTTTACTCCTAGAAATCCATTTTCCTACAGGAACAATGAGCTTGCCAGCATCTCATGCTCTGGGAGTACCTTCCTACATTTAAGTACTTTAATTTGCCAGCAGATTACATTTGGAGGTCACTTCTTGGCTTACCCACATTTGCTACTGAGGTCTGTTACTGGATTACACTCGGAGATTGCCTCTTACTACTTGTTGTTTAGCTGCTAGATTTGTCAACCAACTGTCAACTCTGGAAATATTTCCTCCCAGGTATTCTGCAAGTCTTTATAACACTCAATCATCCATTTCAATCTTTAAAACATGAGCACTTTCTCCATTGGCCTATCACAGTTAAGTAGTATTGGGTGTGCCTTGGGTACTATATATCAATGTTTCTCAACCTTTGTTGGGAAATTCTGGGAGTTGAAGTCCATATTTCTTAAAACTCCCGAAGTGGAGAAACACTGCACAAATTATCAGTGTTCTGTGCCTTAACAGTGAGCTTGTTTTTTAACTACAAAGTCTTGTCTCTTCAGCCACTCTGCTGCTGCCTTTCATTAGCTTGTAGGACACTGTACAACTGATTACATTTGGGATTGGCTAAGAATTAGCACAACACAGCCTATGTGGGAAGGATAGGTACGAATGGCCCCCATCCTGCGCGAGCTGCACTGGTTGCCGGTGGCTTTCCGGGTGCGCTTCAAGGTACTGGTTACCACTTTTAAAGCGCTCCATGGCATAGGACCCAGTTATTTACAAGACCGCCTTCTGCCAGTAAATACCTCCCATCGACCAGTTCGCTCCCACAGAGAGGGCCTCCTCAGGGTGCCATCGGCTAAGCAGTGTCGGCTGGTGGCGCCCAGGGGGAGAGCCTTTTCTGTGGGGGCACCAACGATGTGGAACGAGCTCCCCCCAGAACTCCGGATATGTCATGATCTCCGCACCTTCAGAAGAGAATTGAAGACTCATCTCTTCAATCAAGCCGGCCTGGCCTAGATCTCCTCGGGTTTTAAATTTTTAAACAAGGCTGTTCGGGTTTTAGAATTGGGTTTTTAACAGGTTTTTAGTAACAGCCTTGTATTAATTTAATTTAATTTATTTTTAAATATTTATTGTTATATGTTTTTATTGGGTTGTAAACCACCCCGAGTTCTACGGGAGAGGGGCGGTATAGAAATTTAATAAATAATAATATTAATAATAAATAATAGACCCACAAGCATATTAGAATTTGGCTAGGCGCCCTTCTTTTCATCACTATCTCCAGTACTGATTGAATTAGCAGACTCACACAAAACACTGAATCCTTAACTGAACCTCTAGCTACAACTATGTAAAACATGTTTATTCCTTTTAATATTTGAATAAATTCTGAACATAACCTTTAAGAATCAGGCCAAGTTGAATTATTTTGCTTTTTACTTGGTTAAATGAGAGATTATAATGAAGGATTAAACCTAAGTCATAATTATGAAATTCAGCATCCTAAAGGTTGGAGGGGAGGAAGGAGACAATGGTGAAATTCGGTGAAGCTCAAGGATAAACTTTTTTTTTAAACTCAAGTTACCTTACAATGCAACATAATCTTCACTTAACAGTTTCTCCTAATTGGTTTACTTATACAAATTTCTTCATATATGGCCAAGCCAGTTTAGAGTCCTGATTCTCTAACCTTCCATGTGTCTGAACCCATGACAAATTAAAATATTCACATAATGAAAGTACTCTGACTGACTTCCGGTTCTGGTCACGCGGACCGGAGCCATCCCTAGAGAGCTCCGAGACGGGGCTCGTTCTAAATTTAACTTACCGGACCGCCGAAAGAGTGAGTCACCGGGAGAGATGACACGATTGAAGAGGACCCTCGGACCTGTCCGGAAAGGTAAAAATCGCCGCCGGAAGGTCCGAGGGAGCCACGGACGGGGCCGAGGAAGCTGGTGGCAGCCGGCCGGCCGGCAGGCCCAAAGACACCGTGTTATGAGAGGGAGCTGGCGCGAGAGGAGCAACGGAGGAGGAAGAAGACACCGGCATGAGAAGCAAGGGCCGCCGGGAGGGTCTACCGGCCTGAAGAAGACCCCCGGACGAGTTGAATAAAGGGAAGAACACCGCGAGAACAACTGAGGGGGCCTGGCGCAGAAAACAGAGGTGGAGGCGAAAGGTACGGAGCCTGAGATGAAGCAGCAGCACGGAGGGAGGAGGAGGGGGAAGGCCTAGCAGAGAGCTTCCCCAGCCACAGAGGGACGTGGGGAGAGACGTCCTTCCAGCTACGCCCCAAAGTTAAGGGACTCGGAATCCCAGGGGCAGAACAACAACCTGAACCTACAAGGGAGGAAGGAAGGGGAAAGAGAGAAAGCGGCCAGAACGTAACAGTGCTGGAGCTGGGGAAAGGAATCCACAGAAGGGTAACAAAAAAGGATCTGGAAAAGAGTGAGGAGAAGAGAGAAGCGGACAGGCCTGAGCTTGGAGGGAGCCAAAGCACAGCAAGGTGGAAGAAAAACAGATGGAACAGAGTCACTGAAGGAAGGTAGGAGCAATACCGGCTAAAAGAAGTCCCCTAACAGGGTTAGAATTAATTAGAGCTGGCCCTAGGACCTCAGATGACCCCTATCATGGCTCTGCCTGAATACTGACTTCTACCCCTGTGCTGTCTGAATTTTAAATTTGGAGCCTTGTCCCTGTAAGGCCAGAATACAAGAGTATCACCTGAACACTGCCTTGGGAGTAATCTGGCTCATCCTAAAAATCCAAAGAAAAGCCGGACCAACAATAGGCTGAACTCAGGATGGCCTCCAAGCAGACCAAACTGATACTCCCAAAGGGAGCTGCATCCTCCCCAGCTCAGCTTCCTAAAACACCAGGGAACTCCCTACCCACCCTCACTCCCTCCCATCCAACCACAGACCCCCAGACCCATCCGTCAACCCAGGCCTGCCCAATATCACACATGATGCAAGAATTAAAAGAGATGATGGAGACACTGGGAAAAAGGATGGATGGAATGGATAAAAAGTTGGAGGAAGTGGGCACAAGGATGGAGAGAAGGTGCAAAGATGTAGAACAGAAGCTGGAGGAAAGGTGCAAAGATATAAAACAGATGCTAGTGGACCAAAGCAGAGATCTAGAGAGAAAGTGGGAAGAACAACGCAGAGCGGTGACTGCAGACCTGGACCAAATTAAGGAAGCAATGCAAGCACACTACAAGAGAATGGGGGATGAAATGGGACAAAATCTCCAGGAGATCAGGGAGAGGGTGGAAAGGAGGATGGAAGAGGTGGAGACGCACATGGAGGGACAGATAGCAGAGATGAAAAGTGTGGCTCAGGACCAATCCACTATGATGCCATATTGGCAAATGGCGTCTGCAATCAGGTTTAGAGGATGGAAAGAGACAACAAACGAAACCCAAGAGGACCTGAATAGAATCTTTGTAAGGGCCTTGGCAAAATTTCTAGGAAGGGAAGCCAAAGATATTGCGTGGCAATTCGACAGAGTCCACAGAGTCAACTCATGGACAGCAGCAAACAGGCACCTACCAAGGGACGTGGTCATCCATTTAGCAACAAAGGAGTTCCGGGACCTTATCTCCGCAACGTCCTACAACAAGAAATTATACATTGAGGATCAAGATGTGAAGATACTGAAAGAGATCCCCCCCGGCGATGCTACGAGACAGAAAAGATTACAAGTTCCTGGTCAACGAACTGAGATCACGCGCTCTACAATATCGATGGGAAGCCCCAACGGGAATGTCATTTCTCTATAAAAGTAAAAGGCACCACCTGAACTTGATCCAGAAAGCCAGGGAATTTCTTGAAAAGGAACTGAAGGCGGAACGACCCCAACCCACAACGAGGGACAACGCAGACGGGCCATACGAAAGTGGAAGGGACCAAGAACAACGAGCAAACTACTCAGAAACACAGACTGTTGCAGCAGCAGGAGAAGGGAATGGACCATCCTGAGATAAGACGACACAGAGAACAGAGGGCAACAAAAACAAGGAAACATGGCAGATTACAGAGTTAAGGCAACTACGATCCACTACCAAACGCACAGACCAGCAAGACAAGACCCCACAACACAATATGAGCACCAACCCGGATACCATGGGAATGAGACCAAGGAAGAAAGCAGGAGAAAGAGCAGAAGCAGTCTGGCAAGAGTATCCTGAAACCGATAATGGCAAGTAAATATCTGACTTGAAACGTTAACGGGTTAAACTCCCCACAGAAAAGGAGGAAAATATTTCACTACCTGAATCAAAGTAAAAATGATATAATCTGCCTACAAGAAACACACAGAGCGGCGGACCAGAAATATTTAATCAACAACAAACTAGGTACACAATTTGTTGCAGCGGCACCAGCAAAGAAGAATGGGATTGTTATATATGTAAAGAAACATGTAATAGCTAAGCTAATATTAGTCGGACTCCCAAGGTAGATACCTAGCAATTGAAATAACACAGGAAGACAAGAAGATTCTGGTGGTGGGCATATATGCACCAAATCAACAACAAGGAAAATTCTACAAAAGGATACACAACTCAACTACAGTTCATGTATCATACTGGGTGACTGGAACGGCGTCATAGAGATCGCCCTGGATAAGAAGAGGACTGCACCTAACCCGCAAAAGCACTCCAAGTTGCCTAAATCCTTCTTCGACATGAAGGAGGACCTTGAACTGACAGACGTATGGAGGGAAAGGCACGGCAAAGAGCAAGATTTCACATTTTTCTCAGACAGACATCAATCATTCTCCAGAATTGACTTTATATTAACATCTAGCGACTTGCTGGTTAGCCTGAAAATGGTGAAAATCCTACCCAAAGTACTATCAGACCACAACCCGATAGTGATGGAATTAAGACAAGGTCGGAAACCGAGGAGATCCTGGAGAATTAATGAAAACCTGTTTAAATATGAAGAAAAAGTGGCTGAATGCAAAAATGCTATGAAGGAATTCTTCAGCATTAATATGAAAAATGAAACACCTATAGAAATGATTTGGGACGCCAGCAAGGTGTACATGCGTGGGATTCTCATGGACATGAATAACAGGCACCGTCGTAAACAAGAACAAAAAAAAGGAGTTAGAAGATGAGATAAGTAAGAAGGAGCAGCTATTAATAAAACGACTGGAGGACAAAGTCACCAAAGAAGGAATCAAGATTCTAAGAAAACAATTTGACTTGTTGTTGGCAGATCAAGTGGAAAGGAATATACAATATGCAAAACACAAGACATTCTGTAATGCCAACAAACCGGGTCGATGGCTGGCTTATACCATAAGGAAGAAGCAGAAATCCCGCATAATTGAAAAGATAGAGTACAATGGCAGGGAAGAATTTCAACAGGAAACTATCAAGAAAGCTTTTACCGAGTTCTACTCAAAGCTATACGCCGAGGAGAAGACACAAGACAAAGAGATAGATAAGTTTCTACAAAACGAAAAGTTACTGATAATCACCGATGAACAAAGAGATGCCCTGAATGCCTTAATCACAAAGGAGGAAATACACTCAGTGATCAAACAACTGAAAAAAGGGAAATTGCCCGGGACGGATGGGATAACAGCGACCTACTACAAGCATCTCCAAGAGGAAATGTTAGAACTCCTCAGAAAGCTATTTGTCAACATACAAGAAGGAGGCCAAGTCCCACCATTCTGGAAAACAGCCTACATTTCTCTAATCCCCAAAGAGGGAAAAGATAACGCACAACCTGCAAATTACAGACCCATCTCACTACTGAACACAGACTACAAAATCTTCGCAAAAATCTTGGCCAACAGATTAATGACGGTACTACAAAAAATAATTCACCCGGATCAAACTGGATTTATACAAGGACGTCAGATGAAAACTAATGTGAGACAGCTGTTGAACATAATAGAGTATTTGGAAAGGTACGACCAGGTACCCGCCACTCTCATGTTTGTGGATGCAGAAAAAGCCTTCGACAGATTGAATTGGCCGTTTCTGACAAAACTGATCCGGGGGATGAAAATGGGAAAACAGTTTCTCAACTCCATAACGGCAATTTACCAGAAACAAACAGGCCAGATCATTGTGAATGGTGACCTAACAGACCCATTCAACATAGAAAGAGGCACGAGACAGGGATGCCCGCTATTACCCTTGCTATTTGTTCTAACATTGGAGACTCTACTGAACAAGATAAGAGCAGCAGAAGACATAAAGGGCATACGGATTAGACAACAAGACTACAGACTATGTGCCTTCACAGACGACCTGCTGGTGACAGTGTCACAGCCAGTACAATCGGCGAGGAGACTGATGGAGATAATGAAAGACTATGGTAGGGTATCAGGCTTCAAAGTAAATATATCTAAGATGAAGATGCTAGTTAAAAATCTAGACAACAAAGCAAAACAGGACTTGGAAAGAATAACGGGTTGTGAAATAGTTAAAAAAGTTAAATACTTAGGAGTGGAGATAGAAGCAACGAATGCGAAATTATACAAAAATAACTACGAGGTGCTGTGGAACAAGATACAAACAGACCTGGACAGGTGGAAAACACTACAATTGTCCCTGTTGGGCAGGATAGCGGCTGTAAAAATGAACGTATTGCCAAGATTTCTATTTCTCTTTCAAATGCTACCCATACTCAAAAAGGACGTGGAACTGGACGACTGACAGAAGGGCATCAACAGATTTATTTGGGATGGCAAGAAACTGAGAGTTAAATTAAAAATCATCCAAGACACAAGGAAGAGAGGGGGATTAAAAATGCCCAATCTAAAGTTATATTACTACGCCGCGGCACTGGTGGCGCTGAGTGACTGGATCAACATGACAAACAAACGAATACTGAATATTGAAGGGCATGGTCTACTATTTGGATGGCACGCATACCTGGTGTACGACAAAAAGGCTGATACGAACTTCAGGGAGAACCCCCTACGAACCCCATTGTTGTGGGTCTGGAGGAAATATAAGTACCTTCTACACGATAAGATCCCCATCTGGACGATACCCGGGCACGCAATAGGGGACATAAATACATCTCAAGGGCAGGAAGTGGTGCCTTATAGTAAACTTGTATTGGAAGAAGAAAATGGGTTTTCATTAAAGCCACCAAACACGCTAGCAGAAGAAGGAATAGGGGGTACCTGGTTATCATATTTGCAACTGCAGTCTAGGTGGCAAAAAGACATGAAGAAGGGCTTATCCCTGACAGATGAGAACTTAATTGAACAAATTAGAGAACAGGGGATCATGCATATCAAACTAGTGTACTGTGTTCTGATAGAAATGGACTCTGAAACTGTGCTAGTCAAGAACTGTATGGTAAAGTGGGAACAAGATTTTGGGCATCCTATCACGATGGAAACGTGGGAGGAAATCTGGGTGAGAAATGTAGAATTCACGAAAGCGCAACATCTAAGGGAAAATTTCTACAAGATGTTCTACAGGTGGCATCTAGATCCGAAAAAACTATCATACATCTATCCAGACACCCAACCTAAATGTTGGAGGTGTGGCAACGGGGAGGCTACATATTTTCATGTATGGTGGACATGTAGAAAAATTAAAGCCTTCTGGAGGAAGATATGGTGGACACTTCAAACCATTTTGAAAAGGCGTATTGAATTTCTACCTCAGGTTTTTTTGTTAGGGATCTTAAAAGATTGTACTACCACAGAGACGAACCTAACTCTGAACTTGATCACAGCAGCTAGACTGCTGGTGGGACAATACTGGAAGAAGCCAGAAATACCACCTATGGAACACTGGACTTTGAAAGTAATACATTTGGCAGAAATGGCAAAAATTTCGGCATATTTGAAGGATCGCTCAAATGAACAATATATGATAGACTGGAAACAGTGGATAGACTATATACAAGAGAAACACCAATCAAATAAAATGTATCTGGCGTATAGTTGAGGCTTGACGTGAGGAGTGAGGAATGTTTACCAAACCAGACGTTTACAAAGACTAATACTTACTGTTGTATTTTATGTTCTATGATGATTGCTTCTTAATATGATCTTATGTTTAATGTTGATTGCTTTAATAAAAAATTTAAAAAAAAGTACTCTGACTATTAGGTTCAATGACACTCTTCTTGACCTTTTGTCAAGAACATCTGGATTCAAGCTGCATTAATTACCTGCAAGATCAGTTAAAGGATAGGAGGAGAAATAAGAGAAAGAGTTAAAATTATCTGAAGTTTTTCATCATGGAATATCTGGCAAAAGCATCCATTTTGGCCTCTCGGTTTGGTTGTAAAGAGAGAATGAAAGGTAATCAAATTGTAAAACAAGTCCACGAAGGCTGAGTGAATGGTTTGAGAAGGAAAACTGTAAAAGCCAAGGTTGGATTGAGTTGATTAAATCTTCAAAAAGAGAAAAGACAGGAGGTTTTTTTTTTAAAGACTGTACGTGACTGAAGCAAAGACAGTTTTCAAGGACAAAAGATATGAATGAAATTCATCCACATAGAAAGGATGGGAGAAAAATATGTTGAAGAAAGACACTGCTTCACAGCCTATCTTTTGGGATGGCCTACAATTGTTGTTGCACTAATTGGATATAGTGATAGTTTCATAAAGGATAGTGATTGGAAGATGCCATCTATCTTTCTTCCATCTGACCAGGGTCATCTGGTGGGAAAACCAGCAACTAACTGCTGTCATAGGGCAGCATTCAAAATTTGAGCTGTTGTTTTTTTGTTATTTCATAAATATTTTGTCTTACATATGTACTTAAAGCAAAAAGGTCTACTACATGGAGAATCACAGATGTTTTTGAACAGATCTAACTGTTGGAGTAATGACCTTTGCAACTTTTCCATTCTGTTCTTTATACCTTGGGACTTAACCTGTTTGGAGAGGAAGATGTTCTAACATACAAGAGGACTGAAGAAATAGTATCTAATATTAAAGTTAACTCCTCCTCAGAAACCAAAGAAATGGATTATGAAAGATAAAAGTGGTTGATCATGCTCTCCAGCTACTTCCCATCCTTCCCCCCCATTTCATATGCAAAAGGAATAGAAAGCAAAAAAGAAAACAGAAACTTTATGAGGTAAAGTTCTGCCTTCTGTTTAGAAGTGAGAATATTGACTGTCGCCTAGACTTGCAGTTGGTTAATATTCCCATCTCCAATCCACATCCAAAAGGCTGCACAAACGAAGTAAATAAAATGGCTCTCCTCCAGCTATAGCTAAAATGGCCAATGAGGTACAGAGCCCAGCAGCCAGATGGGAGGATTAGTCCCTCAGCTCAACCACCAGGCCAATTAACCAGCTGACTTTTGGCCTTTGAAGGCTTCTCCTTCCTATGCCCTAGAACAAGGCTTTTCAACCAGTGGTACGGGTACCACCTGTGGTACATTGGCACCTGGCAGGTGGTACGTGAACATCCTAGAAAAGTGGTAATGGGGGAGGGGAATAAGCTGAACCGGTGGCAGCACCACACAAGCCTGAGCGAGAGATGGCTGGAGCTGCAGGGCTGTCAGGGCTCAGTGGAAGCACCAGGATCAGTGCCAGGCTCCAGCTGGAGCTCGGCGCTGATCCTGGTGCTTCTGCTGAGCCCTGAAGAAGTATCAATCAGCTGGAAAGCAGCACTGATCCTGGTGCTTCTGCTGAGCCCAGAAGAAGCACCAATCAGCTGGAATGTTGCAGCATTTCTAGGGTCTTGTGATTTACATTCAGATGCTTGGCAACTGATTCATATTTATGACGGTCACAGTGTCCCAAGGTCATGTGAAGTGACCAAAACCTGCTGCAACCACCCAGCAGACGGGGGGGGGGGAATAAAAACCAAACAACCCCCCCCACCCCCCGGTGCCAATCCTCAACAGAAATGCTTACAATGAAAATCTTGGACAGGAGGAAGAGCGCTGCTTGTGTCTTGCTCGGTGTCTTGCTCGGCTGTGCCTTGGGGGGCACTTTTTTCGGTGCCATTGTAACTTTAAACAGTCACTAAGTGAACCGTTGTACGTCGAGGACTACCTGTACTTTATCACTTTTTTCCTTTTTTTGGGGGGGTCATCAAGTTTTTGACACATTACTAGGCGACTGGTGATACTCGGATGTTGCCATATCCTAAAAGTGGTACAATGGGTGAAAAGGTTGAAAAGCCCTGCCCTAGAACAGTGATGGTGAACCTTTTGGGCTCACCATGTCAAAAATTTGGAAAATACCTAACTTGGCTTTGCTGATATATTACCTCCCACAATCCCACCGCCCAAACAATTCTTTATATATTCATTTATTTTTTTAAAAAACAGTCCAATCATGTGTGTGATTCCCAGGATGCCCCTTAGCTTCAAACAATGTTTTTATGTTGACAGGCCCCTGCAGCCTACTCAAGGTAGCTCTGAGTTGCATGAGACCTTTATTCTTGAAGAAGCTTTGGAGGATACTCTTTCCCAGCCTTTGCAGCCTCTGAAAACCACATGAAAGTGTGCCCCATTCTCACATGATTTTCGGAGGCTCTGAGGCCATGTAACAGCACACTCCATTCTCATGTAGCCTCTGCAGCTTTTGAAAATCATGTGAGAACCAGGTATGTTTTTGAGAATAGTTGTTGTTGATTATTGGTGAATGCTGATGTGTCATCCAAAAAGTTCTGGTGTATCACCTTTGACATTCGTGCTGTAGGTTTTCCATCACTGGCCTAGAAGATCCATGTAGAATATGCGCCATCATGGAAAACATTGTTTTCATGGTATGATGCACTTGTCTAGACCAGCTTCAGTCTGCTTCAGTGGTAGGTTGGCAAGAATGAGACGAGGCTCCATTGTGAGAGCATGCCCTTGAGAAATGGGGATGACAATATTTCATTTTAAAAATGTTCTACCTTTAATTTTTTTGGCTATTTCTTACTTCTTTTCTGTAGTTTCTATAACATTGCTTACCCCAAAAGAAAATAGCAAGGTGAGTAAATGTTCTGTCTGGCCCCTCTCAGCTCATTAAAATCCACATAAATATGTCTTTAAGAGGTTTATTTAACACATTTCAAAAGAATTCACTTCAAAGCACGCTGCTGGCATTTTGCTGGCAGAAACAGCCAAGTCTCATGTATTTACATTTAGATTAACACATGCTCCTTCCACACCTTCCAATTAACTCACTCTTTCTTTATCACATTGTCCAAGGCCTCATTATTCTCCCGTAGATTTCCAAAACATCAGAAGACTGAAGTCAAACGCACGGTTCCAGATATCAGGCTACTCCTTGATTAACGTTGCTCGTGACAAAGGCGTAGTCTCTCTGTCCCCTTCTAATATAGTGTCCGATACGTCACTTCCCCCCATTACTTCCTTTTTCCACTTAACTGACACCTTCATTTATCAAACCTTCGAAATCTCGGATCAAGCCATCTATCTTCTTGATCCAAATCTGACCCCTCACTTTGTGAATCTGACCCAGACTGCCTGTAAATCTCCTCCCTGTATGGCTCAGCTGCCGGGAGGGGAAAATACCCAGAGGGGCCTGGCTGCTCTTCCTCGGCTGCCGGGAGGGGAAAACACCCAGAGGGGCCTGGCTGCTGATCCTCATCATCTGATACTTCCCAAGCTGGTCTAGGGACACTCACAACAGTAAATAGGTATTTATGTATAAATATTACAACAGGATTATGAGATTAGTTTTGTATAATCTTGATAGTTTAATTACATTACGTTTGGTCTGATTTCAGTGAGATTAATGTTCCAGTAAGTAAATATGCCTGACATTATTGCTTAAAATAAGAAAACGCTACATGTGTACAGTCATTGCCCAAAGATGCTATTTGCCCTAGGTATTCTGTGTAAAGGTTGCTGTTCCACACATAGATATTCAATGCTGACAGATTTAATACAGTTTAAGCCAGATACATTGTGAGTCACATGCTTGGCAAGAAAGCTTGCCAGAAGTGAACCAAATACAGTCCAAGAAACAAAAGTGTAGTCCAAATATGTTCCAAGAGTGGCAGGATTCAAATTGGTTAGTCAGCTGGTCCAGTGGTCAAGAATCATGAAAAGGTGCAAGAGCTAAGATATCAAATGATTGTCTCCGGCAAAGACTGCAAGCAAAAGGGCTAACATTCTTGGTAGCCAGCTGGCTGCAATTGCACATGGCTTGTCTTTTGCCTAGTGAGAAGTCTCACTGAGGAACATTGTTCTGCTTGCCTCTGGATTTGCCTAGACTTGGGGCTTGAGTGTTGTTGTATCTCTTCATCAAACTGCTCCAGCTGTGGCTGATCAGCCTACACTGAATCCTGGTTTCCTGATTCCTGAGGCTGACCATCCTGAAGCACAGGCTCAGCTGGAGCAGCATGATCAGATTCCAGGTCAGGGTCAGACTCTGAATCCTGGCTTATAACACTAGATTTGAAACAATTATTGGATAACCTATGGCTTTTGGGTAGAAAAATGGTAAGGAGAAGGGGAAAGAGTTTACTGTTCCTCTTCCTATCTTACTCATCTGTCTTGTTATTTTGTTCTTTCATCTGCATTTTTTTTAAACGAGGAGGAGTGAGCATCTTAGGAATGAGTGAATTAAAAACATCTCTGTCTAGTTTGCACATACTCAGCCTGGATCCTGAACTTTCTGCAGTTTTGTGCAATCTACAGGTAGACCTTGGGTTATGATGGCAATTGGGACTGTAATTTCCCAGGTTGCAAAGCATGGTGTTATGTTACTGCATCACATAGTGATGGCAATCACTGCTTTTTTTGAGCAAGAATGTGGATCATTATGCAAAGACTGGTGAGAAGATGCAGAAAGTGTGGCTGTGGTTGAGTGCTACGAGCAGGGGGTACCACAGAGGAGTACACTATGAAGTGCAGATGTTGGGTGCCACAGAAGGCAGGTGGGTGGATGGGCACCATGGGCAGGCACTGTGGAGCATGGGTAGGCAGGCAGGTGAAAAAGTGGCATTAGAAAGGATTAGAAGTGATTTGTGTGATGATTTATGATCTCCTGCCAAAATCCCAAATGATTTTGTCTGCAAGGAAGGTCACAAATGATGATCACATGACTGCAGGATGCTGCAACTGTTGTCATTGCAAGCTGGTAGCCAAGTGTCTGAATCATGATCACATAATCGTGGGGATGCAGTAACGGATGGAGCTTCAAGAATTGGGCCTAAGCCCCCCTTGCTCAATGTCATTGTAAGTTTAAATGCTAGCTGAAAGAGTGGTCATAACAGGAGGACTACCTGTATTTCTTCTTCCACTGGTTTGAAAAGGTCTTTGGAAGAGGGCTTAGCTAAAAGTACTCTAGCTTTGTCAACTACTATCTCTTATCCAACCTAATTCACATAACTTATTGAGCATCTGCACCTGGTTGTTTGGTTGATTTTGCCAAATATTTTGCTATAGCAAAGCCCATGCATAGCTTTGTGGATTCAAAGGCAGTGACCACACAAATGAGGGAGATGCTGAATGGGTTGATTGAATGCAGCAAAGCAGAAGAATAACAATCTTAATAGCAAGGTAAAATTCACACACAAACAGTCACAGAAAGGGCACTGAAATTCGGTAGAGAAGGTAAAATCTAAAACACAATCTCACTTTTTTCTGCTGTTGGAAATTTTATTCTTTCCAAAGAGTAACATTCTTTTGGATTTGTTTTGGCCAATGTGTAAAACAGTCCGATTTGCTTGACAGTGAGATGGGTGGCATATAAATTTAATAAACAAATAAAATCCTAAGGGAAGAACAGAAGAAAATGGTGTATGCCATCTAGAATTCCTCACCATTACAATAATTTTCTGCAATGGCACCACTAGATTGAAATTTGGGTAAGGAAATTTTCTGCTTATACATGTACATTTGCTTGTTGAGTGTTTATACCTCAAGTCACTACAGGTAGTCCTTGACTTACAACCACAACTGAACCCAAAATTTCCATTGCTAAGAGAGGCAGTTGTTTAATGATTCCCCCCCCATTTCACAACCTTTCTTGTCACAGTTAAGTGAATTGCTGCATTTGTTAAGTTGGTAACCTGGTTGTTAAATGAATCTGGCTTCCCCATTGACTTTGCTTGTCAGAATGTCACAAAAGGTGATCACAGGACCCCCCTGGGACACGGCAACCGTCATAAATGAGCCAGTTGCCAAGTGTCCAAATTTTGATCATGTCACCATGGGGATGCTGCAACAATTGTAAGTGTGAAAAACAATCACAAATCACTTTTTCCAATGCTGTTGTAACTTCAAATAGTTACTAAATCAGTGGTTCTCAACCTTTTTCAGCGTGAGACCCCACTTGCGCCGCCCATGCGTGGCGTGACCCTGCCCCGCGCGTGCGCGCCGGCCCAATCTGTGCATGCGCACGCGCCGGCCTGATCTGTGCATGTGCGGCGCGCGCGCGACGAAAAAAAAACACAAAATGGCGCACCGCAACGGGCTGATCCGCGCATGTGCGGCGCGCGCGTGACAAAAATAAACAACAAAATGGTGGACTGCGACGGGCTGATCCGCGCATGCGTGGCGGCGCGCGCGACGAAAAAAAAACCAAAATGGTGGACCGCAATGGGCCGATCTGCGCATGCACGGCGTGCGCACGGCGGCCCGAACCGTGCATGCACGGTGCGCGCGCGATGGCCCGAACCATGCATGTGCGGCGCGCGTACAACGGCCCGAACTGCGTATGCGCGGCGCGCACGCAACGCAAAAAAACCCCAAAATGGCGGACCACGACGGCCCGATCCGCGCATGCGCGGCGCACGCATGACGGCCTGAACCGCGCATGCGCGGCACGCATGCGACCAAAAAAACAAACAAAATGGCAGACCGCGACGGGCCAATCTGTGCATGCGCAGTGCGCGCACGACGGCCCAAACCGCGCATGCGCGGCACGCGCGCGACGAAAACAAAAACAAAAACAAAAAATGGCGGACCGCGGTGTCTGGCGACCCCCGCAAAACGGTCGCTCGACCCCAAATGGGGTTGCGACCCATAGGTTGAGAACCGCTGTACTAAATGAATGGCTGTAAGTCAAGGGCTGCCTGTAACAGGATCCAATCACATTATGTGAGCTGCTGCTATGATACACTTAACTCTGAGCTTTCTAAGGACAACTGTCGTCGTGTTGCTCAAAGGACATTGGACTAGGAAAGTCTACACTTAGCTTTCCTTGGAATTCAGTGCGACTCATGATAGCTAGGTCAAAAGATCTTCAATCGTCACTTGAATATTCATCCCACCAGGCCTCTGTCACAAGCAATTGTTCAGCACTCATAATTACCATTAAGCACTGAGGCGTAATTTGACCAAGACAGGTTATATAATTTGATTATGTAAGAGCCAAGAGAAGCGAGAGAGTTTATCACATGTTCTTCCTGGAGGCTGGTTTCACCCTGTAACTTTAAATACATTGACATGAAATAAGACACATTAAGCACACAGATGACCCATTGGACCACCTATGAATTTACAGGAATCCTTATCAAACCTGTCAGAAGGTACCTGCTCTGAGCCTGGGGGAAGGCGAAGGCGTATCAGAGGGAAAATGAGTGACAGAACACTTCTCAAACAGAATATAATCCATTAGCTTTGGAAGCAGGTTTATTAGGTGACAGAGACAGATGTTTTTGACCAGCATTCTCAAAGCAGTCACCTTTTGATGTGTGGAACTGTTACTTCCCAAATTCCCGGCTAACATTCATTTAGCCTTGTTGCCTAGAACAGGGATCCCGAACACCTGGTCCATGGACTGGCACCGGGCCACAGCATGCCAGAAACCAAGCCGTGGAAACAAGCGAAGCCCCATCCACGGGATGTCGGCAGCATGCAAAACCACGCTCTCTCCAGTCCGTGGAAAAACCTCTCTCCACAGAACCGGTCCCTGGTGCCCAAATGGTTGGGGGCCGCTGGCCTAGAAAGTCTGAAGTTGCAATCTCAAGGCATCTGCAAGACATTGTGCTGAAATCTCATGGATTTTCCCCCCCAAAAATGAGAACAGCCATCCATAAAGCATATTATTATTTATTCGATTTCTATGCCGCCCTATTCTGGAGAACTCATATATTAAAATACAGTTTCAAAATTCACAGGTGACAGTTTAGGTTTTTTTTATTTCAGGAACTGAAGAGAGGAGGACTAGGAGCCTGGATATTCATAGTTCAAATTCCACCTCATTGCCAGCTAATTGCCAAAGGCTGGCTATTATATCTCTGACTTACTTCCTTATCTACAATATGGACTGGTTATTGCTTATTGAGCAAACTGACATCATGAAGTTAAATATACTAAAGAACTATGATAATTTTAAATATGAACATGTTAAGGTAAACACACTCTAGATAAGTATCCTTCAATTCAGTTGGGGGAAAAAAAGCAATGCAAAATTTGTTCATTAAATAATCTTGTTTGCTTACTACTGTTTGGGAATGGTTTAATGATTCCTTCATTTCCCAGAACATTCTTATATTTAAATATAGTCATAGTTACTGACAATCAATTGATTTTTGTTAAAAAGAAGTATTTGTTTTTATTCTGAATCTTCTGACTCTGGCATTAAAACCAAGGGGAAGTACATTAATTGCATGGCTTAAATTTTGAGAGCCTAGAGCAGTGGTTCTCAACCTTGGGGTCGCGACCCCATTTGGGGTCGTGCGACCATTTCGCAGGGGTCGCCGGGCACCGCCGGCCGCCATTTTGTTTTTTTATTTTTTTTATTTTTTTATTTTTTTTGGCGCGCCGCGCACGCGCAGATCCGCCCATCGCGCCGAAAAAAAAAAAAAAAAAAATGGCGGGCCGCGACGGGCGGATGCGCGCATGCGTGGTGCATGCGACGGGCCAATCCGCGCATGCACAGATCCGCCTGTCACGGCCGCCATTTTGTTTTTTTAAAAATTTTTTTTAAAAAATAAACAAACAAAATGGCGGCCCGCGACGGGTGAATGCGCGCATGCGCGGCGCGTGCGACGGGCCGATCCGCGCATGCACGGATCCGCCCATCGCGGCCGCCATTTTGTTTTTTTTGTTTTTTTAAAAAAAAATTTAAAGTTTTTTTTTGGGTGCGCGCACACGCGCGCGCACCCGAGTCGGGGTTGCAGCGCGCATGGGCGGGGCAAGTGGGGTCTCAACCTGAGAAAGGTTGAGAACCACTGGCCTAGAGACTGTGGCATAATTGGTAAACTTTAATTCTAGGTAGGGAAAATTACCAAAGAGACAACAACACTTCTAAAAGGGACTAGAGATTCTCGGAAAGAAGAACATTGATCTTCCCCCTTCCCCCCCCCGGGTTTTTCTTTTTAAAGTACAAGATTGGAAAGTCACATGACATTTGGTCACTCTTGAGAAATGCTTTTCAAACGTTTAAAAAAGAAATAAAAATAGACCTAGAGATGAAGAAGATTGTACTTTTACTGGGAGAACTAATGACACCATCTGTCACTTCTTCAGCTTTTCAGAAAACTAAGGCACACTCTCTCCTTGTGTATCCTGTTGGGGAAGTGAAAAGCTTAGACAGGTGTACTTTTTGCATTTTAATATTCATTTTATCTTTTATTTTAATTATGCACACATGCAGTTTTATGTTTCAAGATAGAAATGTATTATGCAAATAGCTCAAAACAAAAACAATAGCAACAAAGGAGAATGTTTGTAGCTCAGGATTGACATGAGGGGTCCTTGGTCCTTTCTGAGCCTGGTTGTTTTCTTGCAAAAGTTTCATTACCTGAACTAGGTTAACATCTTCAGTGCTAGTAAGGAGTGAGGTTTATTCTCAGTTTATATTCTACATTAGTGGCTTCCCCTGTCAGTGTTGTTGGGGATGGTTTTAGAAGTTCTTTGGTTGGGCTGTTAGCTGTTGGCTTGTATGGCAGTTTCTTAACTGGGGTATTGTTTACTTGATTGTTGGTCTGATGTTAATCTTGGAGTTAATCTATGCTCAACTGGATGCCAATTGCTGGTGGCTGACCTTTTATATTCCTTTTGACATGTTGATTGTCTCTTTTGCTAGCAGTAAATATTGTTTATGTCTATGTGGCTGTTGATGGCTAATTTATCAGAGTCCTATGTAAATGTATATTTACATTTAAATGTAAGAATGTTCTGGGAAATGAAGGAATCATTAATTCCCTAGTCACCTAGTGCTTTTGAACTTGACTTGGTCTAGGATGGTCATAGCATTCCAACTGAGACTATGGTTAAGTCTGTCCATATGTTGTGAAATTAAAGAGTTTTTAATCATAGATGAAGATGAAATCATGGTTTCATTTGATGTCACAGTCCTGTTCACATCCATATATCCAGAATCGGCCAAAGAATCTATGACCACATTGCTCCACAGCACACCTGACTTAACCAAATACATGAAGATTGAAACACCCAAGATTATGGATCTCATAAACCATTGCCTGACCACATATTTCCAATTTGATGGACAAACCTATCAACAATTTAAAGGCACACCTATGGGATTGTCACTTTCAGGACTTATAGTGGAGATCATTATTCAATGCCTAGAAACCATAGCACTTCCACAAATACAAACCAAAATATGGATCAGATATGTAGACAACACCTTCGCCATAATAAAAAAGGACCAATTAGAGAACACTCACAGAACTATTAGCAACATCTCCGGAGGAGTCCAGTTTACTAGAGGAGAAGAAAACAACAACTCCTTACCCTATCAAGACATCCTGATCAGCAGAGACCACAATGGCAAACTAGAAACACAACTGTTCAGAAAAATGACCCACACTAACCAAGTGCTCCGCTAACCTCCCACAAGAGAAGCCATGTAAGAACTTTGTTTAGATGAACACAAACTCACTGCAGCAACCCTGAACAGCAGAAAAAAAAGGAAACAGAGCATCTATAAAACATATTCCAACAAAATGGATATCCAAGCAACTTTATCAAAAAGGGTCTGACTACTCAACCCAATACAGCACAATCAACACAAGTCCTAAAAAGAATAATACTGCCGGACATCAAGAACATCTCAAAAACAGATTACTACAGCCACATGGAATCGGTGTAGCACAGAAACCAACTAAATCCCTTCAAAACATCTTAAGTAAATCAAAAGACCCAGCAGTCCCAGATAAAAATGCAGGAGTGTTCTACAATATACAGTGTAATGACTGCAACAACCATACATAGGACAAACAGGCAGAAGTCTGGCAGACGGCATCCATGAATACCAACTAGCAGTCAGAAGACATGAAAACTCTCTAATTTCACAACATATGGACAGACTTAAAAATAGTGTCAGTTGGGCAACTGTGACCATCCTGGACCAAGCCAAGTCCCAAAATGCTAGGAAATTTCTAGAAGCCTGCCACTCTGAAAATTAGCCATTAATAGACACACAGACATAAACAATATCTATATATTCTGCAAAAGAGACAATCAACAAGCCAAAAAGGGAACAAAAAGACCCAAACACCTCCCCACCAGCAATCAGCACCCAGATGAGCATAGATTAACTCCAAGATTAACATCAGACCAACAATCAAGTAAACAATACCCCAATCAAGGAACTGCTAAACAAGCAAAAAGCAAACAGCCCAACCAAAAAAACCTTTAAGACCATCCCCCACCAACAGGGACAGGGCAAGCCACTAGAGCACATCCCACCCCTTACTAGCACTGATGATATTATTTAGGTTGGGTAATGAAACATCTGCAAGAAAACAATCAAGCTCAGAGAGCACCAAAAACCCCTTTAAAAGGGGGGGGATGTATTATTTTTCAGAGGCTTCCTCTTTGTCTTGCAGGCCTGTCTGGTTTAAAGCTAAGCAGCCACAGTAAGAAGAGTCAGAGACCTGGAAATTCCCCCTCAGGAGCAAGCCACTGAATTAATATCCAGAGCAAGATCCAGGTTGCCTGGTGGATCACTAGATCAGAATAAGTCTACTTGAATTTGGATAGAGCTATTTGTCAGTTGGCATCTATCCCAATTACTGCCAATGGCTTAACATCTATAACATTTTCTGCAAATTGGTTTCTTTTTTTACCCTTTCCTTTTGGTGGGGCCTAGAAGATCCACTAAAGACAAGAATATGCTTTTCCAGTTCAATATGCTTGTCTGGCAGAGGCAGGGAGCCACACTTAACTTTTGAGAGGCCTGTTGAACAGGCCCATCCAAAAGAGGTTCAGTCCAGGACAATTAATACTTATTTATTGACCATATGATTACTGAGTAGGGCTTTAATCATTTTTCCACTCTGTCACCTTTACAAGTTATATTCTTCATCAACTTTGGAGTGATCCCTGAGGCCTTCGCCAAAGGTTTTGAGAAAAGATTATTTGGTACTGTCTGTAGCGTGATGAAGTTATGGGCCTTCAAGGGTTTAGGAAATCCAGAGAATTAACTATAAACAAAGGTCTTGCTCCACAGGAACTACCACAAACCGGTTTTACAGCAATCCCTCTGGAGCGTCAGGGCAGGTGGTTTTGCTCAAGTGGAATTTCCCACCTCATCCCACTTTGTGGAGCCTGACATTTTCCTCTGCTGCTAAAGGCTTTGTCATAGTTCCTTGTTCTTATTTATCCCAAGGGTGGTTTTGCTGTTCCCCATGCATAGGAAGTTTAGATAATGTTTTCAACCTTAGCGATTTTAAGATGCGTGGACTTTAACTCCCAGAATTCCCCAACCAGCATAAGTTCACACATCTTAAAATTGCTAAGGTTGAGAAACACTGATTTGGGATCCTTGCCAAGCACATGCAGCTTCTGCTTATGGATAGGATTGATGAAGGCAACAGCTGTGTTGAAGGAAGACGGCGCAGTTTTGAACATGTAATTATGTTACACATATCTTCAGAGAAGGAAGGTTCTATGGGCCAATATTTAATCAAAACTGTTTCAGCAAGATGGTAAGAGATATGGGTTCTGTTCTTTCTGGTTATTACCAGCAATATGACATAATTCTCCTCTAGTTTTTTTCTCAAAAGATAAGAGTGGTGGCCAACATCTGTTTGCTCAGAATCACTTTATGAACAGAATCACTTTATGAAAGGTTTGGCATTTCGGACAGACACTAGATGTAATACATTTGTAACAGGCAGCCCTGAACATGTGGATGCTGCATATTTTTTATAATTAAAACAAAATTATTAGCAGAGTAAGATGCAGAGGTAAGTGAAAAGATTAAAGGATAGTTGATCACAGAAAAAGACAACTGTGTAGCATTAGACCAGTAGAATGTTAATTGGCATTCAAAAGTGTTTTATTCGTTGAAGGTGATGACATCCAGGAAAAAGATAGGGGTTCTTAGTTTTATTAGGACAAGAATAGACACACAAATTATTTATACCACAAATTATCTATACTGTACCCTATGCTGGATGGGGAATTCTGAGAGTTGAAGTCCATGAGTCTTAAAGTTACCAAGGTGAGAAACAGTGATCTATATGGGCCTTAAATAAGGAGAGACTCAATGTGACTAAAGAAATTTTTTTTGGGGGGGGGGATAACGCTTTCATGAATTATTCATAAATAAAGGATGATATATGAGTGAAAGTATGAAACTAATATTGTCACATTAGCCAAACAGAACTCTTTCTTAAAGTCACAATTTCAAAAATTTTTGTACTAAATGATCACTTATTAGAGGAGTGAGATTTTTCTTTGGCCTGGGTTTCACAGTGACTTTTTGCTTGACTGAAGGCTGCTGAAAGTGAGGCTGTGAGAGCTGTAATTGATCTAAAGGACGGGTGTCAAATTCGCCACGTCATGTGATATGTCGGGGACGTATCCTGACTTTTTTTGCACTGCCGGAGCTGGGGTGGGCGCAGCCTCCACATGATGCAACCGGCCCACGGGCCGGCAGTTTGACACCCCTGATCTAAAGTCTTTCGGAGGCCTGCAGCAGTATCTGGAGGGCCTTGCCCTTACCCCTGTTCTAATTGCAGTTGTTTATTCTTCTCATAGTTCACAAATAAAATTTATGAATAGATGGTATCATTTTTTTGAACAACAAAGCAAGGCATGGAAGTAACTGAACCTAATGTCCTACCTGAGGGCTTCAGGCCATTTTCACCTCAGAGAAGTCTCTCCTGCCATCAAAATCAGGCTGGATGAAAGAAATGGCACTTCTGATAAGTAGTTCAGAAGGTCAATCTTTTCACTTTCCTAGTGTGTGCAAGGTAAATCTCTCTACCTACAGCTGTATATGAGATCAAAGAAATGCTTGAGCAAGCACAGCTATTCTACCAAATCTCTTTTGGCTCTGAGTGTCAGTAACAAAAGTCCCTGGAATAAAAAATTAAATTTTGCTGACGTGTCACACATATCTATTGTTCTTGCAGGGTGATAATATAATGTTCTCCTAGGAAAGTTCAAACAAGTCATTTCAAAATTAATATGTTAAGAATTAAAAAATGATACCTAAGGTTATCTTTTATTACTTTTTGTATGGCACAAGAAGTCCCAAACCAGGTAAAAGGGCCCCAAATTCTTCCTCTCTTCACCATCATGACAATTCAATTTAAAAAGAGAAATAATCGTTAGTTGGATTTCAGCTGTGCTCTCATGGCCATCTTGCAGGTTATCATTTATTCAGATTTCAGTTCTGCAAAGATCAGGTAACTTCAATACATTTCTCTTTGATCTAACTCTGGTTCTCCAGACATTGTTGATCAAAATCTCTTACCACCCTCAGCCAAATGGCCAAGATCGAAGAATGTTTAAATAGCTCCAGTCTGGGTTCTCACCCCAAGCTTCAATTCTCCTTGCCCTTATACTCTGTCAAGCTCTAAATTTCACCCATTTGTGGTTCAGTTGAAATTCTTTCTTTTCATACCTTAGTTTGTGAAGACCAGTGTCGTTTGTTTAGGTCTTTATTGTATATACATAATCCTGAATCATTTTCTCAGCTGCAAAATAAAATATCATAAAAACATCCACAGTATGGAAAAATAAATATAATAAAATATTCACATATCCACGTAAGAACTATACCATTCTTAAAATTTATTTCACAACTTTTGTAATGTCAGAACTCCAGATAACTCACAACAGTATCAATAAAAATGAATATCAGTGTAGTAGTTAGAGTATTGAACTAGAGGTGCTCATTGTCCTGAATTAACTAGTTTTTATAATCCTCAAATAGTATAGAGTACTAATTTAAGTAAGGCAGCTTAAGGATCATGTGTAACACCTGAAACATTTATTTGTTCCACCTACAGCCACAATTTGGTGTCATAATGGTGTCATTTTGTGACATATTAAATTTTGGATAGTGAGATGGGAGGAGTATACATTTAATAAACAAACAAATATAAAGTTTTTTTTAATGATTTTAGTTTTCAAACAGAATTAGCCTACAAACTATTCCTTATCCCCCATCCTCAAATTTAGAAGAATTGGAAGTCTCATAGAAAATCCAGCTGTGCTATGTTTTGATTGTAGGTCTCTTGTCCCTTTATGTTATTTGCTATTGGAATTTATAAATAGCTTTAGTCAAAAGATTCTAACCATAGTACAAAACCAATGCAGTGATACACTGCATTATACACTAAAATCTAGTATATCACAAAACAGTTAACTAAAACTGTTTTGTGATATAGTTAACTACAATGCAATAGCAGAGTTGGTAGCCTTCGCAATATTCAGTACTCCTGGAACATTGAGGTTTTTACAAGCTTCTGGAGTGGCAACTACTCTCACCCTCAGGTGATAAGCTGTTCCAGAGGGAAAAAATGGCTGCTATGACAGCAAAGTCCACATTCTGGACAGAGATGACCGCTGGTTTAAAAGAGGAGTCAAAGAGGCCAACTACATGGAGACTGAAGGCCCCTGTCTCAACCAAGGGGGAGGGATATGACATCACCTAGCTCCTGTTTACAACACAGTCCTTTCAGCAGTTCCAGTTCCACACCTATCTGCACTATTCAGGTCAGCTTGAGAGCACAGATAAACCTCCAAGTGGCCTCAACAACTTTCAGAAAGAGTGCTAATGACCAGATGAGTGCAAGAAATATAAATCCTTCCATTCTCCGCCATTCATTCAGAACTGAAGAAGCTTTTTGGATGAGAAGCAAAATGTCTTCAAGGAAAACAAAGAAAGTCCAGTTTCCTTTTGTAAAAGCACCTTTGGGACAATGGCTGCTTTGAGACACCTCCCATCTTACCTGTCAGTAGGTGGGAAGTTTCAGCAGGTATTTCCTGTGCCCTCAACTTGGATGGGCACATTGTTCAGCAGCTTTGAAGATACCGAGGTTCTGAATCATATAGATAATATGGTAACCAGAACCTTAAATTACACTTGAAAATACCCTGATAGTGAGTTCTCAATGCAATGGTGTTACATGGCCACATTGAAACTGCCAAGAACCTTAAAAGGACATGGCACTTTTCAGATGTCTCCAAGGGTTAATTCTATGAAGAACACATTATAATCCATACAGGCTATGAGGAAGAACATCTTAACTGCATTATATTTTAGGTAAAGCTATAATCGGGGTACCAGCTGAAGCCAGGCAGAGGCTTTCCAGGCTTGACTCCCTCCTCTTTGTGGCAGCCCCTGAGATATTGGAACACTGCTATCATATCCCCCCTTGTCCTTCTCTTCGTTAAACTAGACATACCCAATTCCAGCAACCGTTCCTTATATGCTATAGCCTCCAGTCCCCTAATCATCTTTGTTGCTCTTCTCTGTACTCTTTCTAGAGTCTCAACATCTTTTTTTACATCGTGGTGACCAAAACTGGATGCAGTATTCCACGTGTGGCCTTACCAAGGCTTTGTAAAGTGGTATTAATACTTCATGTGATCTTGATTCTATCCCTCTGTTAATGCAGCCTAGCACTGTGTTGGCTTTTTTGGCAGCTGCAACACACGGCTGGCTCATATTTAGGTGATTGTCCACTAAGACTCCAAGATCCCTCTCACAGTTACTACTATTGAGCGAGGTACCCCCTATACTATACCTGTACATTTGGTTTTTCTTGCCTAAATGTAGAACCTTACTTTTTTCACCATTGAATTTCATTTTGTTAGATAGCGCCCAGTGTTCAAGTCTGTCCAGGTCCTCCTGTATCTTAAGCCTGTCTTCTGGAGTGTTGGCTATTCCTGCCAGCTTGGTGTCGTCTGCAAATTTGATGAGTTGATGCTTGAATAGGAGCTACGAGTCTAGGAGGAACCAAACTGTGAGCCTCTTCTCCATGCCTGAGCCCCAGCCCAACAGAGAATATGCCACAGAGAAGATGTTGGTTATAGGATAATTTTTGTCCAATACAAGTGGATCCAGGGAAAGCCTCTACAGCTTTCAAACCTGCTGGTGTCCCCCTCTCCTACAAGAAGGCATTGATTCTTGCCTAGATTCTCCTCTCTTGCTCCCTCCCTGGCCGTTTTAATCACCAGGAGGGGCAGAGAGGAAACCTACAGGTGGTAAATTTAAGAGTACAGAGAATTCTACTCACTTCAGAGACTCAAAAGCCTCCCAGTTAACATACATCAAGAGACATTAATCCCTGCCATCTTACCAGAACCTGTCCACATGGATCAAATGTGAGTAATTTTATCTATTATGTAATCAGCCACACTTTGTGGCTCTTCTATTTTTCCCAAAAAGTGAACGGGTCACTTTAACCGATACTCTTGAATGACAGTCTGCAGATGCAACAAGGGTGGAGAAATAATTCATCTTCACCACCCTTATTGCCCCAGAGTAGGTTTGAATTTGATCCTGTACTCATATCCAATCATACTTGCTTCTTGTCTTTTGCCACTGTTATTCCTGGTGTTTCTTCACCCACCATGTTTCCTGGAACCTCTCATAGAACCACCCATAGAGTAATGGGTGCAGAGACGATATTGCATATTCTAGGTGATAATTAGGAGTACAGAATTGCCCTCTATCTCACTGAGAAAATTACCAAGTCCTACCTGCAAAGCACTGGATTCATCATATGCCTGCCGCAGGCCATTTAAATTGGTCTATCTGCCCTTTGGAGGTTACTGGTGGTCCTGCTCAATCTGATGATCAGATTAGAAGAAACTGATTTGTCTATGAAATGTAATTGATGGAAATGCTCCCTATCAGAGCACGTTATACCTGCTCCATGGGCAATGTTTGGCCAGCTCTGTAGACTGGAGTCATAGTGCTGGTGGCCACAAATTGTTGAGCCACCTCCAACCCTGAAGGGAATGGTTAAAATCATCAAAGACTAACAACTTGAGTGAACACCCCTGCAATGAGATCAACTAGCTTGGAAAGGATATGCAATACAGCTGGGAGGAAAGTACAAAAGTAGTCACCCATAACCACGGGCCTCACCCTCACAAATACAAACTCATACCCAGCTACCTGCAAAACTGCTCTCCTGGTAGCTTCCAGGATCTCTGGGGCCATGACTGATGCACAATCCAAAAGCTACATGGAAAGATCTCGTGAAAAATTCTCTCTCCTACTTGTCCAATCAGGTTTCGATGATCCATGAGGTCTGCCTTCCCACCCTCAATTTCATGGAGGATGAGGTTGAATTTATAATAGACAAAATAGACAGAGCTGGCATTGAAAAGAGCTTACAAAGGTGTGGGAGTAGAGGACTGACACAGGATTTCCCATCTCGTTTCCCCTAGAAGGAGCCAATCCCCACATCTCCAATACACCTCCCCTTTCCCATCATGCATTTACCCCACCACCACCACCCTCATTTTTCCTCCTACAAGCCAATCGCAGATTTCAGCAATATCCCTGCATTTGAGAGTCATATTCATTTAATACCCAAATCCGAATCCAATCCAATCCTTCCCTCTCCCAACCTTCCTGCATCTGCATCCAATTTTCTCTCCCTCCTGCTCTCCAATGTACTATCACCTGGTCTAGAGACTGTGGGCATGGCCACATTGAGACTGCCCAGTTGTTCTTTCAATTCAAGGAGGGAGCCCTCCTCTCCAGTTTTCTGTCTCTCATTCAGGGTAAAAGTTAATTACATCTTTATTTTCTGTGGCTGTTTACCCACACTTTCAACGTTGTTCATGGCTTCATAAATTTTACTCTGGACAATCTTGGATCAAGCTGGCATTCTTCATCCATTCACATTTGCAAAATACCTTCCATAAACTAGATGGCCCGCTAGTCCATCAGGGATACAGGGCCAGTTACTGCTCACCATCTTCCACTTTGGTTCATTCTAACACCTATCTTTGCCGGCAGGCCTGGGGATGATTGTGGATTGTTGTGTGAATGATGAATGTGTTTTTATTTTTAATGCTTTTTTAATTTGGACTTAGATTGAATATTGTTTATATATGTTGTAAGCCGCTCCGAGTCTTCGGAGAGGAGCGGCATATAAGTCCAAATAAAATAAATAAATAAAAATAAATAAGACATTACCATATTTTCTGTCTTTTTCTTCCTCTTTTCGCACTGTTGGGGCCAAACCTGGTAATAGCTACTCTAGCTTTTGATATTCTTCTATGTTTTCTCCATAGTATTAGGTGTGCAAGGGGCAATGGCTTCTGAAGCTCTTACCCTTTCCCTTAAGTGTATTTCAACAACATCAGTCTTTGAGCCCACATAAGACTATGGGCCATGGTCCATATCTTTTTTTTTTTTAAAGTAGGATCTTAGGGCACTGATTAAACAAACTTCACAATGTAAAACCTGACTCCTTTCCCTTCCTTTTTCTTCCAATGCTCTGAACAAGTTATTTTTCAAGCTCAACTTAGCCTACCAACTTCTTTTCTTTTTCCTATCTTTTTCCTCTTTCTTTCTTCCAAATATTTTGTTCTTGTTGTTAGTTGCGAAGTCATGTCCGACCCATCGCGACCCCATGGACAACTTTCCTCCAGGCCTTCCTGTCCTCTACCATCTTCTGGAGTCCATTTAAGCTCACTTCTACTGCTTCAGTGACTCCATCCAGCCACCTCATTCTCTGTCGTCCCATTCTTCTGTTGCCCTCAATCTTTCCCAGCATTAGGCTCTTCTCCTTTGCTATAATTCCTATTACTCTACTAATTATTCATTCCCAGTTTCTCAAACCTCATCCTTCATTATTGTCTCTTGCAGTTAGGAAAACAACCAGGTGGAATGAAAAGAAGAAAAGCCAGAGCGACTCTTAACCATAGAAAGGTTACTCACTTTTACAGTAAAGCAAAAGAAAGCAAATTCAAACTTGATGTGCAATGAGTCTCTATACAGCACCTTCCCTTAGTCTGATCCCTTCTAGATGTGTTAGGTTTGGAATTCTAGAAGCTGCAGTCCAATATATATGGAACTGAGTAATTTTATGAAAATTGTCCATCCTCTTGGGCAATTATAGATATATCTGAATCAAATGAACCCCTTCTCAATATATAAATGAATTTTGCAATGGATTCTTTTTAATTAAGGTAGCTTTGATGACAGCATTGTATGATTCTTTTTCTGTTTCACGTGTAACTAACAATATTTTTGTAGAGATCTTGTATTTCAGGGAGATGTGGCAAGTCATGAAAAAGAAGGGAATTTTCTGTGCTATCCATCCTATCAAATTCCTGAAACCTCCATTATACCTACATGCACTTTCCAATTATCTGCATATTTCTCCCTTACAAAATATGGTCTAGTATTATGGCAGAGATCAATTTATCCTAAAAGAAACATGAATATGTTTAATTTATTCCACTAGACCAGTATCTGCAGATCTTCCTTCCTTCCTTCCTTCCTTCCTTCCTTCCTTCCTTCCTTCCTTCCTTCCTTCCTTCCTTCCTTCCTTCCTTCCTTCCTTCCTTCCTTCCTTCCTTCTTTCCTTGTAAACAAACAAGACCATTTTAAGCCTCTTGAAAGAAGGAGTTGTCCGAAGCATTAGGACACAATAGGGCTAGACTATATATTAAGTGCCTCTGATGCAACTTCATGGGCTTTAACCCACATAGTCAGAATGATGCTAAGAGAGAAGATCTGGGTCAAAGCCTGTCCCTGCTATGCAGTTCTATGAGATCTAGAAGGATTTGTACATATCACTGGGCCAGGTCAAGCCCTAACCTATTTTAATTCAAGTCAGCCAGTACACAAAAGCAAACTTTGCTCTTTGAAATAGATTTATCATATAAACTTGCTTTGAGCTAGAAAAGTTCAGGAGTGGATATATGTAGAGCAGTTAGATATGAGAAATACAGTGCAATTTAACACTAAACATCTAAAGATCTGTGCTGCAATTCATCAGTCCTGATCCCTTGGATATCCTTGTGTTATTTAATGAACATAAACAACAGAGTCTGTTGGCATTATGCATTTCTATCCAAATCCTACTGCATAAAAACTCAGTTGTTGCTATTAGGTGCAGACTTCAAAAAGCAATTTGGCTATTTCAGAGATGCAAATCTAAATCCAGAGGCAATCTGGATTTCTTTGACTGAGCAGACCAAATACTTGTTTGTGAAGGACAGGGTGATTCCAATCACTGACTTGCGTCTCTTCCTTACCAGAGCATTTGCAATGCAAACTTGTCTTGGAAATATCTGTTTTCTCCAAATTCCAGTGTTTGAAGTAAAAGGAGTGCCAGCAAAGACATCAAACAATTCTGTGGTCATACTTCTCTACTATTGTTGCCATCCCTCAAATAGTTTAGGGCAGCATAGCTGGCTCAGGAATTCTGGGAGTTGAAGTCCACCAGTCATAAAAGAGCCAAGGTTGCATATCCCTGGTTTGGGGGATGGTTTGCATTGTGGCAGGAGCCTTTTTTTTTTTGTTGTTAAAATACTGAAGCTTTGTCCTGATTAAGCTACTTATTCAATACCTAATTTGCAGCGCACCACATGCTGTACATAACAAACTACATAAATAAAACCGTGATCAAAATATTGAAAAGACTTCTCTATGGTATCTTTGGAGGTTGATAAAGTTTGGCCTGGACATGAATGGTGATGCCAAAACACCTGCTTAGTTTGATAAAGCAATCTTCAGAGTTTTACTGCACCAGGCTATAATTGTTTCCCTGTTCCAACAGGAGCGGTTAAACTCCATGCAGGCAGGTACATGTTGTAGTGGCGATTGTTAAATATTGTGAATATAAAAGCATAATCTAACCTTTCTAGTACATTGCCATGCATTTTGCATTTTTTTTTCCTTACGGGAAAAAAAAATCAGTGGGTCATGTTGACATTTAATGTTCAAATGATCCTAAAAACTATCGTAGCTATGAAAGCATAATACAACTATTATTAACAAAGCATTTTTAATCGCACATTACTATGTATTTTGCTTTTTTCTTTACCACCCCCTGAATTCAGTTTACATTTAAAGTTCAGATAAAAAAGTTCTTGCAAACGTACATATCACATTTCGCTGGGGCTGGTTTGCGTTCATGGCAGATTTTACAAAGAACCTGCTATCACACAATATATTTTCTCCCACTTGGAGTACAAGTAGTCAACAACTTACAACAATTCATTTAGTGACTGTTCGAAGTTACAACAGCACTGAAAAAAGTGTCTTCCGACCGTTTTTCACATGGTCCAGTGATCAAAATTCAGACACTTGGCAATTGACTCATATTTATGATGGTTGCCATGTCCCAGGGTCGTGTGATCACTTTTTGTGAACTTCTGACAAGCAAACACAACGGGGAAGGCAGATTCATTTAACAACTGTGGCAAGAAAGCTCACCAAACTGGGCAAAATTCACCTAACAACTGACTCACTTAGCAACAGAAATTTTGGGGTTGTAAGTCGAGGACTAACTATGTGGAAAGTGAAGGTTATGTTTGAACCTAAAATACACAACCATATTTTGGACGTTTTCATCAACTTCTCTTCCAGGATCTCAGAGCCTCTCCATATACCTCTTGCTGGTCCTGGATCAGCACCGGATCTGCTTCTTCATATGATGACAGCTTGTTCTGATGAGTGAGTCAGATTGACTCTGGCTTTGTACAGGTTTTTCTGAAACTAGAGCAAAGCTGGATCTTCTTTTTGCAATACTGGTGCTTTGGGGCATTTGGCTTTTGTGTTGTGTTTGCTGTTGCTCCATCATCCCTCCTGGGCCCTGGATGCCAACAAACTCTTGCATGGTGATGTTTGCTGTGATTTAACTATGCAAGGGAAGAAAAGCAAGTGATTGCAGCAGCAAACTTCATTTTAATCGCTGTGCTCAAATTTGAACCAGTTGCCACTCTGTGAAAAATGCCTCGCTGGATATTTTTATTTCTTCTTTTCTGCATCTGTAGGGAAACTACACCAGCCTCTTAATTTCTGCTTGTGAAATTCCAGAACTGAATTTGTGAGCCGTGATTCTGTCTCCACTCCTAGTCTCCTTATGCATTCAGAGGCATAGACTGTATGCAACATGAAGCCAGCTACAGAATTTGAACGGTTTGCAAAAGCATAGCCATGCTTTACTTGTGGATGGAAACAAAGTAAAAACAGTCATCTGGAAGCGTCTCCCTTCTTTTTTTAAAAAAAAGAAAAAAATCACGAACAGAATATTATCAAACATTTGAATCAACCAAAAATCTCGTTTTGCTTAATCTATGATCTCATTCCTTAATTTGAGTGGTTAAAAACCAGCCTACACCCCTGAGAAATTAGCAGCTTTGTGAGTCTTTGGGGAAGGTTGTGTTTTAGCCAGCTCATAGTTTGTGGAACAGCAATTAAGATTGTCCTTGGAGTCTTCAGACTTGATGTATGCTGTGTGTAACATAGTTGTAGCAGCCTTGTTGTTGTTCTATAAGAATTCAGGAAGTAAGACTAAAGGACCCATACTTTGCAGGATTTATGAGACATTTTAAAATAGTTTAAAAATAGAACATAGGTGCAGATTGGGTGTGGTATTCACCAAACCTCATAAAGCCCCATGCTTTTTTTTTTTCCTTTCCCCCTTTTGGAATAAGGAAATTCTGGCCCATATGCTGGTATATTAAAGGAAGCGCTCTGTAATGCAACAAGATTAAACAAGATAATAATTTATTAAATGCTCTTCCAGGAAATCCAGGCTTAGCTTATCCCTTTATTTCTACATTGTTACCACAAGTTTTATTCATCTCATTAAGATACGATCTTAGAATAAACTTTTGGCTGTGGTTAGACTGAAGTGAAAAAAGACATCAAAGTGAAATGGTTTTCTGAAAATTGATTAACCCCTTGCAGAAGCAAATGAAACAATGATGGAAGCAGAATTAATCACAATATCTGAACAGTTCATCATGGTCTGTGCTCTAGTGTAATGATTTCTTCAAGACTTTGAATGGACTCCAGTAACTGGTCATCAACTACATGTGGTCATGGTTTATTTCACAGAGTAATAGGATACATCCAGATTCTCTTTGTTCTACCAGTTAATGTTTCTGTTTCGCCTGCTACTCCAGAACTAAACTTAGAGCAAACGTATTGAAATCAGTGCAGACCTGTTAACCTTTATTGATTTCAATCTCTTTATCCTAAAAATGACTAACTCTGGATGCAAGCCATTATATAGTTAAACGGCTTCTGTTTTACATTATGATCTGATATTTTGTGTTTTATTATATGGTGGGTTACTTTAAGAGAGTAATTAATAAATTATTCAATCTATTTGTTTCGTCTATCATCTTTGTGTGTCATAAGATTCTTCCCATAGTTATTGCAAAACTGAAACTTTAAAATTGACATTCCAATATATATAATTGATACAATGCAGATCAAGCATTTGCTACAGTATGTCACAAGCCTGATATAAAAAATGGTGATGGAAAGAGTACCTTGAAGTAACATCTTGAAATAGTTGGTTCAGATGTTTTAAACCTCTGTTTAAAAACAACGAGCAGGAAAGATAGAGAAATATGAAGTTGTAAAGGTTCAAATGAGCAAAGAAGGGAGAGACAGTGATAGCGATTGGAGAATAATATAACAATGCCTAGGAACTGACACTTTTGACAAGTTGCTAATAGATGTATGCAGCCATAAATACAATTTCTTTCAGTAACCTCTGCAACTATAAGAGGTATATACTTTCCATCCTTGAGTTGGAAAAATTCTGAGTAATATAAATCTGACTTTAGAGAGCACAGCATACAATGCATACAATGTGTGCAAAATTCAGTTAACACAAGGGTTCCTAAGGCAAAATTCTTATATAATCTGTTTATTTCATTTGTTTATGAAATTAATTAAATGCATATGTATGTGTGTGTGTGTGTATGTGTGTGTGTGTATACACACAATATGAGTCTTGAGTCTGTTAGCACTTGAAGAGATACAAGACCACAGGGAAGAGAAAATTTGTATGGGGCATCCCTGTTATAGAATGAACCATCCTTTGCTCTTCAGTACAAAGATGGTGCATATCATTTAATAACTAGTCTACTAAATGAATAAGTTTTAATTTTTTAAAAAAAATATCTTTATGCATCTATTTTTTTTTGCCTCATCAAAAGTTTCCATGAACTCTTGAAACCAATCTGTAAGACTTCATTTGACCTAATGAATGTTTTCATTCAATATGGATTTCTTTTTCTTCCTATTTGGTTTTTTATGTGATTTAGGAATTATTTACTGTTTGAGGAGCAGCCATTGTGCAAAAATATGTTCTATTACTGATTTAATTAAAAAAACATTTCAATTAATCAAATGCAGCAAGATTGATCCTGGTTCTTATTAAAATTGTACAATTTTAGAAGCTATCCAGAAGACATAGACAAGATTGCCATCAGCATGCTGAGAATTCAGTTGGATATTAGTTATGTGAAACAATATTTATATCTAGATATTTTTGTAGAATCAAATACATTAGTGGATTCTGGCATTGGCAGTTCTCATGAACCCGCCTCTCTCTCTCTCTCTCTCTCTCTCTCTCTCTCTCTCTCTCTCTCTCTCTCTCTCTCTCTCTCTCTCTCTCTCTCTCTCTCTCTCTGTGTGTGTGTGTGTGTGTGTGTGTGTGTGTGTGTGTGTGTGTGTGTATGTGAAAAGTTAGATAATATATTTGTGGATGTCTCCCTCTAATGGTGAGTCTCTTTTCAATAGATATACTGCCATGTTGACAGTTCTAACTATGACAAAGTGTTTTTCTTACTACTACAGTAGCATGTAGCTTTCAGAATAATTCTTCAGCTACTAAGTGCCTGAAGGCAGGACAAGAAGCAATCGATGGAAACTAATCAAAGAGAGAAGCAACCTAGAACTAAGGGGAAACTTCCCAACAGTTAGAACAATTAACCAGTGGAACAACCTGCCTCCAGAAGCGGTGAATGCTCCAACACTGGAAGTTTTTAAGAAGAGACTGGACAGCCATTTGTCTGAAATGATATAAGGTTTCCTGCCTGAGCAGGGAGTTGGACTAGATGACCTCCAAGGTCCCTTCCAACTTTATTATTATTATTATTATTATTATTATTATTATTATTATTATTATTATTATTATTATTATTATTATTATTATTATTATTTGTGGGATATCCATGCATTTGAAGCAGTAATTTATTAAAAAACAAATTACGTATAATACATACCCTAGAGCAAGTTCATAAGATGTGACTTGCAGTGAGTAGTTGCCTGTTAAATTGGATGTCTCATTAAATTTAAGTTAGTACATCACATGAATTGGCAGGATGCGTGGCTATTGTAACATCACCAGGATTTTCCAAGATCACTGGGAAGTGGCTCATGCAGTTCTATGTCTAGTGGCAGAGTGGCTGAAAGATAGAGTAATATATCTGGAATTCCTCCATTCATCTTTTAATTTGTCTGTGAACTCTCACTAGAAGGTCTTTGACAAGAACAACAGCTGTCCTCATGGAGACTTTCTTAGATTGTTGCTGCTAGTCGACTTTGCTGGATCAATGGCAATTCAAAAAAGTTGCCCACCTTCCTTGAATCCATCCCATCTTCCCTTAGTCAAAGAAATATTTTGAAATGAAAAATCGTAGAAGACTGAAAAGACCATCTTATAAGTTGGAAGGGGATTTTGGAGCTTCAGAATAGGATGATTTCATACAGATCAGCCCAGAGATCACATATTCTAGTTTTACAGACAAATCAGGAACGAAATGTAAAATCCAAACCAACCAAACACTAAACTTTATTTTTTGGCACCCTAGCATGGGGAAAATGTACATAGCTATAAATTTTCTTTTTTTTAGCAGGATGGGATGACATTTGCAAGCAAGCCTGGCATTTTATGAGCTAAATGGGAGGAAGGATTTGAGTATGCTCCTTTTAAATGTAATGTTGTGGTTCCTGAAACCTGGATGTTTGAGAACAGACTACAATGAAATTTGCAGAGATAGTTCACTTTGTGATGGTTTCAAGAAAAATAATGGTTCATTAAAATGTCATAATTCTCTGAGTATGAGAATGTTGTTTGTCACAGGATGGGCAGAAATATAACAGATTAATTGATTGATCATGTATCTTTTCCTGGTGCTAGAACCAGTGGTGGGATTCAGCCGGTTCGCACCACTTCGGCAGAACCAGTAGCTAATTTTTTGTTGTCCAGGCTCAGAATGGACTTCTGGAAGCAGCACCCACACAGAGAACCGGTTGTTCACATATTTGAATCCCACTACTGGCTAGAACCAGATATATTTGCATGAGGAACTCATTGGACTTGGTCCTTCCTTCCTTCCTTCCTTCCTTCCTTCCTTCCTTCCTTCCTTCCTTCCTTCCTTCCTTCCTTCCTTCCTTCCTTCCTTCCTTCCTCCCTCCCTCCCTCCCTCCCTCTCTCTCTCTTTCTCTCTCTCTTTTCTGTCTTAGCCTATTAATTTTTTCATCCTCATCTAAATGTTTCAAAGTTCATCTATTTTCAGGTATTTACGAATTATACACTCTTTTGACTATTCTATGAATCTGCCACTCAGCAACAAAATTATTTTTAACAAAGAGGTTGGATCTCATTTTGGGCTACACTTTATGTAGCCTAAGCTTCTTCAGTCTTCCAGTTTTGCAATCTGTTAGACCTAATTGGACTTTGGCATCCCATAGAGCAGGGCTTTTCAACCAGTGGTACGGGTAGCACCTGTGGTACATTGGCACCTGGCAGGTGGTATGCGAACATCCTAGAAAAGTAGTAGCGGGAGAGGGGAATGAGCTGAACCGGTGTCAGCACCGCACAAGCCTGAGTGAGAGATGGCTGGAGCTGCAGGGCTGTTGGGGCTCAGTGGAAGCACCAGGATTCACACCAGGCTCCAGCTGGAGCTCGGCACTGATCCTGGTGCTTCTGCTGAGCCCTGAAGAAGCACCAATCAGCTGGAATGTTGCAGCATCTCCAGGGTCTTGTGATTTATATTCAGATGCTTGGCAACTGATTCATATTTATGACGGTCACAGTGTCATGTGAAGTGACCAAAACCTGCTGCAACCACCCAGCAGATGGGGGGAATAAAAACCAAACACCCCACCCCACCCCCGCTGCCAATCCTCAACAGAAATGCTCACAACAATGAAAACCTCAGACAGGAGGAAGAGCACCACTGAGTGGGCAGGCAGGTATCTTGCTTGGCTGTGGCTTGGGGGCCACTTTTTTCAGTCCCATTGTAACTTCGAACAGTCACTAAGTGAACTGTTGTAAGTTGAGGACTATTTGTACTTTATCACTTTTTTTCCTTTTGGGGGGGGTCCTCAAGTTTTTGACACCTTGCTAGGTGACTGGTGGTACTCAGATTTTGCTATACCCTAAAAGTGGTACAATGGGTGAAAAGATTGAAAAGCCCTGCCATAGAGCCCAATAAAATAATGTTAAAGCTTGAAATAAATGTATACATGCTTTCTAGTAGAACAATCAGGCTAATAGAAGAGAGATCCTGTAATAGATTACATGTTTATCCAGACATAATTATTTCCAGTTATTACAAAGAAATGACTGAATACTAGATAATCACATAATAATATCTCTATTACTCATTGTAGTAATATGAGCTCACAGTAGAACTCATTTTTGTTCTTCCTTTTCTTTTTTTCATTTTGAAATAAGTATACATATGACTTATTCACATATGCCTCTTTATACCACCACAATAAGCATGAAGAAAACGAATAATACTTAATCATGTGCATCGTTAATTAGCTTTAGCAACTATTGGTGTTAATAACCTTTGCCCTAATTCTCTGGAACAAAATGTTTTGAGTGTGCAATCCAGCTGAATAAAAGCCAAAGGTAATTAAAAGCAGGAGAGTATGTACTCCCCATGTTTTGAACACAAAATGCATTCCACCAAACACATTAGGTTGGAATCAATTCTGTGACATGTAGCGGAGGACATTGTGAGCATAGCGAGCATCCTAATTCTACAGTGGGCAGTATATAAGCGTATATACCCTTAGTTCTTCATTCTTTCTTCTAGGCAGGTTGGAAAAACCCAGCAAGAGATTGCTGTGAGATGTCCAGAGCAGTCCTGTAATGACATTTAACTTGAGAACTGGGGAATGAAAACAACAAGAAATTTCTTATAATTTTTAATACACCGTCTAATTGCTATCTTAGAAGACAATGCATTTTGCAATTTAAACATTGCAAAACAAATTCTTTTGCAATTTATGTTTGCATGTGATTCCCTTTTTTTTTTATTCCACTAAAAAGATCTCATGTGTGATGGAATTCTTTGCCCAGGGGTAGGTGCTTCTCCCCATATCACTTTGTCTTGTAAATCTCCCAAACCCCCATAAATTGCTTTTTTTCCCCCCTTCAGAATTGAAAAAGCTTCTTGGATGAGAAGCAAAACTTTTTCAAGGGGGAAAAAACCCAAGAACATCCAGTTGCCTTTTGAAAAACATCTTTGGGACAATCATGACTTGGATGATTAAAAATCTCCATAGGCTTTTTTTTTTTTTTTACTCTTCTTAACTTGAAAAGTCATTTTAAATTGTAATGGAATCACAATATAATGTCAGAAATACAGGTTCAAAAGATTTCACCCTGGCCGCTCCTTTCTTCTTTTTGTTCTCCTCCTTTTGTTTCTTTGCCATTGTTGTTACGATTTGTGCTGTTTTGTGTGTGTGTGTGTGTGTGTGTGGTTTTGTGGTATTGATTTTTGTTCTTAAATATTTTTAAACTCGTAAACTATCTAGGGTCACTGGGAGTCAGGCTTCATATGCATTTAATATAATATGGTTGGTTGCACACTCATCCAGATGTTTTGACTGGATTTGGCATTTTTATCCATCTATTGAGTCCATCCTAAGGACCCGGCATAAGCAGATGTTGTTATTCGATGTTGTTATTAAAGGTATCATTGCAGATTGTAAGCTGTTGCAAGTAAAGCTGCTTTTGCAATTGACTGTGGGTGCTTTTGTCAGTGCCAATGGTGTTCAAGTGGTGCTCCAGATGTTTTGGGAATATTATTATTATTTGGCTATCAACTGTTTTTAAGGGGATTTTGATGTAGAACATAAGAACATAAGAACATAAGAAGAGCCATGCTGAATCAGGCCAAAGCCCATCGAGTCCAGCATTCTGTGTCACACAGTGGCCCACCAAATGTACATGGGGATCTTGAGCAGAAAGAGAAGGCAAAACCCTCCCTTTCCCTTGACCCCCAAACAAATGGTACTCAAGGGAATCCTGCCTGCCTCAACCAACATAGAGGCGGCACATGGACATCTGTTTTAATAACCACCAATACACTTTGCATCCATGAATCTATCTAGCCCTGCCTTGAAGCTGTCAAGGCTGACAGCTGTCACGACCCCTTCAGGAAGTGAATTCCATAAATCAACGACCCTCTGGGTGAAGAAATATTTCCCTTTATTTGTCCTCACTTTCTTAGCTATAAGCTTTAGGGAGTGCCCCCTTGTCCTGGTATTGTGTGATAGAGAAAATATTTTTTCTCTATCCACCTTTTCTATCCCATGCATGATTTTATACACTTCGATCAAGTCACCCCTTAAACACCGTCTTTCAAGGCTGAAGAGACCAAGGCGTTGCAATCTGGTTTCATAAGGGAGGCGCTCCATTTCCTTGATCATTCTTGTTGCCCTTTTTTGCACCTTTTCCAGTTCCATTATATCCTTCTTGAGGTGCGGTGACCAGAACTGTACACAGTACTCCAAGTGTGGTCTCACCATCGATTTGTACAGAGGCAATACAACACTTGCTGACTTATTTTCGATTCCCTTCCTAATCATGCCAAGCATGGAATTTGCTTTTTTTACTGCTGCTGCGCATTGGGTTGACATCTTCATCGAGCTGTCCACCAAAACCCCAAGATCCCTTTCTTGGGTTGTCTCAGAAAGTTTGGTCCCCATCAGTTGGTAAGTATAATTGGGGTTCTTTGCCCCGATGTGCATAACTTTGCACTTGTTTAGGTTAAAATGCATTTGCCACTTTGTTGCCCACTCACACAATTTCGAGAGATCCTTCTGGAGCTCCCGACAATCAGTTTCACTTTTCACAACCCGGAACAATTTAGTGTCATCAGCAAACTTGGCTACCTCACTATTAACTTCTACATCCAGATCATTGATGAATAAATTAAAAAGTAAAGGCCCCAAAACTGAACCTTGGGGTACACCACTTCTCACTTCTTTCCATCCGGAGAATTGTCCATTTATTGCCACCCTTTGCTTCCTACAATTTAGCCAGTTACCAATCCAGGACAAGACCTGTCCTCTAATTCCGTGGCTGGAGAGCTTTTTTAGGAGCCTTTGGTGAGGGACTTTGTCAAAAGCCTTTTGAAAGTCAAGATATACAATATCAACTGGGGCCCCTTTATCTATGTATTTATTTACACCCTCAAAGAATTCTAACAAGTTAGTAAGACATAATTTGCCTTTGCAGAAACCATGTTGATTTTCTTTCAGCAATGCCTGTTTTTCTATGTGCCCTGTAATTTTATCTTTAATAATGGTTTCCATCAGTTTGCCTGGAACTGAGGTTAGACTGACTGGTCTATAGTTTCCTGGATCACCTCTGGATCCTTTCTTGAAGATCGGGGTTATATTTGCTTCCCTCCAATCCTCCGGTACAGTGCCTGATCTTAGAGAAAGATTGTATATTTTAGCTAGAAGTTCAGCAATTTCACACTTGAGTTCCTTGAGAATTCTAGGGTGGATGCCATCTGGACCCGGCGATTTGTTGACGTTTAGTTTAGAAAGGCATGCAAGAACATCTTCCTTGTTTATCTCTATCAGGTTTAATTCTTCTATTTCCCTCCCTGGGAAAACTAATTCAGTGGCAGGCAAATGTTCTCTATCCTCCTCGGTGAAAACGGAGGCAAAGAAGTAATTTAGCCTCTCAGCAATCTCCTTGTCTTCTCTGATTATCCCCTTCTGACCATTGTTATCAAGTGGCCCAACTGATTTTCTGGTTGGGTTCCTGCTTCTGATGTACTTAAAAAAGGTTTTGTTATTATTTTTAATATTCTTGGCTATATGCTCCTCAAAGTCTCTCTTGGCTTTCATGACTATCGCCTTGCATTTGGTCTGCCAGAGTTTGTGATCCCTCCTGTTCTCCTCGGTAGGAAGAGCCTTCCATTTCTTAAATGAGTTTTTCTTCTTTCCAATAACCTCCTTTACCTCATTCGTAAGCCATACTGGTATCCTCTTGGACTTTCCAATCCTCTTTCTTCTTTTAGGAATGCATTTTATTTGAGCCTGCTGTAACGTATTTTTAAACAGTTTCCAAGCATTTTGGAGGGATTTGACTTTTTTTACTGTTCCTTTTAGTTTCTTCTTTACTATTTTCCTCATTTTGTCAAAATTCCCTCTGTGAAAGTTTAAGGTCTCTGTGTTAGTTTTCACTGACAATTTGCTATCCATGGTTAAGTTGAAGGTTATTGTGTTGTGATCGCTGGTTCCTATGGGCTCGGTTACAAGGACATCATGAACCAAATCCTGTGCGTTAGTTAGAACCAAGTCCAGGATCCCCTTTCCCCTGGTAGGTTCCATGACCATCTGCTCAAGGGAATAATCGGCTAACATGTCGAGGAACCTTGTCTCTCTTTCATGTGTAGAACAAGAATTTACCCAATCTATTTGGGGATAGTTGAAGTCCCCCATTATGACTACCCTATTTCTTTTTGAGGCCTCCTTAAATTCATTTTCCAAATAGCAATCTGCCTCTGGAGTTTGGTTGGGAGGGCGATAGCAGATCCCTAACGTCAGATTAGTTTCCTGTCCTGGGATTTTTATCCACAATGTTTCTGTGGGTGAGTTTGAATTTTCTTGAATTTCGAGTTCATGAGATTCTAACTCCTCATTTATGTACAAGGCCACGCCACCACCATTTCTCCCTCTCCTGTCCATCCTATACAATTTGTAACCTGGAATCCTTGTGTCCCATTGGTTTTCATCTGTCCACCAGGTTTCTGTTATGCCGATAATATCAATATTATTTTCCTTCACCAAGCATTCCAATTCCCCTATTTTTGCTCGAATGCTTCTAGCATTTGTGTACAGACCTTTATATGTAATTTTCTGGTGCACTTTCAACTTTGACTGTGGATTTTGACTGTAGAAATGTTTATGGTATGGATTTGATGTCACTCCTACATCAGCAGTTACCCTTGTGCTCAGTGGTCCTCTTCAGACAGTCCAACTTTGCTGCAGCTCAGCAAAAAAAGAAAAGAAAAGGCAAAATTTCTGGCTTCTGATTTGAGACACTGAATGTCTGTAAAACTAAGAATTAAGTGTTTGTCAATACATGGTAACATTTGCTTCCTCCTAATTCCTACATTTTCTAATAAATTTGATAAGCAATAAACCTGATTTTAACCATTATAATCAATATCTAGTCAATCACTCAGTCATTAATATTTATTCCATCAATGGCCAGCAAAAATTTTAAAAAGTGAACAAACAAAAATGGGATGAAGTAAATAAATATGATAAAATACTAACAACTAGCAAAATAAATAACAGAATATAATATCTACTCTTGTGTTACCTTACTGTTATTTACCCAGGTGATAAATCTGATACATCAATAGGTATAAAATAAAAATTATACATCCCCTACAGTTAATAGTTAAGATGCAACAAACCATGTAGTATGTCTAGTCAGTTTCGCATCAGGCCCCAATATGTGCGAGTTGGAACAAATACCTCTAATACCATGTTCTTGAGCACAGGTTCTCCTCAGAACTGTGTCTTAAGTCCGCTGCTGTTCACCCTGTTGACCCATGACTGTTGTGCTACGTTTGCCACCAACCATATTGTGAAGTTTGCAGATGATAGAACAGTCATGGACCTTATTTAGGATGACAAGGTGGAAGCTTACCACAAGGAGATTGAAGGGTTGGTGAACTGGGGGAAAGAAAACAACCTAGTTTTAAATACCGGAAAAACCAAAGAGATCATTGTTGATTTCAGAAAAGGCAGGCACAGCCACACTTCTCTGTGCATAAATGATTCAGCTGTGGAGATGGTTACCAGCATCAAATTCCTGGGTGTGCAGCTAACGAGTAAGCTGACTTGGTCGCTCAACAGTGAGAAACATGAGAAAAGCACATCTTCCTCCCCCTGTCTTGACCACTTTCTACAAGGGGACAATCGAGAGCATCCTGTCATACAGCATCACAGTCTGGTTTGGAGGCATCACTGCTTCAGACAGGAAGGCGGTGCAGAGAGTGGTGAGAATGGCCGAAAAGTTCATTGGCAGTTCCCTTCCTCCCATCCAGGACATAGCACACAAGCACTGCTTGAGCAGGGTCCATAAGATTATCTGGGACACTACACATCCTCTTCACGACCTGTTTTCCTTGTTACCTTCTGGGAGGAGGCTTCATAGTATCCAAAACAGAACATCCAGATTCAGCCAGAGTTTCATTCCATACAGCATTAACCTTGTGAACTCTCAAGCTTCCTCCTTCCGTTATATATTCAAGATGGACAATATTTAATATTTATTTGCTACGTATATGTAGGGATGTGGGTCTATACATATGTTGTTCATAGTATGTTTAGGTGTGTGTCATGTATGTGTTTCACTTTGAGAGCGGGCAACTAAATTTCATTTTTGATGTGTGCCATTGTGCCCACATTATAAAAATGACAATAAAGATTTATCTTGTCTTGTCTTGTCTTGTCTTGTCTTGTCTTGTCTTGTCTTGTCTTGTCTTGTCTTGCCTTGCCTTGCCTGGCCTTGCCTTGCCTTGCCTTGCCTTGCCTTACCTTACCTTACCTTACCTTACCTTACCTTACCTTACCTTACCTTATCTTATCTTATCTTATCTTATGGTCAGATGTCTCCCAGGTGCTAATACCAGTAGGGATAAGAAGCGTATTTCCAGAATAATTAACAATACCAGCAAGGACTGTGATGTGGAGGCTATTGTACATCTTGGCACTAACGATCTGTCCCAAAAAGATGTACTCTCTGTGCAGAATGATTTCCAGAGCTTGGGGCAGGAACTTAGCAAAATAGGCTGTAGGCTAACTTTTTCAGAGGTTTTACCAGTGTATAAAGAGCAAAATGGAAAAGGCCAGCGTATAGCACAATTCAATATGTGGCTAAAGAAGTGGTGTAAAAGGGAAGGTTTTCGATATATTAGTCACGATGTCAGTAGTTGGTCCCATGAAAAAATGTACAAAAGAGATGTTTTGCATCCATCAAAGAAAGGGACTGAATTACTCGGCTATAAATTCACAGATTTTCTGGAGGAATGTTTAAACTAAACAGCAGGAATAGTGAGTTAATTGAAACAGAGCATCCCTGTCCCCGGCAATCTAAAAACATAGGACTATCAGTGCATGTAACATAGATATGTGTGTGGACAAAAATACCAACCTTGCTGTCAAGCAAAACCAAGCTTTTAATAACGAGTGCCACACAAAGTGCACTAACCAAATAGGTGGTAAGACAATAGGGGAACTCAGGCACCACACAGGTTATGTAGAAAGTAAACACAGGGTCGGTCATAAAGGACTCAAATGTCTATACACCAATTCACAGAGTATGAACAGCAAACAGGGTGAACTAGAAACTCAGGTCAATGAGGGCAGATATGATATTGTTGCCATTACAGAAACATGGTGGGATGAAACCTACAAATCGAACACACAACTAGAGGGATTTAAATTATTTAAAAGAAACAGACTAAATAAAAGAGGAGATGGAGTTGCTCTCTATATAAGAAATAACTACATCTCCACAGAAATAGAGCACAACAATGATGAAAATTGTCTTGAATACATTTGGGTTAATATAAAAGGGAGAAAAAATGACATTGCCATAGGTGTATACTATAGGCCACCCAACCAAACAGAGGAAATAGATGAACTTTTTGCTAGTCAATTAATTAAGGTATGTAGGAAGCACATCACCATAGTAATGGGGGACTTTAATTACCCTGACATCAACTGGGAGACAAACTCTGCACCAAGTGGAAGATCAAACAGATTCCTGACAAACCTAGCAGACAACTTTCTCTCCCAAAAAGTAGAGAAGGGAACTAGGGGATTAGCCATTTTGGATCTAATTCTCATGAACAGAGATGAAATGATAGAAGGTGTTGAAGCCACAGGAACCTTGGGAGGTAGTGATCATGCAATATTGGAATTCAACATTAGGGAAGCACAAGCAATTGAACATAGTCAAACTAGAGTCTTGGACTTCAAGAGAGCTAATTTCAATAAACAGAGAGGGCTTGGGAAGGATTCCATGGATGAGAATCTTCCAGGGGAAAACAACACAAGAAGTTTGGGAAATTTTGAAAAGCAAGATAATAGAAGCCCAGTCTAGCTCAATAACATCAAAGAGGAAAAATAACAGCTCTCAAAAGAAACCAGCATGGCTGCATAAAGAACTCTCTGACAAATTGAAAGATAAAAAGGACGTATAGAAAGTGGAAAGAGGGGCACATAACTAAATCAGAATATCAACAAATAGCCCGAGCCTGCAAAGATGAAGTGAGGAAAGCCAAGGCTCAAAATGAAGTAAGGCTTGCAACCAAAGTCAAAAATAACAAAAAGAAGCTTCTTTCAACATGTAAAAAACAAGAAAAAAGTGAAGGAAATGATTGGTCCATTAGTGGATGAAAGTGGTAAGAAGATGACTACCAATAAGGAGAAAGCAGAACTATTTAACTCGTTTTTTGCATCTGTCTTTACACAAAGGGGAAAAACAGACCAACCTATCAAAATAGTGCCATAAAAAACAGTATAGAAACATAAGTTAAGATAGGCAAAAAAATGATAAGTGAGCACCTGTCCAGCCTAGACGGGTTTAAATCACCAGGACCAGATGGATTACACCCCAAGGTTCTCAAGGAACTGGCAGATGTGATCTCAGAACCACTGAACTATATTTTTCAAAGATCTTGGAGCACTGGGGAACTACCAGAGGACTGGAAAAGAGCTGATGTAGTTCCCATCTTCAAAAAAGGGGGAAAAATGGATCTAGGAAATTACAGACCTATCAGCCTGACCTCAATACCTGGGAAGATCCTGGAAAAGATAATCAAACAAGGAATCAGCAAACACCTAGAGGCAAACAAAGTCATTACTAAAAGCCAACATGGGTTTGTCAAAAACAGATCATGCCAGAAAAACCTTATTGCATTCTTTGACCAAGTGACAAAATTAGTGGATCAGAGGAATGCTGTGGATATAATTTACTTGGACTTCAGTAAGGCATTTGATAAAGTAGATCACAACCTACTACTATAAGATAGAAAAATGTGGGGTAGAATGTATCACCACCAGATGGATTTGTAGCTGGCTGACCAGCCGTACTCAGCATGTGGTCCTCAATGGAACTGCATCTACATGGAGGGAAGTGCGTAATGGGGTGCCTCAGGGCTCTGTTCTAAACCCAGTGCTCTTCAACATCTTCATCAATGATTTGGATGAGGTGATAGATGGGGAACTCATCAAATTTGTGGATGACACCAAGCTGGCAGGAATAGCCAACACTCCAGAAGACAGGCTTAAGATACAGGAGGACCTGGACAGACTTGAACACTGGGCGCTATCTAACAAAATGAAATTCAATGGTGAAAAAAGTAAGGTTCTACATTTAGGCAAGAAAAACCTAAAGGTACTACAGGTATAGTATAGGGGGTACCTTGCTCAATAGTAGTAACTGTGAGAGGGATCTCGGAGTCCTAGTGGACAATCACTTAAATATAAGCCAGCAGTGTGCTTCAGCTGTCAAAAAAGTGCTGGGTTGCATTAACAGAGGGATAGAATCAAGATCTCGTGAAGTATTAATACCACTTTACAATGCCTTGGTAAGATCACACTTGGAATATTGCATCCAGTTTTGGTCACCACGATGTATAAAAGATGCTGAGACTCTAGAAAGAGTACAGAAAAGAGCAACAAAGATGATTAGGGGACTGGAGGCTAAAACATATAAGGAACGGTTGCTGGAATTCGGTATGTCTAGTTTAATGAAGAGAAGGATGAGGGGGGACATGATAGCAGTGTTCCAATATCTCAGGGGCTGCCACAAAGAAGAGGGAGTCAAGCTATTCTCCATGGTGCCTGAAGGCAGGACAAGAAGCAATGGATGGAAACTAATCAAGGAGAGAAGCAACTTAGAACTAAGGAGAAACTTCCTGACAGTTAGAACAATTAACCAATGGAACAACCTGCCTGCAGAAGCAGTGAATGCTCCAACACTGGAAGTTTTTAAGAAGAGACTGGACAGCCATTTGTCCGAAATGGTGTAGGGTTCCTGCCTGAGCAAGGGGTTGGACTCGATGACCTCCAAGGTCCCTTCCAACTTTATTATTACTATTACTATTACTATTACTATTACTATTACTATTACTATTACTATTACTATTACTATTACTATTACTATTACTATTACTATTACTATTACTATTACTATTACTATTACTATTACTATTACTATTACTATTACTATTACTATTACTATTATTATGGATCATCGCACAGTCAGCCAGATGTTCAGACTGGATTTGGCATTTTGTGTACCTATCGAGTCCTTACCAAGGACCTGGGATAGGCAGATGTGGATGTTTGATGGTATTACAGATATCGTCGCAGGATGGAAGCAATTCCTAGTAAGGCCACCTTTTGCAATTGACTAATGGCAAATTTGTCAATGCCAATGGTGTTCAAATGGTGCTCCAGTTGTTTTGGGATTGCACCCAAGACACCTATTACTATTGGAACTACCCTTGCTTGCTTTTGCCACAGTCTTTCTATTTGTAGGTTTTTGTATTTTGTTATCTTCTCCAGTTCTTTCTCGTCTATTCTGCTGTCTCCAGGCACTGCCACGTCCACTATCCAGACTTTTTTGTCTTTCTTATCGACAATTGTTAAGTCCGGGGTGTTATGTTGCAGGTGCTTGTCTGTTGAATTCTGAAGTCCCAGAGCAGTTTAATTTTATCATTTTCTATGATTTTCTCTATTTTATGATCTCACCAGTTTTTGCTTACAGGCAAATGATATTTCTTGCAGATCTTCCAATGCACCATTGTTGCTACTTTGTCATGCCGCTGCTTGTAGTCAGTCTGTGCGATCTTCTTGCAGCAGCTTACCAGGTGGTCCACTGTTTCTTCAGCTTCTTTGCATAGGCGGCACTTACTGTCTGTTGCTGTCTTCTCAATTTTGACTTTATATGCATTTGTCCTTAAGGCTTGGTCTTGTGCAGCCAGAATTAGTCCCTCAGTCTCTTTCTTCAATTTTCCTGCTCTTAGCCATTGCCAGGTCTTTTTATTATCTGCTTTCCCAGCTATTTTTTTTAATGTACTGGCCATGTAGTCCCATGCCTCTATTCTGTTCTTCATTTGGTCTTTCTTGTAGGTCAATTTGGTCTCTCCAATAGTCAGTAAGCCTTCCTGATATACTAATTTCAGTGCATTTTCATCACTGTCCTTCAGATATTCTTCCAAAGCCATTTTTTCTTCTTCAACCATCTGATGTACTTGCAGCATTCCACACCCACCTATTTGCCTTGGTAGATAAAGTCTGTCAATGTCACTATGTGGATGAAGGGCATGATTCATTGTCATTATTTTTCTGGTCTTCCTATCCATTGCTTTTAGTTCTGCTTGAGTCCAGTCCACTATTCCAGCTGTGTATCTAATGACTGGAATTGCCCAAGTGTTGATTGTCTTTATGGTAGTTCCTCCATTGAGTTTGGACTTTAAGATCTTCTTCACTCTCTTGATGTATTCACCTCTAATCTTTTTCTTGACTTCAGTGTGCTTGATGTTGTCAGCTTGAAGAATACCCAAGTATTTGTAGTAATCTTCCTCATCCAGACTCTTAATTTTATTTTCATGGGGCATCTTGATTCCTTCAGTTTTCACTATTTTTCCTTGTTTGATAGTAAGTGTGGCACATTTGTCCAAGCCAAACTCCATTGCAATATCTTGACTGTATATACGGACAGTGTTGAGCAGCGATTCTATTTCAGATGATGTTTTTCCATACAGCTTCAGATCATCCATGTAAAGGAGGTGGGATAGTCTGGCAGATGTTTTTGATGTTTGATAGCCATGACCTGAGTTACTCAGTATTGTTGACAGAGGAAACAGTGCAATAACAAATAGTAATAGTGATAATGAATCTCCTTGAAATATTCCTCTCTTGATATTAACCTCTCCCAGTCTCTCACCATTGATCTGCAACTGTGTCTTCCATTGTGCCATTGATCTTTGCACAGATTTTCTGATGTTCTACTGACTCCTATTATTTCTAGGCATTTGATTATCCAGTCATGTGGCAGAGAGTGAAATGCCTTTTTGTAGTCAACCCATGCCACATTCAGGTTGGTCTTCCTTTTCTTGCAGTTTTCCAAGATCATTTTGTCTATTAGCAGTTGATCTTTTGTTCCTCTGCTATTGGGGTGGTTTCCTTTCTGCTCAGGTGGAAAGAGATTGTTTTCAACTAGATGCTGTTGTACTGCATCAGCTACCACACCAGTTAGTAATTTGAAAGTTGTTGGTAAGCAGGTAATTGGCCTGTAGTTGCCTGGTGTTGCCCCTTTTGCTGGATTTTTTATTATTAGGTAGGTTTTCCCAGTTGTTAGGCACTTTTCAATTTCTCCTCCTTGTAGTATATTGTTGAACTGCTTGGCAATGAGTGAGTGTATAACAGTTAGATGTTTCAACCAAAATCCATACAGTTCATCTTCACCTGGTGCTGACCAATTTTTGATTTTCCTTGCTCTTTTTTCTACCATTTTTGTTGTTATTACTATTTCTTTCATTTCAACTTCTGTTTTATTTGCATCCACCTCTTTTAACCAAGCCGCATCCTTGTTGTATTTCTTTGGATTATCCCATATCTGCTTCCAGAACTGCACTGTTTCTTCCTTGTCAGGTACTGACTGATTCATTGCAGTTTCTCCATTGATGGATTGGTAGAAACGTTTCTGATTGGATTGAAATTGGAGGTTCTGCCTATAGTTTGCAATTCAAGCTTCATATCTACTGATTTTCCTGACTATAACTGTTATTTGCTGCTTTATTGTTTCCAGTGCTTCCTTGATCTTCCTTGTTTCTAAGTGGTATTTCTTGATTAGGTATTCTTTAGTCTTCTCGTTTTTCAGCTTCTTTTCTTTCATCTGTTCTAGCTTGCTTGCATGTGATCTTAACTTGCTGATCTTATTTTCTAGCGTAACCTTCCATTTCTGTGATGCACTATTTGTTTGTTTTTCTTCTTTGTTGATTTTGCATCCCAGGTATTCAGTTATAACTGCAGCTGTGCTGTACATTAGTTGGTTTGTTTCTTGCAGTGAATTGGTGCTTATACTTGATATTGCAGTATTTGCATCTTTTAATGCTTGTGCTAGCTGTTTCTTTGGAACAAGCTTCAATGCAGGCAGCCTTATTCTGTTGTTTTTGTGCTGTTCTAGATGCTCAGTAATTCTTTGTTTCAATTCTTTTATTTCTTTATTTAGAGGGTTTTGTTCTTCCTGAGGAAAAGGTGCCTGGTTTCCAAATGAGAACAGTTATATACCTCTGCTGGATTCCTTCACTGCCAACTCCCTCTGGTTTGCCTCTACATTCTGAATTAAATCTTTGCAGTTCGTCCACTACTACTACTACTACTACTACTACTACTACTACTACTACTACTACTTCTTCTTCTTCTTCTTCTTCTTCTTCTGCTTCTTCTTCTTCTTCTTATTATTATTATTATTATTATTATTATCATCATCATCATCATCATTATTATTATTATTATTATTATCTTATAAAACCTTGATTTCCCTATTTAGATAAGTAGCATGCATTGAACTTTTGCCTCCTTCTTACTCCTGTTGTCTGGTCTCAAACAAGTGATCACTCTCTTTATTTTTCACATATGCATATAAAGTTCTATTCAGAAACGGACATCTATGGCTACAACTATTGGGGATAAAACAAATACAAAACTATGGTGTAATGTCATCTTTACAACTTTCCACAGGATTTACATGCTGAAAATATTTGCAACCATCATTTTTCTCCTTGTACAAATAACTAAGATATTTTGGAAAACAGACTAATGTGCTCAGTTTGTACTGAAAATTGGAAAGTTCTGTGTGTGTGTGTTGTACTTATTCCCCCCCCCCTTTTCCTGTGCTATATGGGATAAAGGAATTGTTGGTTTTTCTAGAAGCTGCCATTACTCAAGGAAGAGCTGTGTGGGAGAGAAGATTTACATTCCTTTTTTGATTGCCTCACTGCATTCCCTGTTTGTTCTCATTATTCTGGGATTAGTGGGAATGAGGACAATTGCTGGGATGACTTCAAAACTGGAGAGAAGAAAGTTTACAATGTATGAATATCCCCAGTTTTTTTTATAATCAAACTACTGATTATAACTATTCTTGAGGGAGATGGGTGGTCTAGAAACATGGAACATAAATAATATATTTATAATATATAAATATATATTATAATATATAAAATATATTTATAATATGTAAAATAAAAAATGTTTTTATAGGGTGAAAAAAGGCTTACTGCTTAGTCTAAAATTGTTGGTTGTGGTGTGACTGAGGAGTATGTGTGGGGTTTATTTTTAATGTTTTTTTTCGGATTTATATTGAATTGTTTATTTGTATGTTGTGAGCCGCTCCGAGTCTGCGGAGAGGAGCGGCATACAAATCCGAAAAATAAATAAATAAATAAATTAAAAAAATATGCTGCAGGATTTATTCTTTGACTGCCCTGCTCTATCTCCTTTGGAGATTTGGCAAGCACTAGTAGCTTCTATGGGTCAGGCTGGGCCTTAATTTTATTATATACTAAAACAGGCACTCATAAGCTATTGTGTCTATTCTTCATAGATGTCAGAAGGCACACGTTAATTTCTGTTGTAGCACACCCCTGTAAATTCGTAATAGGTTTCATATTTAACAGAAAATGATTTACCATTTAATATTTTACAATCAACAATTAAACTGATAAGGAAAATGTTGAAAACTTCTGTCTAACATGATGTGAATCGGCTAATGATAAACAAACCTATTTCAAAAAGTCAGTTTGACTTATGCAATAGTGATTACAATCGTCTAGCAAATTGAAATGATTAAAATGTTTTTGAAAACCATACTGTCAAAATCATGGCATAATCTATTTTATTATCTTTACAGTGCTGGGTGAGGGGACGCTATCAATGCTAGAGCACCAAGCAAGATTAATGAAACATTAATAGATTCTAGAGCAGGGGTGACAAACTCGCAATGTCACGTGATATGTCGTGATGTATTGCGACTTTTTTTACTATTGCCAACAGTGGGGTGGGCACGGTTTTGCTATGATGCATCTGGCCCATGGGCCGGCAGTTTAACATCCCCATTCTAGAAGGAAAATGGGCAACCATCTTCATCTTGCCCAAACCAATGATTTATTCAATGAGTTGATATTTTGCTCCAAACTAGAACTCATCAAATTATATTTTCTCATTAAAATATTTATCTTGCCTACAGACAACATGGAGCAGATAAAGTAACAAGTAATCTAGTGGCAGCTGAAAAGGTTGTTGATTAAAACACATGGCACCACAGATCTAGATTAAAAAAACCTACATTAGCTCTGAGATGTATTAGATGATACACAGTAGATATGACTGACTGCTTTGCCTTTTGGAATTCAGTGAGATGCAAACATCATGAACAATGTGACTTCCTCTGGTTTTCTGATTCAAGTGAACATACAAGGGACAAGCAAAGCATTCAGCTGGCTTGTTTGTTGTGCACCTCCATTATCAATGAGGAAGCATTTCCTTTTATAGATAATACTGAAAGAAGATCCTTCCCTTGAGATCCAGATAGAAGTTAAGTTTTATTTGAGCTGAGCTTAACTCCTGAACTTCATGGATGCATCCATGTAATCTTCTTGGCAACAGTAGTCAAATAGTTTGCCACAACTACTTTCTAGAAGAATTGTGGTTGGTCGTACAGTCAACCAAATGTTTAGACTGATTTGGCATTTTAGCCACCTTCCCAAGGATGTGGGATAGGCACATGTTGTTTGTTGGTGTTAGACCTACTATTTTCAGTCTAGCCTACAACCCTGGGAATTTTTTGAATGCTTTTTCATTCAAGAACTAATCAGATCAAATTCTATATAGCTTTTCAAGATGGGTGCAGGGCCAATGTATAATAGAAATGGACACAAAATCAGTTCTGTTGTTTCCACATATTTTCCTGAGAATAATGGTCTTGAGGAGGATGGATTTTATCTTCTTTCTCCAAACAAAATTTTCTCAGCCTAGCCAACTTAACTAGAATAAACAATGATGGTGGTTGGTGTTACTTTTATTTATTTTATTAGATTTATATGCAACACATCTCACTAATGAAACAACACTGGACACTTACAAGATAAAAACAACAAACTATTGTTGGAAATTAGCAGCTTAGTAATGGCTGGCTTACACCAGAAACTGTATGTGAGGAAACATGCATAAACTCAACTATGGGAATAATTGCACATTGGAGTTTAAGCACAGGGTGATTTATTTTGAGGAAAGTGGAACATTAGTGAATGCATTTACACTAGGCACAGATGTTTTGTCTGCTTTTGTCTATATGTTTTGTTCATTTGAGAGTTTAAATCTTCAAGAAAGATTTGCATTGCAGGTTTACTGGAAGCAGTGGACCAAATTTAAAATGCAGAATGAAACATAATTTATGGTAGAAGAATTAAGTAAATTTCACTGCAACAGTTGACAGACTGGTGAGGCTATTGTTCCAATACAAAATGTACTAGGAAACTAAGGATTACCATAGTTTTATTATTATTATTATTATTATTATTATTATTTACAATTTTTATACCGCCCCCCTCCCGAAGGACTCGGGGCGGTGTACAGCCCAATTAAAACAACAACACACAAAAATTAAAATTATTAAAAATAAATTAAACAATTTGGCCGAATATTTAAAAACCCAGCTAAAAACACAATCCCCTAAAAACAGTTATGGCCATTGTTGGAGCTGGAGCTATCATCCCAGGCCGGCTTGTCGGAATAAGTATGTTTTTAATTCTCGACGGAAGGAACGCAATTCCGTCATCGTACGGAGTTCGGGGGGGAGCTCGTTCCAAAGCGTTGGAGCTCCCACAGAGAAGGCCCTCCCCCTGGGGGTCGCCAGCCGACATTGTTTGGCCGACGGCACCCTGAGGAGACCCACCCTGTGGGAGCGTACCGGACGGCAGGAGGTATTTGCTGGCAGAAGGCGGTCCTGTAGATATCCGGGTCCGATGCCATGGAGCGTTTTAAAGATGGTCACTAACACCTTGAAACGCACCCGAAAGGCCACCGGCAACCAGTGCAACTCACGCAGGAGCGATGTTACATGGGAGCGCCATGGCGCCCCGGTCACTACCCGTGCGGCCGCATTCTGGGCCAGCTGAAGCCTCCGGGTGCACCTCAAGGGGAGCCCCATGTAGAGAGCATTACAGTAGTCCAGCCTGGAAGTGACAAAGGCATGAGTAACTGTGCATAGCGAGTCCCGGTCTAGGAAGGGACGCAACTGGCGTACCAGGCGAACCTGATAGAACATCCTCCCGGCCACGGCCGTCAAATGGTCCTCTAAAGACAGCCGTGAATCCAGGAGGACTCCCAAATTGCGAACCCTTTCCACGGGGGCCACTGTTTCGCCCCCAATGGACAACGAAGGAGTCAATTGACTAAACCGGGACGACGGTAGCCACAGCCACTCGGTCTTGGAAGGGTTGAGCTTGAGTCCGTTCTTCCCCATCCAAACCCGGACGGCCTCCAGGCACCGGGTCAGCACGGCAAGAGCATCGTTGGGGTGGTTCGGCGTGGAAATGTACAGCTGAGTATCATCAGCGTACAGATGGTACTCCACACCAAAACCACGGATGATCTCACCCAGTGGTTTTACATAAATGTTGAACAGTAGGGGTGAGAGGACCGACCCCTGAGGTACCCCACATACGAGGGGTCTCGGGGTCGACCTCTGGCCCCCTGTCAACACAGACTGCATCCGGCCGGAGAGGAAGGAGGAGAACCACCGCAAAACAGTGCCCCCCATACCTAACTCCTCCAACCGTTGCAGCATGATACCATGATCGATGGTATCAAAAGCCGCCGAGAGGTCCAATAGCACCAGAGCAGAGGAACAACCTCTGTCCCGGGCCCGCCAGAGATCATCCACCAACGCGACCAATGCTGTTTCCGTGCTGTAACCAGGCCTGAAGCCCGACTGGTATGGATCCAAGTATAGCGATTCCTCCAGGTGTCGCGGGAACTGTCGGGCAACCACACTCTCGACAACCTTTGCAAGAAAGCAAAGGTTGGAGACAGGACGATAATTTGATAAAACGGCTGGATCCAGGGTAGGCTTCTTGAGGAGGGGCCTCACTACCGCCTCTTTCAAGGCGGCAGGGAAGACACCCTCACTCAACGAAGCATTAATAATTGCCTGGAACCAGCCTCGTACCACCTCCCGGGATGCCAACACCAGCCAGGAGGGGCACGGGTCCAATAAACAAGTGGTCGCCCTAAGTCCCCCAAACAACCTGTCCACGTCCTCGGGAGTCACGGAGTCAAACTCAGCCCAGATAGCAGTCTCAAGACCAGACTCCGTCTCTCCCACCGGACATACCCAGTTGAAATCAAAGCCTTCCCGTATCTGAGCGATTTTATCATACAGATATTTTCCAAAATCCTCAGCTCTACCCTCTAAGGGGTCTCCCCTCACCTCCTGCTGAAGGAGGGAGCGGGTCACCCTAAACAAGGAGGCTGGGTGGTTATCTGATGATGCAATAAGAGCAGTGAGGTAAGAACGCTTCTCTGCTTTTATCGCCGCTAAGTAGGACCTAATATGGTCTCTTACTAGTGTTCGGTCAGATTCGGCACGGCTCGATCTCCAACTGCTCTCTAGGCGTCTTTTCCGGCGTTTCATCTCTCTCAGCCCCTCAGTAAACCAAGGGGCCGATCGGGACGTACGTCGAATCAGAGGCCGCAAAGGCACGACCCGATCTAGAGCACTGGCCGCAGCCCTATCCCAGGCTGCCGCCAACTCTTCGACCGAGTCGTGTATCCGAGCCTCAGGAATTGGCCCAAGCTCCATCTGGAACCGCTCGGGTTCCATTAGCCGCCTGGGGCGGTACCATCTCACTGGTTCCGCCTCCCTGCGGTGGGGTGTAGCGGTCAGAAAGTCCAAGCGAAGGAGAGAGTGGTCAGACCATGGCAGGGGCTCAATAACTATATCCCCTATATTCTGACCACTCAGCCACTGTCCAGAGACAAAAACCAGGTCAAGCATGTTCCCCCCTATATGTGTGGGGCCTTGAATTACCTGGGTCAGGTCCATGGCTGCCATGGAAGCCATGAACTCTCGAGCTCCCCCGGACGTCCCGCCCACAGACGGCAGGTTGAAATCACCCATGACTATTAGCCTGGGGACCTCAACCGCCACTGCGGCGACAACGTCCAGGAACTCGAGCAGGGCAGTTGACACGTGGCAGGGAGCCAGGTACGTAATCAACACCGCCCTCGGACCCCCAAGGTCCCACTTCACCAGGAGAGATTCACAGCCTGCCGTCTGAGGAACAGTGACCTCCCTCGGCCTGTAATCTTCCCTAATCACGACCGCCACTCCCCCACCCCTGCCCTGTGCTCTCGGCTGATGAAATGCAAGGAAACCCGGTGGGCACATTTCCACCAGAGGGACACCGCCCTCTGGTCCTAACCAGGTCTCCGTAATACCTGCCAGGTCTGCTCCCCCCTCTAAAATTAAATCTTGGATGAGGGGGGCCTTGTTTACAACAGACCTGGCATTGCACAACATCAGCCTACAGCCCGGGCCCTGTGGTTCTGAATAACCCCGAGAACAGGTAGAGCCTTGGGGGTCGGAGCGCATGACCACTTGTAAACAGCGGGTACGCGCTCCCCTATTATGATACGGCCCCCTGCTCCCACCATATCTGCCCCTCCCGCTTACGGTACTAATTGGAACTAAATCAGTCTTAATCAGCTCCCCATCCGAACCCACAGGATTACGTCCCCTTCCGTTATCGGGCCTGTCTTCTAGCTCCCCTCCAACAATTTCTTCCCCCGCCCTAAGCACCCCTTCCCCACCTCTACCCTCCCTTAAAACTTTGGTTAAAAAGCGATTTAAAAAACCCCAAAGCCCCTTATTTGACGCATGCCATCTCTCAGGACTCCAAAGCCCATCCTCGAGATAGGCTCTTGATAGAGTGGAGGGCCATGATTGCGAGAGGGGGAAATCTCGCAATACAAGAAGAGTTAATCTCTGATAGGGAGCCAGTCAGAGTTTGGGGTATGAAGATTTAGCACCGGCTAACAAGGTTTGCAATTCTGAAACTTCTTTACTAGGTGTAAAACAGGGGGTTATTAGGTCATGTTCCATTCGGCTTTGCAATGATGGCACTGACAGGGGCCCACTCTCAAGAAGTTGATATGTTGCAGAAGGTATCATCGAGAAGTCCCGTAAGGATGCTAGCATCTCCTTCTTTTTTTCCATAAAATTAAGACTAATAACAATTACCTTGTGGAGTGATGAGTAAGTGAAGAGGATTTGTCTAAATTTTACTTGTCCAGGCATTTTAAAATCTATTTTAGAGTTATTATAGATCTACATGTTGCTTGTATTGCTGCTATTATTATTGGTGCTGCAGATATTTACCCTATTGTCCTGTCCTTTGTTTAGGTTTGTCTTTATTATAATTAAAATATACAGTAATTCGATTATACTTGGCCAAAAGAACTATGGCTATGGGGTGATCTAGAAATGCAATAAATAAATAAAAATGTATTCTGAACAGAGTTCTATCTGTCATTTGAGGGCTGTGTCTTGTTTCTATTTTGTCAATCTTCTCTAACTTTTTAAATACTTTTATGGTTGGAGAAAGCTTGGAAAATTTTTATTAATATCTGGGCTACAAAATTCCAGTTTAATACTACCAAGAGTCTGACTCCAAAGTTCTCAGTATTCTTGTGCAGCACCAAGGAGATAAGATGCCTTTTCATTTAATTTTTTAAAAGTTAAACTGAAAGGTATTTTTATCTCTTCCGTAAGTGATGGAAACCCATCCTTATCCTTAACATTTTTCTTCTGATGCAGGTAGCAATGGCTACAGTTTAATGGGATGTCCATGCAGCCCTTGGCTCAGGTTTCAGAATTTAGTGGTGTATATCAACAATTCCATGAGTCTTTCAAGGCATCCAGTATACTAATGCTGCACACTGTCTACCTCATTGCCCATTCGTGGTTTTGTGGTGGCATTACACATCCGGTCAGGTTGTGGATCTTCAAGTGGTGAAGTAATGATGCACAACCATCTCACCACATTTTGACACGAGACATTCATTTACCATGTACACCACCTCAATGTGATGAATCGATCCTGAGTTTTAAATCTTATTTTAATCAATTAATTTTGTTGTCTGTATAAAGCTTTTCCCATCAAGGCAATCAAGGCAAAATAGAACTCCATATTATGTCATCTGCTGTGGCACAAATAAAAAGCAAATCTGGAAGAAAAAGAAATATAAGTAAATTTGGATACTGATTCTTACCTATATGTTAGAATGACCAGTTTTTACTGTAATTGAGAGAAATAATTCTGAGAGAAGAAAAAACAAATGTCTCTTTCAGATTTATTGTGGAATAACAAGCTGCAAAAGTACAGCTCCCTCTGAACAATAAAAGTAAAATGTTACCTTTAAAAGTATTAATTAATTATTAATACATTAATTATTATACTTTTCACAATATAGTTTATAATATAAATTATTTCATTATTAATTAAAAATATTATTATTTAGCAAGGGGTTCTTCGCTGACCCTGGGGGTGGCTGCAATGTCACCACAGGGGGTCCACGAAGGCTTGAAGAAATATTATGATTTAAATCTTGAGTTAAGTCTTGGGGGTCCGTGGCCACAAAAGGTTTTAAAGGGAGTCCATGGTGAAGAAAAAGTTGAGAACCACTGAATTAGCTCTTCATTAGAATTGTGTGAGTCAACATAGCTGACAATGACAATAAAAATAAAAGGTTATGTTTAACATAAAATTAATAATCAAATATATTATTCAAATATTAATTAAACCTTAATTATAATTAATTATGTTGTTAGTTGCGAAGTTGCGACCCCATGGACAACGTTCCTCCAGGCCTTCCTGTCCTCTACCATCTGGAGTCCATTTAAGCTCACGCCTACTGCTTCAGTGACTCCATCCAGCCACCTCATTCTCTGTCGTCCTGTTCTTCTATTGCCCTCAATCTTTCCCAGCATTAGGCTCTTCTTATAGCATTAGTTAATTAGAATATCAATTATAATAATTATTAATTGTCAAAACCAGAATGGCACCTGGAGTTTTTCCCTTTATTGTTTTTCACCTATTGTCAGAAACTTGCTAGACTCAAGCAACTGTTTGCATAACTACAGATATATTCTAGGAAAAACTGGGGAGGAGCTGTTTTAATCCTCTTTCTTCTGACCAAACTTTCCAAACTCAGTTATTTCTTTGCCCGTGGAAAGCAGTCCTTCCCTCCTGGGAATCAATTAAATTATTAATTCAATCAATCAATTAAATTAATTAATTAATTAACATTCTCCCTTTCTTGCTGAGCTGCATAAAAATAAAATATTTTCTTTAATATAGTATCATATAGTAAAATGATTTAGCTAATGATTAATTTTGAAAATAAACGCCATTCATATGAAATATTTAAATAATTCTTTCAAAAGAATTCAAGAGGCAAATTATAAACTTGTTTTCTAAAGAGAGAGAAAGATGGACCAAAAAGGTCTCAGAGGTTTTCTACTATGTGCCTAGAAAATTAGTTGTTGTTTCTAGTAGCATGTCATCGAATTTTTCTTGATTAAATTTGAATTATGAGATTTTAAAGATTTATTTATACTTATAAGACATGGGGAAAAGAGGTCATTTTTTTAGCGAAATTGACAAAATACTAAGTAAAGGAAAAATAGGAAATTGATTTACTTGCTTAAAGTTAATATATATAGTTATTTTTGGTACCTCTTAATGGACTTTTGCTGATTAATAATAAAAGATGAGGTTTATTAGATAAATATAAAAGATAAGATATGGGATGAAGAGATTTTGGGCTGAAATATTAGATAAGGTGTTAAATTGCTGTAAATGTTTGTACTTAGTGAAGGGGAAAGTCGTTTCTTTCTATATTCACCCTCCCTTTTATATACATTCCCCCCTTTTTAATCACCTTCTTTTACCTTTTTTTCTTTTTCCACTTTCTATTTTTTAATATTTTTCTTAGTTTGTATTAGTTTTTTATCTTTGTATTTTTAAACTTTAATAAAAAATATTATTAAAAAGAAAAAAGAAAAATAGCTCCTGGAACTTGCAGGATCTTTACTTATGGTTTAATGATAAAAATGCCTGGAATTGTTAGCCCTGCATTTAAAAAAAAATGGGAAAGAAACTAGTGAGCAAAACCTGAGTGAATATTGTAACTATTGACTCTGGAAACAGGCTGGCAGGGAGCTGTTCTTTCCAAGCTGTTGCTGAATTCAAGGAGCATGTTCTGAACCGTATAGCTTTATGTAACCTCGTACAGCTCTATGTAATCCTAACTAGTGAGCATGTATCACTATGTTAGAATATCTGGTAGTTATTGGGTTAAATGCTGGGTTTGTTGATGGGTCAGTGGGAGGAGTTTCTAAAGGGCATTGGGAGACTTCCTGGACACAAGCCAGATTAGAATGTCTTTGTCTGATAGAAGCATGGGCCATCAGATGTCACCCGATGAGCCTGCACCGTTATAAAGATGGTATGGAAGAGAGCATCATCCTTTTACCTATAGGAATGGACAAAAGATGTATTTTCTAGAAGTAACAGCCACATAAATGCAAGTAATCTTCTTTCTGATTAAAATATATTTTTGTTATGAAATCATTTCTATTGAGTTATCTATCTGACTTGATTTAAAAGAAGGCGTTTTTAACTCAGAGTCAGAATAGAGCATTTTCAGCTCTTTGTTCCATCTCTCCATCTTCTTTGGAATCCTTTTTTAAAAAAGTCCCAGAAATTAATCAGAGGATTTTCTAGTGTTTAGATAAGGTGGGAAGTGGACAAGCTTTGCTCTCCTGCCAAGAGAACTGGAGGAAAGCATGACAAATTGTTCATTGTCAGCTTCTTGTGAATTTCTGATAATTTTCTTTAAGCTCCTGCTCAGAAAAATTGGATGTGCCCCTTTCCTCTCCCCCCTCCTTCTCTTGTGTATTTTGTGACTGTTTGTTTCATGAAATAAAGTGCCTGGCACTTTAAAACCAACTGAAAATGTTGGGGCCTTGCTCTCTTCCTCCTTTCTGGCTTTTAAAAAAGTATCTCCTTCCATTAAGGTAACTGAGATACGGGTGGTCCTCAACTTAGAACCATTGTTGAGTGCAAAATTTGTGTTGCTAAGTGAGACATTTGTTAAGTGAGTTTTGCCCCTTTCTTGCCACAATTGTTTTTTTTTTCAAATTTTAGTTTCTTTATTTTTTTTTAATATAAAAATTCTTTTATTAAAACAATCAACATTGAGCATAAAAACATATTATGCAGCAATCATCATGACACCTGGTATACAATACTAGGTATTAGTCTTTGAAAACGTCTGAATTAGTAAGCCTTTTTCCCCACTCCTCGCGTCTAGGCTCAACTATACTCCTGTTACATTTTATTTGATTGGTGTTTCTCCTATCTGTTTCAATATTAATGTGATCAACATTAAACATAAGATCCTATTGCTAAGCAATCATCCTAGAACATAGCATACAACATTAGGTGTTAATCTTTGTAAACATCTGTTTTAGTAAACGTTCTTCCCTCCTCCCTTACCTCTTCCAGTATACTCCGAATACATTTTGTTTGATTGGTGTTTCTCTTATATATGGTCTATCTACTGTATCTAGTCTATCGCATATTGTGCGTTTGCGCTTCTGAGTTGACTTCATCCCATTACTAGTGCAATCTTTTCTAGTCCCTAACCAGAGATCCTGAGGTAGAAGTTTCATATCCTGAGGTAGAGATTCAGTCTACTTTAACAATATTAAAGCAAACAACATTAGTCATAAGGTTATGTTAAGAGGTATTAGTTATAGAACATATACATTCAACATTGGGTGTTAGTTTTTGTAAACATTTGATTTGTTAATCCTTCTTCCCTCCTCCCATCGAGCCTTAGCTAAACGCCAGCTGCATTCTGTTTGATTGGTGTCTCTCTTGGATATAGTCTATCCACTGTTTCCAGTCCGTCACAAATTGTTCATTGGAGCGATTTTTCAAGTATGCTGATATTTTTGCCATTTCCGCCAAATTTGTTACTTTCACAGTCCATTCTTCAATAGGCGGTATTTCTGGATTCTTCCAGTACTGTCCCACCAACAATCTTGCTGCTGTAATTAAGTTCAAAAATAAATTTGTCTCTGAGGTAGTGATATCCTTTGTGATCCCTAACAGAAAAGCCTGAGGTAGAAATTCTATACTCTTTTTGAAAATAGTTTGGAGTGTCCACCATATCTTCCTCCAGAATGCTTTGATTTTTCTGCATGTCCACCATATGTGAAAGTAGGTAGCTTCCCCGTCTCCACACCTCCAGCATTTGGGCTGGGAGCCCGGGTAAATGAGTGATATTTTTTTCGGGTCTAGGTGCCATCTATAGAACATCTTGTAGAAGTTTTCCCTTAAGTGTTGCGATTTCGTGAATTCTACATTCCTCACCCAGATTTTTTCCCACGTGTCCATGGTGATAGGGTGTCCGAAGTCTTGTGCCCACTTTATCATACATTTCTTGACTAGCTCTGTTTCAGAGTCCATTTCTATCAGAATGCTGTACACTCGTTTGATGTGCCTAATCCCCTGTTCTCTAATCTGTTTAATTAGATTCTCGTCGGTCTGGGAGAAGCCCTTCTTGTTGTCTTTACGCCACCTTGATTGTAGTTGTATATATGATAGCCAGGTACTTCCTATTCCTCTTTTTGCTAGCGTTGCTTGAGATTTCAAGAGGAACCCGTTTTCTTCTCCCAGTACAAGTTCACTGTAGGGCACCACTTCTTGCCCTTGGGATGTGTTCATATCCCCTGTTGCGTGTCCAGGGATCGTCCAGATGGGGATCTTGTCGTGTAGGAGGCGCTTATATTTCTTCCAGACCCATAACAATGGGATTCGTAGTGGGTTTTCCTTGAAGTTCCTATCTGCCTTTTTGTCGTATACTAGGTATGCGTGCCAGCCGAATTGTAGACCATGCCCCTCAACATTCAGAATTCTATCATTTGTCATGTTGATCCAGTCACTAACTGCCACCAACGTTGTTGCATAGTAATATAGCTTTAGATTAGGCATTTTGAGTCCCCCTCTCTCCCTTGCGTCTTGGATGATTTTTAGTTTCACCCTCGGTCTCTTGTCGTCCCAAATAAATCTGTTGATGCCCTTCTGCCAGTTGACCAAGTCCGCATCCTTTTTGAGTATGGGTAGCATTTGAAAGAGAAATAAAAATCTGGGTAGTACATTCATCTTTACTGTCGCTATCCTGCCGAGCAGGGACAGACGTAGTGTCTTCCACCTTTCCAGGTCTGCTTGTATCTTATTCCACAGGACCTCGTAGTTATTCTTGTATAATTTCGCATTTGTTGATTCTATCTCCACTCCTAAGTATTTGACTTTCTTGACTATTTCACAACCCGTTATTCTTTCCAAGTCCTGTCTTGCTTTTTGTCTAGGTTTTTGACTAGCATCTTTGTTTTTGATATATTTACTTTGAAGCCTGACACCCTACCATAGTCTTCCATTATTTCCATCAATCTCTTTGCTGACTGTACTGGTTGCGACATTGTCACCAGCAAGTCGTCTGCAAAGGCACTTAGTCTGTAATCTTGTTGCCTGATCCGTATGCCCTGTATGTCTTCTGCTGCTCTTATCCTGTTTAGTAGAGTCTCCAGCGTTAGGATAAATAGAAGGGGTGATAACGGGCAGCCCTGCCTCGTGCCTCTCTCTATATTAAATGAGTCCGTTAAGTCTCCATTGACAATGATCTGTCCTGTTTGTTTCTGGTAAATTGCTGTTATGGAGTTGAGAAACTGTGCTCCCATTTTCATCTTCCGGACCAAGTTCGTCAGGAACGGCCAATTCAGTCTGTCGAAGGCTTTTTCTGCATCCACAAACATAAGAGCGGCGGGTATCTGGTTGTGCCTTTGCAGGTACTCTATTATGTTCAACAGCTGTCTCACGTTGGTTTTCATCTGGCGTCCTTGTATAAATCCCCTTTGGTCCGGGTGTATTGTTTTTTGTAATACAGTCATTAGTCTATTGGCCAAAATTTTTGTGAAGATTTTGTAGTCTGTGTTTAGTAGTGAGATGGGCCTGTAGTTTGCGGGCTGTGTGTTGTCTTTCCCCTCCTTTGGGATTAATGAGATGTAGGCTGTTTTCCAGGATGGTGGGACCTGGCCTCCTTCTTGAATGTTGGCAAATAGCTTTCTGAGGGGTTCTAGCATCTCATCCTGTAGATGCTTGTAGTAGGTCGCTGTTATCCCATCCGTCCCGGGCGATTTTCCTGCTTTCAGTTGTGTGATCGCTGAGTGTATTTCCTCCTTTGTGATTAAGGCATTCAGGGCTTCTCTTTGTGTGTCGGTAATCGCCTGTATCTTTTCGTTTTGTAAGAACTCATCTATCTCTGTCTTGTATCTTATCCTCGGCATATAGTTTCGAGAAGAACTCTGTGAAGGCTTTCTTGATGGCTTTTTGTCGGAATTCTTCCTTGCCTTTGTATTCTATCTTTTCAATTATGTGAGATTTCTGTTTCTTTCTTATAATGTAGGCTAGCCAGCGGCCCGGTTTGTTGGCCTTGCAGAATGTCTTATGTTTTGCATATTGTATATTCCTTGCAACTTGGTCCGCCATCAACATGTCAAATTGCTTTCTTAAGATCTTGAGTCCTTCTTTGGTGACTTTGTCCTCTGGTCTTTTTATTAGTAGCCGCTCCATTTTGCTTATCTCATTTTCTAACTCTTTTCTTTTTTGTTCTTGTTGGCGACGGTGCCTGCTATTCATGGCTATGAGGATCCCTCGCATGTACACCTTGCTGCCTTCCCAGATCTGTTCTATCGGTGTTTCGTTGTTCATATTTGTGTTGAAGAATTCCTTCATAGATTTTTTGCATTCCGCCACCTTGTCTTCGTGTCTAAACAGGTTTTCATTGATTCTCCAGGACCTCCTCTGTTTCGGGCTGTGTCTTAGTTCCATCCTCACAGGGTTGTGGTCTGTCAGTGCTTTGGGTAGGATTTTCACCGCATTTAGACGAGTTAGCAAGTCGCTAGAAGTTAATATAAAGTCAATTCTGGAGAAGGATTGATGTCTGCCAGAGAAGAAGGTGAATTCTTGTTCTTTGCCGTGCCTTTTCCTCCATACATCTGTCAGTTCGAGGTCGTCCTTCATGTCGAAGAAGGATTTAGGCAACTTGGAGTGTTTTTGTGGGTTCGGTGCAGTTCTTTTTTTGTCTAGAGCAGTCTCTATGACCCCGTTCCAGTCGCCCATGATGATGTAGCATCTGTAGTTAAGTTGTGTTATTTTCTTGTGTAGCTTTTTGTAGAATTTGCCTTGCTGCTGATTTGGTGCATATACGCCCATTACTAGAATCTTCTTGTCCTCTTGTGTTATTTCAATTGCCAGGTATCTACCTTGGGGGTCGGACTCTATTAGCTTAGCCATTACATGTTTCTTTACGTATATAACAATCCCATTCTTTTTTCTTGGCGCCGCTGCCACAAATTGCGCACCTAGTTTGTAGCTGATCAGATATTTCTGGTCTGCTGCTCTGATGTGTGTTTCTTGTAGGCAAATTATGTCGTTTCCTCCTTGAAACAGATAATGAAATATCTTCCTCCTTTTCTGTGGGGAATTTAGTCCGTTGACGTTCCATGTCAAGTATTTAGTCATCATTGTCGGTTTCAGGATACTCTTCCGAGACCGCTTCCATTCTATCTCCTGTGGTGTTCTTTGGTCTCGTTCCCATGGTATCCGAGTTTGTGTTCGAGTTGCATATAGGGATCGTGTCGTGCTGCTCTGTGCGTTTGGTGATGGATCTTGTTATCCTGCCCTCTGCAGTCTGTCTTATTCCCTTGTTGTTGTTGTTGCTTCCTGTTCTCTGTGTTGTCGTGTCTCGAGTTGATCCTTTCCTTTCTCGTGTTCTTGCGTCGGTCTGTCGGTCTGGTGGATTTTCTGCGTCTTCTCTCGTGGTGTATTGGGGTCCCTCCGGCATCAGCTCCTTTTCCAGGAATTCTCTGGCTTGTTGGACCGAGTTCAGTTGGTGTCTTTTATTTTTGTAGTAGAATGTCATCCCCGTGGGGGTTTCCCATCTGTATCGCAAGGCACGTGATCTCAGTTCGTCGACCAGGAACTTATATTCCTTTCTGTCTCGCAGCATCGTCTGGGGGATCTCTTTCAGTACTTTCACTTCTTGCCCCTGTATGTATAAACTCTTGTTGTAAGATGTGGCTGAGATGAGGTTTCGGAATCCCTGCATCACAAAGTGGATGACCACGTCCCTTGGTTGGTGCCTGTTTGTTGTCGTCCGTGCGCCCACTCTGTTGATTCTGTCGATTTGCCCTTCGATAGCTGAGGTTGGCTTTCCCAGAAATGCTGCCAGGGCCTCTATAAAGGTTCCGGCCAGGGCCCCTTGGGTTTCGTCTGATGTCTCTTTCAGGCCTCTAAACCTGATTGCAGTCACCAGTTGCCAGTACTGTATCATGGAGGATTGGTCTTGGGCCACCCCTCTCATCTCTGCTATCTCTGTTCTCTGGCCTTCTACTTGCTTCTCCACTTTCTCCATCCGCTTGTCCACCTTCTCCCTGATTTCCTGGAAGTTTTTCTCCATTTCCTCCCCTACTTCCTTGTAGTGTGCTTGCATTGCCTCCTTCATTTGCTCCAAATCTGCAGCTATCGCCTTGCGTTGCTCCTCCCATTTCCTCTCTAGCTCTCTACCTTGTTCTTGCAGCATTTGTTTTGTATCGTTGTGTCTTTTCTCCATCTGTGTGCCCATTTCCACCAACCTTTTATCCATTCCATCCATCCTTTCAACCAGCATTTCTATTACCTCTTGTAATTTTTGTATCATGTGTGCTGTTGGGTTGGCCTGTGGGGGTGTATGGTTCTGGGTGCCTGCATTTGGATGGGAGGGTGTGGGGATGGGTAGAGTAGTTCCTGATGGTTTAGTACGCTGGGCTGGGGTGGATACAACTCCCTTCGTTTGTGTCAGTGTGGTCTGCTTGGAGGCCATTTTGAGGTTATCCTCCTGTTGTCCTGGCACTGTTTTGGGTCCCAATTTGGATCAAATTGGGCGCTAGGTCGTGATCTGTTGTTGGTCCGGTGGTCTAGCCTTTCGAGGGGGGAGGCTTCAGGGTTTAGGCAGTGTAGGGGTAGGGGCCTGTGTTCTGGCAGTTTTATGTTCAGGGAGCCAGAGAACCAGTTCAGTGCTTTTGCCTTGGTTTCCTCTTCACTCCCCTCTGCCAGTCTATTTCTTCTCTTTATTCCTTTCTGGGTCCTTCTTTCCCCTCTTTCTCTGCCTTCTTGCCCAGGTCACTTCCTCCCTTCTTCTGTCAGCCTGTGTTTATTGCTCCCCTCTACTTTGCCCTTATTGCTCACCGGGTTGCTTTCCAGCTTTCTTCTTCCCTGCCGTCCGTTGTGGGGGGGGGAACAGTGTCTCTGCAAGGTTTTCCCCCTCCCTTCTTTCCCCCTTTGCTTCGTAGCCTCCTCTCACCTGGTCTGTCTTCTCCTGCTCCACCCGCCCGGCTCCTTGCCGCCTCTGTTACCTTTCTTGGGGGCCTGGGGGGGGTCTTCTGAGGGTCCTGTGAAGGCCTCCTCCTCCCGCTGCTAGCTTCACTCTGTGGTCAGCGTCCCGCAGCGCGCAGTTCCACCCCCGCCGGTCTCACCGTTTTGCGTTGTCTTCTCCCGACGCTGCTTGCCGTCCTTTCCTTGTGTCAGCTGGCTCTCCTCCGCTGCGGCTGGGCGGCTTTGCAGCTTCCTCAGGCCTCCAGCTGGGTAAGTCCCGGGTTCTTCTTCCCTCGTCCCGCTTCTTCCTGGTCGCCTCTCGCTCCCGTCTCCTTCTTCGCTGCTTCCTCGGTCTTCTCTCCTCGCTCCTATTGTTTCCGCCCTCGTGTCGTCTTCTTCCCGCCCTCGTGCCGTCTTCTTCCTGCCACAATTGTTAAGTGAATCATTACAGTTGTTAAGTTAGAAACACAGTTATTAAGTGAATCTGGCTTCCCCTTTAGCTTTGCAAGGTCAGAATATCCCATAAGGTGGATCACATGATTCCAGGACACGGCAACCATGATAAATATGAACCAGTTGCCAGGCATCCAAACTTTGATCACGTGACCATGGAGGTGCTACAACGGTTGTAAGTGTGAAAAACGGTCATGAATCACTTTTTTCCAGTGCCATTGTAACTTTGAATGGTCACTAAATGAATGGTTGTAAGTCAAGGACTACCTGTATATCAGCATTGTTTGCAGCAGCAAATGGCTGGTTCTAACAACATTTCATCACCAATGGACTCACCATGTATTAACAGTGGAATTGCACTCTTTATCTGCAACATCCCTGTTAATACCACTTTACAATGCCTTGGTAAGGCCACACTTGGAATATTGCATCCAGTTTTGGTCACCAACTCACCATGATGTAAAAAAGATGTTGAGACTCTAGTAAGAGTACAAAGATGATTAGGGGACTGGAGGCTAAAACATATAAGGAACGGTTGCTGGAATTGGGTATATCTAGTTTAATGAAGAGAAGGACGAGGGGTGACATGATAGCAGTGTTCCAATATTTCAGGGGCTGCCACAGAGAAGAGGGAGTCAAGCTATTCTCCAAAGCGCCTGAAGGCAGGACAAGAAGCAACGGATGGAAACTCATCAAGGAGAGAAGCAACCTAGAATTAAGGAGAAACTTCCTGACAGTTAGAACAATTAATCAGTGGAACAACCTGCCTCCAGAAGTTGTGGATGCTCCAATGCTGGAGGTTTTAAAGAAGAGACTGGACAACCATTTGTCTGAGATGGTATAGGGTTTCCTGCCTGAACAGGGGGTTGGACTAGAAGACCTCCAAGGTCCCTTCCAACTCTGTTAAATCGAGAGAAGAAATACGTCCAGAAGTAGTATTAGCTTTGTTTTATCTTCTTCTGCATCCATGGAAATGCAGTGAAGTATACTTTGGAACAATCTTCTCCCTGGATCAAACACAAAGAACTCTTACTTTCTACCTGCAGCCAAAACGCTGTTCACACCAGTGATCAGGGGCCCTGATGACAAGGTGCTCCAACTATTCCTTGGACTGTTTATTATTATTATTATTATTATTATTATTATTATTTTCTCCGTTCCTTTTTAATGAAGAATTATTAGATTTAGATCAGAACTGTTCAATCTAGGAGTGCAATTGGCAGGGCAAAAAAATGAAAACAGTTTGGGTTTAGTTTTCTACCTCTCCATCCTACGAGGGAGATGGGCAGTTAAGAAGTTTGATATATAAATAAATGAAAAGCAGCGAGAAGGAACCCAGTTCCACCGGAGGGTGGAGGATGAGGGAGGGACCGGCAGAGAATGAGGAGGAGTCCTAAATGCTTGATCCTGGCTGCTTTCTGCATCCTCTCATCATGCCAGCCACTGTGGGATCTGTAGGACTGAGATTTTCTGGATTTAGAAGTTATTGGGAGACAGGAGGGAGGATCTGATGCTGTACAAGTAGTCCCTGATTTACAACCACAACTGAGCCCCAAGTTTCTGTTATTAAGTGAGACATTTGTTAAGTGAACTTTGCCTCATTTTACCACCTTCCTTGCCATGGTTGTTAAGCGAATCACTGCAGCTGTTTAGTTAATAATGCGGTTGTTAAGTGAAAATGGCACCCCATTGACTTTGCTTGTCAGAAGGTCGCAAAAGTGGATCACATGACCCCGGGACACTGCAACCGTCATAAATATGAGTCAGCTGCCAAACACCTGAATTTTGATCACGTGACCGTGGGGATGCTGCAGCGGTCGTAAGTGTGAAAAACGCTTATAAGTCACTTTTTTTCAGCGCCATTGCAGCTTCGGATGGTCACTAGATGAACTCTTGCAAGTCGAGGACTTCCTGTATCTTCTTCTATGAAATGAAGGGGTATATTCAGTGCATTAAGGGGGGAGCGGGGGATTATTGAAGACGATGAGAAAATCAGCCTGGGGAATCAGAGAAACAGCAAAGGCAAGTGATTCTTTTTTTTTTCCCCTTTTGCATGGATTCCAATAGAATTACTATATAAACGAGTAGAAACTCATAAAAGGATGGTGGTTAACAGAAGCTTTCAAGGAGCCTACAAGGAAGTTCTCACACTCAGGTGAGGTACATAAAATACCTGAAACTGTAAATCAGGGGTTCTCAACCGTGGCAACTTTAAGACTTGTGGACTTCAACTCCCAGAATTCCTCAGCCAGCAAAGCTGGCTGAGGAATTCTGGGAGTTGAAGTCCACAAGTCTTAAAGTTGCCAAGGTTGAGAACCCCTGCTGTAAATCATGGCATCATTTAATAATGTTATTAAGAAAGTGTTGGAGAAGGAATTTAAGTTCTGGATATATTTTATTATTATTATTATTATTATTATTATTATTATTATTATTATTATTATTATTATTATTATTATTATTATTATTATTATTATTAAAAAATACTTGTACCCACATCAGAAGAGAAAAATCTATTTTCCATTTATTTTCTTGCCCAGTCTTTCTTGCTCTCTCCAGGGAATTGTCTTCAAAGAAGTACTTAGTGATCTAAAGAGCAATGTTAGGGAACATCAGTGTTCAGTAATGATGCTGACATCTTGAATGTCCTTAACTTATCTGACACTCAAACACCTCATCTACTCTCTCTTCCTTCATAACATACCTTTGCCATGCTATGTTTGGTGATTCAACCATCATATGATAACACTTTTTTATTTGGATGAACGATGCTTGCAAAGATGCAAGGATTCTTTGTTTGTGATTATTCTATTGTTAATTACCCTAAGGTTTTTGATAAAATGGAAACCAGGTTCGCCTGGTGCGTCAGTTGCGGCCCTATTTGGACCGGGAGTCACTCCTCACAGTCATCCATGCCATTTTCACCTCGAGATTCGACTACTGTAATGCTCTCTACATGGGGCAACCTTTGAAGAATGTCCGGAGACTGCAGGTGGTTCAGAATGCGGCCGCGCGAGCCGTCTTGGGTCTCCCAAGACATGCTCATATCACTCCAGCCCTCCGTGAGCTGCACTGGCTGCCAATTGGTCTCCGTACACAATTCAAAGTGTTGGTTATGATCTATAAAGCCCTATATGGCAATGGGCCAGGATACTTGCAGGACCGTCTTCTGCCTCATGAATCCCAGGGACCGATTAGGGCACACAGGGTTGGCCTCCTACGGGTCCCGTTTGTTAGACAGTGCCGTCTGGCGGGACCTAGGGCTAGGGCCTTCTCTGTTGCTGCCCCAGCCCTCTGGAACCAACTTCCCTCAGAGGTTCATACTGCTCCCTCCCTCCTAGCTTTCCAAAAATTTTTAAAAACACATCTATGCAGACAGGCTTGGGGCGTGTGAGCTGCGCTCTGCCCCTGGCCTTTGATTGGGAGTGTATGTTGTATGAGTGAGTATAGTTTTATATTGTAGTATTATTTTATATGACTTATATATTTTGTACTTGTATTTCTGTTGTGAGCCGCCCTGAGTCTGGGGAGAAGGGCGGCATATAAGTCAAAATAAAGATAAAGATATATAAAAATTAATAAATATAGTGTCCCAGGACTATTACCTACCAAAGCCTCAGTATTCTTTCTATAGAGAGTTATATCATAAAGAAACTCTATTTTAAGTTCTATTATTTAAAATAAACTGTATCCTAAGAAACAGAGGTATCACATGTATTGTAGACAAATCATAAATTGTTTATGGAAGAATCCTCTATTGTCTGCATAGTGTTAAGGTAATAATAGTCCCTAGGTAATTAGTTGAACCACTAGAGACTTGAGTGAAATGTTACCCATTTACCAGCAGATGGTGATCTTCACTTGGAGACGATGGATACAGGCTGTGCTTCCTTAAAAAACCCAAACACCATACACTGGGCATTTAACATTCTCTATAATTTGAAATAAAATAATTGTATAATGTCTTATATATTTATAACACTATAAGAACCAGCATGTTGTCTGCATTGGTACCCAGATATTGGTTACAACAAATAATGTGCAAAAAATGAAGAAGCATGTGCTGGGAGGAATTCCCCCGTTCGGCTTTTCCAGCTGGGATTCTCCTTGACTGCGTAGCGCAGAAGAAATAGATCGTGAAGCCAGCTACCAGAAAGAGAGATTTAATCACGGAGATCAAAGTTGAATGACAATTCAGCATGAATCCCCGGCTAGCTAGACAGAGTGGTCTTCAAACATGAGTTTTTATACCCTTTCATGGTTTCCAAACTTGTCATTTTTGATTGGTGAGTTCGAATCTGTCTTCCCTGATTTGCTGGTCAGTGACTATTGTTGGGCAAATTTCTTTCCTAATCCTGCCTAAAAGGTGTTAATTACTTTATTGTCGTGTATTTATTAATCCTAATTGCTGCCAGCCAGTTCTCCATTCAGTGTGTGTTAAGTGTTTGCCATCCAGCCTCAGGCTGCTGCTGAATCAGGTTAGTTCGTGTTGGTTTTTTTTCCAGTGTTTGCCCGGTCATTCCCTCATTGGGGTGGGGAGGGGGCATCCAGCTCTTATCAATTCCCCCATTTTGGGCTATCACTGGTGTACCAGTGATTAGCCCAACTGGTTCATATATACCAGCGGTTCTCAACCTTTTCCGGGGCTCGACCCCGGCCCGCATCATGCATCACGCATGCGCGGCGCAACGGGAGCACATCGCGCATGCGCGGTGCGACGGCCCACATCACGATAGGGGGAAAAATGGCTGGCCAAAAAAAATGGCTGACAAAAAAAAATGGCGGACTGTGGTGCTTGGCGACCCCCGTGAAATGGTCGTTCGACCCCAAATGGGGTCGCGACCCACAGGTTGAGAACCGCTGATATATACGGTAGTGGTGATCAATTTGGCACATCATGAGAGAGGTTTTATTGCTCTGTTCTTTGCCTCTGATGAGAGTTGTGCAGATCTTTAGGCACTTTAACCCTCAAGGAATTGATTGGCATAGGCAACAAAGGAGGGCTCCACCTACTATGACTGTGATTACGCTAGCAATGAGAATTTTCAACCAATGGAAGTCTGGTAACCATGAGGAGAGCCAGGAAAGGTCCCAGGATGATTGGTTGTGTCCAATGTTCTGTGCTAGTTCTTTTAAATGTTTGATATCTTGTTCAATTAGCCCAGATTGGTCGGATAGGTTAAAACAGCAGAGCCCATGGAATTCTTCACAGCCATGATTGTGCCTTAACAATAAGTAGTCAATAGCTGCTCTATTCTCAAGGGTTGCTTCTCTGACTTGCCTTAATTCTTTATTCAAGGCATCTAGAGCATGGGAGGTGGTGTTTAGACTTTTAGCTAGGGTTGTTTATATTCCTTGAGTTCCGTGCTGCAAGCCCTGGCACTCCCACTAGAGAGACAGCCAATGCAATATATTCAGCTTTGGTGAGGAGGGAGGCCTTTGAGTCACAGTCAGGAGGTAACGTGTGGAAGCTTCTCGTTTGCTGCTTTTGCAGGGAGGGCATTAGCATGGTTAGTCCCCCTGACGTGCAAGGGCCCCCTGTGGAGTTTGCTGGCAGGTAGGAATAAGCTTTTAGGCCACACAGCAGAAACCATCCTATAGGAAGTTTCACACAGCCGTATGAAAAGGTGATGGCCCTGGTGTTGTTGCAGGCCAGTTCAGTGTTAGTGAGGTTGTAGCAGCTGGAGATCTTAGGTATGTGGCATCCGGTCAGTGTGAAGCATGTAGCTGCTTGAGTTACAGTTGCCACTTGCAATATATACATGCTGCTGTCTTTTATGTTTGTACTGGTCCCCCAATCAAAAATATTGTAGTATGAGGCTGTCAGTGGATGTTCTCTTATCTTAGTGTCATTAGTGATGGCTTTTGGTGCTATTGCTACTCCCATCAGGCATGTGGTTAAGATGTCTTTTACTGATCTACCCCCAGCCAGGCAAAAATCTGTGGTGTTTAGCACTTCTCTTGCTAAATACTCCCATGCATTCCCCTTTTCTGGAAATAATTTTGGTTCCATGAACCCAGAGGTACATTTCAAATACAAAAATACAATACAAATAGTATACAGGATTTTAACAAAGATGAACTTAATTCCCTCCCCCATTTGTTTCAGTTTCAAAAAGTGTCTTTAGCACCCACTCTTCAGTTTCTGGGTTTTTCTTGAGCCTCAGGGGTGGAACCTTTGGTGTTGCCTCAGGTATAATGCTGTGGTCTACGACTGCTAGTCTGATGTGCGTCCAGTGGATGCAGGCATTCCTTTCAGCTACTTTGATTGCTGTCTGGGTGGTTAGCAGAACTTGAAAGGGCCCACTCCACTTTGGTTGTAGTGGTGACTTGCGGCTGTATGATTTTATCCAAATCCAGTCCCCTGGTTCAAAACGATGTAGGTTTTCTTCTAGTGGTAAGGTCTGTGTAAGGGCACTTTGCTTCCATAGTTCTCTGAGCCTCTGGTGTAGAGCAGTAAGATAGGATGATAAGATTACCTCCCCTTTTTCTAAACAGAGGGATTGGGGGTCTAGGCCTTTGAGTGTGTCAGGTGGTCGACCAAACAATAATTCAAAGGGGGAGATGCCTATGTCTCGCCTTGGCCAGGTTCTAAGTTGGAACAAGGCTATGGGTAGTGCTTGGGGCCAGGGCAGGTGGGTCTCCTGACAGAGTTTGCCTATGAGAGTCTTTAATTCTCTATTCTGTCTCTCTAACACCCCCCCCCAAGGAACTGGGGTGTCCCGGTATATGTAGGTCTTGTTTAATGCCCAATGCTTGGAGGACATGCGTGATTACCTGCGACACAAAGTGTGTGCCCCTGTCCATGTCTAAAACACTTGGGACTCCAAACCTGGGCACAAGTTCTTTTAATAGGTGCCTTGCAGTCTCCAGGGCAGTGGCGTGGTGGCATGGGTAAGCCTCCACCCAGTGGGTAAGGTGGTCTCTGCAGACTAGCACGTATTGGTAACCATTGTTCCTAGGGAGCTGAATGTAATCTAGCTGGAGTTTTTCAAAGGGGCATTGGGCCCATGGTCTCCCCCTGTATGTGTTGCCTTTCTTGAGGAAGCATTGTTTGCTTGGCCTATTTGGCATGTCTTGGCTATCCGAGTGGTTTCACTGTAGATCCCTGGGGCATACCACACTCTCCTTATGGCATCTACTATTGCCTGTGTCCCACAGCGTCTTTTAGAGTGTAACTGCTGACAGATTAGCCGTAGCAGATGTCTGGGGGCTATGGGTCTCCCATCCGGGACCCACCAAAATCCTTCTCTATATATTGCCTCGCATTTCTCTTCCCACATTTTTATTTCCCCAGGTTCTAACAGATCTTGGTATTGTACTGCTCATCCTAATTGTAATGTAGGGAGAGTGGTGAATGCCTTCAGGGGTTAAGTGGCAGCCCACTTAGCCGTGACATCAGCAAATTGGTTTCCTTTTGTGACCCTAGAATCATCCTTTTGGTGTGCTCTACAATGGATGACTGCTAGGGATGAGGGTAGTCGGATAGCTTTCAATAGGTCAGATATGAGGTCCACATGAGCAATCGGCTGGCCAATGGATGTTAAAAAAACCCTCTGTTTCCAGAGAGCACCGGTCACATGGCAGACTCCAAAAACGTATCTAGAATCTGTATATATATTGGCAGACCGATTCTCGGCTACTTCGCATGCCTTTTTTAATGCAATAAGCTCGGCCGCTTGAGCACTGTAGCATGGAGGCAAGGGGGAAGCCCAGACTGACTCATGCAGGGAGACAACTGCAGCTCCTGTTACACGGGTCCCATCAAGAAGGTAGGAGGAGCTGTCAGTAAACAATTCTAGGTCTGTGTTTGGAAGGGGATCATCTGTTAAGTCAGGACGTGGTAGTTCAGTGTCTTGGACTAGGTGCAAGCAGTCATGTAATATTTCATCTGCTAGATTAATGGGCAATAATGTTGCCGGGTTGAGCATGTTGCAGCGTTCAAAGATAATGTTTTCCGAAGTGAATAGTTCTGCTTCGTATTGGGCCAGGCATTGTTGGATGAATGCCTGAGTCTGCGACTTTAAGAGTATTGCAAATACATCGTGGGGAACTCTTAAAATAAGGGGGTGTCCTAAAACCAGGTTCTTTGATAGTTTTAACTAGTTCTATGGTAGCAGCCACGACTCTTAGGCACGGAACGGCTTCTCTGGCTACAGGGTCCAATTCAGGGGTTCTCAACCTTGGCAACTTTAAGACTTGTGGACTTCAACTCCCAGAATTCCTCAGCCAGCATGGCTGAGGAATTCTGGGAGTTGAAGTCCACAAGTCTTAAAGTTGCCAAGGTTGAGAACCCCTGGTCTAATTGGACAGAGTAGTAGGCTACCGGTCTGAGTGTTGGACCAAATCTCTGCGCCAACACCCCTGAACCCACACCTTTATATTCGTGGACAAAAAGAAAAAAAAGCTTTCTGTAATTAGGGAGACCCAGAGCTGGGGCTGAGGCCAGGGTTTGCTTTATTTTTTTGAGGGTATTCGCCAATTCATCCATTCAATAGGATCTGGTTGATCCTTTGTGGTTAATTGGACTAAAGGTTTTGCCAATTCCCCGACAGCTGGAATCCACAGGCGGCAAAATCCCAAGACTTCTAATAGGGTGCGGACTTGGTGTTTCGTTTGTGGATGTTTCAGTTTTAGGATGGTCTCGACTCTCCCAGGTGCTAATTTCCTAATCCCGGGGGGGGGCAATAATATACCCTAAGTAAGACACCTCCTTTTTTAGGTATTGTAGGTTAAAAGGTGATGCTTTATGCCCCTTTTCTCCTAAACATTTCAACAGGTGGTAGGTATCTGCCCTACAATTTTCCTCAGTTTCAGAAGCTAATAGTAGATCATCCATGTATTGGATTAGGATGGATTTGCATGGTAGGAGAATGCAAGCAAGGTCTTCCTTTAATATTTGTGAAAATAGAGTGGGGGAATCTATGTAGCCCTGTGGCAGTCGAGTCCAGGCGTATTGTTGCTTATCCCACATGAAGGCAAAGAAGTATTGTGATGCAGGGTCCACAGGAATACTAAAGAAGGCTGCGCAGAGATCAACTACTGTAAAATGGGTGGCTGACGCCGGCACTTCTGTGACTATGGTAGCTGGGTTCAGCACTATTGGTGGTCTTGGTACCACGTGACTGTTCACAGCTCTCATATCGTGTACAAAGCGATAAATAAAGTTCCCTTCGCTGTCTAATTTGGGTTTTTGAACTGGTGTTGCAAGGGGAAGTGCATTTATACAGCACCCCTTGCTTTAGGTACACTGTTATCAGTTTTTGAATCGGCTTTATCACTTCTGGCTGTATTTTGTGCTGTGGGATGCATGGTGGTGGTCCTGCTTTCACTTGGATTGTAACTGGGGTAGCTGCTTTCAGCAATCCTACTTCGACAGGATCCACCCCCACAGAGAGGCCGGTAAGCTTCTGAGATCTATAGGCAGCTGGACCTCCTTTCCAGTTGAACATACCATAGTAAAATGTGCCAGTTTGACTGGGATAACTAAATGGAGCCCTTCTGTAGTGCATTTAATGGTGGCCCCAGTTTACAAAGCAAATCCCTACCCAGGAGGGACAGGGGGGATTGGGGACAAACAGTAAATGGGTGTTCCAAGGAGAAAGGGCCAACCTCTACCTTTAAGTTGTTTGTAAATTCAACTGGGATAAGTTTTTCCCCCACCCCCATTACATTATCCTTGGCCCCAGGCACTATTGAATCTTTAAAAGGTGCCATAGTGTGTGGGGAAAAATGCATGCGCAGCAAACTGCCGTGCTTCCCCCCCCCACAAACCTCATAACCTTTTGATACCCTTTGTCATAATGAAGCAGCCAGAAGGTCATCCACTTTTGACTTAATGCCTCACCTACCTAAATATACTTGTTACTTCCTATCTCTTCCTATAGATAATATGCTTAAGTTCCTTCCTATCTTTTCCTGCCTTTGTTAGTTCCTTCTCCTGTTTGCTTTTTACCTGGTCTTTGATCAGGTAATGTGTTACTAGAAAATAGTTGCTTATATGAAGGAATTTTTCAATGAAAAAACTTTATGTCAGCATCTAATGGTAAAGCCTATGTATGTAACAAGTATATAAGAAGCAATAAACTCAGAGTTTGTCAAGCTGTGTTCTGCAGCTTCAAACCTCTGCTCAAGACATGCCTGTGTCTTTTTCTTAGCGTCTTACATCTGGCCCCTGAACAGGGACAGCCCCCCATGCGAGGAAGCAACAGCCAACTTACTTACCAGCGTCTGGAATAGACCTCTAAGTGCACTTTCGTCCTATGGGACCCCTCAATGGTATGTATGGGTTGCAATCTATCTCAGCACCAGCAGAAACATGTACAGGAACTCAGACTCCTGTTACACAAATCAGGCATGAAAGCGCCTGAGGCAGACATAAGGAAGCTGATGGGTGAGGTAGGGAAACATTCCCCTTGATATCCTAAGCGCTGGATGCTTAGGTTACGAGATTGGGAAAAGATAGGGCATACTTTACATCTTGAATCTCGGGCTCCAGTACAGGTATTACATCAATGACATCAGTGCCATCAAGCAGTGGAAAAATTTGGCTCAGATGCTTCAGCAACAATTAACTACAAGCCCCACACCTGATTAGGATCAAGTAAAAACTGTGCCTTCGAAAGCATCTTTAATTAGATTTTCAGCTCCTTCTGAAGAGGCTAATTCTTTTGCCTCCTTACGGCCATCATACACCCCCTTAAGTAAAATATTAGAGGAACAATCTTGAAGTAGAAAATATATATATATGGGGAATCGTCAGAGGAATTTAAAGAAACAAATTAAATCAAAATGTACTCTTCTGCAATGTGTTTTGAAGAATTGGGATGTTTTGAAACTTCAAGTAGCTGTTAAGTTTAACCCTGACAGACAATGTCTGGTAGTGCTTTGTGTTGATGTGTAGAAGTATAAATAATATTTAACAAGACAATATTGAAAAACTTTGTAAACCTCCGGTTGGCTAGTTTATCTGATAACAACTAAAGCCACGGAAGAAAAAGAAAAGAAAATTCAAAGAAATGAAAGCAAGTTTTTTTTCTTCCTTTTTTACCCCTTTAATCTGGCTCTATTCAATTCCCCTTTGTCAGAGGTGAGGAGAAGAGGCTGCTACATTTCCCTCACCCTTCACACCTTCAATATTCCTTTTAGTCTTTTCCCAATGTCTTTTGAAGTTGCTGGGATAAATTGGAAGTAACCAATTCAGTCGAGATGACAGGGACTTGTCTTGATCCCGTTGTGTGGGAGGAGTTTGACCCGGTAGCACCTGATGAAGTCGACAAGGCCATTGGAGCTGTGAGCTCCGCCACCTGTTTATTGGACCCGTGCCCCTCCTGGCTGGTTTTGGCCAGCAGGGAGGTGACGCGGGGCTGGGTTCAGGAGATTGTCAACGCTTCTTTGAGGGAGGGGTCCTTTCCGGCTCCTGCAAGGAGGCAATTGTGCGCCCCCTCCTCAAGAAGCCTTCCCTGGACCCAGCTGTTTTAAACAACTACCCTCCTGTCTCCAATCTTCCCTTTATAGGGAAGGTTGTTGAGAAGGTGGTGTCACTCCAGCTCCAACGGTCCTTGGATGAGGCCGATTATCTGGGCCCTCAACAGTCAGGATTCAGGCTCGGCTACTCCACGGAAACTGCTTTGATCGCGCTGACGGATGATCTCTGGCGGGCCCGGGATAAGGGATTATCCACTATCCTGGTGCTACTTGACCTCTCAGCAGCTTTCGATACCATTGACCATGGTATCCTTCTGCACCGACTGGAGGGGTTGGGGGTTGGGGGCACTGTTTTGCGGTGGTTCACCTCCTACCTCACTGGTCGGTCGCAGTCAGTGTTGGCAGGGGGTCAGAGGTCGACCCCTAGGTTCCTCCCTTGTGGGGTCCCTCAGGGATCGGTCCTCTCCCCTCTGCTGTTTAATATCTACATGAAACTGCTGGGTGAGATCATCCAACAACACGGGGTGAGATATCATCAGTATGCTGATGATACCCAGCTTTACATCTCCACCCCGTGTCATTTCAGTGAAGCAGCGGAAGTGATGTGCCGATGTCTGGAGGCTGTTAGGGTTTGGATGGGTGCTAACAGGCTCAAACTCAACCCCGACAAGACGGAGTGGCTATGGGTTCTTCCTCCCAAAGATATTTCAATCTATCCCTCCATTAGCCTGGGGGGGAGCTTTTGACCCCCTCGGAGAAGGTCCGCAACTTGGGCGTCCTCCTCGATCCACAGCTAAATTTGGAACATCATCTTTCGGCTGTGGCGAGGAGGACATTTGCCCAGGTTCGCCTGGTGCACCAGTTGCGGCCCTATTTGGACCGGGAGTCTCTTCTCACAGTCACTCATGCTCTTATCACCTCGAGGTTCGATTACTGCAATGCTCTCTACATGGGGCTACCTTTGAAAAATGTTCGGAGACTTCAGGTAATGCAGAATGCAGCCGCGCGAGCAGTGTTGGGCTTGCCTAGAAATGCCCACATTTCGGCATCACTCCGCGAGCTGCATTGGCTGCCAATTGGTCTCCGAACCCAATTCAAAGTGTTGGTTATGACCTATAAAGCCCTACATGGCATCGGACCAGGTTATTTACGGGACCGTCTGCTGCCTCATGAATCCCAGCGGCCGGTTAGGGCCCACAGAGTGGGCCTTCTCCAGGTCCCGTCAGCCAGACAGTGTCGCCTGGCGGGGCCTAGGGGAAGAGCCTTCTCTGTTGCGGCCCCGGCCCTCTGGAACCAACTTCCCCCAGAGATCCGTGTCACCCCCACCCTCTCCGCCTTTCGTAAATTGCTTAAAACACACTTTTGCCGGCAGGCCTGGGGCAGCTAACACCTTGCCCCTAGCCAGTGTATGTTTGTGGAATGATTGGTTTCTTTTTTTAATTAAGGGTTTTTATATTTATGTATATAATGTAATTTCTATCATGTTGTGAGCCGCCCTGAGTTCTCCGGAATAGGGCGGCATAGAAATTAAATAAATAAATAAATAAATAAATAAATAAATAAATAAATAAATAAATAAATGTTCCCCTCCTTTTTAATTAAAAGGGGAGGCCTGTTTTAGCCTCAAACCCCAAATTGATGTGTGTGTGTTTTGTTTATGTATATGTGTGCCACCCAGAACATTACGCTTGGGCTTGGAATGGTAAGAAAAATAGGAGATGGTTAAAAACCACATGTTTGGTTGGAATCATCTCATGATTTTTCTCGCTTCTTGCAGGACAAGCCATATGTCTAAATAAATGTTGTTTTAATAGTATTTGTGTATATATGTTTGTTTGTGTTGTTCTGTGTTATTTCCAAGACTTGGAAGAGGGTCAAAACCCTCTCTGATAACATCACACAAAAAGGCCTTATTTAAAAATAAATGGTTTGCCTGGAGAAAATATGAAATGAAATATTTGTATGTGGAATTGTTTATGCAAGCAGTTAGAATAAAAGTGAATAAATTAATTTGTTGATACCTAAGTGTGTGTGTTAGCCTTCAAACCCTATCCTCCACCCACTCCCTCCCAGGCTGTGAAAGAAATAGTAAACTGCAGATTTTATTGTAAAAATAAATTGAAAAGTAATAGTAAGTGTTTGCATGAGAAGAGTCCCATGGAGAATGTGTGAGAGAATTTATGGAAAATGCATGTGAAGGAGAGAAAACTATTTTTAGTGGTGAGAAGTTTGTAACAAAAATGTTTTCCTGTCTCTTGTTTTTCAACTGGCTGTTTTGCTTTAAGAGCAAGAGAGACTGAAAGAAAGAAGGGGGGGAACTGTTCATTTTAAACTTTTTTTCCTCTCTGCTTAGAATTCTGGTTTGTGAATGGAGATGAAATTTAATGCCTATTCTTGCAGTTTCAGATTAGAAAATTTTTACTCGAAAGAAGAGACAGTAATTGTTGGACAATTTTTTGGGGGGGAGAAAGTGTTGAGATTAAATTGTTTAGTTAGACCTATATATCTATCAACCAAAAGAAATGGCTCTGAATTGTTTTGCTTAAGATTTGTAAATGTTTAACATACTTAATCGAAATTTGTGTCCATCTAAATGGTATTTGATTAACTTGGAATTTGACTTATTGACCAAAGGAAAACAACCTGGAGATCTCATTGTAGTTCCACTTGCAACATTTACCACAGCTGAGCAAATTAAGTAGTTGAGTACTCAATTTGTGGACAGAATTCCATATAAAAATTGTCACTTAACACTTTTGATATTTCTTACTAGTAAGCTACTATCAGGAGTATTAGCTGTGTTAGAAGCGCAAAAAGAATATTGTATTGAATGGCTTTACTTATCCCATCCCAAAATGTTTTATCTTTTACCCAGGCTGTTGCTGAAGTAACCTTAGGACACAATCGAGCTTGTCCTTGAAATGGGACTGATTTAATTAATATTGTTCTTCCTATCCCAAAATTTGATTTTCAATTTTATCTCTTCAGTGCTCTTTAACTGACTATATAGGCTGTATTTCATATCATCTGCCTACACTGCAGTGCAATCCTCACCACAACAGAATTATCTGCTGAGCTTTCCACACCTTTTCTCAACAGACTTTTAACTTAATCCCTGACTCTCATTATATGTGCCAACTTATTTTTAATTTTCCAGGTGCTTACATCACGCCCAGGATCGACCCCAATCTTATGGCTTTGTTTTTAACTTTACAGCAGCTATCCTTTGTTTCTCACATATGTATCGGTTCTTTAAGGACTGCCTTCACAAACAAATAAAAAGGAGGGATCAAGGGTACCTAATTTGGCATGGATAACTCGTCAAGCCAATAAAGTCCTAATAACTTTAAATCAGCTAAATATTTCTTTTAAAAAAACTACTGCCTACCAGCATAACTTTCAGCAGAAAGCTGTGCTCCCTAATCCATTGGTATGTTATCGGCAATTGCTTGATAAAACCTGGTTAGGTCCAATTCCCTTACTAACTTGGGAGCGAGGTTATGCTGCTGTGCTTGCTCCTACAGGCCCACTCTGGATTCCAGCCCGGTTTGTGTGACCAGCCAAAGATGTCATGGCATCAAGTCCAGAACCCAATACTGGAAATGAAGCAGGTGACTCTTCAGATAGCACAACATCCCTTTCGCTCTTGCCATTGCAGTTGACCTGGGGCGATGTGAAAAACCTAACATCCAAAGCACAGATGGTTTTGTGGCAACAGGGAAAAGAACCTACACCAGAGAATTTATGCACTGCCATATTTGTGGTTTTGACTGCAAATTCCTCAGTCATTCTTTGCCTCTCTTTCCTTCTTAATTGCTGTGTGGGGGCTCAAGCTCTCCCACCTCATCCTTTAGAATCACGGATGAAATATAATATTTGGGTGCAATTAGCTAATGTCACACAAGTGACAGACTTTTGTATTTCTGAATCATATGATATGGAAAATCTACTGTCTACCTGTCTTATACCTTTGTGTGTTCCAGCTTCAGTTTTAAAAAAATTATACTGGTTTAAGCAATTTTCTATCAGACAATGAATTTCATTATGCAACTATGTCAAACTGGGGTCATGCCTCTTATATGTTACCCCTTGGTGCTATTGTTTTGCATACACCAATTGTAGCTGTGCCTACAAATCTTACTTGTGCAAAAATTGTCAATTGTACTACTTCACCTAAAAAACTTTATTGTATACATATCAGTCAAAGAATTTTAAATTGTATCTCCTTTCAAGAGGTATCCTTTAATTATGCACATATATGGTTATTCATGTCTTTTTTTCCTCTACTTTCAATTTTCCATACTAAACTACCATTAACTTACCTCAGGAACAAGTTATGTTTTGTATAAACAAATGCAAAGTTATATGTCCCTGACTAAGACCCACTAACTACTCCAGCTTAGGATAATGTTCTCACTAATAAAATAGAGAAGAGTGAGATGTGGGGAAAAATGCATGCGCAGCAAACTGCCGTGCTTCCCCCCCCACAAACCTCATAACCTTTTGATACCCTTTGTCCTAATGAAGCAGCCAGAAGGTCATCCACTTTTGACTTAATGCCTCACCTACCTAAATATGCTTAAGTTCCTTCCTATCTCTTCTTGTAGATAATATGCTTAAGTTCCTTCCTATCTCTTCCTGCCTTTGTTAGTTCCTTCTCCTGTTTGCTCTTTACCTGGTCTTTGATCAGGTAATGTGTTACTAGAAAACTTTATGTCAGCATCTAATGGTAAAGCCTATGTATGTAACAAGTATATAAGAAGCAATAAACTCAAGAGTTTGTCAAGTTGTGTCCTGCAGCTTCAAACCTCTGCTCAAGACATGCCTGTGTCTTTTTCTTAGCGTCTTACAGTAGTGATAAGAGAGGAGGTGGCTCCGGTGTCAATGAGACATTCATACACCTTTCCCCCTATAGTTATCGTTAAAAGGGGTTCTCCATCAGGGCCGTCCTTTAAGTGAATAGCTAGCCCATGAAACGTGGCTTTATAATTGCTTTCTAGTCAAGATCGGTCGCGCTCCTGTTGTTCCCATCAGGGCAAATTTTGGTCCCTATCCTCATTCTGATGATGGATGGTTCCCTTGGAAAGGTGGGTCTTGGTTGGCGATGTTGATTCCAGGTCTCCCTGTTCCGACCCTTCCTGCAATATCTACTAGTATGTCCCTCCTTCCCACAATGGAAGCAATGCCAGCAGAAAGTTTTTTCTTCAAACTCGCATTGGTGGCATTTTATTCTTCCCGGGGTGGGTTTGTGGTTCCTTCTCCCATTATCCCTATTTATCATTGCAAAAGCTTGCAAGTCCTCCCTCCTTTCCATTCTGTGCCTCTTTTCTCTCTCTCTCTCTCTCATTCTGCTTCCTTCCTTTCTTTCTTTTCTTCTGCTAATTTTTCCCTCTGGTCAAATACAAAGTTTGTGATCCTGTGCAACTCCGAGATGTCTAAGGTTGACCAGTTAGAGACTATCTTATGGAAATGCCCCCGGATATCGTTCGTGGATTGATTAACAAAAGCGGCGGCAAGAATGTTTTTGTCTTTCTGGCAGCCTATGTCTAAATGAGTGCACGGGGTTCCGGCTTCCAAGAGATGGACCCAGAAGGCATCTGAGGTTTCCTTATCCCTCTGCATTGTCTTTTGAAATTCAGCCCAATTGAGGGGCTTTTTCCCTATTTCCTGGACGGCTTCCATTAAATTAATTTTTGCCCTTGTATAGTCATCCCAGTGGTTCTGATTGTTATAATCCCAATCTGGACAGTCGAGAGCCAGGCAACCCTAGAGGGGGCTACTTGCCCAAGCGTGTTTATTATAGGATGCCTGGCTATCTCTTCCGTTTTTTTCAAAAAGTTTCATCAGCTCGTCTTTGGTTAAAAACACATGTAGTAGTTGGGTCATGTCTGCCCATGATGGACTGTGGGTATCCACAATAGATTTTATAGTTTCTATGACCAACTGGAGGTCCGCTCGGAAGGTGGGAGTGTCCTTCTTCCAAACAACCAAGTCAGACGGGGAGAAGGGGGTGTGGTTTAAAACATGTTCAGTCTGGCCCCTCGGTTGCCCAGATATGGGCCTGTTCAATAGGGGGGCCATGAAGGTTGGTTCAGGGTTATCTAAGAGGAGCTGGGGTTTTAAGTCAACTTGAATCGGGTTTTTCTGTCGGGACAGTTCAGCCCAGCAGTACCAGTAGGGTAGTTGGGTCGGTTCTATCCTTTTTTTTATATATAAAATTTCTTTTATTAAAACAATCAACATTGTACATAAAATCATAGTATGCATCAATCGTCATAGCACCTGATATACAACACTAAGTATTAATCTTTGTAAACGTCTAGTTTGGCAAACCTTTTTCACTCCTCACGTCAAGCCTCACCTATACACCTGTTACACTTTATTTGATTGGTGTTTCTCTTTTCTATAGTCTATCCACTGTTTCTAGTCTATCACATATTATTCATCTCAGTATTAGTACAGTTTTTATGATCCCTAACCAAAAATCCTGAGGTAGAAATTTGATAACCTGAGGTAAATCTTATATATGGTCTATCTACTATATCTAGTCTATCACCTATTGTTCATTTGCGCTTCTGAATTAACTTCGTCTCAGTAATAGTGCAATCTTTTATAGTCCCTGACCAGGGATCCTGAGGTAGAGGTTTCATAACCTGAGGCAGAAATTCAATCCGCTTTATCAATATTAAGGCAAACAACATTAAGCATAAGATCATATTAAGAGGCTTTCATCATATAACATAGACATACAACATTAGGTGTTAGTCTTTGTAAACATTTGATTTGGTAAACGTTCTTCCCTCTTTACGTTGAGCCTCAACTAAACGCCAGGTGCATTTTGTTTGATTGGTGTTTCTCTTGTATATAGTCTATCCACTGTTTCCAGTCTGTCAAATATTGTTCATTGGAGCGATCTTTCAAGTATGCCGATATTTTCGCCATTTCCACCAAATTTGTTACTTTCACAGTCCATTCTTCCATAGGCGGTATTTCTGGATTCTTCCAGTATTGTCCCACCAACAATCTGGCTGCTGTGATCAAGTTCAGAAATAAGCTCGTCTCTGAGGTAGTGCAATCCTTTGTTATCCCTAACAAAAAAACCTGAGGTAGAAATTCAATACGCTTTTTGAAAATGGTTTGGAGTGTCCACCATATCTTCCTCCAGAAGGCTTTGATTTTTCTGCATGTCCACCATACAGGTCGGTTCTATCCTTGATCTAAGCGCTTTCAATGTTTTGAGTTCAAGAGTGCCACCTTCAGGTCAAATTTGTCTTCTGCACTCATCTTTAAGCAAAGCCCATCTTTTGCATAATTCCTTTAACCCTTTCTTTTTCATACCAGCCTGGACAGGTAGTTGATTCCTATCCTAGGCTTCAAGCAAGCTCTCTACTGGGGAACCTATCTCAGCCCTTGAATTGGAACCTCCCATGCTTCTCCTTACTTCTATAACAGGGGGTTTTCCTCTAACACTATCGGGCAGTACACACCGGAAGCCTCCTTGTGAGACTTCCTCCTTCTGTCACGGTTTTGTGGGTCCAAAAAGGGGACTCACAGAGCACTCTGGATCCCTCTCAGAGTATGTGGGCTCCTGGAGGGATCTGCCACATTTTCAGACCAAAAAAGGGTCTGTAGAGACACTTCTGGCTTCCCCTCAGAAGGTACGGGTTACTCTCCTACCGCCACTGTTTTGCAGACTTCGAATGTCTGTGCGGACCTCTGCTTGCTTTCAGAGGTAAGTGGCTGCTCTAAATTGGGCTATTGCCTAAATAGTTGCTGGCAGAAGGGGTCCTGACTTACCCAAAATAGAATCCTCTCCCTCTTTCTCTGCCCGCTCGGCTCTCCTCTTTCACCAGAAGGTCTCACGCTCTGATGCCCCCCCTTGCTTTCCCGAATCCCACCGGTCATGGCTCCAGTGGAGCTAGCAGCAGGCCGGGGTGCAGCTAGAGAGCATACAGGGGGGTTGAGCTCCAGCTGGCTCTCAGAGGAGGGTGCCCCATACACACATTCATACACTCTTCTTTTCGTTTCCCAGACCCTTTAACTTAATAAATTTAAATTTGGTGGCACTTACCCTCTTTCCAGGTAGCTGTTTGAGCGCAAGACTCAAAAATTCCCTTTAATACCCGTTGCCGACTGGCCAGGGTCCGTGGACGCTTCCCCGCGGAACAAGGTGTCTGCTGCCGGCTGGATGATGGCTCTTCCGGGCCCGGTCCGGTGGCTGGGTGAGCTGGATAATTGTTGGGAGGAATTCCCCGGTTCAGCTCTTCCAGCCGGGATTCTCCTTGACGGCATAGCGCGGAAGAAATAGATCGTGAAGCCAGCTACTAGAAAGAGAGATTTAATCATGGAGATCAAAGTTGAGTGACAATGCAGCATGAATCCCTGGCTAGCTAGACAGAATGGTCTTCAAACATGAGTTTTTATACCCTTTCGTGGTTTCCAAACTTGTCATTTTTGATTGGTGAGTTCTCCTTAATTCCAGGTTGCTTTTCTCTTTGATCAGTTTCCAACCATTGTTTCTTGTCCTGCCCTCTGGTACTTTTGTGAATAACATGACCCCCTCTTCTTGGTGGCAGCCCCTCAAATACTTGAAGATAAATAGCTTTGTATACTTATTTACTGAACACAGCTTTTTTCCACGGTATCAGTCCAATCAGTCTTCCCTAATTTGCTGGTCAGTGACTATTGTTGGGCAAATTTTTTTCCTAATCCTGCCTATTTGTTAATCCTAATTGCTGCTAGCCAGTTCTCCATTCAGTGTGTGTTAAGTGTTTGCCATCCAGCCTCAGGCTGCTGCTGAATCAGGTTAGTTTGTATTGGTTCCTGTGTTTGCCCGATCATTCCCTCGTTGGGGTGGGGAGGGGTATCCAGCTCTTATCTCATGTATCTCACAGGGATGAGAAAAACTCACACACGTGGAGAATCTTGCAATTCCACTAATTTTGAATCTTCGCTTGATAATCCAGGTCTCTGTGTCACCTGCACTGATTTCATGTGATCACCTTGAGTGGTGCTCACTCTTTTTTAAAACCTGGATGAAAGATGCTTGCAAAGATGCAAACCAATGTTCATGATTATTCTTTTCTACATGACCCTGAGGTTTTTAATAAAATGGGAAGCATTATATAAAAATTAATAAACATAGTGTTCCAAGTACATGAATTTTAGAAAGAGAGACATATTAGTCCAGCATTAATCTAATTTTATAATTATTTTAAGGCCTAAGCTTTCATGAATCTCACAAAAGCTTAGGCCTTAAAATAATAACAGCCTTAAAATAATAACAATTTTTTTTAAAAAAACCACACAGGTTTAAAAGATGCTACCAGACTCTGATTTATAAATGCAATCAGTGTGGTATAATTTTGGGACATTTGTATTCTTCAGATCTTGTCAACTTTTTATGGCAAGTGTATTCTTCCATCATAACTGTCATTGTACATGATGTTTCTACGCATTTGTTTGTACCTTAGATTAATGAAGAAAGCAATGCATCTTTATGCAATTCATTTTTATCTTTTAAAATAATTCATTTGTACTTCTTTTTGACCAATTTCTGAATTCAATTTAATTCACCTGGTAACGCAAGGATACTTGGTATAGGATTAATGTTTGTTGGCTTCTTTATAGTCCTTTATTATTTCTAGTAATTTACACTGGTTAATCTTACGGATGCAAATGAGAACAACCGCCCTCTCCTCAATCCAATCCGATCTCTCAAGCTTTAGCAAAGCATCTGGTTGGGATGCTTGTTCCACATCTGCTGGTGGTTGCTATTGCCACTTCTGAACAAGGGCATCAACCCCCACAGTTATGAACAATTAGTACAATTAGAACAATAGGTAGTAGCTATTATTGTCATCTCTCCTTCATGGGAAAAATCTCTGCAGTTAATTCCTTTCTCACTGGGAATTGTTTTGAGTCAAAAGTATGTTAGAGGAAAACACCATGAGTGAAGGAGAAAACAATCCAGTGTGACTGCTTTTTTTTTTTTGACAATTAATTTTAATTGCCTCAGGTAAGCTGAAGCAAAGCTCCAAGGAAGAGTTATTGAGGAGATACCGTACCTGTATTTGGACTGTTTGCAAGCACACCAACGTCTGAAAAGAAAGCGCTGATTGGGACTGCCGCCAAAAAAAAGCTTTTGCAACTGATTTGCTGCAAAGATGTTGTTTGCTATGTGTGTCATCTATGAACCAATTACTGCTTTCTCAAGTTTTGTTACTACAAATGCCTTAAAAGCCTATTCCAAGACTCTGTGCCTGTGACTCAGAGCTAAGTTATAAGCTTGATTTTGTTTGGGGATGATATCTAACCTTGTCTCTTTTATTTTTGGAACATATTAAAAGTATTTGTTTGAATAAACAGGAAGAACTTGCTGGGCGAACTAGTAACACATTATTCTTGACTTAGCAATTATTTATGTAAGTTTGATCCTGAATTGCAGTTCCTGGCTCCAGAGTTGCTGTGTTGAAAACAGAATTAGGGATTTGACAACTGACTTGATTTACATTCTGCATGTGTTTCAGGCAGACCCAAAGAGAGACTACCTAAAACAAAGCAGTAAATACAGTTCTCTACCCAGTCAAGCCAAGATACAAAAGAAAAAAAATAGGCTTTTCCTCCTATATAAAATCATAATAATAAAGAAAATGTCTAACATTTTTTTGCCCTTTCATGAAATCTCTAAAGTCTTCCTGGCAGAGGTTACCTCATTTTCTGCTTAAAGCTGAGGCCAAACCCAGCATATGGGATGACTGCTTCCTTGTGTTTAGGGAGTAACTTCTGGAACATAGATGTTTGTGAAAGAAAGGGACAATTTACTAGGGGCACATTTTTATTCTTTAACTCTGGGTCTCTTCCTTAGTGAAAGGGCTGTTGTTGGGTACTTGAATTTAATCAAAGCAGATAATGATGAAATGTGTATGGTGTTTGAAACTTCATCTAGATAGTGAATCAGTCTCATAAGATGGCCAGGAGGAAAACAGAGGAGAAACTGGTTTGTTCCCACTGAATCACAACGTATTTTAGGCTTTTCTCAGAGGTGTGTTAAGATGACACGAGATAGAGAACTAAGAAGACTTAGATTTATATTATTACTATGATTGGTCACACAATCAGCCTGATGTTTAGATTGGATTTAGCATTTTTATCCACCTATTAAGTCCTTCCCACAGACCTGGAATAGCAGATGCTGTTCTTTAATGGTGTTAAAGGTAGCATTGTAAAATGTAAGCTGTTCCAGGTAAAGCTGCCTTTTGCAATTGACTAATGGTGAATTATTATTACAGTACAGGTAATCCTTGACCTCTTCAGACCATTGTCAAAGTCCATCCTAGTATTTTCATGTAAGTTCTTGATTTTTACCTTTTCCCATGTCAGTGCATTTCTTACATATTGGTTTTGAAAGTATTTGTGAAATTTGTTCTTTCTGCAGCATAGGAAAGCATGCCATCCAAGTTATAGGTCATGTCCTTCTAGGTATAATAGTCTTTTATTTCTAAGAGTTATCCATTCTTTTAACCATGTTAGTGCGGCTGCTTGATAGTACAAGACCCAGCCTGGTAGCCCAAAGCCTATACTTTCTTTTGCTTCTTGTAACATTTTCGGTCTGATTCTAGCTTTTTTCCCTTGCCAGATAAATTTCAATATCGATGTATTTAATTTATCAAAAAAAATTGTCAGTTTTTAATTGGTATTGTTTGAAATAAAAAGAGTAGTTTTGGTAAAATGTTCATTTTCACAGTCGCTATTCTTCTCAAGATTGGTAGTTTAGATACAAGCAAGTGAGGAATGTCTTTACGGCATTGTGAAATATCTCTCCATTCTCATCACAAAGTTTCATCAGTGGAAAAGAAAGGCTTCAGATGGAGAGCTTATGATTACAATTTTTTTGGGATGCATATGGCATTGTTTACTTGAATTTCCTTGAAACTGGCACCTGTAATCATTCAGTCCATTGCATTGCAACACTTAACATTTTTAAGACACTGATTTAGTGCAGACTTTGGATGGACAAAAAATTTTGCTGCAAGGTGACAAAGTGTGGCTTCCTTAACCACTCAAAATGCAATTGGGAAGCTGGATCTCACCATTTTACACCCTCCCTCTCTACCATACAGTCCAGATTTCCGGTTTTTCCCTAGTTTGGAGGAATATTTTTGTGATTAAAATGTTGAGATGGAATATATTATCAGAACCTGATTGAAGATATCTTTTTCATGACAGTTTTAAGAAGCTTGTCCATGACTGACAGAGAATGCTGGTGATTATGGGGGTGGGGGGGATGAATATAAAAAAAGAGCTTATTTCAAGGACTGATTTCCTGTTTCATTTATTAAAATATCCTGAATTTAACTAAAGTTAGGAGGGGAATTGTTTTTTTTTTTACATCCAACCCTCATATATACAACCTTAGAGCATAGACCCAACTATGGTCTTCTTAACTCTGTATTTTCTGGCATTTGAAACTCTTTTCAAATATGATGTGTGAGTAGGTGTGCCTATGTGCACGTGCCTTTCAGTCAGTTTTTCATTCCTGGCAATTGCCTGGACAAGTCCCTGCTGTTTTCTTGGCTGTGTTTCAGAAATGGCTTGCTATTGCCCCTGTTTTAGGACTGAGGGAGAATGATTGGCTCAAGAAGGTGGGACTAGAACTAATAAGGAACAACCATTTGTCCAGAATGGTATAGAACAGGGGTTCTCAACCTTGGCAACTTTAAGACTTGTGGACTTCAATTCCCAGAATTCCTCGGCCAGCTGAGGAAGGGGGCTGGACTTGAAGACTTCCAAGGTTCCTATTAATCCTGATAGTCTATGTTGTGTTTCCTGATGTCTTAATTACTACACCAAACTGTATTATGTGAGTAGGATACATAAGCCCATATAAACGACACACAGTCTTGTCTGCAAGTATAGAACTGGACCTGTGTATAATTGCTTAGAAACATTTCCAGTCTTCCACAACCAGCTACTTCGAGAATTCCTAGCCAACTTATATATAGTAAAAAGAATGCAGTTAGCAGATAGAACTGTTAGGAATAGGTAGAATCTAATTTACTTCTAACAAATTGGGGGGGGTTGGCGTGCATGCACACGCAGCCCTTGCGTAAGCAGCGGGCCAGTGCACATGTGTGCAGCTTAACTTGCATGAGCGATGGGCTGGCGTACATGCACACAAGTGCCCGCCAGCCCACTGTTCACGCAAGTTGAGTTACACGCACGCATGCTTCGGCCAGCCACTCACGTGGCCCAATTCCAAATAGGCCACAGCCCAGGTAGTGAGTCACAACCTGGGGGTTGGGGACCTCTGCTGTAGATTTATCAACAGACAAGTTGTACCCTTTCTTTGATCTGTGTGCTATAGATGGATTGGCCTTGGATGTGTTATGAACAATTGATGAATATTGCTGTTAGGAGGCATAGGAGCTGCACAAATAGTTCTTTTCTTTCATTTTTTAAAATTACCCTGTATATCAATAATCTCCTCTGCCTAACTGCATGATCCCGTGAAAGAATCTTATTTTAATTATGACTCCGTTGTTTGGTTTAAAAAATAAATAGAAAACATGTTTAGTTCTAATTACACGGCAAAAATACAAATGTGCTGAGATACCACACACACACTGCTACATTTTTGTTAAGTTCTTCTTCTTCTTCTTCTTCTTCTTCTTCTTCTTCTTCTTCTTCTTCTTCTTCTTCTTCTTCTTCTTCTTCTTCTTCTTCTTCTTCTTCTTCTTCTTCTTCTTCTTCTTCTTCTTCTTCTTCTTCTTCTTCTTCTTCTTCTTCTTCTTCTTCTCCTTCTCCTTCTCCTTCTTCTTCTTCTTCACATTTTTGTATGATTAAAAATACTTTTTTTTTTTGGTCTGTTCATGGAGACTGTCTGGACAGACCCCTGCAGTTTTCTTGGCAAGGTTTTTCAGAAGTGGTTTCCATTGCCTCCTTCCTAGGGCTCAGAGAAAGTGACTGGTTCCAAGGTCACCCAGCTGGCTTTACGCCAAAGGGAGAACTGGATCTCACGGTGGTCCCATTTCCTAGCCTGGTGCCTTAACCACTACACCAAGCCAGTTCTCATTTTAAATTAAATATGTATGTGCCTTTTAATTCTGTATTGAATCAATGGTAGGCAATGCCAATCTTCCCAGTGTATCAAGACACAGAGTATTCTAGTGGAAAATGAAAGGAACTTTTACGAATTGCAAAGGGTGCAGAGAGGTTTATTTGCGCAAGGTTCAGAAGCAGTAACAACAAGCAATTCTGAACCCTGAGGGGAGGTCCAAACTACAGTTTTATAGCTTTCTTTTCTCAGGAACAAATAAGCACACATAGAAATCTACATTGTATTTCATCAGGTTAGTTTCTCACAGGCATACAATGAAGAGAGTCTTACTTGATACATTGTTTCTGAATGCAATGTGCTTTTGGTTAGTCACGTATTTGCTAACACAGCTTTATTCCAGTAATTGTGCAGACACATCATTTTGCTTTAGTGATTTTTCATTTTCATTATTATTATACTACATTTTATTTTACTTTATTCTTCATTATACTACTTTATTCCCCCCTTTGGAAGTTTTCCAGCTTAAACTTCCATTATTCTACCTCTGATTCAGGTTCTTTTGTGGGCACCATCTTATATTCCCATAAGGCTAACATTGTTTCATGTTTTGCAATTAATTGGCCTGTACTTTCTGAGATCCTTCGAATCATTGCTATAAGACAGGGGATTAAGCAAGGAATCAAAATACATCCTAGAATTAACAAGACTGCTATAACTATGATGGTTTGTAGGCCTGGTAACTTTGGCCACTATCCTGAAAATACGTCTTTTAAATTAAATCCTTTTCAGGTTTGCACTGGAACATGTGCTAATTTGATTATTTTGACAGTTGTGCCTTTCAATACTTTTCCACTTTCATCTATTTCGATGCAACAGTTTGTTAGGTTGAACTTTCCACATACCCCTCCTTCTTTGGCCAACAGGTAGTCCAAGGCTAACCTATTTTGCATTATATATGTTCTGGATTTCACATTTTCTTTGGCCAATTCAGTTAGTCCCTTCACAGTCTCATTAGTGATTAACTCTACCACTGCTTGTAACCTAATGAGCCTGTTGAGCATATAAATAGGGGTACGGTATCCATACATTCCATCCTCAGCCCAAGTAGCCGGGCCATAAACTAGGATGATGCGGCAAGGTGGCCATTCATTTTTTTGCCAAGTGATTCCTGCACATTGCATGTATGCACTTGGTTCCCCTTTTTGTCTTATATTGCCAATTTCATCATAGATAGGAACTCCAAGAATTTGCTTAGTTTTTAATGGTAACAGGAAAAATCCTGGTCGAATTATTCCCTATACACAAGATCCACACCAGTTCTCAGGTAGTTGTCCGTATGCCATTTTTCCGCAAATCCAGTACATTCCATCTGGGGCTAGCCAATGGAGACTGGTATTTGTGGAGTCTTTTAGATATGGCATCCCAGATACATTAGTAAGGGCATGATGATCCATAGCAGTGGTTTCATTGGTTCCAGACCACCATTTACCGCTTTCCCAAGTCCCTGTGCATAGGAGGTCACCTACTGCTATGCAAGATTTTGTCTTGTTTCTTGAGTAACAGACATGTCCTGCCAAGTTGGAAGTGAGAGTCCAATCACCATCTTTCCCACTTGTATAGGTTAAATTATTATTATTAGACATTTCTAGTACCTTAGTATAATTTAACTCTTGTGCCTCCCATGGCCATCTTTCTCCCATATTTGTTCCTCCACACACAAAACAGTTAGACATGCCTAAAGTATGGGCAATATCTTCAGCCAACTTAACAAAGGTATTGGTTATTTGTCTAGGTACTTCAGGAATATTTAGGTTCTCCATTTCCTCATAATATGACCAAAATAATGATTTTTGTTCTGGTCTTTTGGTTGCAGTTATAATTTTGACTTCCACCTCTGACATTGGGTCGTAGCCTTTGGCATCTATTCCTATCCCAAGCATCCACTTCTTTCTTTCTCATCTTTTTTGTTCCAGGAACCAACTGCCATTCTTGACTGTGAGAGTCACTAAATTACAGTTATCTGTTCCACAGGAATCTGCTTTTGTTTCATTCTTTTTAAACAAGATGTGGTCCATCTCCTTCGGGTCTTGGGTATGCCACTTAATACATGGCCACCACTTACATTTGACCGTGGAGACTGCATATCCATCTGGTGGGCACAAGTACTTATGGTTTGGGATGTAGCTGTGGATATGACTGATCCCTCCACAACCATATATTGCAGCCCAATAATTAGCTGCTTTGCAAACATCAACGGTGATGCTAAAACTGGAGTGTGGGTTGGATTTCCATTGGGAGATCCCTAATAGTGCCTGGTTCCTATAGCTACTTCTTGTTCTATGTGTTTTGATTTGTAAGGCCCAACGAACTGGATCAGACTTGGGGTTATAACACTGATCTTGGACCCCTTTTCTACAAACTTTATACGTGGTTCTGTTGTATGTACAAGAGCTAGGGGAGCTATCTTGGCACCCTTCTGGTTTCATTGTATGATAAATCAAAGTCTTGGTTATCTGGTTTCCTTGTTTTGTAGTCTTGATGCAGTTTTGACAACCTTGGTTTCCCTGTGTTTTTGTTATTTCTTTGTGTGTGGTACTCAATATTTTTTTATTAGAGGGTTTTTGCATTATGACCTCTCGTGTAGCCATTGCACTGATTTGTGTAGGAATGTGTATGTATATTCCCCATATTAAATAACTAACAGGTATTATGAACTGTAGAATCCTCATATCTTCCACCGTGCGTAGAGAGACAGCATCCGGAGTGTCTCAGCAGGGTTGTTGTTCACACTGTGTGTTGAGAACCCGTTGCCGGTAGGGTTCGACAGGGTGTATTTCTTGTAAATTTCAATACCAAAGGTTTGTCAGTCTTATCCACCCTGTAAGTTACTGGATCTGCAGGTGCAGCTGCTTTCAATCTACTCTAGTGGATCCAGGACTTTCCCTCCAAGGTTTTCACTGCCAAAGGAGAACACATGACAACAGTATACAGTCATTTCCACCTTGGGCTCAAGGGATCTGATTTCCAGTGCTTCACCCACACTCTGTCTCCTGGTTTGAACCCATGTGTTGCCGTTACTACTGGAGGGGGTTGTTGTTCCATCATATAATGCTCGCAAGTTTGAAACAGCCAAATTATGAAGCTGTAACTGATGTAACAATTTCTGTTGGTCTATTCCCCCCTTATGAGCCAAGTCCGACCAGCCCTGACTGTCAGGTTTAAATAGACAAGGGGGACGGCCAAACATGAGCTCATAAGGACTAAGTTTAATTTAGTGCGGGGGGCCAGTCTGATTGCATACAAAACCATAGGTAAAACATCTGGCCAATGAAGATGAGTTTCCAAACAAAATTTGGTAATAAGTGTTTTAATTGTGCAATTAGCACGTTCCACCTTTCCAGCCGATTGAGGGTGGAAGGCACAATGAAATCTCCATTTGATTCCTAATGCTTGGGCTAAAGACTTATTGATTTGGTGTACAAATTCAGGGCCATTATCGGATGAAATCCTAGAAGGGCAACCAAACCTAGGAATAATTTCTTTCAGAAATATTCTGGCAACCTGTATAGCTTTCTTATTTACAGTTGGAAAGGCTTCAATCCACCCTGAATAGGTATCAATTATAACTAACAGGGCTATATATTTCTTACTTCTGGGCATATCAGTAAAATCAACAATGACATAGTCCATTAGAAAATAAGCGATTGGTTGTTGACCAGGTGGTACTACCAGTCCTTGGCGTGCATTGGTTTGGGCACAAGTGGAACACTGAGAACATACTTGTGCTGTTAGCGAAGAAGCAAAGGGAAGATAGAAAAATCGTTCAAGCTGTTGTAATAATGCAGTTTTTCCTAAATTATTTTGCTTATGGGCTTGAAAAATAAGGGGGCGGACAAGCGCAAGAGGAACAGCAATCGGGAAGTGTGTACCAGCCTTTAACTAGTTCAGCTTGTACATCCTGTTTCAATTTTTGGGTTTCCTCCTGCGTATATATAGGATCAAGTTGTTCTAAGTAGGTGTCTAATACATGAACCTAGTCACATCTGACTGGAGAGGGGGGCCTTCCAACGCAGCTCTTTTGGCTTCTTTGTCTGCTTTCCTATTGCCCTGGGTAATAAGGCTTGAGTCTTTTTGATGTCCAGGACAATGGATGATTGCAACTTTAAATGGCAACTGTGCTGCCTTGATAAGTCTTTTAATCTAAGTTGCATATTGGATAATCTTGCCTGTGGAGTCTAAATATCCTCTCTCTTTGTAGATTGCCGCATGGGTGTGAATAGTCAAAAATGCATATTTACTATCTGTATATACATTTAAAGTCATTCCTACAGCTATTTCTAATGCTCTGGTTAAGGCATATAATTCTGCAAATTGTGCACTTGCTTGGCTAGGTAACTGTGCTGACTCCACAATCGCAGTTTGAGAAACAACTGCGTAACCAGAGTATCTAATTCCTTGATCCATAAAGCTGGATCCATCAGTAAACTACTGAAAGTCTGGATTATACAAGGGTTGGTCTGCAAGGTCAAGCCTGCAAGAATATTGTAGCTCTATTGTTTGCATGCAGTTATGCACAGGCCTAGTTGAATCTGGTATTGGCATTAAAGTGGCTGGGTTTAAAGTTGAACTCTGTTGTAACGTGACTTGTGGATTTTCTAATAAAAGGGCCTGTATCTTATGCATCCTTTGATTGCTGATCCATAAATGTCCCTTATTGTCAATAATTGTCTGCAGGGCATGACTAGTATAAACAACTACTGGAGCTGAGAAGGTTAACTTGTTTGCCTCCTGCAGTAACAGCATAACTGCTGCTAGAATTTTTAAACATTGTGGCCAACCTTGCAAGGCCATATCTAGCTGTTTTGACAGATAAGCGACTGGTCAGTTCCAATTTCCCTGCTTTTGTGTAAGAACTCCTAAAGCCACATTCTGTCTCACATCGACATAAAGTGAGAATGACCTAGATATATCAGGTAGTCCTAGAGCTGGTGCTGTGGTTAGAGCCTGTTGGAGTTGTTTCATCACTTGGGTTTGTTATTGTTGCCACAAAAGAGGTTCTTTTTCTGGTCCTTTTAAAACTTGGTACAATGGTTTAGCTGTGAGAGCAAAGTTAGGAATCCAAATTCTATAGAAGCCTGTAATTCCCAAAAAGGCTCTAACTTCCTGTTTTGTTTTGGGAATGGGAATCTGTAACACAGCTTGCTTTCTCTTGGGGGCCCAAAGTTCTTTGCCCTTGTGATAGTTCATAGCCTAAATACATTACAGTCTTTGAACTAATTGTGCTTTGTTTTTGGACACTCTGTAGCCACAGTCTTGTAACAATTGGAGCAGTCTGGATGTGTTTTCAAAGCAATCCTCCTTGTTTTGTCCATTTATCAGAACATCATCTACATATTGAAGGCAACAATCCTCTTGCCTGACTAACTTCAAATATGCAAGATCTTGGGCTAGAGCTTTACCAAAACACGTTGGCGAATTCTTAAAGCCTTGTGGTAGCCTGGTCCAGGTGTATTGAGTCTTAACATGTGTCTTTGGATTAGCCCATTCAAATGCAAAGATTGGCTGACAACTCTCAGCTAAGGGTATGGTGAAAAATGCATCCTTTAAGTCTACAACTGAAAACCATTTAGCAGATGCAGGTATTGTGCTCAAAAGAATATATGGATTAGGAACAGTTGCGTGTAGGGTTAAGGTCAAATTATTCACGGGGCATAAATTCTCCACTGTCCGTTGGGCTTACTAACAGGTAGAATTGCAGTATTCCAGGGTAACTGAATTTTTCTAATGATTTTTGCTATCAAGTATTTTTGGATTAATTCTTGAATGGCAATTGCAGCCTCTGGAGTACAATATCGTTGAGGCACCCTAACAGGATATGCCTGTGGCTTTAGCTGTACCATAACTGGCGTGGCATATTTTGCAAACCCAGGTGGGTTGTCTTCTGCCCACAGGAGAGGAACATTACATTTTTGCCAATTAGAATTTCCTGTTTCTCTCTCTGTTATTATCATCAAGCGCCATATTTCTTCCACTGGGTGGCGCACTTGCATTAATTGTTTCCCATGGTCAAAGGATATTGTAGTTTTTAACTTACCGCTAGTAAGCAAATCCCTTCCCAGTAATGCAATGGGACATTCTGGGGCATACAGGAATTGATGTTTAATGATTCCTTGTCCCACTTGGCATGTTAGGGGTTCCAGGAGTGGTCAGATTTGAGTTTCTCCAGATACTCCCTGAATTTGAATGTTCTGGTTTGATGGCTTGCCAATAGATTTATTTAGGACAGATCTGGTGGCTCCTGTGTCAACTAACATCGGGACAGTCTGTCCTCCCACCTGTATTTTAACAATGGGCTCTGGGGGTGGGGCCATAGAACCCTGTCCTCTTCAGTCTTCCCATTCCATGTTGGCTAAGCCGATCATGTTTTCTTCTCTTTCTTCTGCCTGACTGGAATAGGCTGGATGCCCTCTTCCTCGGAAGCTTTTCCTGTAGCTACTCTGGAAAGTCCTTCTAAATCCTCTTCCTCTTCCATACTGGTGGGATTGTCCCCTAGGTTGGCCATTCCTCTGGGGGCACTCCCTTTGCCAGTGTCCTTCCTGTTTACAGATGGCACATTGGTTGGGTCCAATACGCATTCCTCCCAATGCCACTGCTAACATTTCAACTTTCTTTTTCTCTTTCTGATCTGATTTACGTTCCTCCTCCTTGTCACGGTTACGGAACATCTTAAGTGCTATCTCCATAATCTCTGCTACATTCTTCCCTAAGGCCTCACACAGAAGGGGCCTTATGTAATAAATCTTTCAATTAGGAGTGGGTGATTTTGTGCCAACTCCATATCAAGACCTGTGTTTACTTTATAAGCTTCTATCAGTCAGCTGAGAAATGCAGTTGGTGATTCATTTTTCTTTTTCCAAACATTAGTTACTGCAGCATAATTAACTGGATGAATTGTGGCTTGTCTCAAGGCTTCTAAACACAAAAGCCTGTAATTTTTGCAACAAAGTTTTTGATGCTGCTTGTTCCAGGGAGGAAACTTCTCTTAGAGGGGCTATATTTTCTTCTGTTTTCACCCCCTTTTTAGTTCTAGTCTGGCTAGAAACTGGGGTCTGGTTTTCATCGTTATCCAAGTCCTCCCCTTTCTCTTGAATGGTTTCATCTGTTTTTTATTTTTCTTTCCTCACCGGCTTCTGGATGAAATTGGACTTCATTTCTTTCAACCGAATAAATTTGCTGATTTATTCCCCCCCCCTTTCTCTTCTAGGAACATAGGGAGGGGGTCTGGCAATTTCCTCCCTTTCTTCCTGGCTGAAAATCTTAGCTTTTGTCTGGGGTTTGGTTTTTTGGCTTGCCAAGTATATCTTAGCACATTCTAGCTGACACTTTGCTAACCATCGAGGCTTTTCTGCAATATTGATCTGCCATTGGTCTATATAGGGATATTGATCCCAATGACCATTTCCAGTCACATTTTGATGAACCCGTGCCATGAGTTTGGGATTCGCCGATCCCTCCTTGGGCCACCCTACGCCAAAGGTGGTCCATTCAGATTCACAGAATCTTTTTAACATGGCTGGATTTGGTTTTGGGTCTCCATAATCCCTAGAAAAACCCTTTTTGAAATTTTCTAACATGCACTGAAGTGGCGTCTGACCAACGCCCTTCTTTGACTGTTTATCTCCCATTTCTCCCTAACACACTACCATCGACCAGGAGTGCTGGATGTTCCAACGGTCACTCTGCAGGAAATGCGATGGTTTAACCACCCACACAGTCCTACCTACTGAAGACTTAAGGATGATGCCTTGTCTTCTAGGGGTTGATCGGTCCCCTCTTCTGATCCAAATGGGATCAGGTATCCCCTTTTTACAATACTTGCCTGCAGGCGTTCCAGACCCTTTTGTTGATTAACGACCTGTCTGCCACCCCCGGCGGATCCTTGACTGGAGTGCTTCGCTGATGGGTAAATTCCCCTCCGTTCCAGTCGAGGTCTCCCTGCAGACAAAGGCCACGGAGCTGGCTTGGAGAAGTCATTGTCAACAGAGGGGCTCCCCACCAGGGCAAGAGGTCAACAGCCTCTTCCTAAAAGTCCCGATGGAGTCGCCATAAATCTTGTGAAAAACGAAAGGAACTTTTACGAATTCCAAAGGGTGCAGAGAGGTTTATTTGCACAAGGTTCAGAAGCAGTAACAACAAGCAATTCTGAACCTCGAGGGGAGGTCCAAACTACAGTTTTATAGCTTTCTTTTCTCAGGAACAAAGAAGCACAGATAGAAATCTACATTGTATTTCATCAGGTTAGTTTCTCACAGACATACAATGAAGAGAGTCTTACTTGATACATTGTTTCTGAATGCAATGTGCTTTTGGTTAGTCACATATTTGCTAACACAGCTTTATTCCAGTAATTGTGCAGACACATCATTTTGCTTTAGTGATTTTTCATTATCATTACTATTATACTACATTTTATTCTACTTTATTCTTCATTATACTACTTTAGTATAACCAGCTGAATTCCTTAAAAACTGTTAGGTTTCTTTTACTGCCCAGTGTTAACATTGATTTGTTACATGCTAATAAACACTTACTTACGGGACCGTCTGCTGCCCCATGAAACCCAGAGACCGGTTAGGGCCCACAGAGTCGGCCTTCTCCAGGTCCCGTCAGCCAGACAGTGTCGCCTGGCGGGGCTTAGGGGAAGAGCCTTCTCTGTTGCGGCCCCGGCCCTCTGGAATCAACTCCCCCCCGGAGATCCGTATCGCCCCCATCCTCTCCGCCTTTCATAAACTCCTTAAGACACATCTTTGCCGACAAGCCTGGGGCGGTTGACATCTTGCCCCTAGCCAGTGTATGTTTGTGTGCATGTTTGTTGGATGATTGGTTTTTTTAATTCAGGGGTTCTTTTTTATATATGTATTTTAATGTTAGATTTCTATTTATGCTGTGAGCCGCCCTGAGTTCCTGGAATAGGGCGGCATAGAAATCCAATAAATGAAATGAAATGAAATGAAACAGCCTGTGATATACAGGAAAGTCCATGAATTACAACCATAGTTAAGCCCAAAATTTATACTGCTAAGGGAGACATTTGTTCAAGTGAGTTTTGTCCCTTTTGTCCATTTTTCCCACCTTGGGAAAGAAACTAGTGAGCAAAACCTGAATGAATATTGTAGCTATTGACCCTGGAAACAGGCTGGCAGGGAGCTCCGTTCTTTCCAAGCTGTTGCTGAATTCAAGGAGCATTTTCAGCTCTTTGTTCCATCTCTCCATCTTCTTTGGAATCCCTTTAAAAAAAAGTCCCAGAAATTAATCAGAGATTTTCTAGTGATTAGATAAGGTGGGAAGTGGACAAACTTTGCTCTCGTGCCAAGAGAAATGGAGGAAAGCATGACAAATAGTTCATTGTCAGCTTCTTGTGAATTTCTGATAATTTTCTTTAAGCTCCTGCTCAGAAAAATTGGATGTGCCCTTTTCCTGTCCCCCCCCCACCTCCTTCTCTTGTGTATTTTGTGACTGTTTGTTTCATGAAATAAAGTGCCTGGCACTTTAAAACCAACTGAAAATGTTGGGGCCTTGCTCTCTTCCTCCTTTGCTGCCTTTGAAAACATATCTCCTTCCATTGAGATAACTGAGATACAGGTGGTCCTCAACTTATGACCATTGTTGAGTCCACAATTTCTGTTGCTAAGTGAGACATTTGTTAAGTGAATTTTGCCCCTTTCTTGCCACAGTTGTTAAGTGAACCATAGCAGCTGTTACGTTAGAAACACAGTTGCTAAGTGAATCTGGCTTCCCCATTGGCTTTGCTTATCAGAAGTTTGCAAAAGCTGATCACATGACCCCAGGACAGGGCAACCTACAGAAATATGAACCAGTCGCCAGGCACCCAAATTGTGATCATGTGACCAGGGCGATGTGGCAACGGTGGTAAGTGTGAAAAACGGTCATCAGTCACTTTTCGTCAGTGCCGTTGTAAGTTCGAACGGTCACTAAACGAACCGTTGCAAGCAGAGGACTACTTGTATAGGAAGGTAATTCAGAATGTCTTCAAAATAGGGGGCCAGGAAGAGTTAGGGAGCCAGAGAGCCCGAGAGTGGGGCGCTTTAAGGCTGCGGACCTTCTGGACCTCCGTTTAGGCTGACATTGAAGGCAAGCGGAGGCAGCGGGCGGAGCAGGCAGGGCTCCTTCTCAACGTCTAGCCTGGGACCCGGGGCAGCTCCTTCGGACTAACAGACTGCCTGCTAGCTAAGCACTCGGAGCTGGCAGCCTGGCGAGCGAGTCTGACAGCTGCCAAAAAGGCCACCCCCATTTCTCCTCTGCCGCTTGCCCTTCCCGGGACGGTCCCGCGCGCTCTCTCGCTCGCCTCCGGCGGACGAGGCAGTGGCTTTCCCGACTGAGGGAGATGGAGGAGCCCCGCTGGGTGGAGGCGCTGCCGAAGAAGCGGGACCCGGGCGAGGGGGAGCGAGGGAAAGGCAAGCGGGCCGGGGAGGGAGCAGGTGCCGCGGGCATAGCGCCTCTAGCAGAAGGCGGCTCTGCTGCAAGCCGCCCGGCGGCGGAGAGAATGCGGGAGGAAGGTGAGGGCCAAGGGCGAGGAGGGGATTCCTCGAACGACGCCGTCCGGCCACAACGGCCCAACGGCTGCAGCATAGCAGCTGGACAGGAGGAGGAGGAGGAGGAGGAGGAGGAGGAGGAAGGCTCCGCAGGACAAGGCGGGCGGCCCACCCGAGCTGGCTCGGCCCCAGGTGACAATGTCTGTCTCTCTGCTCCGGGACAAGAGGTGGTCATGTTGAAAAGAAGCGGGGCGGAAGATCTGCAGCCCTCTGGAGAGCCGAGGGGCTCCGCCGAAGCCCTGATGGGGGAACTCTCCGAGATGGTGCATAGGACGGTGAAGAGCAGCAGCTGGTGGGAGAGGCACGGCGTGGATGACACCATTATCGCTCTGAACCTTCTTAGCCTACCGCTGGGTAAGGACAGGGTCCTCCCCAGACGCCGATGGCCCCTGCTGGGTGGGCGGGAGAGAGTCCTACCATTCGTTCCACTTCGGGTTTTTATTCTGGCCTTGGGGAAATCCACTCTTGTCATTAAGCTGTCTACAACTTGGTGGGTCCTACTACTGGTACGGACGGAGCAGGGGGCAGCTGTCACCTTGCCAGAGGAGGCAAGGATCGAAACGCCTCACGTTTAAGGCAGCCTTGCCTTGCAACAGCCCCTTAAGGCAAGGCTTGTAGGAGGCAAAAGACTGACTTGCTGAGCTGGTATCTGTGTAGCATAGGATGTAACGGGGTGGGGCAGCCACCGAGGAAAAATAACAAAACATGTGGCAGCACCATAAAGGATAACACGTTCATTAATGTACTCAGAAGTTGGCACAGAAAGGGACTGTGATTCGTGCGTGTGTGTATGCAGGGGAAAAAAAGTGTTAGCCTTAAGATCTGACAGCATCCTTTGTTGCTTTTGTAGGAAAATAATAACGATAGCACAGCTATTCTTTTGGAAACTAGGAAAGTAATTAAAGCATGTAATTCTGATGACTGATCAGCATCTAGAAGTGAAATCTTGTCCTACTTAAAAGTGTTTTGGGAATTTTCATGTAGCAACATGACTTACTAGTGTCTGCTGTGCAATAGAAAAAAGGCTGTATCTATACACCTATAAAAAATGAGCCAGTATGAACACTGCTCCAGTGTTGCTATAATTGACAATGGAACAAAATAGATCCTTCAACCTTGTAAAACAGACTGGGTTGAGAATGATTAGCTGGGTAGAGGTGAGTGGAATTTGAACTTGGCTTAAACCTGGTGGTTTAAGAATTGTTCTGCATGACAACACTAAGGTGTTGTTTTCTAGTGTGAGGCAGCAGGAAAGAATGCCAGTTTAAGGAAATTCTCACTGCATTTCCAACTCCTACTGTTGTCTTGGCAATGGAACAGACTAGGTGTTTTGTTCACACCAGAAGTAGGGAGGAGTAGGGAACAGCAGTAACTGGTTGTAGGAGAGTCTGCTGGGATCATTCCCTGGAATTGGAGAACTGGAAAAAAGGAAGCTTTTCTCCATTATTCTTTCCTTCTTCTCTTGCTGCCTGGTGGGGGAAAAGGGGAAAAGTAAATATTTTTAGTTTCCTCCTGCAGGGAAGAAAGTAGGAGGAAAGTGCCATGATAAGGGTGCTGGCAGAAGAGCTCCAGGGACTGCTTTAATTTGGAAAATTTCACTCCCACAGGTGTTCTGTGGGCCCCCTGCTGAAGCTGCCTTTGATTTTTTTTTTCTATGAAGAAGTTATGACCACAATTCTAAGTGGGTCATTTCACTGTGGTTTCATTATGAAGCCGCCCATGTTTTCCTTGAAGATCTGCTAGAACATCTGACAGTTATGTGAGAAGGACTATTAGAACTGGCAGGTCTGTGGAGAAGTCAGCACAGAACTTTTTTAGCCCTGTGGGGAAGCAGTGTTTTGTACATCTGTCAACACTCTGCGGGTGGACCCCTGGATGTTTTTCAGCTTAATGTGAATCTGTGGTGTAAGGAGACGAGAGACACAAGCATGGCCCTCATGTCTTCAGTGTGGGTGTATCAAAGCTGTGGGGTTGGGACTAGATATCCCCCAGATGCAAGAGTTGTTCTTGAATCATGTCATTGGTCTTTTGTTGACACATGCCATATGTCCAAAAGTCTGCTGGCTCACTACTTGACTGATGTACTAAAAACTCCTGCTTTAGTGCTGGCTATACTGAGGTGGCAGGCAGTTGTACTGCTGGGAGAGCACCCAGAAGGAAACTTCTATGGAGGGAGGAGAATCAGATCTTTTTAATGCTATGGATAGCTGGCCTCTCAAAGTCTCCTCTTTCTTTCCTGCACCCCATCAGTTAAGAAGAGAAGTGGGAGATATGGGTATTTGTCTTCCTTTCAAAAGGCCAATGACTCTGAAAACCAGAGGTTAGGATGTGGGAGGGAGAATGGCCAATTCAAACAGGGTAGGTGCCTTTCTCTGAACTTTGCTTAGAATTATTGACTGACCGCTTGGCTCTGCTTGTGCCAGCAAAGTATGAAAATACTGTTTTTTTTTACAGAGGAGCAAGGCATGAATGGATGCAGCCTTCATGGTGGCCTGGAGGAGGGAGGTTGGAGGACAATGCAATGCACATGGGCCATCCTCACACCAGAGCAAGCAGGGCGGATAAGCCCTACGTATCATTGTGCTGTGAGAGTAGTACAATTGATCTAAGATGATAAGACAAGGATGATTAATCACTGAATATTTCAGAGTATGTTGCTGTGTAGTCCTAGACCTAGAGTTTAGTGAAACTCTAAAATGTTTCTCTTTATGCCAGAAAGGTCTGCAACAGGAATGCAGGGAAGAAAAGCATGAAGGTATAACTTCCCCAGTTAGCTTTCTTAAGGGCAGTTTTGAAATGCTTTTCTTTTCTGAAGCACTCATGAAAACAGAATACCTAAAATGCATTTGACAGGAGCAAGCTGTCTCGGTGAGTCACCCAGTAACAATCCATCTGAATATCATGTACGGTATATGACAGCCTTCTCCAATCCGGTTTCAGGCAGATATATTGGTTTGTAGCATCTTTTGGCCATAGCCAACATAACTGATAGGAATGCTGATAGGAATGATAGGCACCGTGGCCCAATTCGTATGAGAAGATATGAGGTTAGGGAAGGTGAAATACAGCCAAACAATTATGTCTATGAAATTAGAACTATTCTTTTCAGACAGCCTCTGGAAACAAACTATTTTTCTTTATTTTCTGTGTCAAATTACTCAGATTTAGTAGGAGGACCCCAGTTCTGATTCATGCTACCCTTTCATGTATCTCCGTTGGAAACCTTGGGTTATCACAATCTTTTGGCCTTGCTTATTTATGTGGCATGTTTATTTTGAAGACAAAAGTAGGATAATGCAATAAGTAAGTTCCTTGAAGAAAGAGTAGGGCAGATATATGATATACATGCCAGATTCTCCTGTCTCTTGAGATAAAAAGTGGCTATCATTTTCTCTGAGGGTATCTTATATGATTCATTTGATTTATGATGAAGAGATGTTTTGCAGCTATAAATATAGCAACATTATGCTGTGCTATAAGATGATCCCTGGTCCTTCAATTATTCCTAGGCTGGACAAATATCCATTGAGACTATTAGTAGAACAAAGTGCCTGTGAATGGATCATTCCACTAAACATTGGGCCAATCATATTGGATGCAAGTCATGCCCTGCAGATATACACTATTATTGTATTGAAGGTATCAGGCTAATGCTTTCAAAATATTAGATTAGAACCAGATGTGATAGCAGATCTGTAAAAGGCTGAACTATGGAATCATCTCTGTCATGTCATATTATCTGCTTTCATCCTAGAATATGACAATGCCACCTTATCTCAGTGAATGGTCTTGCACATAGAGATAGTCACAGTGGATGTTCTCTAAACTGATAGATCAGCCAGAATAAATACATCATACTCCCTAAAGCAGGGGTCTTCAAACTTGACCCTTTTATGACTTGTGGACTTCAACTCCCAGAATTCCTCAGCCAGCGTGCCTGGCTGAGGAATTCTGGGAGTTGAAGCCCACAAGTCATAAAAGAGCCAAGTTTGAAGACCCCCTGCCCTAAAGTCTTGAACTAAAACGGGCAAAATTGGGTCTTTATTTATATATTTTAGAGAATGTGTAGCAGAGGTAATTACAACCAGGAAAAGGATATTAAATTAGAGATTATCATGCTGCAGCCTTACCTTCTACCCTGCCTTACGAATACAATTTGTGTTTCAAATCGGTTGGGGCTGCAGTTCCTAGCAAATCAGCCATTGCTACAAGACCTCTGGGACTTCAACTGACATGCCCTGCTGGATCTTCAAAAATCAGGAATCTGCGCAAAATACACCATTAGGCAATCCTTAAAATGTTAAGTTTGTTGAACTGTAAATAGGAAGCCAGGTTCCTATCTCATGACCTATAGACAATTGACTAAAGAATAGAAAACAAAGAATAGGAAAAAATGGGAAATTTTTCACACTGAAGATATATAAGTAGTGGGATCTCCAAGGCTCTGTTCTAGAACTGGTGCTTTTAAAACTTATTTGCAAATGATCTGAGTTGACTAGTGGAATAGTGAACACAGCTTGACACTAAATGGTTCAGAATGGTGAAAACAATGAAGGACTGTAAACAGTTCCAAAAGGATCACTGTACAAGTGGGCATCAAAATGTCAGATGTTATTCTGTGTGAGCAAGTGCAAAGTGATGTATATTGGGTCCCCAAATCCTAACTGTTCCTACAAAGATATAGGTTCAGAACTAGCAGTGACTGATAAAGAAAGAGATCCTGGAGTACTGGTAAATGGTTCAATGAAAATGTTGACACAGGATGCATCTACTATAAAAAAAAGGACAACAGCATCTTAGGGATAATAAGAAATGAGCTGTCAATATTGTAATGCCCACATCTAAAATATTCCTGTTGATGAACCTCAAATGGATACAGTTAGGGAAAGTATAGAGGAAGGCAAATGAGATGATGAAAGGGCTTGACCAACTTCCCTATAAAGAAAGTTTGCAATATTAGGCCTTTTTTTTTACTCTAGAAAGAAGGTGAGTGAGAGGTGACATGACTGAGGCGTACAAAATTATTCATGGTATGCATAATGTGGGTGGGAAAAGCTATTTTCCCATTCCCAAAGTATTAAAACCAGAGACTACCCAATGAAATTGAATCCTGGAAGAATCAGAGCAGACAAAAGGAAAAAATAGCAACAGCACTTAGACTTATATACCGCTCCATAGTGTTTTTCAGCCCTCTCTAGGCCAGTGTTTCTCAACCTTGACAATTTTAAGGCATGTGGACTTCAACTCCCAGAATTCCACAGCCAGCATTGCTGGCTGTGGAATTCTGGGAGTTGAAGTCCACATGCCTTAAAATTGTCAAGGTTGAGAAATACTGCTCTAGGCAGTTTACAGAGTCAACATATTGCTCTCAATAATCTGGGTCATCATTTTACCAACCTTGGAAGGATGGAAGGCTGAGTCAACCTTGAGTCGATCAGGATCGAACTGCTGGCAGTTGGCACAGTCTGCTACACTGCATTCTAACCACTGTGCCACTATGGCTCTTTGGTGTACACAGATACACAATCAAACCTTGGAATTCACTACTGGAAGATGTGGTGCTGGCTACCAGTTTGGCTGGCTTCAAAAAAAGGTTGGACCAATTCATGGAAGTCATGGAGATCACCCATGATGGCAGTGTGGCTGTCTCTACAGGCTTCTACTGGGCTTCTTTGCTTGGGCTTCCTTGCTTGGTTGGCCATTCTGAGAACAGACTGCTGGATGAGATGGGCAGAGGTCCCATCCAGCAGGACACTGCTTATGTTCTCATGTGCGAAGAAAATGTTCTGCCTCTCTCCTGTAGCTCCGAACTAAAGCTAGTTATCAAATTATATTTGTAAAGACTACCATGGAAGATGATAAATGACATGAATCTGGACTGCATTGTTGCCTTTGCTTATATCTGGAAAGATTCTAAGTGCTTCTTTTCCATTTCCAGGATTCCTGCTTCTACGTTCCAGTAATCCTTTTGTGTTCCTGGTGGGCATTGCTGTCCTGGGTGTGGTCCATTATACCCTCGCTGTGAAGGCAAGCCACTTGGCTACCCACAATGCTCTGGTGGAATCCAAATCATGGGGGAAATTATGGAGCATATTCTTCATTGAGGTTTGTTTTTAGCTAATCCCATTCTCTGAAAGATAGAAAGCAGGACAAGACTTCTGTGGGTATGTGATATTCATCCAAAATGAAAAATTGATGCAACCTTCATAAACTACAATAGCTAAACCAAACAATCATATGCATCTATTTAATATACATCATATGTATATACTCCTGAAATTATACAATTTATGATTGTTTATGATCATATTTAACAAGAAAGTGGAAATGGCCATTTTGAAACATGCCCATCCTGTTTTTCAAGTTTTAATATAGTTCACTATCAAGGTTTCACTGCAAAATTATTTGGAAATGTTTGGGGATATTGCCAGATCAATACAACCCAAAGTGCAATGCTTTCCAGATTTGGTTTTCTCTTAGATACTGTGGGAGAGAACAACTAGCTTAATATTTCATTGATTCATTGCTTGTGTGAATGCAGTAATGATAAAGTAATAATGCTAGCAATTAAATTAATTGTGGCTACTTAAAATCAAAGAGATGATGGCAGTTACCAAGTTGATTAAATCTGCAATCTAGGACTTTTAGCAAAAAGGCATCTTATTTATATTGTGAAGAATATTAATAGTTGGCACCTGATGTTGATATTGTTGATATTCCATAAATACACGGTTGTTATTTGGACATAATGCCTTAGGAACATAGAAGTTCCTTTCACATTAAATAATTAAATATGTCAATTATGCTATGTCAGTAATCATAAATCTTATTTTGGGTCTAATAAAGTTTTCATTCCCTCTTTATTGGATCTTTATTGGATGGATAATTGCATTAATATGTTTGAAAATCCTTTCTTCCTTTCTCTTGTTAGGTCATAGAAAGTAATAAAATTAGTACCACAATTGGCAAAAGCTAGTTTTGTTGTGTTTTTGCAAGCTAGTAGAATTGGGAATATTTAATAGCTTTAAATGTTATTTTCAATTATGTGTAAGAAGCTGAATTGCACATCACAGTAAAATGGAACTAAAACTGGCATTGTGCTGATTAGGGGATTTCTGTACCATTGAAGGACAAATAGTTGGAACAGCTTGAACTAAAGCAATGTCTCCAGTCAACAATCAATACTCTATTTTCTTCTCAGCAGCATTCTAAGCAAGTCAAGAATAATTTTTTGCATGTAGATCATAGGGGATAATTACATTTTTATTCTTTGTCTGAAAAGGATGAATGGGAAATAGCCAGCATACATACCCCAAGAAACAGCAATTCTTAAAGGAAAAAAAAATTGAATTGAGCCAGTGATGCATTGCACCTTGAAATGAGTGTACTGAAAGGGACTGAATGGAGAGTATTTATACATGATCTCCTGATTCATTTTAGGAAGCTCTTTTATTGACAAATGCTTTTGATTCTCTATCAAACAGAGAGGATATTTCTGGTCACAATTAGTATAACTCAGAGGTCTTCAAACTTGGCCCTTTTATGACTTGTGGACTTCAACTCCCAGAATTCCTCAGCCAGGCATGCTGGCTGAGGAATTCTGGGAGTTGAAGTCCACAAGTCATAAAAGGGCCAAGTTTGAAGACCCCTGGTATAACTGAATGACCTTCAGAGAACCGAAAATACTTCAGTGCTTATTTTATATTTCCAAACTTCTTTTGTTTTGGAGTAATATGGGGGTATTAAATGCCTACATACACAAACATGTGAGATTCTGCAGTAGAAGAGAGCAACTTTGGGGAGCTGCAATTGGAAAAAAAAACTTCTGAATCTGTTTCTGTGGCTCTCAGTTGATGCTTTTCTTGCACTGAGGCAGGTTTGTCAGAAATGGCTGACAAACCACAGGTAGTCCTTGACTTATCACAATTTATTTAGCAACCATTTGAACTTACAATAGCACTAAAAAAAAGCGACTCACTACCAATTCTCACAGTTACAACCATCGCAGCATCCCCAGAAGCACATGATTAAAATTTGGGTGCTTGGCCACTGGCATGTAGTATTTACAACTGCAGCATCCTGGGGTCCTGCGATCACCCTTTGCAGCATTTCCAACCTGTTTCTGGCAAGCAAAGTCAACAGGGGAAACTGGATTAGCAAACACGTGATTCGCTAAACAACACCATTCGCTTAACAACTCCAGTGATTAGTTAACTGTAACAAAAAGGTTGTGAAATCAGTGTGGCTCACTTAATCTCCTTACTTAGCAGCAGAAATTCTGGTTCCAACTGTGGTTGTAAATCAAGGATTATCTTATAGCACGGGTGTCAAACTTGCCACATCACATGACGTATTATGACTTTTTTTGCATTGCCGGAGCTGGGGTGGGTGCGGCCTCCTTATGATGCAACTGACCCGCAGGCCGGCAGTTTGACACCCCTGTCTTATAGCAAGGTAGGCATTCTGGTAGTGATTTTATGTGTGAATTTCATAGAATTGTAGAGTTGGGAGTGGCTGTTCTGGTCCTCGGGTCCAATCTCCTATTTAATGCCGGAATCCAAATTAAACCATCCTGGACAAATGGCTCTGTATGTAGACCCCACTTGAACAGATATAGTGAAGGCAGCCAACACCTTTCTACATGACTGGTTTCATTTTTTATTTGCTCTTACTTCTTCTGTAACATTTAATCATAATCTGTACTGTAACTCCATTATTCTGTGTCTTCGAATCTGGAGTGAGAGAGAACAAGCCTTGACTTACTTTGACCGGACATACTTGTGGATATCTGAAAAGCATTATCTTGCGTTTGCCTTTTCTCAAGACTAAGCAACCACAGCGATATTTCTCTTCATAAAGCGACGTTTGAATCCTCTCATTATCCACACATTCTCTAAACCTTCTTTGAATGCTTTTAAAGTGTGGTGCTCAGAACTGGACACAGAAATCCAGATGAGATCTGTCCAAACCAGAACAAGTGGAACAATTATATCTCATGATTTCTAAGTTATACTTCTAATTATACTTCCCCATCAGATCCATCTAGCATGGCCAGTGGCATTAGTCTGTGGAAACTGTATCAGATTATCTAGAGAGTAACAAGTTGAACACGTCTGTGATGTATTTATGTTTTATGTATAATTGGGTGACATAAGCTGAGTAAATGTCTCCATTGGTACATTATGGACTCCTGGAGGTGGCTTATCCCATCATACACCTGTTTAAATCAAATGCCCTCTTTAAATCAAATTAAACAATTTGAAGATTTATACTGTTATCAACATTGCTTTAAAACCATCACACTCTAACAAACAGCAATCAAATTTAGGAGTGCAACTTTAAAGATCTTCATTTGTATGATCTGCTACAGACTTCCTCAACTTGGTTCCTTCCAGCTACCATATTTTGGAATGCAATTCTGACTGTTAAGTGTTATGGAGGAATTCATCATTTCTTGGGCGATGGGAGCTGTATTCTAACACAGGGGTCCCCAACTCCTGGTCCATGGACTGGTACCGGGTCACAGCATGCCAGCAACCGGTCTGCACAAACAAACAAAGCCCCATCCGTGGGATGCAGGCAGCACACAAAATCACACATTCTCCGGTCCGTGGAAAAACCTTTCTCTACAGAATCGGTCCCTGGTGCCCAAAAGGTTGGGAACCTCTGTTCTAACACATCTACTGAATATCATAGATATAAAGTACCATATACATATGGAGGCAATTGCAGTGTTCTTTATTTACCCTTTCTTTCTGTCCCAGGTTTGCTCCGCGTTCACAGCAGAACGAGGGTCCTACAACCATGTAAAAATGCACCATGCTTATACAAACGTCATTGGCCTTGGGGATTCCAGTACCTGGAAGGTTCCTTTCCTGAACTGTTATGTTTATATGTTCATTGCACCTATTGCTGTACCTATCATAACTCCTTTAGTAGCCATTGGTATGTTACTGTCCTCCAAATCCTCCTACTAATCAGCCTACCCTTCTCTTTATTAGTTTTACAGTGTTAATGTTGAATGCAATTACATCTCTTCGTTAATATTGACTGTCGTTATAGCTCACTCTATGTGGAATTCTGCCTTTGAAAGAATCAGAGAAGTAGAATGAATAAGGATAATGCCAGCAGCCTAAACCTTCTTCCATGAGATAAAGCTATTCACCCAGCAGCAGATTATATGATGTGTTATTGGATAAGTGCCTCCCCCAAATCCCTCTGCTCTGGTTTAATTTAACAAAATGTACTTTAAAAAAGGGTAGATTTTGAAAGATTACAATCAGGCCTCTGGATTTATACACACACACACACACACAGAGAGAGAGAGAGAGAGAATTTCAAATTTCATCAGAGAATGAGCACTGGGGAAAGCGGCATCTGATCCTTTCTCCTGAAAAATTAAATTCTTCCCTCCCCCAAACTACAATGTGTGTCTTAGAAGGGAAATCCTTTATTTTTCTCTCTTGGGAGTTCCATCCATCAAAAAAAAAAAAAAAAAAAGCCTAAAGGACAATTCTAAACTCCTCATTTCAAAGCACTTTTTTCTTGAACATTTAAAACTTTGTAGCCCTGATCTAAATCTAAAAGAGCAGAGGAAGTCTTCAACTTATGACCACAATTAAAGCCAGAATCTGTATTGTTAAGTAAAGCAGTTGTTAAGTGTGTCCTGCTTGCTTTTACAACCCCTTTTTTTGCCCCAGCTGTCAAGCTGTAGTTCATTGCAGTTAACTGCAATTAAACAAATCCAGCTTCCCCCATTGACTTTGCTTGTCGGAAGCTGGCTGGGAAAGTCGTGAATGGTGTTCACATGACCCTGGGACACTGCGACCATTGTAAATACATGCCAAGCATTCAAATTTTGATCACATAGGGATGCTGTGATTGTCTTAAGTGGGAATACCAGGGGTAAGTTGCTATTTTCAGTGCCGTGGTAACTTCATACAATCACTAAATAAGTCAAGTATTATCTCTATCTCCTAAATGTTGCAAGATTGCCAAAAAACAAAATGTGGTTGCAGTTTAAAAGATATAAATTGTTCAAGGGAGAAATAGTGAAACTGTAGTTTACACCATGCCTGCACTTTCCACATTTCATAGCCGTGTGATTTCCCATAATGGGAATGGTCAAGTCCCTTAATTGCAGAGCACAATCAAGAGTATAGACTTTTTAAAATTAGTTTTAAAGCCAAGGGTTAAGTCTTAGAATACAAGATATTGAGAACAAATTAGAACAAACATCTAACCATTTCTTACTAGTGAGTTCTTTAGGTAAGATCTCTGAATTTCCTTTTTCAAGGCTGTGTGCATGATGGGCTAACTATCCATTTCTTTGATGAGTTTGTAATGTCCTTTCCCATCTCCTGGTTGTTTGTCTCAATAAATACGCCTTTCCCTTTCTCAGCCTCAGAGCAATTTCTTGTATCTTTTTTTCCCTACAAAAATAGCAAGAAGAAATAATAGCTTCCCTATTCACTTACTGTCGTTTCCATAGGTTTACTCACAGAGGTAGAACTGAAAACTGCCATTCGGACTCTGTGTTGTATATTCATTGGTCTGTATGCCCATTATTGGCTGCTGCTTAATATCTCAGGATTCCAGTCTAGCTGGTCTGCACTTGGCTGTATGTTGATTACCCGTGCTCTCCTCGCCCATGCATACATCCATGTCAATATCTTCCAGGTAAGGCTATCATCCCTGTGTTGCATGAAGAAATCTATTAGCTTAGCATCTCTTGGCATAAGAATCCTGCATTGTAAAGCTGCCCATGTTTTCCCTTTGAGTATATTCTGGTTGCCCAGATTTTCCCTATGTTTGGATGCTGCTTATAAATGAAGTATGCCTTGCTATAGTGCATGTAGCTATGTTTTACCATTATCCCTCAATGCATCCCCAGGAACCATAATTTATTCAATTTTTAAATATTACTACTACTTTGCTGATATTAATAGATATTTTTATTTTGGTGTAATTTTAGATACATTTAATATAAAAGAGTGTTATACACTACATCCTGGATTTTAGATTTTATATGTCAAATGCTAGTGAGGTTATTTTACAAATGTATTTTAACTCTGTACTAAATTTTATTTGTCAATTATCAGTACTGGTCTTCGATCGCGCTAAATTGAATTGAACAATTGAGTGGGAAATTAAAGAGGTTGAGAAAGAGAACTTTAGAGATTTTGAAAAGATAATTGGAACAACTATTTTCAATGTTTATACTATTTTTTAGCTATGTGGATGCGCTAAAGATTGCACTGGGGCTATGGTCTTGTGCATAGTCATGTAAAAATAAGGATGTTTCTAGCTGTAGGCTTCTTAGGAGTAACATAATATTGGGCAATCATTTCATAATTCATTCTGTAAGAGGTATTTTTTGATAAAAAATAGTGGGAAAACATGGAAGAGTTTCAGATTGTCCTACAGAAACATAATGAGATATAGTCTTACAAAAACTTGGCGGGATTTGCTTCCAAGTATTTGATTGTATTTTTTTTAATTAAATGCTGTATACTGAGTATTTCTCAGAAAGAGTCTAATTTGCATTTGGGGAACTTGCATCTTCAAATATTGCTGAATTCCCAGCGTCTGTCTCTGCTGGCTGAGATCAGTAACATGTAGAGGGCTATAGGTTTTCCATCTCTTGTTCATACTTCTTTGCTTTATATGTGAGTTTTTCTCCAAATATTCCAAAGAGCGGAATCTATAACACTGCAAAAAAAAATTGAACAAATCACTCAGATGAGCTGTGGTGGTGTAGTGGTTAGAATGCAGTATTGTATACTGTATTCAGTATTCTGACTGGCTCAACCTTCAGCCTTCCAACCTTCTGAGGTTGGCAAAATGAGGATCCAGATTGTTGGGGGCAATATGCTCACATCTGTAAACCACTCAGAGTGTGCTGTAAAGCACTATGGCGTGGTATATAAATCTAAGTTTTATTGCTATTTCACAGATAAAAAAAATCCTTCTTGGCTGACAGCATCGCTATCCCAAGAGTTTTAGTTTCCTAATGTCCTAATAAATTAACATTTGTGGTTTATCTTATAGCATATTGGCCTACCCATGTTTTCACCTGATAAGAAGCCAAAACGAATCCACATGATGAGCTGTGGTGTTCTCAATTTGCCTCGAAATCCTCTGTTGGACTGGGTTTTTGGACACTCGATCATTAGTTGTCATGTGGAACATCATCTTTTCCCAGCTTTTTCTGATAACATGTGCCTGAAGGTGCGAGGTTGAATGGCAGATGGAATGGGCATTTGGAAGGGTAGGGTGCGGCAAAATAAATACCCGCTGAATGTTTACTTGTAAAGAGAAGGGTATGTATTTAAAACAGCGGTTCTCAACCTTTTTCAGGCTGCGACCCCGACCTGTGCCACGCATGCGCGGCATGACCCTGACCTGCACCACGCATGCGCGGTGCGACGACCCGCATCGCGCATGCGCGGTGCGACGTTCCGCATCACGTATGCGCGACGTTCCGCACCGCGCATGCGCGACGGTCCGCATCGCGCATGCGCGGCGCGACGGTCTGCGTCACACATGCGCGGCGGTCCGCATCACACATGCGCGGCGCACGCACGACGGCCCACATCGCGCATACGCAGTGCACGCAACGGTCCGTATCGCGCATGTGCGGCACGGCGGCCCGCATCGCGCATGCGCGGCACGCGCGCAACGGCCCACATCGCGCATGCGTGGTGCTACGCCGTGCATGTGCGGTGCTGCCCCCTGCGCCGGCCGAGGGGAAAAGGGGAAAAAAATGGCAGACTGCAGTGTTTGGCGACCCCCGTGAAATGGTCGTTTGACCCCAAATGGGGTCGCGACCCACAGGTTGAGAACCGCTGATTTGAAAGGTGATGAGTTTCATGTAAGCCAAAATCCTATCCCTCAACAACAGGAAAAAAAAGTATGTTCTTGATCAGAAATTAGTTTTTATATAGTTTAGGCTTCTTTGAGATTGAAAGGGGACACTGGGCCAAAACTATACATCCTATAGACCTGAAATCATATTTTCTAAAGAATAAGTTTCATTTCTGAATGATAAGAAATATGTTTTACATTGCACATTCTAGTTCTTCCTTCTATGGATCATATATACAGATAATTTCATTTTGCTTTATAGTACTTGACATAACAAAATTGTTGGTTTGTCTTCAAGAATTCTTCAAGTTCTCTTAAGGGAGCTACAATGGCAGGTATCTCAGAGGCTGCTAAGGCATTCTGTCTATACTGTTTAATTAATACTTATTTCAGTTTGTATATATATATTGGGAAGCATGCAATCTGGCAAGGAGGAGGTCTCAAATGCAGAGTTAGCCTGGAGTCACTACATAACCACAAAAAGGCTACGATCAATTACCCTCCAAACACTTTTGAGCCTATTTCTTCCCAAGCGAAAGTTGCCAGGCTGGGGAGATTCCTGTATTATAGGCAGAACATAATAAAGTGATTAGTCTTGTTATCACCTAACAAGATTTTTTGCCATTTTTAGTGATCAGCAGTGTTCTTTACATTTGGCTCTGGGCCTATCCTAATGAAAAATAGACATTAGTGACTTCCAGTTCCAGATCGCGGCGTGTGCAGTCGTGTAGAGAGACTTCTCTCTTTGCCGTCTGCTTTCCCTCTGCCGGTAGACCCTTAATCGGGTCAAAAAGTCACCCTGGAGGGGCGACTACCGTTGAGGTCCTCGTCGACTGTGGAAGGGTGGCAGCTCCTTCTGTGATCCGAGATTGCTCCTTAGGGCCGACGGAGAAAAGATTGGCTAGTAAAATGGCTGATCACTTTGCTTCTGTAACCAGAAGTCAGAAGAACATCTAAGCGCAAAGAACCACTGTGGTTGATCCAGGGAAGACTTTTTTTTTCTTTTCCTCTCTTAGCCCTTTTCTCTTTTTTGTTTCCTGTAAAAAGCATTTTTGGAACTATTTCCCTGCTTTAAGACAGTGGCATTTGTTAGTGCTGGAATAGAAGCTTTGAAATGGAATGAAACTTAATTTCAATTGACTATTTTTTATTTCTATTTACTTTGGGGTCTTGAAAATTTTTTATTATTGAATTTTACTACTGGATTTAGTTTATATGTGAAGAATATTATTTTTTTTCTGATTTTGTTAATGTCATTTTTGGTGTCTGGGAACAGATTTTACAGTCTACTGAGGACACCTTGTGGAGAAATTTAAAATTGCAACTGTCTTTTTTCTCTGTCTGATGCTGAGATTGGCTTTGACCTTCAGATCATCATAAAAGGGAAAAGTCAAAGAAATTTAACAGCTATTAAATTTGTGGGGGTGGACACTGGCTAAATGTTATTAAATACAGCCTCCACTAAAAGATAACAGGACTGTTTCTAGTTACTATTGAAATGGAGAAATCCTATTTACAACTCAACTGTAAACTTATATTGGAAAAAATTTATGACGCCACTGAGCAACTGTGTCTGCAAATAAAAGAGAGTACCACAGAAATAAAAACAGAAACTCTACTTCGAATTTACAAACTGACCTTCAGATCTCATCTGACTATTCTACAGACCAAAAAATAACATAAGAGGAATTAATCAACATTAAAGAAGATTCTATCTCATTCTATGTACAACCTATTGATAACCAACTACTAACCACAAAACTGGACATAATTGAGTGTCTTATTCAGCAGATTCAAATGTCGAGATTTGAATTTTTAAAACAACAAGGGATTATCTACAAAGGAGTCAGGTCTCTAAAACAGATGAGGGGACATTCTTCCTTGACTCAAATGATACCACAAGGAACAAAGAGAGACTTATTTGTTGATATAGAGGCTTTGTTATGGAAACCTGCTTGGCAAAAAAAAGAAAGCTAGAATAAGATTTAAGAGTGTGACTTAAAACTGTACACAATTGGTTTAAAAGGCTTTTTAGACATGGATTGATTCAAGATTTAAGATTGCTAAATAAGACGTTAGAGATCCTGATTGAATAAGGATTAATTAAATATGTGAACTTAGTGAGAAGATGTTTTTCTTTTTTTGTATTAATGCTTGTTGAGGATATAACAATTATTTGGATTGGATTTAAATTTTACTGAGTGGGTTAAAAGTTTTACATAGATATTGATTGATTGATAGATTATAGATTTAAAATAGAGTAGAAATGTATTTTTTGGAGTAATATTCTTGTTTTTAGGAAGGATAGTTATTTTGTAATGAAAGGAGAATGAGAGGGATCTTTGATAAAAGAAGTAATTATATTAATAAATGAGTCACTGATGATGTTAATGAAAAAGGGAAAGGAGAGACACCTGAAGTATTAATAATATGTTTATCTAAATTAAATTGGAATATAGTAATTGTAAATAGTAAAGCTCAATCCAGGATCTGTATTTATCTAGATGAAATGTTATTGATGATTCTTTTGATTGATTGAATGTTATTGAAAAATACATTAATTTGAATATATTATATTATTTGAGGGAATAGAGAGGGAGTTTTTAATGATTTAATTTGAATTACATATGTATGATTTTGCTTTTGGATAATTGATTACCCTGCTACCACATTGTTTCTCAAGCACCTGGTTGTAAAAAGAAAAAATCAATAAAACTTGTTTTAAAAAAATAAAAATAAACAGTATTTACTATAATACTAACTTTATCTTTCCTTTATATTTCAGATAAAACCTGTGGTTTCTCAGTATTTGAAAAAGAAGAAATTACAATACAATGAGGATTCTTACTGGTCACGTTTGAAGCTATTCCTGGACAAATATGAAGAACTGATGGTCCATGCACCTCCTATTTCTGAACTTGTGGGGATTCAGTAATGGTACTTTTATGGCTAGAGCTAGGGCCTTAAGACAACATGGTTTCTTTTTCCAAGATCAATGTATTTAAAATCTAAGTTAAGTTAGACCTTTTAAGTTTAAGTTTTAGGAAAATCAGTATATTATCAGCAAAAGTTATCTTTAGATACTGGATGCAACTGCCCAGTAATGGGTCATAGGCAGGGGTCGGCAACCTTAAACACTCAAAGAGCCATTTGGACCCGTTTCCCACAGAAAACACCGGGAGCCACAAAACCCTGCTGCTTCCCCCCCCCAGCACTCCACTGCTTCACTGCTGCTGCTGCTTACCCCCCTGGTGAAGAGCGCCCTGCCACTGCTGCTTTCTCCCCCTACCTCCCCCACTGTGCCGCCACTTTTCCTCCTACCTCCCCGTGGAGCACCCTGCCACTGCTTTTTCCTACCTTCCCATTCCGCTGTTGCTTTCTTGCCCGACCTCCCCTGCGCGCAGCGCCCTGCCACCGCTTTTCCCTCCTATCTCCCCCACACGGAGCGCCCTGCCACCACTTTTTCCTTCTACCTCCCCTGCACAGAGCACCCTGCCACTGCTGCTTTCTCGCCCTACCTCCTCTGTGCGGAGTGCCCTGCCGCCGCTTTTCCCTCCTACCTCCCCTGCACGGAGCGCCCTGCCACCGCTTTCCCTACCTTCCCCGTGTGGAGCGCCCTGCTGTCGCTTTTCCCTACCTCCCCCACATGGAGCACTGTGCTGCCGCTTTTCCTTATATCCCCCACGCGGAGCGCCCTGCTGCCGCTTTTCCCTCCTACCTCCCCCACGCCGAGCGCCCTGCCACCGTGGCTTTCCCCAGCAGTGAAGGTGGAGTTTGGGAGGCAGCGGCAGGGCGTAGCCCAGGCATGGCCCAGCAGCAAAGCTTGTCCTCCCCACTCAAGGCGCAGCAGCAGGATTGCTTTCAATAAGGCGGGCACACATGAGCGAGCAGTGCACCTAGATCTTATTGTTTGAGAGCAATCCTGCTGCTGCACTTCCGCTTTCTTCAACCATGATCCCCCCCTCCCCAGTCAGCCAGCTCTTCATGAATTTAACATGGGCATAAAAATGTTTCACCACCTTTATCAATATTACAAAGAAAAGTTTAAGAACTTTAATTGTGCTTGATCAGGTTCACTCATTTTCCTTCAGTCACTCTCTTTGCATCTCTTACCCACTTCATCACCCTCTGAAAGCCAAAGGACTCACAACGATCCACACTCATAGAGAGGATCCTGCAATCTAATCTGAGGTGTCATAACCTTTCATTCCAATGTGATTATAGCAGGTTATTCTCTATCTCTCTTAGTCTCCATCTCTCAGTCTCTGTCTCTCTCTCATTACAATGTTCTCTGTTTTTCAAATATTTTTATTAAGGATTATAAATGAAATGAGTAAAAGCCAGTGCAAACTATAAAACCTACAAATAGAAAAATAGAAAAGAAAAAAATTGTGGGGGGAAAAAAGGACAGGAGAAAGAGGGAAAAAAAACTTTTCTCCCTCATCCCAACAGGTAAAAACAATTTTAGTAGCTTATCTACCATCTTTAAATACAGCATAATTATACCTCATCTCTTAATTAAAAAAAGATCAAAATATTTCATTAAACGTTCTTTACTAAAAGTCCAGTAAGGACAACCACATATATTCTCTCTCTCCCCCCCCTCCCTCTTTCTCTCTCTCCAATATATCATTTAGCTCTGATAAAATAAGCCACATTTATAAGTTTTTCCTGAATTTTTAAAGATAGTGATTAACTGCTTCAAAAAAACAAACAAAAACTAGCTTGCTGTTCATCTGTTTCAAAACAAAAATCTTTCAAAATTTAAAAGAAAATATTTTGTAAATCCAATAATCCTTTATTTATCACTTCTCATGCAGTTTTTTTGCTCTCAATAAGGCGAGCAATCCCGCTGCTGCACCTCTGCTTTCTTCAACCATGATCCCCCCTGCCCAGCCAGCCAGCCACCATCGCTGATCTTCTCCCCATGATCCCCCCTCCCCAGCCAGCCAACCACCATTGCTGACCTACTCCTCACCTGGCCAGCTGGCCTCACGCTCTCCTCCTCCTCGTCGTCATCCTCCGCACTCAATAGGTTGCTAGTGGCTTGGGGGGCTCTGCTCCATCCGAGTTGAAGAAAGCGGAGGCATAACAGAAAGCAGCTTTCCCAAAAAGAAAAGAAGTTTGTGGGCAGTCCCACAAACAAAAGAAGTGGGACTAAAAAAGTTCAATCAATCAATTCCAACTTCACGAGATCTTTTTTTTCCACAAGAAGTTGGAATTGACTGATTGAACTGTTTTAGTCCCACTTCTTTTTTTTTTGTGGGACTTCAAATGGCGGAGGAGGACTGGGAAACGCAGTAGAGGGATGAAAGAGCCGCGGGTTGCCAACCCCTGGTCATAGGGGAAAATCAATAGTTCCAATTAATTCAATTGTACTATCTTTGATTTTCTTCTCTGCTGTAATAATCTTTGCACACTGATACATTTAACAGATCATTTCAGATTCTGCTATTCTGCAACCTGAGGAAATCTAAGGGCTATTTAATGTTCTTCCTCTTAAAATAACTTAAAAGTTAAAAGACATTTGTACAGTGCAAACTTTGACAAGTTCTATGCAGCAATTTCTTTTCCTCATCTTGGGTGTATGACAGCAAAGATCGCTGTTACTAACTGATCTGAAATCCACAGTGGAGAAAATATAAGCCACCTTTATATATACAGCAGTCTTCCTCAACTAGTGCCTTCTAAATTTGCAGAGACTCCAATTAAAGAATGCCAGCTAGCATGGGAATTTAACATCTGGAAAGAACATTTGGAAATAAACTTATTAGAGAAGCTTTTCCTAGAGGTTAGAAGAAACATGAAAAAACTGCATTGACTGTTAGATTGATATTCACATAGCTTTAATTACATGAGAATTTATATGGTAAAAAAGATACTTCTTGCTAGATGCGTCATAGATTTTCATTTTTAGCGCACCCTCAGCAGGTAGCAATCCTCATCCTATTTTGACTGTTTTGAGAAGATAAGGAAGGTCAGGCCTAGCCTGTGCTTAGCAGACCTCCACAGAATATCAGGTTTGAGGGCCAAACTGGGAAGTCAAAAACCACCCTGGAAGATGGGAGCAGCAAGCCACTTCTGTACTGATGCTAACTCCCCACTGGGCTCCCCACATGGAGCCATTGTTCAGTTGCCAAGACTTGAGCTTGACCTGAAGAAGACTTTACTAAAATTTCTCCTCCTACAAGAAGCAAACAAAAGAAAAGAAAAGCTTATTCAAAATATGATACTGAACGGTGGAAGGAAATATAATTGTCATTACCAGTGGACCTTTTATTAACAAAAATGATGCAAAGAAAAACTCCATAAAAGTTCCTGCTAATGAATAAGGTGATATGTATGCAAAGAGAGAATAAATTATTATCCGATCCACTTGTGCAGAGGGAGTGTGGTTTAATAAAAGGAACAATGTAAAAGCAAGCAGATTAGGCAGGCAATAGCAGCAAGCAGATATATTTGAAAAAATATTTTGAAATAAACTCTGACTGACTTGATGAGCTGGCATGGCCACCATGTTCTTTAGCTAGACAAAACCAGCTCTTATCTGTTCTCAAGGTAAAAATGTTTGTCTACACATTTATGATACAACATATCCAAACTATTTATTATTTACATGAAAATTAGCTAAACAATAATGTGCATTGGAAACCTCCATATTCTGCGCTTGTTTCTGTCTAAGGGCCCATTTCCCCCCTTCTGGAGAAGTGTCCACTGTTTATTATTTCTGGAATGAATGTGCGTAGTATTGGCTTTCTCCAACTTGTTACGGTAGTAGTTTCACTTGAGATATATTCCTAACATTGCTGAAATATGTCTATCAGGAGAACATTCTTTTCAAATATGTGTTTCCATCCTTTACATAATTAATTTCTGAAAGCTTGTTTAGGAAAATCTGGAATATTACTAAGAATGGAAGGGTAATTGTGCAGCAAGAAGAATAACTTAAAGGTGAGCTATGGAGAATAAAGAGAGATCACTTGACTATTCTGAAAACATGTATCTCTGAGTGGATACTTAGTGTGTGAATATACAGTATGTAACTGTACAAGAAAAATAAAAGTCTCCTTTAAGTTAAGTTTTAATTCCCAGGTGGCTTTATGTAGACATCTCTCTAGCTTTGTCGGCAACGATACAAAGTGATTTTCCAGTACCTTTTTGCCAAATGCTCTTTCTGATTTTTCAGCTTAGCCTACAGCCTGCCATATGCCAGAAAAATCCTACCCTAATGTTAAAAGGGCCTTACCCTAATCGATTGACTAGGACTGTAGATGTGTTTACTTTAACTCCCAGATGTCCCTCAGCCAGCTTGTTGGCTGGGGAATTCCTGAACTTGAATTCCATACATCTTAACATTGCTGAAGTTGAGAAATGGTGACTTAGGGTGTGTCGGGTGAATCAGGCAAGTTTAGCATAGGTGTGTTTAAACAATTATGGTTTATTGAACAAATATGCTTAACAAATCTGGTTTAAGTGTGAACCCAGCTGAGTGGATACAAAATGAACATACGTGTTTCCCTGAAAGCAAGACAGTGTCACACTTTCTTTTTATCCCCAAAAGCCCCACTATGTCTTACTTTCGGGGTACGGCTTATATTGATTGGAAAACAATTGTCAGTTTTATTTTAAGTATTTTAAGTATATTAAGTATTTTAAGTATTTTAAGTATTTAAGTATTTTAAGTATTTAAGTATTTTAAGCAGGAGGCGGAAGTGGGCAGGAGTAATATGTCTTACTTTCGGGGTACGGCTTATATTAGCCGACCCCCTGAAAACCCCGATACGTCTTACAATCGGGGGGTATATCATAATTGATGTGTCTAGTTCATGACAAATGAAACAACAGGCATTAAAAGTCCTCAAAGAAGATTCTATCTCTAAACATTCAGATATCTTTCTGGAAACCAGTCTGACCTGTAAAAGCACATACTTTTTTTTTTAATTGAAACCTTTGATTTGATAGGCACAGAGTGAAACTAAAGCTTTACAATTTCAGACTGGATGTGAACACCACATAGGGAATAATCCTGAGTTGGCAGAGTGAGGTTGGTTGGTTTAATATCCTGTCTATCTACATTTACTAATTTCATTATCAACATGATTATCAATATGAATATTTTCTGTGATTTGCAAGGCTCTAGAGCCGTGGTGGCAAACCTATGGCAAGGGTGCCAGAGGTGGCACTCAGAGCCCTCTCTGTGGGCACGCGTGCCATCGCCCCAGTCCTAGGCCTTCAGCTGGGTTTTATAAAACCTTTTCGCTTTAGGTCTCCACTGCCGTGTGCAAAAAAAAAAAAAAAAAAAAGGTTCAATCAGTCAATTTCAACTTCTTGCGGGGAAAAAAAGATCTTGCAAAGTTGGAATTGATTGGTTGAACTTTTTAGTCCCACCCAGTCTGCCGTTACCACCACAGCCACGCTCACCCAATGGGCCACACCCACCCAATTGGCCACACCCACCTGGCACCCGACAATGCATAAGTGGGTTTTGGGTTGCAGTTTGGGCACTCAGTCTCTAAAAGGTTTGCCATCACTGCTCTAGAGGCTTCCCAGTCTAGCAGCACAAAGATTATAAAGGGGAATATTATTCAACCCAGCTTTACTCGGATTTTATTTGTGTGAAAAATTAATTCCACTGCCACATGCTGCTAACATAATTACAGTTCAGTTTGGAAACAGTAAGTTTGACCAGCTCTATCCTCTCTAGAATAAAGCATAAGTATATGCATATTTATTTAATTTAGCTAGAAGCAAATACTTTTAGGGCCAATGGGTTTATTCATAGCTAATTTATACTATAATATAGTTATACCCTTAACAAATAAGTTGAATAAAGTATACTCTGTGGTTGGGTTCAGAAGTCATCCTAAGCTAAAATGGGGTTTACTTGAAGCCAGCTGTGCATTATTTAATAAATTATAGTAAAATAAATGGAGTCTTAACAGAGCTGCAAAAATCTAGACTGCCACAAGATGGTAGCAAAGAGATGTAGAAAACTCTAATTCTTTCTGCCATTTAGTGGTTGCTTGTATTTTTGCAGTCCACATATGGTAGTCCTAGTTTAACATAATATATCCACTGACATATATATGTACGTGTCACACTGCTCTGTGCTCTATGTAATGCTTCAGCAGCAGCATTATGCAGAGCACAAAAAGGAGTTGAAAAAGCTAAGCCAAAGAAATTAATAGCATGAGATAAAGGGGGGAGGAAATAGATAAAAGTATTTTACATCAGTACCTTTCAGTATATCTTTCCATATCTTTTGGACCTTGAAAATCATCTTTGTGTCTAAATCCTGCTTCACACAGTTTTTTTTCCTATTTTTCTCAGATTCTCATTAATTTTCTTATGACATTTTCAGTCTTCCCTTTCCTCTCAATCTTTCACTCTTCATATAATTGTTGCACAGTGCCCTCCCTCTCTTCATGATCAAGCCACCTCAAAATACTTATTTCATGCTGATGATGTCTTACTTTTGCATGTATTTCACTTTCATTCACATTGATTCAGCAAACATTTATCTTTTTTCTTTTGAGAAACCCAACTCTAATTTCCAACATAAAAACTGGCAGAAGCCTACTGTTATACACAGCCATTTTTGTTTTTGTTTTTTCAGTAAACATTCCTTCTGTACAACAGGAACCTTACCAATTCCTTCTACCAGCATTTCCATGTCCTAAAATTTCTCCATCCAGTTTCCTACTTTTACTAAATATATTGCCAAGGCATAAACATTTATTTACTTGCTCTTGTTTTGTTATGTCATAGTGTCTTCACCACTAGGCCACCACGCTGCTCATAGATAACAATAAAAAAATTCTGATAAAATTTTATTATTACAAGCTAACACTCATTAAAATATTTTTGCTGCAACAGACTAATACTGCTACTGCCTTGAAGACCAAAACTTACCTGCATTAAAAAATGACGACTATAAATTATCATGTCTTTTCCTTGCTGACTGAGATGGAGCTAAGGTAGCTTTTCTTGGCAAGCAGTCAAACAGAAAGAAACAGAAAGAAACAGAGGCATTTTTCTCTTCAGGCCTAAAAATCTGGGCAGAGTCATATGGGAGAAAGGCGCTTTTTCAAATAGTCTCTTTCTAAGTTGTGTAGAGCCTTGTAGGTTATAGCTGGCATTTTGAATGTTGCCCTGAAGCAGACAAAATTTGATTACCTTATTATAAACAGTAGTAATCAAAGGTAATCAAATGCTTCTTATCAGCAACCTTATCTTGACTTTCTGGACATTCCAAACACTTTTCAAAGACAATTTATCCACAAACGGTGTGTTACTAAAAATCCAAGCAGTTGTAAGTACAGGTGTGTGCTAAAATGGCTAGAGCTTCAGGAACAGGCCTAGCTGAGGCAGAGGCAGGAACTTTATTTGTATGAATACATTCCTCTAGGGAAATTTTTTGAGAGGAGAAACACACTCAATTCATGGATCTGATTTTTCAAAGAGTGTACAACCCTATTTGATGGAGGCCAAATCCTTTTGCCTGGCCTTCATTTTGCCTGAACAACAACTGCTGCTAAAGCTGAGACGCTAATTTTACTATTGCTCAAGTGGACGTTCATAGAATTCCCTTGAAGATCATATTGTTTAACACCGCAAGGTCAAGGTTTTGGGGGCAAGGCCAACACCCCGGAACACAGTGCCCTATCTTGAGCATGAACTCTCACATCTATAGAGCACACAAGGAGGACTTCAGGGAACTGAACTGTGGAGAAATGAGGGCAGATGCAATATTTCTTTCTCTAGTATAGGGGTACTCAACCTTGGCTCTTTTATGACTCGTGGACTTCGAGTTGAAATCTACGAGTCATAAAAGAGCCAAGGTTGACTACCTCTGCTCTAGTACAATTAATCTATTGCCAGCGAATACATCAGCAATCAATTCATTATGCAGCATTGTATAAAGCTATTGCTGTCAGCTAGTCCTTCACAAAGGAATAAAAGGAGAACAAAAGCATATCTCAATGTTTCTCAACCTTAGCTGTTTTAAGAGGTGTGGACTTCAACTCCCAGAATTCCCCAGCCAGTGATGCAGTCTGGGGGATTCTGGGAGTTATAGTCCACATCTCTTAAAGTGCCTAAGGTTGAGAAACTCTGGCATAGAGTTATCTCACCATATCCTGATTATGGGATTCCCACAAACAGCTTGGTGGCCTGCATGCTATATCAACTAGGTATTTGGATTCATCTAACCTTGTTATGCCAGCAGTCCTTAAGAATGCCAAGGTGCAGTCAGTTTGTGGAGAACTCTTCCTCCATCATTTTAAGGTACATCCATATACAATTAGTCCTTGACTTACAACAATTTAATGACCATTCAAAATGACAACAGCACTGAAAAAAGTGACTTAGGACCATTTGGATACTTGCAACCATTGCAGCATCTCCATGGTCATGTGATCAAAATTGGATGCTTGGCAACTGGCATGTGTTTATGACAGTTGTACTGTCCTAGGGTCATGTGATCACCCTCTGTATATTCTCCAGCCGGCTTCTGACAAGCAAAGTCAATGGGGGAAGCCAGATTTGCTCAATGACCAAATGATTCACTTAACAGCTGTGGCAAGAAAGGTGATGAAAATGGGGCAAAACTGTTAACAACTGTCTTGCTTAGCAATGGTAATTTTGGGCTCAATTGTGGTCTTATGTTGAGGACTACCTGTAATTAAAATTAGTGCTCAGCAGTTATTTGGTGACGCCAACATACGTTCAATGTTTAGCCTCCAGAATTGTTACATTATTGTTGCAAGAATAGAGTCAAGGTGGTTTAGGAAGCAGATTGTTTTGCTGCTTATGCACATAATGAAGCAATGACCCAACAGCCACTTTAAAATACGAAATCTCTGCCAACCTTTCATTCCTATGAATTTTGATGGGAAATGTAATTATAACTAGTTTCTTGACTTTCTACTATATTCAGCCTGCATCTATCACATCTATCAATACTGTCAATTTGGTGAGCAATGAAAACAAATATGTGCACAAATCACCTTAAGATTAAATGTCAGTTGAAATCCAAGTTTAATCATACAAGGTATTTGTAGTTTGCAGCACAAAACAGATTGTTTTTAAATAAAAGTCTTCAGTTTTCCCAGTTACTTAATTAAACAGAAAGCTGACAATGTCAGGGCACCACAAACTGTGGTACATTTTCAATTATTCCTATAGAAGTTATAAATATGCATAATTCTGCAGATCAAAGACCACCAGATAAAATATGATGTGGCAACTATGCGATATATTTTTAAAAGATAGTTTACGTAGCCTTGCTTTATTTTTCCATGGATGGCTTATCTAATGGACCTTTTAGGAAGCAGATATTTTTGGCTTCAAGGTCTTTAATAAATAGCTTTTAGAAAAAGCCATAGTCTAGAAAAAAGAATAGTTCTGAGAAGGGTATAATATCCTTCAGCATAGGAGCCTTCCCCAAACTGGGGTGCCTCAGAAATCTTCAACTACAACTCCCTGAAACATGGCTGTAAAGAAATGATTGGAACTGCAACCTCATAACCTCCGCAGGGCATCATACTTGTAAAGATTGATATAACAGATGATTGCCATGGTGTTGTGCTGTTGCATTATTTTATATTTTTAATTTAAAAACAGATGTATTTTCAAAAAAATATAATACCTACAAACGAACAGGTAATTACTGAAGCTATATAATTTATGCTCACTAGAACATCAGCAGAAGATTCCAAGCAGAATACATTTTGTTTTCATAATTTGAAAAAATAAGTACACATAAAAGGTTCAACCTTCATGCCAAAATTCCCATTACATTATTACAGGTAGCCCTTGACTTAGTTATTTGTTTGTACAATAGCACTGATAATAGTCACACAGGACTGTTGCAGCATCCCCATGATTCTTCCTGATGTGCTCTGAACTGTTAGAAGAATTTCCAGAATAGAACTGGGAGGGAAATGGTGGAGAGAAGTAAGAAAAGAGCAGAAATCCATTTGTGTGCTGACAAAATTCACAGATAGGTGAATTCTGATATAACGTTAAGCCAAGATTTTAAATTACAGCTAGTCCTTGACTTATGACAATTGAGCCCAACATTTCTGTTGCTAAGTGAGATATTTGTTAAGTGAGCTTTGCCCCATTTTGTAACCTTCCTTGCCACAGTTATTAAGTGAATCACTGCAGTTGTTGTGTTAGTAACATGGTTAAGTTAATCTGGCTTCTCCACTGACTTTGCTTGTCAGAAGGTCATAAAAGGGATCACATGACCTCGAGACATTGCAACCATCATAAATATGAACCAGTTGCCAAGCTTCTGAATTTTGATCACATGACCATGGGGATGCTGCAACGGTCGTGTGAAAAATGGTTAAAAGTCATTTTTTTGTGTGCCGTTGTAACTTTGAATGGTCTATTGTAAGTCAAACTATTTTAAGTGGAGCACTATTTGTATTATGATTTGTTGATCAAGCCATAGTGATCAGGTTTACAAATAAAGTTAAGCAAAAACAAATTGCATTATGATTTAGCATTCTGTACAAAGCAGAACATAGAGGCTTCAATCCTTATTGTAGCTAACTTGAAAATAAAATGACAGTTCTTAAGGGAACTCCCAGGTAAATATCAGACTGGACATTTTGATGGATTTAATGCAAGTTACCATTGGCAAGTTTTGTACAATTCTAAGTACAGTGGTACCCTGGTACTCAGCTGCTTTGAAACTCATCTAATTTGGTACTCAATGCATTTTGATGTGAAAAATTTTGTCTCGGTACTCATCATTTGTTTGGTATTCAACACGCAAGCTAGAACTTGTCAGTGTCAACTGCCTTGTGACGCACTACATTATTCCTTATGGGAAAAATCTGTTTGGTACTTATTGTTTTTGGTACTCATCGTACTTCTTGGAACCAGTTAACAATGAGTACCGAGATACTTAAAAGTAAACTAAACTCTAACTAATGTGGGCTACTTCTGATCAAAGAAATTTGGGAAGAGAAGGAAGAACATCCAAGCAACATTCAGAAGGGTTTGATGTTGTATTACTAAGCTGAAGTAAAATAAGTTGAGCTTGATTTCTGGTATATCTGTCCATGTAGTCTTCTTGACAATAGTAATAAAGTAGCTTGTCACTGTCTTTTGCAGCAGTTCTCAACCTTTGGGTCGCGACCCCTTTTGGGGTCAAATGACCATTTCAAAGGGGTCGCCAAAGTCCTGGAGTTTTTCATCATAGAAACGCAGTCCGGCAATTTTATTTTTTGTTTTTTTTCCCCCCTTTTTCATGAGCTGTGCTTCTCCCTCTTATTCTATTGGCTGTTGAAAGAGAGAGTCTTTTCTATTGGCTTTCTATTGGCTTTCTATTGAAAGAGAGAGTCTATTCTATTGGCTTTCAAAAGCCAATAGGAATTGTCCAGGCTGTCTCTGCCTTGCTGAGCCCGCCAAAAGAAGGAAAACGTTGCTGCAAGTTGTCTGCTAAGGCGAGCTTTCTGGATGTTTCCACCTCTCCCTGCTGAGCAACTACTACACTACTACATATAATAAAAGAGGGCCAGGGGTGGGAAGGCCGCCCAGGAGCACCTGAGCCTGCCTGCTGCCGCCCCGAACGGGCAGTGGCCAAGGTAAGGCTAGCAGGACAGCGGCGGGCGCTGGGAGGGCAGCTGGCGCGCGTGGGGCCTGGCAGGTGGCTTACCTCCCTTGGGCTGGGCCAGCTGGTGGCCCAGCCGGTGGTCAGCCTGCGCCGTCGCTGCCGCTTGCCTCGGCCGGCACAGGGGGCGGCACCGCGCATGCGCGAGCAAACCCCGCCCCTCCTCCTGCTCCCGCCCGCAGGGAAATACAGGTAGTCCTTGACTTACAACCACATGGGGGTCGCGGCATTAGGAAGGTTAAGAACCACTGGTCTTTTGGGATGTTTTAAAATTAGAGCCTACAGCTCTAATATTTCTGGTATTTAAGTATTAACCACGATTAACAGTGCTAAGCTTCTGTCCACAGAAAAGGTGGACTAGGTTCTCCACCTGATGACTAAGGAGAGACTTGATAAGTAGTAAGTTGTTTCTGTATTTTTCATATTTTCAACGTTTAATATGGGGATTGGAGCCAAGAGACTCCAATGAAGAATTCACTAGAAATCGCAAGAATTATAGAATCATAAAGTTCAAAAAAGCCATTTGTTTGGTTAAAGCCAACCTGCTACTAAGTGCAAAAATTCAGACTGAAGATGGCTGTCTAGTTCCACTTAAACACATTCAGTGAAAATGAGTCCATCACTTCTCTAGGTAACTGGATCCACTGCTGAACAGTGTTTATTGCTAGGAATAACATTTAACATTCAATCAGATTTGCCTTTCTGTAACTTAAATCCATTATTCCACATCTGGCATTTGGAACTAGGTTATGATCTTTTTTCCATGACATCCTTTCAAGTATTTGAAGACAGCTATCATCTCACACGGTTCTAACCTTCGCTTCCCAAGGCTAAACTTGCTCAGCTCAAGCTTTTTTTTCCTAGTCATCTAGTCTTTCTCCCTGCTGTTCTCTGAATTTATTTCAGTTCATCTGAACCCTTACAGTGTAATGCTCAGAAGTGACTAGATCCAGATGGGATCTAAACAAAGCAGATCTATGTTTTTTATTCAGCCTCAGGGGACTGTCAAACAAAAAGTTTTTGGCACAATTATATAAAATACAGCTGTTTTTCTTTTGAATAGATTCTCGGAAACATTTTTTTTATTTGCACATTTATATTAAATATAGCCTAAGATAGGTTTCTTATATGGGTATGCTTTCCATGTTTAGCTAAGGTAGAAATAGCAAAGGAAAAAAGGGAAAAAAATAATGCACAAATTGTATGTAAAGTTATGAGAGAGTAGTATGTTGCATCGGACAGAATGTAACCATGTTCTGGAAAATTGCATACTTTTCCAGGTCACTTTTTTCTTCTGTATTATTCCCACTTGTTAACCACTACTCCCTATCACTAGGTTCACCAAAGCTTACTAGATGTCTGACAAAAGGACACGTCTTCTTTTTTGTCCTCATGTCTTCAGTCTGGGAGGCATAGCCTTAAAATTAAATACTCTCTGGCATTTTGAGTGTCTTGGTTTTGTTTTAAATTGGTCTGTTTCATAGCAGCAGTCATTCAAACATTCATGTACTGTGACCTTATAAATTATCTGTTCTTTCCTTGTTCATTGACAGATTTGACAACCTAGATCCGTGGTGGCGAACCTATGGCACGGGTGCCACTGGTGGCACACAGAGCCCTCTCTGTGGGCACCCGCACCATTGCCCCAGTCCTAGGCCTTCAGCTGAGTTTTATAAAACCTTTTTGCTTTAGGCCTCCGCCACCGTGTGCAAAAAAAAAAAAAGTTCAATCAATCAATTTCAACTTCTTGTGGGAAAAAAAATCTTGCAAAGTTGGAACTGATTGATTGAACTTTTTAGTCCCAAACAGTCTGCAGTTACCACCGAAGCCATGCACACCCAATGGGCCACACCCACCCAATGGGCCACGCCCACCCAGCACCTGACAATACATAAATGGATTTTGGGTTACAGTTTGGGCACTCAGTCTCTAAAAGGTTCACCATCACTGGCCTAGATTAACCACCTCCCCTCAAATCTATGAACATGGTAGTCTGTAAATCATTATGACTCCTCATACCTTTCCATTCCAGGGTCTGCCACAAAGAAGAGGGAGTCAAGCTATTCTCCAAAGCACCCGAAGGCAGGACAAGAAGCAACAGATGGAAACTAACCAAAGAGAGAAGCAACCTAGAAGTAAGGAGAAACTTCCTGACAGTTAGAACAATTAACCAGTGGAACAACCTGCCTCCAGAAGCTGTGAATGCTCCAACACTGGGAGTTTTTAAGAAGAGACTGGACAACCATTTGTCTGAAATGGTTTAGGGTTTCCTGCCTGAGCATGGGGTTAGGCTAGAAGACCTCCAAGGTCTCTTCCACTTGTTATTCTATTCCATTCCATTCCATAGTAAAATTTGAAATGTAAGAAAGAAAGCATGTTGCCATTACTTCTATATTGCTAGCAAGTTATTGAGAATAAAAAAATGTTGGAAAACACTGCAATTGAATAACCAGTAATTTCATATCCATGTAGACCTAACTACATTTCTGGCAACGCTTTGCTATAATTTTGGACAAAGAACCCAGAAAGGTGAACATACAGTGTGTTCTCCTTTCCCCCATTTATTCTCCTTTCCAATTGTACATGTCCTTTGGCATCTGGTAATCCTAGGTCAGGGTTAGGGAACCTTGGCTTTTGTGACTTGTGGACTTCAATTCCCAGAATTCCTGAGTCAGCATGGCTGGTTTAGGAATTCTGGGTATTGAAGTCCACAGGTTATAAAAAAGCCAAGGTTCCCTACCCCTGCCCTAGGTTAACTATCAAAGCCATAGTTTAATATATCATAACTGACTACATATTCACAGCATGTTAGGTTAGTTTATAGTTCAGTGCATTGTGGGAATCTAATAAACATGGTGTTATTAAATCGTTATGGTTTAGCCCCATATGCAAACCCAGTTTATGCAAATGAAATATCTAAAGTTACTGAACCTACATTTTATATTAGTTTCATTGAGTGAAATGAAACACCACAGAATTTAAACACCACTACTACCGTAAGAGCAGAGTACATCCTGCGGTTTTTTTTTTCGTAGAACCTTGATTTCTGGATTGGTCAATCAGGTTTCACGGCCATCGACGTGATAGGCATTTGACTTGATCGCGGGGCGTGGCAAAAAGAAGTTTTCCGGTGACGCGTGGGCGGATCTATGTTAATAATATATACTTTGCTTTCCGTGATTGGCTCTCTTGCATTCTGATGAAAGCCGGGTAAAGTGGCCGGGTGAGCGCTGTGGTTGGACGCTGTCACGCCGCTGTCACGATGAGCCGTACCGGGGGGATCCTTGGCTGCGCCCGTCTTTCTGCGCTCGGTCTCTTGCAGCCCAAGAGTCCTCTAGCTGGTGAGTGATCTCTCATTTTTCTGCTGATTGTGAATGCAGCTGCGTAGCTGAAGGTTTTGCGGAGAGATTTGGCGATCCAGAGCAAGCGAAAGGCAGGGAGACTTAAAAACAGTGAGATTCAAAAGGGGCGGAGGAGCTCGGGCTAGAGAGCGATAGAAAGATATCGGTGTGATCCCATCTCCTTGTCTCTGCAGAAATATTAAGAAAAGATAATTACAGTAGAAGGAAGGGGGAGAGTCTGTTTTTTTGGGAAGACTGCCCAGATCAGTTGCACCGTGTCTCCCATTCCCGCTGGAAAAAGCACTTCTCATTGGCTGGGACTGGTTGGCTGGGACCGGTTGCATTTATAATCCAGTTTATTTGAAGAAGACCAAGTCGAGGAGGTTGGTCCAAATCGGGAAAAAGATAAAGGGGAAGGCCCAGTTTAGCGTTTCAGATGATAAGGGGAAGAGAGATGAGCATAAGGTAATGATGATGAGCCCTTGATGAGACAGGCTGCAATATCTGGACAAAGAGGTTTTATAGGATGATGCTCTCATGAAAAGAAAAGGAGAGTGCCATTTCTCCCTTTAGGCCTTTATACACATTTTCATCTGAGCATTAAAATTTTGTAAACCAGGAGACTGGGAGCTCAGCATGGTGCTGCTGCTGCTGCTGTGTCTTTTGCACATATGCATTTTTGCAATGTCATTTTTTAAGCAGAATGCTTGTTTGCAAATGAAAATATGTAGCCAGCTATGCAGAGGCTCTGTATTATAATGCCTTCTTCATAATGCTGGCATTATAGTCCTGGGCCAGGATAGTGTTGTCACAGTTATGCAGTGCTGCTGCTGAGTATTCATGAAGTTTCTTGCAAAGGTATAATGCAATTCATTATTTGACAAAGTGACTAAATTAGTAGACCAGTGAAATGCTGTGGACATAGTATATTTAGACTTCGGCAAGGCATTTGGCAAAGTGGACCACAGCCTACTTCTTCGTAAGCTAGAAAAATGTGTATTGACAGCATCATCCCCAGATGGATTTGTAACTGGCTGACAAACTGTACTCAGAGTGTAGTCCTTAATGGTAGTACATCCACATGGAGAGAAGTAAGCAGTGGAGTATACAAGGTTGTGTCTTAGGCCCAGTATTTTTCAATATCTTCATAAATGACTTAGATCAGGGGTTCTCAACCTTGGCAACTTTAAGACTTGTGGACTTCAATTCCCAGAATTCCTCAGCCAGCAAAGCTGAGTTGAAATCCACAAGTCTTAAAGTTGCCAAGGTTGAGAGCCCCTGACTTAGATGAAGGAATAGAAGGGGATTTCATCAAATTTGCAGATAACACCAAGTTGGCAGGAATAGCAAACACCCAGAAGACAAGCTCAGAATCTAAAAAGATCTTGACAAACTTGAACAATGGGCCCTATCTAACAAAATAATATTTATTGTGGGGAAAAGCAAAGTTTTACACCTGGGCAGATACAACCAAAGGTACAAGTACAGATTAGGCAAAACCTGGCTCCAAAACGGTAACTATGAGAGGGACCTTGGAGTCCTAATGGACAATCAGTTAAACATGAATCAGCAGTGTGTGGCAGAAGCCAAAAAAGCTAATACAATCCTTGGTTGTATAAAAAGAGGCATAGAATCAAAATCACGTGAAATATTAGTAGCACCTTAGTTATTATAAAGCCTTAGTAAGGCCACATCTGGAATACTTCATCCAGTTTTGGTCACCACATTACAAAAAAGATGTTGAGACTTTGGAAAAAGTGCAGAGAAGAGCAACTAAGATGATTAAAGGCCTGGAGACTAAAACATATGAAAATAGGTTGCAGGATTTGGGAATGGTCAATCAAGAGAAAAGAAGGACTAGGGGGGGACATGATCGCAGTATTCCAGTATTTGAGAGGCTGCCACCAGGAGGAGGGGTCAATTTATTTTCCAAAACACCAGAAGGTAAGATAAGAAACAATGTATGGAAACTAATCAAGGAGAGAAGCAACCTGGAATTAAGGAGAAACTTCCTATCAGTGAGAACAATTAACCAGTGGAACAGCTTGCCTTCAGAAATTATGGGTGCTCGAGGTTTTTAAGAAGACACTGGAAATCCACTTGTCTGAAATAATATAGAGAATCCTGCTTGAGCAGGGGCTGGACTAGAAGACCTCCAAGGTCCCTTCCAGCTCTATTCTGATTGATTGAAACAACTGTTCTTCATATACACATTAGTTTCTGAACAGCAGTTAATTTAATAAACCATCAATATAGGTGCCCTTAAGATAAAAGAAGGAAAAGCCTAAGAGGCAATGTTGGATTTAGATCAATTTTGTTGACAAAGGTTTGGTAGGAGTCATTTGCACATGGTCTAGGTGACTTTCAGATCAGGTTAAGAAAGAGCATAAGAAGCATGTGTTCACTGAGAATTGGTTTGTTTCCAGGCACAGTGTAAAGTGATGGTTATGATTACCAAAACCATGGATAAGTACAAGAATGTTCAAAGATCACATACTTGCGTTAGACCCTATCAAAAATTCAGGGGCCCTTCTTTCTGTATCACTTCTATAGGAAGTATATTTGGAGAATATGTAAGAAACAATGACTCTTCTGTGGCTGCACTCTGTGTAAATCCTTGCCACGGAATAACATACAGGTAATCCTCGACTTACAACCATAATGGAGCCCAACATTTCTGTCTTGTTGCTAAGTGAGACAAAACTCATTTAAGTGAGTTTTGCCCCATTTTATGATTTTTCTTCTCACAGTTGTTAAGTGAATCTCTGCACTGTTAAGTTGGTATCATGATGGTTAAATGAATTTGGCTTCCCCATTGACTTTGACTGTGAGTAATATAGCAGTGAGAACCTCAGGCGTATAATCCCCCATTTGATTAGCTCCTGCCAGTATTTAGCCAGTATTTAATCCTTTCTCTTCTGAAATAATTATTTTCCTGGGAACTACAGCAGTTGTTGTGCAAACTATCTGAAGGAAACTAATATTGTCCTGTTATTTCCAATACTTTGTGACTCAGTGGACATCATTTCTCCAAGATAGTCTGCCAGTAACTCTTTTTTTTTAAATTCCTTTAAAATTCTTTTAAATTCCTGCTTGTGAGTTCACTGATTGTACCCAATCATCTAATCTTCTCTCAGCCTTCCATTTTTCAGAAGTACCAAGAGTCTTCTCCAATGACTTTAGTATTGCCTTTGCATCATGTGTCCAAAATATTTAAACTTGAGCTTCATTCTAGTGCTTCCAGCAAGCAGTTTGGATTTACTTTGTCTATCATGGAATAATATGTTTTTCTTGCAGCCCAAGTTTTTCTCAATACTTTTCTCCTTCCAACATAAAGGTGAATGAAAGTTCTAAAAGGAGAGAGACTGAAAAGATTCTTAACCTAATTTATACATTCAGATCAAAATGGTGTTGTTGTTTTTTTACCAAAAAGACAAATTAAAAATAATTTAAGGGTAATAATGGATGTATTGAAATATTATGAGTTACATCCAGGGAAACAATTGGCGCTAATATTTTTAGATGCCCAAAAGACATTTGATAATGTTTCCTGGCAATTTATGATTCAACAATTACAAATAATGAACTTTGGACAAAACTTTATAAATATGATTAAAACAATATAGAATAAACAAACAGCAAAAGTGATTATGAATGGAGACTATACAGAGAACTTTGAGATAAGAAAAGGTACAAGGCAAGGATGTCCATTATCTCTCCATTGTTATTTATTCTGACCTTGGAAGTTTTAAATAGAAATATTAGACAAGATACAGAAATTAAAGGACTAGAAATAAAATGTGAAACATACAAGTTACAAATTTGGTATTTATCATAATAATATAATAATAAAGTTGGAAGGGACCTTGGAGGTCATCGAGTCCAAGCCCCTGCTCAGGCAGGAACCCTATACCATTTCAGACAAATGGCTGTCCAGTCTCTTCTTAAAAACTTCCAGTGTTGGAGCATCACCGCTTCTGGAGACAGGTTGTTCCATTGGTTAATTGTTCTAACTGGCAGGAAATTTCTCCTTAGTTCTAAGTTGCTTCTCTCCTTGATCAGTTTCCATCCATTGCTTCTTGTCCTGCCTTTAGGTGCCTTGGAGAATAGCTTGACTCCCTCTTCTTTGTGGCAGCCCCTGAGATATTGGAACACTGCTATCATGTCCCCCCTCGTCCTTCTCTTCGTTAAACTAGACATACCCATTTCCAGCAACCGTTCCTTATATGTTTTAGCCTCCACTCCCCTAATCATATTTGTTGCTCTTCTCTGTACTCTTTCTAGAGTCTTAGCATCTTTTTTACATCGTGGTGACCAAAACTGGATGCAGTATTCCAAGTGTGGCCTTACTAAGGCATTGTAAAGTGGTATTAATACTTCACGTGATCTTGATTCTATCCCTCTGTTAATGCGGCCCAGCACTGTGTTGGCTTTTTTGGCAGCTGCAGCACACTGCTGGCTCATATTTAAGTGATTGTCCTTTGGAGATGATTCCTAAACTACTGGGAAAGATAGAACAGTATGGAGAAATAGCAGGGTTGAAAATAAACAGAGAAAAAACTAAAGTAATAGTAAAAAAATCTTTCAGATAAACAAAAAAAAACAAATGTCAGAAAAAATAGAATTACAAATAGTTAAAAAGGTCAAATATCTGGGAATATACTTAACAGCAAGATGTTCAATGATAAAAGAAGATAACTATACAAAACTATTGAATTAAATAAGAGTGGATTTGGAAAAATGGAAAAAACTTGCAATTGTCACTATTAGGAAGAATTGTTACAGTGAAAATGAATATATTACCGAAAATCTTATTTTTATTCCAAACAATACCTATAAAACTTGAGAAAAAAATCTTTGAAGATTTAAATTCATTAATTTTGAAATTTATTTGGCAAGGAAAGAAAGCTAGAATTAAGATGAAAATGTTACAAGATGCCAAGGAAGATGGAGATTTGGGTTTACCAGAATGGGTTTCATATTACCAAGCATCTGTATTAACATGGGTAAAAGAATAGATAATTCTTAGAAACAAAAGGTTGTTATGTCTGGAGGGACATGATTTACAGTTGGGGTGGCAAGCTTTCTTATGGTACGGGAAAAATAAAATTCATAAATACTTCCAAAATCACCATATAAGAAATGCATTATTAACAACATGGGAAAAAATAAAATGTAAAATATATCTGAAAATTCCAGGGTGGTTGTCAACAATGGAAACATTTGTACACCCAAATTTAGTTGACCTTGAAAACATCTGGACATTTAGAGATATTTTAAACTCTGAAGGGAATTTAAAATCTAAACAAGAAATGGAAAATCAGGGTATTAATTTATCATGGTGGGCACATTTACAAATGCAAACTAGATGAGATAAAGATGTTAAATTGTATGGTTTTTATAAGGAGCAAACCTTGTTTGATAAGATATTGTTAACTTCTGATGAGAAACTAATTAAGAAAATTTATAATTTTTAATTAACTTTGAAAATAGAAAGAGAACAAGTTAAAGAAAAAATGATAAGATGGGCAATTTTTTTGGATATAATATAGAATTAGAAAAATGGCAAAATTTATGGGAAAGAAATTATAAACTGACAATGTCAACTTCGTGCAAAGAAAATTTATATAAAATGTTTTATAGATGGCACTTGCAAAAATGTTCAAAAACATGTCAGATAGATAAAAGGATCTCTCGAAATTGTGTGAGTGGGCAACAAAGTGGCAAATGCATTTTAACCTAAACAAGTGCAAAGTTATGCACATCGGGGCAAAGAACCCCAATTATACTTACCAACTGATGGGGACCAAACTTTCTGAGACAACCCAAGAAAGGGATCTTGGGGTTTTGGTGGACAGCTCGATGAAGATGTCAACCCAATGTGCAGCAGCAGTAAAAAAAAGCAAATTCCATGCTTGGCATGATTAGGAAGGGGATCGAAAATAAGTCAGCAAGTGTTGTATTGCCTCTGTACAAATCGATGGTGAGACCACACTTGGAGTACTGTGTACAGTTCTGGTCACCGCACCTCAAGAAGGATATAATGGAACTGGAAAAGGTGCAAAGAAGGGCAACAAGAATGATCAAGGAAATGGAGCGCCTCCCTTATGAAACCAGATTGCAACGCCTTGGTCTCTTCAGCCTTGAAAGACGGCGTTTAAGGGGTGACTTGATCGAAGTGTATAAAATCATGCATGGGATAGAAAAGGTGGATAGAGAAAAATTCTTTTCTCTATCACACAATACCAGGACAAGGGGGCACTCCCTAAAGCTCATAGCTAAGAAAGTGAGGACAAATAAAGGGAAATATTTCTTCACCCAGAGGGTCGTTGATTTATGGAATTCACTTCCAGAAGGGGTCGTGACAGCTGTCAGCCTTGACAGCTTCAAGGCAGGGCTAGATAGATTCATGGATGCCAAGTGTATCGGTGGTTATTAAAACGGATGTCCATGTGCCGCCTCTATGTTGGTTGAGGCAGGCAGTATTCCCTTGAGTACCATTTGTTCGGGGTCAAGGGAAAGGGAGGGTTTTGCCTTCTCTTTCTGCTCAAGATCCCCATGTACAATTGGTGGGCCACTGTGTGACACAGAATGCTGGACTCGATGGGCTTTGGCCTGATTCAGCATGGCTCTTCTTATGTTCTTATGTTCTTATGTTGGAAATGCAAACAGAAGTCAGGCACTTATTACAATGTTTGGTGGACATGTGCCAAAGCAAAGAATTGTTGGAAAAAGATCCATGCTTGGCTAGAAAAGATGTTGGGAGAACACGTAGATCAGTGATGGCGAACCTTTTAGAGACCGAGTGCCCAAACTGCAACCCAAAACCCACTTATGCATCGTCGGGTGCCGAGTGGGTGTGGCCCATTGGCTGGATGTGGCCTATTGGCTGGGTGTGGCCCATTGGGGTGTGTGTGGCTGCGGTGGTAACGGCAGACTGGGTGGGACTAAAAAGTTCAGTCAATCAATTCCAACTTTGCGAGAACTTTTTTTCCCCCGCGAGAAGTTGAAATTGATTGATTGATTGAACCTTTTTTTTTGCACACGGAGGCGGAGGCCTAAAGCGAAATGGTTTTATAAAACCCAGCTGAAGGCCTAAGACTGGGGTGACGGCGTGCGTGCCCACAGAGAAGGCTCTGAGTGCCGCTTCTGGCACCCGTGCCATAGGTTCGCCACCACTGACGTAGATTTTAAACCTAAACTTTTTTTATTAGGTATAATGCCAGAAAAGACTGGTAAACCACGTTACAACAGCGGCCATAATTATATTTGCGCAATATTGGAAAAATGAAGGAATACCATCAGATGAAGAAATAATTAAAAAAATATTAGAATGTGCGGAGATGCATAGACTGACTCTGAGACTGAAAGAAAAAGAAGAAATGGAATATTATCAAACTTGGGACTTATTTTATTGATGGCTAGAGGAAAGAATAAAGGATTAGGAACTAAATATGTATTAGTGAATGTAAACTCACACAGCACGTTTGTTGAATAAATATTACTGAATGTATGGAAAAAATCAATAAAAACCTTTTTTTTTAAAAAAAGAACGTTCTAAAAGGACTTAAGCTCAAGTAACAAGTAACAAGTAAAAATTATACGTGAACTATTTTTTTCTCCCATGGCATCATCAATTTCTTGATACTCAGAGCCAGAGAATGAACAATAGAAGGAGTATTTGTAAGATTCTTTTTTTAGCAACATACTTGGACATTTCTTTGCATGTTATAGTAAAAAAAAAAGTCAATAAATGTCACGGTTGTTGCACTGGAAAAAAAGGCTGTCATGTCTAGACCTTCATATCTCTGATTAACTCAATGATTTCTGGCCTCTGGATTTTTTTTTTTTGCTATAATGATTGAAAGATTTTATACCAGAGTAGTGTTAGTGTTAAAGTACACCATAAGGAGTATGGTTATGAATGAATTTATTGTCATAGATAAGCACATTGCCAAGGAATTTGCAGTGCATTAGATAATGTAAACACCAGAGTGTAGTCATGCAATGATACAAAATAGTAAGATGATCATTCAGATGGATTTCATAACAGTTAAGTAGCAATTGGTGTTCCAGACTTGTGCTAACATTTTATTTGAATGTGTAGATAGCATTTTTAGAGATCTTAGATTGTATATTTTGATTTATATTTTATAATTCAGAACTTTCATAATGATTTAAAATGAACCAGCTAACATTTTTATCTTATCTTTCTGTTATCTTTTTCATTTCTTGTTTATAATATAAAACTATGCAGAAATATAAATGCATTTCAAAAGTCAAACCAATAGCTAAATATTACATGATGGGAGAAAAACAGCAGTATGGAATTGTCTCTCATTTATTTATTGCAGGAATTGTTTCAAGGCTGTATTGGCAATCACTAAAAATAATGCAAAAGCAAGAATTATTGTATAAGATGTGATCTTTAGAAAAATCAAAAGTAGTATTGACAGAAAAATCTGCTGAACTAAGGTCTGTTAGGTCGCAGAGTTGCAAACAGCTGAGCAACAACTGCCAGAAGACAGCTGCACAGATAGTTCTTGGGGGACCCAGGCTGCTGCTGCCCGGATCTGAGGCTGGGGGACACTTCCGTGGCCCGATCCGGGTGCTGGAAGCCGTTTCCAGGCTGCTACTGCCTGGATCTGAGGCTGGGAGATGCTTACGTAGCCCTCTGGCAGCCCATTTCTGGGTAGCAGTGGCCTGGAAAAGGCCTTCAGAGCTTGAATCGGGCCTCAGGAGGGCTGCAGAAGTGTCCCCCGGCCTTAGATCCGGGTGGCAGTGGCCTGGAAAAGGCCTCTGGAGCCTAGATCAGGCCGTGGGGGCCACGGAAGCATCCCCCGGCCTCAGATCCTGGCGGCAGCAGGAACCACAGCAGAGAGGAGACAGATCTTTTCCAGGTGAGTCTGGCACAGCAGGAAGGGAGGGTGAAGCATGAGGTATCTTAATGGGTCGGGGAGGCCTTGGGGGCCTTTTCCATCACTAGGCCCTCCATGGCCTTCCCTACCCTGAGATACCTCATGCATTTTAACGAGCAAGGGAATGATCTCGTTCAAGGTACACTCTAGGAGTTTTTGAGTTAACGGGTGGAATGGGCAGGCTCCATTACACTCGTAACTTGAGGACTACACTTATGAATCCTAGTATTCATAAGATTTTTTTTTCCTGGTAGTAAAAATTTACCAGGTAATAAAAACAGAATTGTGACTGCTCTGATCTGATGCTTTCCTCTTAAGATGCCAGTTTCACATCACCACAGTCAGTCTAAACTTGTATTATGACAACAGGTATATCAGTAGCCCCTGCAGATAAGATGGCAAAAGGTTGGGGGGAGGAAACCTAAGTCAGTCACAACATCTGTCCCATTCTAATTGGAACTGTTGAGACACTCAAAATAATACCATTTGAAACAACAAAAGTTTTATTTCATGCTTGGTTCAGACTTTGAAACATCCTTGAAATACATGTTTTGGCGTCATGCTCAATAATGCTCAAAAGCAACCATTTCATATAGAAGCATTTTTATATTTTTAATGTTAAAGCCAAATCATGTCTGGTGCATTAAGCAGACCAAAGACCATGTTATCTTATCATGGCAAGATAGATAAGATAATCTTTATTGCCTTTTTTTTACTGTGGGCACACTGGCTTGTACCATATTAGTTTTTCAGTTCAAGAAACTTAGCGAATCGGAGGCAGTGGGCCATTGTTGTAAAGGTATCTTCTTCCTGGCTTACTCTTTTATCTCATTCTCTCAGACTTTATCTTATTTTTCTGGTAGATTATTCCAGCAGCTTCCAGACTGAACCTGGAGGACTACAGGTAGTCCTTGACTTACGACCACGATAGAGCCCAAAATTTCGGTTGCTAAGCAAGATAGTAAAGTTAGTTTTGCCCCATTTTATGACCTTTCTTGCCACAGAGGTTAAGTGAATCACTGCAGTTGTTAAAGTTAGTAACAGTGTTGTTGTTAAGTGAATCTGGCTTCATTGACTTTTTTTGTCAGAAGGTCACAAAAGATTGTGCAACGAGGTCAGCGCAACCATCATAAATATGAAGGTTCCCAATTTTGATTATGTGACTGTGGGGATGCTGCAATGGTCATGTAAGTGTGAAAAATGGTCATACGTCCCTTTTTTTTCCTGTTGTAACTTCAAACGGTCACTAAACAAAAAGTAAGTCAAGGACTACCTGTATGTAATTTCTTCTTTTTCTTGCAAATTTGTTCTCAGGTATCAAGCGGCTTTCCACAGCTGAGTTCAGACCTCGAATATGTATTGTGGGCAGTGGACCAGCTGGATTCTACACAGCACAGCATCTCCTGAAGGTAATGGGCACATTTATAAGGACAAACACCTGGGTTCTTATCTGCCTGCTGGTTTAGAGTAATTGAGAGCCTGCAATTAGTTTTGGAAGACAAAGTTTCCTTAATGTAGGTCTAAGCAAGTTTTGACTTCCATCACTCCTGTCATTATGGAAGTGCAAAGAATTCTCAGAGATACAATCCACATTCGCTGTTTATGTCTTTTTGTGTGCTTTAGACATGACTGGAGATTCTTGAATTATGCCACAATCAATCATTGGCATTAAAAAAAACTGGTTCCAAGGCTGAATATTAATAGTAACGTCTTATTTAAATTTGGATGGCTCCCCTCCCAAAAAAAGCCTTCAAGACTTGGTTCTTCCTCGGGCATTGGGCCAAGGTGTTGGATGAGCCCATCTTGCAATGGTTTGGGAACATAAAATATTATTATGCTTTGGTTCAGCTGCATTTATTGTTTTTACTCGTGTTGGTTCTTTTTTTGTTCTCTTTAAGTAAACCTTTTGCAAGTTGCCCAGAATGGCAACTGTGAGTTGGGTGGCCACAGAAACATCTTGAATGAATGAATGAATGAATGAATCAATCAATCAATCAATCAATCAATCAATCAATCAATCAATCTCTATTTCCAGGAACCAGAGTCCCCAGAGAGATAGGGTTTGATAAAGAAAATGAAAACAACATACTTTTGCTTGATAATCAACATTAATATGGCAGATTTTCAGGGAATATTAGAGCTGTACACTAGACTGGGAAATTGAAAAAAGACACACACACCCAAAAGAGCAGCAAAGCACTTCTGCATTGTGGCCATTTTAAATTTGGGTGCCAGCATAAAGGACCCTGGTGAGAATAGAATGCCTTTGCACCCTGTTCCTATCTGTCCTTGGATCTCCCTGTTTTTATCCCAGAAGAAGCCTTGTTTGTGTGCACATCCTTTTAAAATGAAGAACAAACAGATCCCTCCTTATTAATCAGCAAAAGTCCAGTAAGGACTAACAGAAATAACAACTGTAATATTATGTCTCTATTTCCATTTAAGCAGATTCCCTCTGATCCCTCTCTTCAAATAATCAAAATCCAATTCCAATTTTTTTAAAATTTTATTAATTTATTTGTATTCCACCTTTGTTTTTTTTTACAAGTAACTCAAGGCAACAAACACACCTTCCTCCTTTTATTTTCCCCACGATAACAACCCTATGAAGTGGGTTGGGTTGTGAGAGGATGACTGGCCCAAAATCACCCAGTTGGCTTTCATGGCTAAGGTGAGACTTGAACTCACGCCCATTTTCTAGCTTGCTAGTATTACACAAAACAGCCTTACAATTTAATCCATTGCATCCAATTAAACATTGCCAAAAATAACTATCATTATGTAATTCCAGAAAAAAACAACACTTCTTGACTATATACCATAGATAGTTAGCCATTATTTTAACTATAATCAAATAAATCAATATTTTTTCTTTTTTCTGCCACCAATCTTTAAGTCCCACAGATAACATTCTAACATCTGCTTTCTCTTTTCTCAAAATTCTTGCCATGTTTATCAAAGTCCTTTTGTAGTTCTAGTGAAGTAGTATAGCTCCAGAAAATACCTTATAGTCCGTTATATTTAAAAGAAAATCCACATCACTCTTTGGTTTATTATTTGCATACCTTTTTTACGTTTTTAAGTTCATGATTCAATTCCATTTGAAAATCCAATATCTACCTGTCTTTCATGTTAGTTGAAAATTTTAAATTCACCTTAAAATCTTAAAAAGCCAGGCTTTTTCCTCTTTAATAACTTTTTATTCTATTATCAAGTTAAATAACTTGAGATCCTCTTGTACCCAGGTGTTAAACTTTTCACTTAAAATAGTTATTAGTGCTCTCTCTCTATTGGGAGGAGAGGGAATAGTTCTACACACACGGCAGGCAAACGCACATGTGCAGTTCCATTTACCTAAATGGGATGCATGCACATCCACCACTCACAAAAATGGAGCGCACACATGCCCGCTCACTGCTTCCAATAGTGGCTCAAGGCTGCGGCCTAGCGGTTGAGGACCCCTGCCTTAATCTGAATTTCAAAATGTTCTAAAATCCACACTGTCATTGCTCTTTTTGTTGTATATTGTGAAAAAGAAACTCTTAAAATTATAGATGTATAAATTTCTCTAGACATGTAAATGGATTGAAGAGAAACTCCCCAGAGAGTGGCAAACTTGTGGTTCTGAAGGTCTGTCAATCTGTAACAAACATTTAAGAAACAAAAGTAAGCTCCAAAATGATTAAAAAGATGAAGTTTTGTTGAATTTTGAGTCTCCCTCCACCCCAAAGGCTACATTAATGGCTCAGAGCATAATGGAATCCCACAACTCCCAGCTGACTGCAAAAATATCAGTTTCTGCCATGTATTCCAAGCAGCTGTCCAGAGTACATTTGGGTGATCTCAATATCTCCTTCATCAGGAGGGTTTGGGCAGTCTGGATCCAATAGCCAGCTGCCTTTCAACCGTAATGTCTCCTTTGATTTACAGGATATCATTTCTTCATTCCTCACTGAAAGTGATTTCATAACTTTATTTTGTTCAATACCCCACAACCTTTCAAAACAATGTTTCCCCAAGCAGGCTTATAGTGGTCTAAAATGACAGTTGTTTTTTTTAAAAAACTAAAACAATGTTTTAAGTTTGCAACATACAATAGATTTAAAAGCTGAATTGAGTTGGGTTGGCATCCTTTGAGATTTTTAATAAAGGGGCCCCATCCAGGGTTTTCTTCGGGAGCTGGTGGTGATACATTTTATGATTAGGCTCAATTATGGCCAAAATCCACAGACTACCTGTAAAAAGAAATGTGCAGGTCATGCCCTTCAGGTTTCTGTGATGGCAGAGGAGAGAGGAGAGGAGAGGAGAGTTGGAAGGAACCTTGGAGGTCTTCTAGTCCAACCCCCTGCTCAGGCAGGAAACCCTATACCATTTCAGACAAATGGAGCATTCACAACTTCTGGAGGCAGGTAGTTCCACTGATTAATTGTTCTAACCTCTGAGTTCTAGGTTGCTTCTCTCCTTCTCTCCCTCTTCTTTATGGCAACCCTTGATATGTTGCAAAAGAACACATAGAATTTCCAGACTTAATTCTGGATGGGAAGTCTATGTTCCATTCCATGAGATTGCAGGGATTGAAAGAGAAGGATGATGACATAGCCAGTGTCAAAACCAGCAAATAGAGATCTAGAGCCAAAGGTTTAGACAAGTTGCGCCATGGATCTGAAGCCAAGAAGCACTGCTTAATAGAGAAGATTAGAAGAATAGTGGAGATCTACGTTAAGCTTGATGTATCCAAGAAAGCAGTTCAGTCACAGGTTGACACAGGTGAGGTTGGAAGACAGGTTAAAATGTATATTATCCCCAGCCTGATTATGTTTTATACAGTTTCCAAAAGTTTACTGCCATGCCCACTTCCCACTTCAGCTAGCGCTCTTCATAATTCTGATGCTTAGGAAAGCCTGATTCTGTAGTGTGCCAGTCTTTCCACCCTTCAAAGTACTCAACTGCCAAGATGCTGCTTGGGATTCAGAGGCTACAGATCAGAGACTGGATCTGCAAAGTCTGAAGGTGTTGAAAGGAGTCGATCTCTTGCTTCCTCCATGTGGGCTCTTGGGCCAGTGACTGGGCAAGATAGAACTTATGGCTCTAGTGCAGGGGTCTTCAAACTTGGCCCTTTTATGATTTGTGGACTTCAACTCCCAGAATTCCTCAGCCAGGCACGCTGGCGGAGAAATTCTGGGAGTGGAAGTCCACAGGTCATAAAAGGGCCAAGTTTGAAGACCCCTGCTTTAGTGCATTTGGAGAGAGCCAGATTGTGGAAAAAGGACTGAAAGAGAAAAGGAAGGAAGAAGCCGATGTCTGAAACGCGCAGCATGTAAACATTTGTTTTGATAATTGTGAGGAACAATTTGGTCTGCTTTCAGGGAGTAAAATATCTTGGGAATTATAATTAATATAGCAGAGAGTAACAGGCTAGGAAAAGCCGCTTTAATAGAATTTCCCTCAAGAATGACAATTCTGTGAAAAGTTAATATTAATGAAAGTTGTATTTATTTTATTTGTTTGGGCTTGTATGCCGCTCCTCTCCAGAGACTCGGAGCGGCTAACAACATATATATAAACAACAAATTACAATAAAAATCCCAAACAAGAAATATCAAAAAATACAATAAAACACCCACTCAAATTCAACAGTCAACCACAATCATCCCCAGGCCTGCCGGCAAAGATAAGTTTTAAGATTTTTTCGGAAGGCTGGGAGAGTCGGAGAAACGCGGACTTCAGGAGGCAGTTGGTTCCAGAGGGCGGGCGCCACAACAGAGAAAGCCCTCCCCCTAGGGCCCTCCAGACGACATTGTTTCGCTGACGGGACCTGGAGGAGGCCGACCCTGTGTGCTCTCACCGGTCGTAGGGAAGTATGTGGCAGAAGGCGGTCCCATAAATATCATTGGCAGGAAAACATTTTTCTCCTTATATTTTACCAAAGGATGTGGTGTTGTTAAATTAGGATCTCTTCTCTTCTCTTCTCTTCTCTTCTCTTCTCTTCTCTTCTCTTCTCTTCTCTTCTCTTCTCTTCTCTTCTCTTCTCTTCTCTTCTCTTCTCTTCTCTTCTCTTCTCTTCTCTTCTCTTCTCTTCTCTTCTCTTCTCTTCTCTTCTCTTCTCTTTTTGAATTTCAAAGCTCGACCTTGATTCTAGCAGGGAAGATGGTATTGCTGTTGCTGATTGTAGAGAGCCATGACAGATAATCCTGAAAGAAACAGGCTGATACTAGGGAAGGAAATGGATGTTGTGGCTCTTCTCCAGCTTTCAAGGACATTGTATTCTTTGCTCAGGAAAACAAAACCTGCAACATGCTTTCCCCCCCTTATGGTTAGTTTGTCATCCCTTTGTAGAGCATTTACAAAGTTCTCTGCATGCAGAACCATACATGACTTAAAATACGAATATCTGATGGAGTGCTGAACTCTTATGTATCTGCCCATCAATTAAAGATTCAATGGACAAGCTCCCTTGAGACTAATATATCTGCCAGAGGTGCTCTGCTCAGCCAAAGAGAGACTACAAGCTCATTTCCATCTCCCTGGCTGTGGAATTTCCTTCAGCCGGCCCTGAGCTTTATCAGCTTTCAATGCCAACAAATATCCCTTTGCCCAGATCCCTGTCCAGGCTGAAGTTGCTGAGCCATCTATTCAATCAATCTGTTCCAATTTATCATAAATGGCTTTTTAATGGTTCCCTGGGGATGTGCCTTTAATGAGGAAAGAAGACAGAATATGTTACCAATGTAAATGAAGGCCTGCCCTGGTGTTTGAAATCATCTTAACCCACATGTTTGTTCAAGAAGGATCTGGAGGCCTCATGCTTTATGGTGCATCTTTCAAGATGTAATGATTCAAAATAGACCTGGGTATATCTGCATTCAAAAGGTCACATTTTGAAAACTGAATAAATCTATTCATAATAGAAAAAAGCTAACTATTTTAAATGCTGAAGGTTAACTTCCACTAAAGTAACACAGAACAAACATAGAAAAGAGAAAGAGAAGCCAAACCTTAGACACATACAAGTAAAAACAATCATAATAAAAGAAATAATACTAATGAACCACACCATTACCACACCCCAACTTCCAGCTGAATGAGTATAAATAAGCTTGCCTTTCCTCTCCATAGTTGTCTATGGAGGGAGAATAATGATGAAAGCTGTATTTTCGCAGTATTTTTGTTTTTATAAAAAATAGCTAGATATTGTCCATCCTGTACAAACTTTAGATCTTATTGCTGGATTTGCTGGATCCACACAAATAAACATTGTTTTGTATTTTTATCTCTCTCTCTCTCTCTCTCTCTCTCTCTCTCTCTCTCTCTCTCTCTCTCTCTCTCTCTCTCTCTCTCTCTCTCTCTCTCACAAACACACACATGTTATATGACAGCTAATTTGGTGTAGGGCAGTGGTTCTCAACCTTTTTAATGCCGTGACCCCCAACCGGTCGTAAGTCGAGGACTACCCAACCGGTCATAAGTCGAGGACTACCCAACCGGTCATAAGTCGAGGACTATTTCCCTGCCCGGGAGCGCCGCACATGCGTGGTGCTGCCCCTTGCGACAGTCGAGGCGTAGCTGGCAAGGGGCAGCGACGGCGCAGGGCGACCACCGGCTGGGCCACCAGCTGGCCCAGCCCAAGGGAGGTAAGGCACCTGCCAGGCCCCACGCATACCAGCAACCCTCCCTGCGCCCGCCGGCCTCCCACCTCCCACCCCTGGCCCTCTTTTACTTACAGTTTTAGTAGTTGCTCAGCAGGGAGGGGTGGAAACTTCCGGAGAGCTCTCCTTCACTGCAGACAACTTGCAGCACCGTTTGCAGACTGGGACTTTTGGCGGGCTCAGCAGGGCAGAGACAGCCTGGACAATTCCTATTGGCTTTTGAAAGCCAATAGAATTAGACTCTATTCAAGAGAGTCTATTCTATTGGCTTTCAAAAGCCAATAGAATAAGAGGGAGTAGCACAGCTAAGGAAAAGGGGAAAAAAATGGAGGACTGCGTTGTTTGGCGACCTCTGTGAAATGGTTGTTCGACCCCAAATGGGGTCGCGACCCACAGGTTGAGAACCGCTGGTGTAGGGGTTAAGTCAACAGGCTAGAAATCAAGAGACGTTGAGTTCAACTCTTGTCTTAGGCAGTGGGTGATTTTGAGCCAGTCACTGTTTTTCAGACCTTGCAAGCAGGCAAACCACTTCTGAAATCTCGCCAAGAATAGGGCAAAGACCAGTCCAAGCAGTTTCCAGGGTTTGAGGCTGACTCAAAGGCATGAAAAAAAAAGTATATGGATAACCGATATAGTTTAAGCATAGCTGGATACTGACAGTACAAAAAATTTCTTTGAACAGCTTTTTACTGCAGAAGGCCTGCCTGTCTTCTGAATAGTCAGGAAAAAAAATATCTGAGAATGATGGGGACTCTGTATTAAGCTCCCTGTGTTCACAAGATCATTAAAGCAAATCTTTCTTTGTATACATTTCAAGAGCTTAACAGTAAACACCCGAAGTTCTTACAATTCTGTGAAAACAAATATGCCCCTTTTTGAATTTTCTGAATTCTTGAACACCTTTGCTATTTTGGTTCATTGCTACTTGTTTGGACCCATACCCAGAACGAAACAACCTTGTTTCATTTGAAGTACAACTTCTCATACAGATTTGGGCAGGGATTTCCTGAAAGCTGTTTCACACAGATAACATTTTGCCTATCCCTGATTTTGGTATTTCCGTTATTGCTACCCATAATAAATTGCAGGGAGTTCCAAATAGAAGGAAATAAAGGCATTGATCAATGGGTGTAAGTCTAAACTGGCTTATTTTGTTTCAGGAAGTTCTAATGTCATCCATTCAACTGATAAAAAGGAATTCTGTTTTGCAGTTGCCATTTTATCAATATCAGCAAATCAAGAAGTTTTATACCCCTAATTTTGTTAAACTGACACAAATAGTGCATTCTTTAAAAATTTCATGCTCTTGTAATGTCTCTGCTTCACGAGCTGCGCTGGTTGCCAGTCTGCTCACAGGTTCAATTCAAGATGCTGGTGATGTAGCTATGCGGCTAAAGGCATAGGGCATGTTACTTGGAGGACTCCTCTTTCCCATGTTTGTGTTGGGCTGGTGAGTACCAGCAGAGGTGGTGCACTCCAGGTCTATCCAGTTAAACAATGTTCATTCATTCATTCATTCATTCATTCATTCATTCATTCATTCATTCATTCATTCATGAGCCATGGTGGCGCAGTGGTTAGAATGCAGTACTGCAGGCTATTTCTGCTGACTGCCAGCTGACTGCAGTTCGGCAGTTTGGTTCTCACTGGCTCAAGGTTGACTCAACCTTCTACCCTTCTGAGGTTGATAAAATGAGGACCCAGATTGTTGGGGGCAATTTGCTGACTCTGTAAACCACTTAGAGAGGGCTGTAAAGCACGATGAGGCTGTATATAAATCTAACTTCTGTTGCTATTGCTATTCATTCATTCATTCATTCATTTGTTTATTTATTCGTTCATTCGTTCACATCCATGCAGTTTCCTTGGCAAGGCATTTTGGAAGTGACTTGCCATTGCTTCCTTATTAGGGCTGAGAGAATAATTGATCCAAGATCACCCAGCTAACTTTGTTTCTCATCAGGACTAGAATTCACAGACTTCTGACATCTAGACTGGTGCCATAACCAAAGTATCTCTCAGCATCTTTTATTGGTACCTTAGAATTGTGTCTTCTCTGTTATGGTCCCTGACATTCAGAATGAGAATGGGGCCCCTGGATGGTTTTTTTTTTAAAATTTTGTTTTCTGTTTGTATATTGTACCCAGATGCCATCATGCTTTTGGTTGTTATTGGTTTTTACAATGTTATTTGTGAACTGCCCAGTCTCGGTTAGAGTCAGGCAATGTCCAAATAGAATTAAATAAATAATCTTAAATATTTCATATATTTGAAGATGCAAAGACAATAGGAAAAATGTAATAAAGTATTGATAGAACTGAACACTAGAATGTTTGATTTGGAATGCCAATTCTATAAACCTTGCAGAAGAGTCATTTATGTGAGATGGGGGCAGAGTAAATAGATTGAATAAAATAAATAGTCCACTTAAATAATTCAGTATAATATGAAATTATAACAAAATAATGGTACAATTGTACTGTCATATTCTTTCCATATAGTAATCCTGTCTTGATGATATGAAAGAGATTTGGTTGATGTGTAACACTGAGGTCACCTAAAGGCTGTGAAATCTTATGAGGGCCAACTGTCTCTATTACTGTATGCTTGAATTCTGTAAGAGAGCTAGTTAGTAGAGAGCATTTTTTATTTCTGTCTGGTTCTTAAAGATTGCCTGGACAAGTCCCTGCAGTTTTCCTGGCAAAGTTTTTTGGAAGTGGTTTGCCATTGCTTCCCTCCTAGGGCTGAGAGAAAGGGACTGGCCCAAGATTACCCAGTTGGCTTCATGTCAAAGGTAGTCTAGATATCACAGCCTTTTGGTTTCTTGCCTGCTGCCTTAGTCAGTACACACAACTAGTTGTCCTGAGATCATGTAATCATAATTAAAAGTAAAGAGGCCCTCGAAAAGAAGCGCAAGGCAGCAAGTAGGGCAGGAGACATCTCGGTTGGGAGCTGGGCGCCGTTTGCCGAGTAAAGATGGCCTTGTTCCGGGGTCTTTTGGTGTGTAGCCTACTCTTGCTCAGTTGTATCTGCAAGGAGGCGCTCGGGACCAGGTTCCTTGGGGGACGGGAGACTGCTTCGCCGGAGGAACCGGGCATGGCTAGGGCCATGAACGAATACAACAGAGGCAGCAACGATATGTATAGTAGTCGCGTATCCGAAGTGGTCAAAACCCAAAAGCAGATTGTCAGCGGAATTAAGTATTACTTGACTGTTAAGATTGGACAAACAGTTTGCCGTAAAGAAGCAACTGATCTTGAGAACTGTGCATTTCATAACACACCTAAACTGGCAAAGACAATGACCTGCACTTTTGAGGTTTACAGTATTCCTTGGAGAAATATTATTTCCCTGGGAAAAAAAGCAGCTGCGCCTAAAAGCATATTTGGTTTCCTACAAGACAGCTTCCTACTATTCTGATCCAATGTCTCTAGTTAAAATGACTAACAATCCAGACACATTTTCAAGTGAGAATTGTCGCAGCTAATTCAGCAATGCTTCTGCATTCATAAAGCAAACTTATTTCCCGTAATTTCCCCTTTAGAGTACTTTATGAACAGCACCTTATTTTACAAGTATGAGTTGTGTCATAGCAGAGAAAAATCACATTAAAGGTTTTCTTGTCAAATGTTAAAAAAAAAAAAGTAAAGAGGCCCTCAAATTGGGGATTTATTTATTTATTTGTACTTCCTTATCTAGCTTACAGTCTTAGGTTATCTTCTTCCTTAGTAGTTACCTTGTTTAGCCTCAGCAAACGTTGCCCAGGTTTTGACTGCTGCAATGATTACTGTGTTAACATTAGCAGACTCCCAATCATGAAGGTTTAAAGAACTGAAACACTATCAGGTGGTCTTTGACTTACAGCCATTCATTTAGCAGCAGTTTGAAGTTACAGTGGCACTGAAAAAATGACTTATGACATCCTCACACATTCCCGTGGTCACGAGATCAAAACTTGGATGCTGGGCAACCAACATACGTTTATGACCCTTGCAGCGCTCCGTGGTCACATGATCATCATTTGCGATCTTCCCATCTGACTTCCGACAAGCAAAGTCAGTGGGGTAAACCAGATTAGCTTAACAACCATGTGAGTCACTTAATAACCAGGACATAAAAAGGACATAAAATCGGGTGCGAGTCACTTAACAACCACCTGGCTTAACAATGGAAGTTCCAGTCTCAAATGTGGCAATAAGTTGAGGATTACCTATAATGTACATTTATTTCCCTCTCTTCTTTCAGAAGGACCCAGTCTGAAAATTTCATTTCTATTTTCTATCTACTGCATGTTCCAAACCTGGACAAATTATCTATGGATATTTTCTGAGGGACAAATTAAAGATTCTAAACTTGGTTTATCGCCTTGGTTTAGTTTCCTGAGCTATAATTAATGCAATCAGGTTCACAGCAATAAATAATTGATAGTTAAAATGGACTTAAAGCTTGTGGTTTCTTTCTCATAGCTGCAACAAGGGAGAAGGTAGGGAGAACACCTGCAGCTATTAATTAATTAATTAATTAATTAATTAATTAATTCAGCCGACCATGTTCTAATCAATTCTGCGCAGCTCCCAATCAACAGTTTAAACAACAAATGAAACCATATTAAAACTATAAATCTGAACACATTAAAACATTAAAAACAACAAAAAACATAGGGCCAAGTCAAACTTCTAATGTGCTGTCATCCAATCTTATCCCAGCACTTGGGGGGGAAAGCCAGGTCTTGAAAAGAAGGCTAGGAGGGTAGAGACCTACTTAATGTTCAGGCAATACTGGACATTTACCACAACATCTAAATTAGATTGCAATCATTTTTATTTTGTAATAGGAATCAATAGAGACGGAAGCGTTTGGTAATTCATAGTTCACATCACTGTTGCACACTTGTCCTATTTAATATTATGATTTTGTTAATGTAAATTCAGTAACCTTCCTAAAATGCATTGAACAAACATGTACACCAGGTCCAGCAGGATGGGTATGTTTCTCTCTTTACGCACTTTTGCCTTGTTGAATCCTGTATAAGTGTGGATTTGGACCATATTTTGGTTAAAAATGGGGGAGATTTCCCGGGCAGTGACTTAATGACGCTGGAACTGCTGGCCAGAAATGGTCTACACTTCGGTGGTTCAAGCTCGGCTCCGTGAGATGGAGTGAGCTCCCGTCGCTCGATCCCTAGCTCCTGCCCACCCAGCAATTCGAAAGCATGCAATGTTGCGAGTAGATCAATGGGTACCACTTTGGTGGGGAAAAACCTAGCTGCATTTGTGTGTGCAGAGAGTGGAAGCCAGTGCTGGACCTGGCCAGAGATGAGGCATCATGACACGAGGCAAGGTCAGGTGAGACTGATGGAGGAGCCTGGAAGAGCCAGCAACCTGAGTTCCACTAGTTAATTGGTGTAAAGTTAGGTTGCCCCCCCCCCAGTGCATCAAGGATAGACATGCAAGTTCCAAACGGAACGAACTAGCAATCTAGGTTGTCAGGAATGCATTGTGTCTGACATTGTATGCCATGTGCTAAATAAATAAATGCTACCCACTAGCTAGCAGGAAGTTCAGCAATTACTCTTTTTATGCTCTGCATCTTCTTGAGGGCTCAGTTGCTCTGCAAATATGGCTGCCACAGATGTATTGATTTAATATATGTGCATGAGCGCTTTTTATTCATTTATGTGAAGTATATTTATACAACTTTTCTGTGTATTTTTTAAAATGAGAGAGAGAGAGAGCCAGGCAAAGGGAAAGTAGAGGCAAATGTTACATTTTTTCTAAAAGCTGGATCCAGAAATTTAGAATCTGTAAGCCTCAAATAATTTCTCTTTGTCTTTTAATGTAAGAAAGATCTCTTGGTTTCAGCAGAAAAGTTAGATTTGAGATAATCCTTGACTGGGATAAAAGAGCATAATATTCAGGAAAGTGTTAAGTGTAAAAAAATATATTGATTTCCAACACAGGTTTCTGCTTTGATAGGGCATCAAATTCAGTGATTGTGTGGGTTCTGTGAATGCTAAAATTGTGGAGAATCTGCTGTGTGGAGAGGATGTAGAGCAGGGGCCTTCAAACGTGGCCCTTTTATGACTTGTGGACTTCAACTCCCAGAATTCCTCAGCCAGCGTGCCTGATGTGGAGATACCTTCCAGTCCATTTGTGAATATATGCAGTTGTGGCAAAATGATAATCCTGCATTCCCTTTTCAATTGTTTGAAACTTGGAGAGTTAGATTTAAAGGAGGGTTTCATTGTTATTAAATGATCCAATTCAACACACTCTTTTTATTTTTCCTTAAATGCATTATAATGATTTGGGATGTCTTCTCCAGCATCACAAACAGACTCAGGTGGATATTTATGAGAAGTTGCCAGTTCCATTTGGCTTGGTTCGTTTTGGAGTGGCTCCTGATCACCCAGAAGTCAAGGTTGGTACTAACTTTCTTTTTGGTATTAGCAGTCACAAAAGGGATCTACTAAAGTGGAGGCAGGGGAGGAGCTCCTGAAATTATTTCCTTTCTTCTTCTCACCACCTTCTTTTCATTCCATTTTGTCTTGCCTTTTGATCTGCATATAACCTTTAGAAAATATGAGATATCTTGTGGGGGATAACAACATGCTATTTAAGCAAGATTTGGAAATACGTACTAGGGGTGTGCAAAGCATTCAGAAGAGGTGTTTTATGATGCACAGTACTATGAAAGAATTGTATTTTCTGTGAATTGTGAAAGCAGCTGCTTCCAAAGCTGTCTTCTTTTCTCCCGGTACCATATACTTGTGTGCCTACAGCCACTTTGCTTCATGGGTGGCCTCAACAGAAGCTTACACAGACCTCAAGGAACAGTTTTGGAAGATGCCAAAAGAGTCTTCCAAAAGACACAGCTGCTTTAACAGTTTGAAAAGAGGAACTTTGTTTGCCTTAACACTTTTTTTTTTTGCAAAGCACCTCTTTTGAACACAGCCCTAATATTTCATGGCATTCTGTGGGTGGTTTTTTTTTTAATACCTGATGTCTTGCTTTTGTCAGATGGAATGGACCAGTAATTAAGATCACTTGAGTCTGGACAGGTAAACATGATGATAATGCACGGTGTTTTCCCGTAAGCAAGATATGACCTTGCCTACAACTAGAATGTCCACCGCTGGCAATAGGCCATATTACCTTCTTCCTGTGACTGTATCTGGAAGAAAAATGTGCTGTTTTAATGGAGCTGACTGGCCTGGTGCCAGCCTGAATCGCAAAGTGAGATGCTGCTCGAGATGCTGCAAAGTCATCAGACCTGGCCTCGTTCTTTTTGCTGTAGCCTCCAGCTTGGGCGCTGGGGGACAAGGAGATGGCTTTCAAATGGAACCTCTCTTGACCTCTCTCCCCAGAATGTGATCAACACATTTACCCAGACAGCCCACTCTGACCGCTGCTCCTTTTCTGGGAATGTGACTGTGGGGAGGGATGTAACAGTGGAGGAGCTGCAGAAGGCCTATCACGCAGTGGTCCTGGTAAGTGTGTTCTTGTCTGTGATTTTAATAGGCTCAAGAGAAGGAATAGCATTTGTGAGGACAGGAAGGTATGTCAGGAGTGATACATCAGAGTATATGTTGTTTTTCTTTATATAGTAGTCCTCAATTTGCAACTATTTGGTTAATGACTGTTCAAAGTTACGACACTAAAAAAAGTAACTTATGACCATTTTTCACACTTACGGCCCTTGCAGTATCTCCATGGTCACGTGATCAAAATTAGGACGTTTAGCAACTGGCATGTATTTATGACGGTTGCAGTATCCCAGAGTCGTGTGATCACCTTTTGTGACCTTCACGTGATCAAATCTCATCGGCGCTTAGCATGAGATATGAATGCAGCAATGGACCATGGCTTGTTTCAGTCAAAGCTTGTTTGAACAAATCCTTGTGACATGACATAAAGACACAAGTCCCGATAAACAAACTACGATTGCTGAAGTTGTACATTGTACTGAAGCAGATCTAAACCTTTGCACCGAGGCTTATACAAGCAGTTTTCTCTTAATAAAACGGCGTGAGCCAAGTGGCTGTGCGTGTGCAGCCTGTGCAGAGGCAGGTAGAGACAGCTTTCAGAGCAGCCTTGTGAAACAAAAGATATGGCTGCTTTAATAATTCAAAGACAGGTGTGTCCTTCTTGTGAAGAAGTTGCAAAATACCTCCTCTCGAGGCTTAACAGAGATGCACAGTTTTGCAATATGAAAATGAAATTCCTGGCACAATCCCAATATAGCAGGTTCTAATGACCTCTGCTGTAACTTGCCATTTCAAAGGCGTAAGGTTTTTTGAAAAAAAAAAATGTTCTATCTCTGTGTTTCATCTACACTTTACATAATGCATCCAGAGTCCCTCGTGATTGAAAATACCTCCTGTGATATGAGCAATTAAATCAGCGGTTCTCAACCTGTGGGTCGCGACCCCATTTGGGGTCGAACGACCATTTCACGGGGGTCGCCAAACACCGCAGTCCGCCATTTTTTCCCTTTTCCCCTCGGCCGGCGCAGGGGGCAGCACTGCGCATGCGCGGGGTAGCGCCGCGCATGCGCGATGCGGACCATCGCGCCACGCATGCCGATGCGGGCTGTCGCACGTGCTGCGCATGCGCGATGCGGGCCATCGCGCACGCGCCGCACATGCACAATGCAGGCCGTCGTGCCACGCATGCACGATGCAGACCGCCGCTTATGCGCGATGCGGGCCGTCGCGCGTGCGCCGCTTATGCGCAATGCGGGCCGTCGCGCCGTGCGTGCGCAGTGCAGGTCGGGGTCGCAGCCTGAAAAAGGTTTAGAACTGCTGAATTAAATGATTAAACCAGGGAAAGGGAAGGGGGGAAAGCTTATAGATGCCAGGACTTTGATCTGCATCAGAAGAGTTAAAGTACACCTTTCCGGAAGGACAGCCAACTGCAAAAGGCGATGGAGTTCCTGCATTCTGTAGCTGCAAATCAATATGGCTTGTTCCTCTCCTTAAAAAACTATTCAAGATGTTGGACGTAGGACCAGCAAGTTGTTAATAGCATGAATGAGCCTACCGTCTACCTTTGTTGCTATTGCCTTTATTGCATTCCCCCCCCCAAAAAAAGCCTCATAAGCCTGGGCTTATGGTTTCCCATCTTTGCTGTGGCCAAAAAGGCAGGCCTAGCTGCTTGATCCCCACTCTGCTTCCTGCAATATAGAGGCCTCCCTCTTGAACCCCGCCAAAAATTGTCCAGTTCATTGTCTTATACCACCTTGGCTCAGCCCTGTCAATCAAAAAGCCAAGAATAGTGAACAATATTATAACTCCTCCACCCATTTGCTTCAGAGAGCAGTATCTGTAATAACATAACCAACGTAATAGTGGCATATAAAATCTCTGAGAGTTTTGCAGTCAGGAGACTGACCTTGAATTGAGGGACATAATAAATGGACTTTCAGTGCTCTGGCAACACTCATGGGGATTTTCAACTATAAAGGAAACCATTCCTGACCTTTCATTCTGCCACAGTTATTTAATCATCGGAGGGGGGGGGAAAGCTGCCCCAGAAAATAGGCCATATAATATGTATTTGAGCCACTGATTTGCTTGCTGTAAAGCTTATTTCCCTTCTTCTCGCAGTGTTATGGTGCTGAGGACAATCGGACCCTTGGAATTCCTGGGGAGGACCTTGAAGGCGTCTACACGGCGAGAGCCTTTGTAGGATGGTACAATGGCTTGCCGGAGAACAGAAATGTAAGAATTTTAATGTTGCTGTTCTTCCACCTCTCTAAGGTTGCCACCTGCTCAAGCATCCAAGGGAGAGACCTGCAGTTGGAAAAGAACACATAGATACCAGGAAGATTTCAGGAAATTTTCAAGAAGAGCCTAGACAATCACCTGTCTGAGATGGTATAGGTTCTCCTGCTTGAGCAGGGAGCTGGACTAGAAGACCTCCAAGGTCCCTTCCAGCTTCTATTCCTATCCTGTCCTGTCCTAGCCTAGCCTAGCCTAGCCTAGCCTAGCCTAGCCTAGCCTAGCCTAGCCTAGCCTATTACCCCTCTCTTTCATGTGCCATGAGAAGGCTAGAAGAGAAGCTCTGGGGCTTGAGAAAAAAAGAAAAATAGAGATGTGTGGAGGAGTGTTTGCCATCAGGTGTGGAACATGGGAACAGCAGCTTTTGTGATGGACATGATTATGTTCCCTCCACTTTTGCTAAGCAACTTCATTTGTGAATAGTTGTCATTGTAAAATAGAAGCTGTTTAGCAGTTTTGGCTCTTCAGTGCTCTTCAAATAAGTAGTATTGGCATAAAAGAAATTACTGGAAAAGGGTATTTCCTTATTAAATAGGGCATCCCACATACTTTTCCCTGTGAAGAAGTGATAAATATGAAGGGAAAATAGCCTTGCTCTTGTAACTTTTCCTTGTCTTACAACAGTCTTTCCCCGCAAGAAGTCTTTTGAAAGTAGACATGTTTTCCTGTGTGTTCTGTGTGATTGGACAGAATCGGTATCATTGTGCATCTTAAAGGCTATGGAAGAGCTTTCAGAGTCTCAAGCTGGTCCTGAAATTATAAGGAAGAAATTCTGGTGGCTGACTGCCTTGGATGAAAGACTGGGAATGAAGCCAGGCTAGCATGAGTTGAAGGCTTACTGCAGTGGTCTCCAACCCCCAGTCCGTGGACCAGTACCGGGTTGCGGCATGCCAGCAACCAGTCTGCACAAACAAGCAAAGCCCCATCTGAGGGATGCAGGCAGCACACAGAACCATGCACTCTCCGATCCGTGGAAAAACCTCTCTCCATGGAACCGGTCCCCAGTGCCCAAAAGGTTGGGGACCTCTGGCTTACTGTGAAGCATCTCTTTGTTCTAGCTGAAACCAGACTTGAACAGTGAGACGGCGGTCATCCTAGGTCATGGGAATGTGGCGTTGGACGTTGCACGGATTCTCCTGTCACCTCTTGAAATTCTTCGGGTAAGTTGAAACGAGCCCTAGCTCGTTTGATCATGCTGGGGAGCCAAACAGTGAGGTCTGCTATCGACCTGCCAGAAAATACCCTTTCAGCTAATAAAGGCTGTGGGCAGGATCCCTGATTCAAAAACCTATCTGACTGCAGCCATCCTGGAGTCTTGCATTTCAGGTAAACACTTGTTTGTTTTATTGGAGGGGACAGGGGTACATCCTGCATCTGCTGCTACAGGAATGGGGTTGTTGCATGTGAAGCGTTCTTCCAAAGTCCTCCAGGAGAAGGCTTCCGGTTTACTTTGTGTTCTGCTGCCTTCCTTACTTTGGGAGCATGACCCTTTCCTCCTTCCCTGCTTCTCAGCCTTCCCCAATTCTCTCTTTTGCCTTAAGGTGGTGGGGCAGTTTTCGCTTCTCTTTCTCCTTCTGGAGCAGTGAACAGTTTTTGGCTTTAGGAAGTGCCACCATGAGCTCCCAAGATTCTTATACCTTCAAGTAGAAGGGGGCAAAACTGCATACCTAAGGCCAGATTGATCCTCCAGCTTTTGTCTATTTCTTTCCAGATGTGCTTTTTCTTAGGCTTTGGAGGCAGAAAACACAAGAAAGCTATTGCCTTGAAGTTTTGGAAGTATCTCTTTGCTGAGACTTAAAATGTTGGTTTTAAGTCTGCTTTTTGTATGTTGCTAGCCGCTTGAATTCTTTTTTTAAAAAGGAAAATGAGATTAAAATATTGGTAATCAATGCATCGGGGTTCAATGTGCTGTTATTTGTGTGCTTTAATGCCTTTTTTCTCACATTACTAATTCCCATCAGTGTTGCCTCTCCCCCTTCCTGCTCTCCTCTTCTCGGCCTTTTCCCTTTCCATCACAGTGTTGATGTGTTGTCAGCAGATGCAGCATTGTGAAAAATGGCCCAAAATGATGCATGCTGTCCTACCAAACTGCTCCATTACTATGGCATTAACCTGAGAGAAGGTCTTTGCATTGAATGCAATTTATTTGAACAGATGGCTGCTTGTTCCAGGTTGCCTGCCCTAATCCGTGTTCTTCCTTCCCCCTTAGAAAACGGACATCACTGAACCGTCTTTCTCAGCCTTGGCCAGCAGTAAAGTCAAACGGGTGTACCTTATTGGCAGAAGGGGTCCCCTCCAGGTGGCTTTCACCATAAAGGTAAAACAAAACAAAAAAAAAAGGGAGGGAGGGCAGTTCCGTAGCAGGTCTTGATCTCTAGCAAGGTTGTTTGTGCTACAAAGACAAGTTTACATGAAGACAGATATGTGTAAGAAGGCCACTGAAAAGCCCTCCCAACTTTGAAGCCTTGAGTGCAACCCTGAAGCCCTCTGCAAAACTGCTGCTGACTGATACTGCAATTGACAATATAAACATTGCGAAATACTTAGGTGAATAAGCATATGCATGTATCTCAGTCCAACAAGATAAACCAAACTAAGAATTAGATACAGTTCAGACCTACATTTATTCCTAACAGACTCTGCAAGTCTGAATGTGCTTCCCCCCCCCCGTTCCCCCCCTCCCTCCACTTTATCTTTGTGTGAACTAGGAAGAGGTTTTCTCATCTTACTTTTTTGGCTGAGCTCAAGATCTTCTTATCAGACTGTGGCACTGATAGCTGCTCTCCCTCCTATTACTCATAGTCATTCCCTATATCCTCTACAATGTATGACTATTCATTATTTTCACTTTTTTTAAAAAAAAAATTTTTTTAAATTTTTTTATTAAAACAATCAACATTAAACATAAGATCATATTAAGAAGCAACCATCATAGAACATAAAATGCAACATTAAGTATTAGTCTTTGTAAATGTCTGATTTGGTAAACATTCCTCACTCCTCACTTCAAGCCTCAACTATACGCCAGATACATTTTATTTGATTGGTGTTTCTCTTGTATATAGTCTATCCACTGTTTCCAGTCTATGATATATTGTTCATTTGAGCTATCCTTCAAATATGCCAAAATTTTTGCCATTTCTGCCAAATGTATTACTTTCAGAGTCCAATCTTCAATAGGTGGTATTTCTGGCTTCTTCCAGTATTGTCCCACCAGCAGTCTAGCTGCTGTGATCAAATTCAGAATCAAGTTCGTCTCAGTGGTAGTGCAATCTGTTATGATCCCTAACAAAAGATCCTGAGGTAGAAATTCAATAACCTGAGTTAAAAATTCAATACGCTTTTTCAGTATTAAAGCAATCAACATTAAACATAAGATCATATTAAGAAGCAATCATCATAGAACAAAATACAACATTAGGTTTTAGTCTTTGTAAACGTCTGATTTGGTAAACATTCTTCACTCCTCACGTCAAGCCTCAACTATACGCCAGATACATTTTATTTGATTGGTGTTTCTCTTGTATATAGTCTATCCACTGTTTCCAGTCTTATTAAATTCATATGCCGCCCATCTCACTGCCTAAAGCTACTCTTTTTGGTTCTGTTTCCTCTCACTTTGGGGGAGAGCAAGTGTAGCGTATCAATCAAAAGGTCAGAAGAAGCGTCCACATTGTGGTCCATGTTAAGATCAGTCACTGACTATGGTTTGGAAATTGAAGTAGCCCCCTCATGTTGGATGCTCAAGCAGGAAGTGAATGTACTGCTCTGAATCTAATGAAACTGCATCCGGTTCATGGTTCTGAAGGAGGAAAGGATGCCCAAGGTTCATCTCACGCTTGTTGATGTGATAGGAGTGCACTGTTCTTCTCAGGGTTGTTTCATGGCGCCTGTGCATCGACTTACCTAATCAAAATCATGTGATATGCTTTCTATGAGTACCTTGATTTGCTTGTAAATGTCAGCTTTGCTTTAGAAGTTTTGGTGGCAGCTGCAAGGATTAAGCAGAGTTAGGAAAGCTTTAGATCAGCGGTTCTCAACCTTTTTCAGGCCGCGACCCCGACCTGCGCCGCGCTTGCGTGGTGCTACCCCCTGCGCTGCGCATGCGTGGTGCTACCCCCTGCGCCGCGCATGCGTGGTGCTGCCCCCTGCGCCAGCCGAGGCATAGGCCGCTGCCCGTTTGGGGTGGCGGCAGGCAGGCCCAGGTGCTCAAGTGCTCCTGGGCAGCCGCGGCGGCAACGTTGCAGGGCGACCATGGGCTGGGCCACCAGCTGGCCCAGCCCAAGGGAGGTAAGACACCTGCCGGGCCCCACGTGCGCCAAAAACCCTCCCTGCGCCTCCGCTGGCCCGCTAGCCTTACCTTCGCTGCCGCCCGTTCGGGGCGGCGGCAGGCAGGCCCAGGCGCTCCTGGGCGACCGCAGCAGCGACGGCGCAGGGCGACCACGGGCTGGGCCACCAGCTGGCCCAGCCCAAGGGAGGTAAAAAATCCGCTGGGCCCCACGGGCGCCAAAAACCCTCCCTGCGCCCGCCGGCCTCCCACCTCCCACCCCTGGCCCTCTTTTACTTACAGTTTTAGTAGTTGCTCAGCAGGGAGGGGTGGAAACTTCCGGAGAGCTCGCCTTCGCTGTAGACAACTTGCAGCACCATTTGCAGACTGGGACTTTTGGCGGGCTCAGCAGGGCGGAGACAGCCTGGACAATTCCTATTGGCTTTTGAAAGCCAATAGAATTAGACTCTATTCAAGAGAGTCTATTCTATTGGCTTTCAAAAGCCAATAGAATAAGAGGGAGTAGCACAGCTAAGGAAAAGGGAAAAAATATGGCGGACTGCGTTGTTTGGCGACCCCCGTGAAATGGTCGTTCGACCCCAAATGGGGTCGCGACCCACAGGTTGAGAACTGCTGCTTTAGATCTAGACACACTATAATTCTCAGGAGATTCTTTTTTTACTCTCAATAATACCTGCCCAGGTGACAGTGCCTAGCCAGTTTTGGCTGATTTTTGAAAACGAAACCTATTACTGTCTCTGTGTTTGAATGTCAGTCTTCCTACCGTCACCTACATTTTTCCCTGTGTTTCTGTGTCTGAAACCTTTAGGAACTGCGGGAAATGATCAACCTACCCAGCGTTAGACCTTTCCTGGATCCTGCAGATTTCAGAGATCTTGGGGATGCCATTAAAGGTGAGGATCAGCCAGATACTTGTTGATAAAACTAGCACAAACTAACAGATGAATATCTGACATCAGCTAAATCTTCAGTCCTTGCTTAACAACAGCAATTGGAACCAGAATTTTCATCGCTAAGCAATGCAGTTGTAAAGTGTAACAGCTCATGACTGCATCACCTATAGTGACAACAATCTCAACAGGCCCTGTTGCTGTTGTGAACTGAGGATTGTGGGTCATTAAGTGAGGACCTCCTCACAACTTCCTGCTGGCTTCCCACAAGCGAAGTCAATGGGAAAGCTGGCGGGAAGTTTCGAATCTTAGGTGGGCGCTGGGTGAGGGTAGGTGTGCAGGCTGCCATCATGGCACTGGGTGAGACTGATGCCAGGTCAGTGAAGAACCTCATACACCATAGGCAGATTCCTCATGAGAAAAAGCCACATTGGTGCGAGCAGTTTACAGGAGCAACTTGAAACCTTTCCTTCTGATTTCCCTGTTGACTTTAGTTGTGGGAAGCCACTAGGGAAGGTTGCAATTGGCAATCACATGACTGTAGATACTACAACTGTCATAAATATGAGCCATTTGCCAAGCACGCAGATTGTGATCACAGAACCATGGGCTAGAACAGGGGTTCTCGGAATTCTGGGAGTTGAAGTCCACAAGTCTTAAAGTTGCCATGGTTGAGAACCCCTGGGCTAGAACATCAAAGACTTGTAAGTACCACTCATTCAGTACCATCATAACTTTGGACAGTTCAGTAAATGAATGGTTGTTAATAAGGACACATGGTCCAAATTCTCTAATTTTAGTTCAAAAGCTAGGTGGGCTTTCCCTTTTTTCTTCTACTGGGTTGTTCTCATCTAGATTGGTTTCAGTAACATTTATCATTATTTTTATTCACAATTCTTAACATTGCTTGTAAAGTGCCAGGAAGGGCTGAAAGACAAATAATTGCCATAAATTAATTATGGGAACAAAAGTTTTAGGCTTTTCTAACTGAGATTGGTATGATAGATGGCTTAGCCCAACACATCTGGAGCAGGCCAGGTTAGGGAACAGAAGTGACATTATATCATATCTAAAGAATCAGGTGGTTTATTAAAATAGAATTAGAAAGACACAATGTTGACACTGAGCATTTTAAAAATTGTTATGGCCAATTTTTAAAGCTACAATTTTGATCAGTTACAAAAAGTTAAGCTTTCTAGTTTGTACTTCTAACCTGACTTATCACAGCGGTTTAAAGAATAGCCAGTGAGGGGAAGAGAGAGAGAGACACACACTCAGGAAGAAAAGCAAACAGGGCATATAAACACTTTCAGTTGCGGAAATGGTCAAAGAGACAGACAGAAAGGAGGAGATACTTCCTCTTGTCCAAGTCACTGGAAATTCATTCCACAGATTTGCATGGGAAGACAATCTTCCTTGCTTAAAACTAAATGGTGGTGGTGGGGGGATAAAAACTACTCACTACTCATTAAGACAGAGATATCTCCATTCACCCATCCGGCAGAACTGGGAAATTGTCTGGCAATCTCCTCAAAGTAGTCTCCTGTCATACAATGTATGACTGTCTTTGGGCCTACCTTTGTCACCCCAGCGTGATAAAGGTAGCATGAGGAGAAGCAAACCCCCAAAATACTGTGAAGATGCAAAGAGGAGTTAGGTTCCATGAATGAAGCAATTTGGGTTTGGATTATGTGAATTATGGTAAGTTTCTGTAGGCTTCCAGATGTTACTGAACCACAAATCCCAGAATCCTTCTCCCCCCCCAATCATTTATCATGTAATTGCTAGGTGTACATTGGAGAGTAAAGGTGCTCTACCCTAATATGGTTCTGATTTTCTCTTAATATGATTTTGATTTCCTCCTCGCCCATTGCTGTGCTTGAACAAGTCAGCAGGAACCTTAGATGGCTCATCTAAATGGCAATTACTAATGTCTTGAGGTAATTCAGTAGCCAGGACCTTGAATAACTTGGATATTTTATAATGTAACAATTGGCCCAAATGATCCAGGCCAAATGAAAGCAATTATGAGTCATAATCATTAGGTATAATGATTGAGGCCAGACAGAAGCTCATTTTAAATCCCTGGAAAATTGAATCCAGTTGTCCCCTTCCTCAAATTCCATGTGAATTGTTATGAAGGGACAAATTTGTACAGCATCCATCTTTTGAAATGGTTTAGTGCTCCGTGTTTTTAGTGAGCCAGATACATCTCCTAGTTTTCTCTCATTTTCCATCAGAACATCTCTTTGTAATAATAATAAACGGCCACCTGTGTTGCCTGGTTGAACTGCAGTGTTTTGATCATGTAGTATGCTTTGTAACTCTGGGAGAGAGCTGGGACCATTCCCTGGCTGAGATTTCTCCAGAAAGAAGCCCCATAAAAGGAGGGGGGTTTTTTTGAGAGAAAAAAGCAGAGAAGTATGTGACAAAAAGTGCAATTGAACAATGTAAATTAGAAAAAAGTGTAGGTGGAATGTTTTTTTCAGAAAGGTTAGATAAATTCTGTGCTCAGATTTCTATTTAAACACTGAGCTGGCCTAAGTTGCCTTTCTTATATCAGTAGAGTTTGTGCTGATACGTTTTCCCTAATTTCTAATTTCAAAAACCAGGCTTCTTCTCTTTGCTTTACATACTAAGGGAGGATCTTTTTGTGGATTCTCTGCTGGTAATAAATTGGGTAATCTGGGATTTATTTTTTTATCATACCACCTCAGTGGACTTTCATTCATGGTGACCACTCATTTTTGTATTCTGGACACATTCATTCAGCATGCATTTGCCTTCTTATTGAATCCTATTTTCATACTTGTCCTGATGCCCCTATTGCAAAACAGAGAATAATGAACTTTCTTCCTTTCCACAACGTACCACACATTAGGCCTACCTTTCTCGATCGACAACATGGAATATTCTGCAAATAAATGCACACATTCACATTGCCAGTCAAGCCAGCTCTAACTTCACCACAAGCATTTCTTTTTAAACAAAAAAAAAATTCATTAAGTTTCAACAATAAAAAAGTTAAAATACAAAATTGCAACACAAAAGGAAAAGTGGCGGGAAGAGGACAACAGGGAAAGTTTAAAAAGTGACATAAAAAAAACACACCAAAAATAACATAAGAAAAGAAAGTGAGTGTGTGTATGTGAGAGAGAATGAAAATCAGTGTCAGACCTGCCTCAGCTTGAATTTCTTAAGTAAGAATGATTCTTAACTCCATTTGTTGAGAGAAGCAAAGTTTACTAAAAGTAATGTAAATTACAGTAAGGCATCGTCAGAATTCGCGCGCCAAAATCCCCAAACCTAATTTTTCCCTCCCTTACTTTCCTCCCATCACTGGCCCCCATGTCCAATCAAATTCAGACAAGAGGTTTTTAGAACGGCCACTTCAGATGTAGGTTTGGTATGCAGCTGTGTTCCATTCCCAGCTGGTTTGACCCTGAAGCCCATCTCGCAGTGAAGATACAGTGAAGTTTCGTTTCCCCTCAAAACATCCCCCTGCTTCCTGTGAAGCCCCCCTTGAGTTCATGGCAGCTGATACTGAATGGTTGTGAAGCGCAAGCATGAGGTGACAGCTGACAATCAGGTTTTTTTCCCCAGGTTATTCTTTTCAGCATCGCACAGGGGCAAACTCCGTCCCCTGGAAAAATCCCTTGTTTCCCAATGCTTTTGTAACTTTCAGACCTCCCAAGACCAAAGAAGCGCCTGACTGAGCTGATGATCAAAACAGCTCTGGAAGAACCGCCAGAGGAGGTGGGTGGCCGCTGGGCTTCCGCATCCAAAGAGTGGAGATTGAAGTTTCAGCGCAGTCCGCTGGAAGTGTTGCCCACCATGGATGGAAAGAGAGCAAGAGCGATCCAGTTAGCTGTCAACAGGTTGGAAGTACGATCTCAAACCTTTTCCTTTCTGGCCCTTCAACCCTCTTAACTTTCCCCCTGTCCTTAATTTATCCCTTTAAGGTTGGCAACAACCTCCCCTCTTTTAGCAATAAGTTAAATATAGTTTTATTTTCCCACTCTACTTAGAAGAATCAGGGTAACTGCCTGCTCTCTGCTTAAAAGGTAGGCTTTCAGTAAGCCACTATACGTGTCTCCAAGGATTCATGTTCTGCGTAGCACTGTGGAAAGAACTCTTGTTTGTTTTGTATTGATGCCTGTGATAGGAGGCTGTCCTAGTAAGAAAACTGATTACCCAACCAACATCTAGGAGGAGAATTGGCTAACAATTGATTTGCAGCTTTTTTTTTTTTGTTAGACTCCATAGCATCTTAAAGTGGACTCCCGTCCCATTCACACTTCCTCGAATGCTGTTTGAACCATGGGGATACCTGATTGTGCAACTGGTTTATAGGATGGTCATTCTAACATTGTTCTTCTCCGTTTTCCTGTTCCTGGACTGTGCAGGCTGCAGGGGATGCTGTGAAAGCAGTTCCCACTGGAGAGATCGAGGAACTAAGGTCTGGCCTGGTTTTTAGCAGCATTGGATACAAAAGCCTTCCAATTGATCCCGCAGTACCCTTTGACAGCAAGCGAGGTGTTATTCCCAACAATTCAGGCAGAGTTCTTGGGGCACCAGGTTAGTAGAACTTGTGCTGTGCCCCATAGAACAAATTGGTGTGATAAAAGACAAATGGGGAATCAGACAGTTCAGCTCCAAGGCTGAACAATGAATGGTCAGTGTGAATTATTGGGACTCCGATATGCACGCCTATGCTATCCACTAAAAAAAAAGAAGAGCTTTTCCAGACCTCATATTGAATGGATAGTGCAAGTATATCTTCTCCCTGGCATTAGCAGGAGACTTTGAATGAATGTACCACAAGAAGTCTACAAAAGTCTATAAAATAAATAAATAAACAAGTCAGTGCAGATTCGTGGCCATTGCTTGGATCTGTTCAAAACAAAGCATTGGATCTTAATTGCCTGGTTGGGCATTATGTTTTTCAGGGCTCTATTGCAGTGGTTGGGTAAAAAGGGGACCCACAGGTGTTATCATCACAACTATGAACGACAGTTTTGAAACAGCCCAGTCCATTCTGGAAGATCTGCAGTCTGGTGCCTTGCAACTCTCCAGTGCCAAGGAAGGCTTTGATTTAGTAAACCACATCCTTCAATCCCGAGGTATGTGACGTATTTTTGCAATTGCCTCTTAGTCTCCCATATACCCTGTTTTCCAATCTTTTTTTTACATATTTATTTCTTACCTTCAAAGATAAAATACAAAACAAAGAAAAAGAGAAGACAAACAAGCAACAAAAACCGTGTGTGTAGGGAAAAAACAGATATTGAATTACATCATTGACAACTAATATTAAACATTAAAAAAATCCACCCCGCTGAATGCTGACAAGTATATCAAAAATCTGATATGTTCTCCTCCCCTCACATAACAGGTCTGCAAACAGTTATAAACTTTCCCATTTATATTTAATAAAAAGATATTACATAAACAGATCTCCCTGATGTGAAAATCTTATCTTAAAGTTGACAAGATTGGAAAACAAGATTGTTTATGCCAGTGTTTCTCAACCTTGACAATGTTAAGGCATGTGGACTTCAACTCTCAGAATTCCACAGCCAGCAACGCTGGCTGTGGAATTCTGGGAGTTGAAGTCCACATGCCTTAAAATGGTCAAGGTTGAGAAACACTGGTTTATGCTAAGCCCTGGAATGAAAAGGGGATGTCGGCTGTTAAAGTGTGGATTACATCCCCTTTTCATTCCAGGGCTTAGCATCAACAATCTTGTTTTCCAATCTTGTCAACTTTAAGATGTGTGATGTCAACTCCCAGAATCCTCCAGCCAAGGTTGGGAAACCTTGCTTTTATGCATAGGTGAGAATCTATGGCCAGCAGAATACTACTAAAATAAATCACTAAGTAGCCCTCACCATTGTCTCTGCTGATGGAAGCTCCTGAGTTTATATAACAACTGGAATGTGAAAAGTTGCCCACTTTGTATTAGTAGTCTTATGACGACTTGGACTACTCCATCTAAGGCAGCAGTTCTCAACCTATTTCAGGTTGCGACCCTGACCTGCGCCGCGCATGCGCGGCGCGACGGTCTGCATCGCACATGCGTGGGGCGACAGTCCGCATCGCACATGCGCGGTGCGCCTGTGACGGCCCGCATCGCGCTTGCGCGGCGTGATGGCCTGCACCGCGCATGCGTGGCACGACGGCCCACACCGCGCATGCGCGGCACGACGGCCCACATCGCGCATGCGAGGTGCTACCCCGCGCATGCGCAGTGTTGCCCCCTGCGCCGGCCGAGGGGAAAAGGGGGAAAAAATGGCGGACTGCGGTGTTTGGCGACCCCCGTGAAATGGTCATTCGACCCCAAATGGGGTCACGACCCATAGGTTGAGAACCGCTGATCTAAGGAATGTATTTTAATGAACTGTAAAACTGAATGGCACCACGTTTGCATGGCTATCTTCTTTTTTTATTATTATTATTTTATTTTTTAAACCAACAAAACATAACACACATACACACACACAGTATATACTCCTCCCCTTTTTTTAACAGCGATTTCGTAGCGGTAATCTTCTATTATTTACATTTCCCGTCCCCTTATTCTTCTTTAGAATATTTGTCCTTGTTGCCCCGTTGTTCCTTATTTGCATTTTTCTTCCTTCATACTATACTTCATACTAAGAATAATACATGTTATTATTACTATACATTATTATACACACATTTTCCACTTTTGACCTTTCCACATTTATTCTCCTCTATTATTTCTAGTCTCCAATCAGTCATACCACTTGTTCCATATTAGATAGTACTCTGTGTCTTCCTTTTCTTTTATCTCTTTTGTTAATTTGTCCATCTCAGCACAGTCCAGAATTTTTCTTATCACTTCTTCCTCTGATGGTATATTCTCATTTTTCCAGAACTGTGTGTATGCTATTCTTGCTGCCGTTATTATATGTAAAATTAAGTACTGTATTTCTTTACTATATTTTCTGTTTAAGCAAAAAGATCTCTGGTTTCCAGTCTACAGGTTGGTCTATTATTTCTTCGATCCATCTTCTTATTGTAGTCCAGCATTTTTTCGCAACTGGGCATGACCACTATAAATGATAATATGTTCCATGTACTTTTTTACATTTCCAACATGTTGGCAAATTGTTCTGGAACATCTTGGCAAGCTTTGCTGGTGGAAGATGCCATCTGTAAAACATCTTCAACTGGTTTTCCTTGAATGCCGCTGACATTTGCATGACTATCTTCAATTCACCGTCTCTGGAACCCAAATCCCTATCTTAAATGTTTTGGCCGGAATCTCCTATTGTTGTGACAAATGTCTCTGCAATCTTAGTCTATGCCATGGGCCAGCCACCCGTGGCTCCGGAGCCGCATGTGGCTCTTTCAGCCATCTCCTGCGGCTCCGTCCTCAGCCACCATGTGCAGTCTGAAAAAAAAAGTGGGACTAAAAAAGTTCAATCAATTCAAACTTCTCATGAAGTTTGAATTGATTGGTTGAACTTCTTTGGTTTGTGGGACTGCCCACAAACCTCTTTCCTTCTTCAGAATGCATGTGGTGGCAGCGGAGGAAGAGCCAGGAGGATTGCTGGAAAGGTGGCAGAACCTAGGTAAGGAGCTGTGCGTGGCCAATCTCAGGATGCCTCTTCCCTGCCCGGTGGTTCTCCCCTTGCCCTGCTCCACCGCCACGTCTGTTAGTCCAGGGGGGGTCGCCGGGGGTCTTGGTAGCTTACCCTCTCCGCCCACGTCTTTCGGCCATCTCACAGGCAGCGGATCTCTGTGACATCTTTCGAGACATACCCCCACAGTGCCTGCCTGGCCCTTTCCCCACCTGCTGCAAGGCGCCTCTTGGCTGTCCTCCCACTGCCGCTGCCGCTTCTGCCCATTGTGCTGGATGAGGCAGGAGGCGGCCAGGCAGCCGCGTCCCTTCACCATCCTCCCGCTGCCGCTGCCGGTCATGCTGAGCGAGGCCAGAGAGGTGGCGGCAACCGGGCATCCGCGCCCCTTTGCCATCCTCCCGCTGCCATTGGGCTCTCCGCCACCTCGCCCCCATCGGTGGTGCCTTCCTCGGCCACTTTCGGGAAGCTGCTGCCACCCTTGGTGCTGCAGGAGGAGACTTTGGGCTGTGAGGCCGGCAGCGTTGCCGGGGCGGCCGCCCATGGTGCACCCGCACTGCAGGGAGAGCAGCGTCCCCTTAACGCCCTCCTGTTGCAATGGCGAAATGACTGAGGATGTGGTGGGGGCGGCAGTCGGGCCGGCGATGGTGGGTACCCCCGACGATGCTGCAGTGGCCGCCACCGTACCGCCACCTGAGCCACTGCCTCCCGTCCTGCTGCCCCTCCCCGCCCCTTCGGCGCCGTCTGCCTTTCATTCTCTCTCCTAACTTGGAGAGACAGAGAGAAAGAGAGACAGGGAGAGAGGAAAGAGAGAGAGAGGAAAGAGAGAGGAAAGAGAGAGAGGAAAGAGAAAGGAAAGAAAGTGAGAGAGGAAAGAGAGAAAGAGGAAAGAGAGAGAGAAAGAGAGGAAAGAGGGAGAGGAAAAAGAAAGAGGAAAGAGAGGGAGAGGAAAGAGAAAAAGGAAAGAGGGAGAGGAAATAGAGGGAGAGGAACAGGAAAGAGAAAAAGGGAGAGGAAAGAGAGGAAAGAGAGAGGAAAGAGAAAGAAGAAAGGGAGAGAAAGAAAGGGAGAGGAAAGAGAAAGAAGCGGAGAGGAAAGGGAGAGGAAAGAGAAAAAGAGAAAAGAGAAAGGGAGAGGAAAGAAAGAGGGAGAGGAAAGAGACAGTAAAAAAAGAATATATGCAGTGTTTTATCTGCAGTGTTATCTTCATTTTAAATGTGAAGAGTCTCTCTCTCTGTCTCTCTCTTTCCTCTCTGTCTAACTTTTTCCTCTTCCTCTTTTTCCTCTCCCTCTCTTTCTCTTTCTCTCTTTCCTCTCTCTCTCTTTCTCTTTCTCTCTTCCTTTCTTTCTATCTTTCTCTTTCCTTCTCTCTTTTTCTTTCTCTTTCTTTCTCTTTCTCTCTCTTTTCCTTTCTATCTCTCTTTCTCCTTTCTCTTTCTTTCTCGCTCTCTTTCTTTCTCTTTCTTTTCTTTCTCTCTCTCTTTCTCTTTCTTTCGATTTCTTTCTTTCTCTTTCTCTTCCTTTTTCTCATTCTTTCTTTCTCTCTTTCTCTTTTTCCTCTCCCTCTCTTTCACTCTTTCTCTCCCCCTTTTTTTCACTCTCTCTCTCTTTCCTCTCTCTCTCTTTTTCTCTCCCTCTCTTTCTCTTTATCTCTTTCCCCTGCCACATCCTCGACCATTTCACTGTTGTAAGAGGAGGGCACCAAGGGGTGCTGCTCTCCCAGCAGCGCGGGTGTACCATGGGTGGCCACGCTGGCAACGGGGAGTGCCGCCGCATGGACAAGGGGTGTTCCGACCCGCCGCCAGCCTTACAGCCCAAGGTCTCCTTCTCCTGCAGCACCGAGGGCAGCAGCAGCTCCCCAAAAGCGGCTGACGAAGGCATCATCGATGGGGCCGAGATGCAGTTAGGTAGTGGAGAGTCTTGCGGCAGCGGCGGCAGCAGGAGGATGGCATAGGGTCATGGCTGCCTGGTCGCCGCCGCCTCTCTGGCCTCGCTAAGCGCGACTGACAGCGGCGGCAACAGCGGGAGGACTGCAAAGGGGCACGGCTGCCTAGCCACCACCACCTCTCCGGCCTCACCTAGCACGATGGGCAGAGGCGGCAGCGGAAGGACGCTCAAGAGGCACCGCGCAGCAGGTGGGGAAAGGGCCGGGCAGGTGCGGCAGAGGAATCTCTTGAAAGAGACCACGGAGATCCACTGCCCGTGATACGGCCGAAAGGTGCAGGTGGAGAGGGGAAGCTATTGATATCCCTGGCGACCCCCCCCCGGACTAACAGAGGCGGCGGTGGAGCAGGGCGAGGGGAGACCCGCCGGGTAGGGAAGAGGTATCCCGAGACTGGCCACCGTGGCTCCTTACCCAGGTTCTGCCACCTTTCCAGCAATGCTCCTGGCTCTTCTTCCGCTGCCACCATGTGCAGTCCAAAGAAGGAAAGAGGTTTGTGGGCAGTCCCACAAACCAAAGAAGTTCTACCAATCAATTCAAACTTCCTGAGGTTTTTTTTTCAGACTGCACATGGTGGCTGAGGACAGGGAGCCGCAGGAGATGGCTGAAAGAGCCCCATGCGGCTGCTGAGCCACGGGTGGCCGGCCCGTGATATATACAGTGCTTTTTTTGTAAAAAAAAAAAAAAAAAAAAAAAAGGTGCCGGAACTCACACACATCATACAACCCACCCTGCCTACCCTACAAGGTTCTATCCAAAAAAGGTGCTGGAACTCCATTCTGGGCGTTCTATGACCAAAAAAAAGCCCTGTATACACACACACACACACACACAATAAAGGTAAAAAAGGGTATATGCAGTGTTATCTCCATTTTAGATATCAAAAGGGTTTTGCAGCTCCCGGTGGTTTTTTTTCCTGTGGGAAACGAGTCCAAGTGGCTCTTTGAGTGTTTTGGGTTGCCTACCCCTGTACTAGAGGGACAAAGAGTCCCTCAGAGCACATAGTTGATATTGCTACCTAGGTAAAAAAACAGCAGAAAGGAATTGGCAGCGCCAGAGACTCCTTAGCACATGGCAGATTTTCTACCCAAGTCTTTATTTTCTTGCTTTTTTATATATAGGAGGGCACGGACGTAGTGTATTACTGTGAGAACTAGGTCTATATAAAGCAGCAATTTTGATAGGCTTAGAAATGTAAGCAGATTGTCCTCCAGAGAACTCCGGGTTTGATAATTTCACAGTGACATGTGAAACCTGAACAAAGCTCAAAGGAATAGACTCTCTTTTTTAGTTGAATTTGAACCAATTTTGCTGTGGCCCTTTCCTAATATATCTGGAAAAGCATTTTAAAACCCAACTGGTTTTTTATTGTCATTTTATTTAAATGCTTTCAATTAGTGTGTTCCCTCTAAATTGATTCAAATGTTTAAATGAACCAAAGGCAATTTGTCCCTGAAGATAGAGTGATACTATTATAAGAAACCTCTCAGAAACGGCGAAGTAATTTGATTTGGCTGGGACTCTTGGGTCTGCCTAGTCCTTTGTGTGGAGAGCATGTCTTTAATTCAGAATTTGATTCTGAAGAAGCCTCTGCATATGTGAGGGCTTCTGAGGTTTGTGTGTGTGGTTAATTTGCATTTTGATCTGTACTTCCCCTTTCTCTGCCGATGAACAGCGGTCCACCCTGTTTCCTTTTCGGGTTGGGAGAAGATTGATGCTGTTGAAGTGACAAGAGGCAAACTGACGGGAAAGCCTCGGGAGAAAATAATCGATCAGGAGGAAATGCTAGAATTGATTGGATAATAAGATTGGACTTGCCCAAGATTATCAACACAATACTCCTGCACAATTCAGAGGTTGCAACAGATTGTGCAATTCCCTTTCATTACTCTACAGATACGCCATTAGCAATATCTGGTGGTTTTGTATATCTACATTGGTTGAAGGTACCAAAAGTTTGTTGCTGTCCTCAGTGGTGGATTTCATCTACAGTCCGGTGGATCCATTGTGCTTTTTCAACCAGGGAGCTCTCCATTACTCTGAAGATGCTCTAAGCAGCTCCCAAACAGGAGCAGTTCTCGGTCTTGGTCCCTGTAGAAAAGGGGAGGGGAGCAGATAAAGTCTTTCAGAGTTTCATTTTTAGGGGTTTATCAACTGGTGTAAGTGCCTTATCTGCCTTTGCAAAGATTTGAGATTTGTTTTGTAGGGTAGAGTGGGGGTTTGAGAGCGGTGGTCCCATATTGCTTTATCCTGATCTCAACTCCACATATACAGACCAGTTGAAGAAACTGCTGGACATGATTTCCACCACAATCCCTCTTGTCCCTGCATTTCTACTGGACTGTTGTCATTAGATCTGATACCATGACAGCCTTCACAGAAGAGTCACAATTAAATTCACACAGCCTTATAAAGGCTTGAAGTAAATTAAATAAACGAATACAGTTTGTAGATTGCTTTGAACATTCTGGACGTAAAGGTAAAATCAGTTTTGCTCTAAAGGAAAGGGGGAGATAAATTTGGATTTAGTAATCATGAGGATAAGTCAAAGAGGAAAGGCAATGTCAGTCCCTTTTCCTATTCGCTCTGAATATTTCTCCTGCTCATATCCTGATTTTGCTGTCCAATTGTGTATTGTATAATCATTTTTTAAAAATAAAGCTCTTTCCCAAATGGTGAACCTGGGTCACCAGCCTAGACTTCATTCAGTTTGTTGCCAATCATAAATCTTTTAGTCACAGCCTATCCTGATTGCAATTTTTTTTTAAATATAAAATTCTTTTATTAAAACAATCAACATTGAACATAAAAACATATTGTGCAGCAATCATCATGGCACCTGATATACAATACTAAGTATTAGTCATTGAAAACGTCTGAATTAGTAAGCCTTTTTCCCACCCCTCGCGTCTAGCCTCAACTATACTCCTGTTACACTTTGTTTGATTGGTGTTTCTCTTATCTGGTTCCATATTAATGTGATCAACATTAAACCAAGGATCCTATTGCTAAACAATCATCCTAGAACATAGCATACAACATTAGGTATTAATCTTTGTAAACATCTGTTTTAGTAAACGTTCTTCCCTCCTCCCTTCCCCCTTCAAGTATACTCCGAGTACCTTTTGTTTGGTTGGTGTTTCTCTTATATATGGTCTATCTGCTGTATCTAGTCTGTCGCATATTGTTCGTTTGCGCTTCTGAATTGACTTCATCCCCTTACTAGTGCAATTTAAGCAGCTAGGAAATGCAGAGCTCGGCTTCACATAGTTGACTGATTCTTGCCAGATTCCGGGGCATGCTAATTTTTGATAAGTCCTGGGAAATCGAGGGAAATAGCTTTTTTCCTAGAAGTTCAAACTGAAGTCGGGCTACTGTTAACAGATAAAGTACCATACATGTGTATTTAATAAGCTCACTCCTAAGGAATAGCACCAGAGGAAATTCACATAAACTATAACTGAGCCAACCAGTCCGTTCCACTACTGCAAACGTGAACATAAAAGTTGTAAACGTTTTGAAATGTAAGTGCAGAGAATATGGTGTAACATCTTTCCCCACATCTTATTTGTCTAAAAAATGGTTCCACATCAAGAAGCAACAATTTCCATCCATTCTAGTTCAGCTACTTCTTAGTTGCAGCGATTAAAAATTGAAAAACGTGGCAGGTTATTTTTTTTATTTATTCATATTGGAAATTTAATTTGAAGTTTTGAGATCAATGCTCATGCTGAAAGCAGCACTGAAGGCAATCGGCTTTGCACATTTGAGACAGCTGAATACCATATGAGTCCACTATATGGACTTAATACCTTTGAACTGCTCTTATATTACTAGTTGGGGCTCTCTGGTCATCCAAAAACCTGGGTGTCCTCTCCTTCCAAGATGAAAGTCCTATGGTCCATCAACTTTCTTGTCCTGAAATGTTCATTAGGTGGCGCCATGAGGCCACACTATTACTTAACAGCCAACAAGAAAGTTAGATGGCTTCTAAAAAGTTTGTGGGAATTTCTGAAGTTTACTTAAAAGTCTACCTTCCTGCAACCTGGTGTTCTCCAGATGTCTTGGATGTCTTCTAACTTCCATAACCTCTGGTTAGTATGATTTTTGGAACCAGGAGGGCACATATTTGAGAACTGATTGACCTATTATAGTTTTGAAAAATCCAGCCTGGCTGTTAAGGGCAAAGTTTGACCTTCAAGCTGCTTTCCGATTACAGTTCGTGATACCGGAATGAGGTTTCTGCTTTCCTTATCTGCTGCCATATCAAAGGTGCTTCTAGCTTCCTGAAGACACAATAGCGTACCAAACTGAAAAAGCAAAGGTAAGGAAGATGAGTAAGGATCTTGAGGGGTTAATGTTGGACATTTCTCCATTTGAAATTTACAACAGAACCATATTGTCCTGATGACCTCAATCTTCCTCCTTGGTTACATGACCCTGGCCTCATTTCATCCCCTTCTTAAACAACCTTAAAGTCACCATTTTGTGTATTGAAATGTAAATAGCCTCTTCTCTATTTTACATTATTCCCTGCACACTTCAAAATGTCAAAAAATATGTAATGTTTTGTCAACCATGATTTTGAAGAAAAGGCTAGGTGACCTTTTGTAAGTGTGACCAGGGCTGTACTTTGGAAAGCGCGGATGCTTCATGGCCCTTTGGGTCATTGACCAGGTGGCACCCACAGTCATTTCTCTCCCAATTACTCTTTCCTGGCATTTTGTTTCTTGAGCTCCTTTTCATCCCTTTATCATTCCCTTCCTCTTGTCTGTTCCTCTTTCCTTCTGCCCTCGCTGTCTCCTTGGATGTGTCTTAATTGAACAGTCTGAATCAAAATCTGATGTGTTACATAGTTAATTTTAGAATTTTTCAGATACTCATGGTTATCATTGGCAGCTGTCTTCCCATATGGGTCTTTATTTCATATTATTTTGAAAATTTGAGATGGGAGTGAGATGAAGACAAGCAAACTAATCTAAGGAGGCCCAGACAAATCCCCAAATTGCAGAACGGTACAATAACATCGGACTCACCCCATTCATTCTGCAAATGATGCATATTTACCCGCTGGCAGATGATGTGTTGAAGGGGATGATGATAAAGCCAGAGGATAAAGCTGATCATCCTGCCTGTAGCAATGTTATAAATCCCCCAAAATCTGAATTATATAATTTCGTAGGGAATCACAAATGAATCACAAACTCGGGCAAGATAGGATTGAGTTTCTGCACAGCCAAGTTTATGAGGGCATATTTTGCTGCCAATGCAAGGAAAGCTGGATAATATTTAACTCAGTAGGAAGGAAAGGGCCATAAAGGATTGGTTTTGTGGAACAGTTGCTTCTGAACTGGGAAGCTTCTTGAGTTTGTTCTGAATGCATAACAGCCATGAAAGCAATGGCTTTGGGTGTGCTAAATCCAGGTACCTCAAGCCTTGGTTGTTTTATTTACTTATTAAAAAGCAATAATATAATCAACACAAGCACATCTTGATGGGTCAATGCCACTTGCTATGGCTGCTTCTGAGAAATTCGAGGTGCTTCCCTCCCTCTCTGATAGAGTATGTTCAGAACTAAACCCACATTGTATTTATTTCAAAAACTAAAGAATATTTCCAAAGTTGATATTAATGTCATTATAGATTATGGTCTAAAGAAGTGGAACATCCAATAATGGGATATCAATAGTTTCATGTCTTAAAAATGTTAAACCAATTTCATTGGAATTAAGATTAAAATTGATTCATCAAAAGATTCTATTCTGGGTACCCCAAAGAATGTATTTGAAAAAATGCATATCAGATTTTGATTGAAAAAAAATTTGAGGGGCCTGGCATAATTTGGTCTTGTAAGCAACTGATATCTTTCTGGAATAATGTATTATCATAAGTAGATTTATGGGGAAATTTATAATATTAAAGATGTTAATATAATGTTAAACTGTGTCTCAAATCTCTGGAATTTTATTATTAAGTAATATGGCTGTATTGGGAAGATAATTATTTTGAGGAATTGGGAAAGTGGTATTTATTCCTGAAATTAAAGATTGGATTTAAATCTTAATCTGTTTTGGAAAAGCAATTTTATCTACTATCTGAAATGGTAGTTTCCTGCCTGAGCAGGGTGTTGGACTAGATGACCTCCAAAGTCCCTTCCACTACTACTACTACTACTACTACTACTACTTATTATTATTATTATTATTATTATTATTATTATTATTATTCCAATATGTTACCCTTTGGCATAGATTTTATATCAGACAATAGGATATTTGTTTTCTGTAATCTAGAATTTTTAAAATGTTGTTTACTATTTGATGTATATTTGATATATCTAAACATATCCTTTTTTTCTATTTTTGTGTATCTTTTTGTAAAACGTGTTACGATTAAAAAAAAAACCTTATTAAAAAGCAAATTCATTTCAAAGGCAAATGTGAGTCCCAGTTTCGTATGGGCTCCCTTCTTGTCATTTTTCTTACTTGGCTATAAAGAAGGCAGTTGCTTGTTGTCGAGAAGCCAGAATGGGTGGGGTTCATCAGCATGCTCTGCCAGAATCAGACAACTCACACTATGTGAGGGCTCAACCTCTTCAGTGTAGCAATAAACAAGCTTCCATTTCCATCTGGATCTTCAACAAAAGAGTGCTTAGTATACACCCGTGGGCTTTTTGTACAATGCTCAGCTGGTTTGCAAGCAAAAGACTTGGCTTTTGCGGCTTCTGTGTGTCTATTCTGGTCATGCATATGTGGGTTTGATTATCAGTACAAGGCCACTGACAAGAGTACATCCCCTCTGTCTTTGCACTCTCTCCCCCCAGTTCAAACATAAAGCACTTTTTATTTTTTCCCTAATATAATTAGCTATACAACTTAGACAGCTACTTATCTTATATACAGATAGTCCTTGACGTACGACCACAATTGAGCCCCAAATTTCCGTCGCTAAGCGAGTCAGTTGTTAAGTGAGTGTTGCCTCATTTTACTACTTTTCTTGCCACAGTTGTGAAGGGAATCACTCCACTTGTTAAATAACATGTTTGTAAAATGAGCCTATCTTCCCCATTGATTTTGCTTGTCAGAAGGTCACAAAATGTGGTCACAAGACTCTAGGACCCTGTAACCATCATAAACACATGCCAGTTGCCAAGCTGCTGAATTTGATCACGGGATGCTGCAGCAGTCGTAAGTGTGAAAAATGGTCGTGCGTCACTTTTTTCAGGGCCGTTGTAATTTCAGCCACTAACAGAAAGATTGCAATTCGAGAACTACCTGTACAGCTATCCTAGGCAGCCCATAGCAAAAGCAATAAAAACAATATACACAGTGAAGCATACTCCCCACTAAGATGCTGTAACAATCCTCTCTTCAACTTCCTAATCATAGGCATTTATGAATAGAATAGAATAGAATAGAAGCTGGAAGGGACCTTGGAGGTCTTCTAGTCCAGCCCCCTGCTCAAGCAGGAGAACCTATACCATCTCAAGACAGGTGAATGTCTATTCTCTTCTTATTCTCCATCACTCCTCCAGTGATGGAGTGCCCATGATTTCTGAAGGCAAGCTGTTCCACTGGTTAATTGTCCTCACTGTTAGGAAGTTTTTCCTTAGTTCCAGGTTGCTCCCATTTGCAAATGGGGCTACCTTTGAAAAACGTTCGGAGACTTCAGGTAATGCAGAATGCAGCCACGCGAGCAGTATTGGGCCTACCTAGAAATGCCCACATTTCAACATCACTCCGCGAGCTGCATTAGCTGCCAATTGGTCTCCGAACGCAATTCAAAGTGTTGGTTATGACCTATAAAGCCCTACATGGCATCGGACCAGGTTACTTACGGGACCGTCTGCTGCCCCATGAAACCCAGCGGCCGGTTAGGGCCCACAGAGTCGGCCTTCTCCAGGTCCCGTCAGCCAGACAGTGTCGCCTGGCAGGGCCTAGGGGAAGAGCCTTCTCTGTTGCGGCCCCGGCCCTCTGGAATCAACTCCCCTTGGAGATCCGTATTGCCCCCACCCTCTCCGCCTTTCGCAAATTATTGAAGACCCATCTTTGCCGACAGGCCTGGGGCAGTTAACACCTTGCCCCAGCCAGTGTATGTATGTTTGTATGTCTGTCTTTGGATGATTGGTTTTTAATTAATGGGTTTTACAATGTATTTTAATACCAGATTTCTTCATGTTAGTGTCCATGTTGTGAGCCACCCTGAGTTCTTGGAATAGGGCAGCTTAGAAATCTAATTAAATAAATTAAATAATAAATAAATAAATATGGACTGATGGGCTCCCTAATGCAGATGGTTGACCACTGTGAGAAAAGACTGTTAGACCAAATGGGCCAGGATCCATCAGGGCACTGCCAATATCCTTTATGCTGGGGAAGAAGTTGGGAAGACTCATAACTAGTGACAGAAGATATGCTTTGCATGCATTAGCCCAGGTTCAATCCTCAAAAACCCTAGCTGAAAAAGCTGGACAATCTGCTTGAAACCAGAGATCAACCTTGGAGATCAAGTCAGTCCTGACAGGACTGGGGTATATTAATCTTTGCCAAGCCAGACAACTTCCAGATGTGTAGACTTCTGATCTCAGCCAAAAGGCAGCTTCTGAAGAATGAAAGCCAGCCTCCTGACTAATGTGCAGATTTTTCAGTATGGCAAATGTGTTCTCCTAAAAAATTGAGGTACCTCATTAAAGAGCTCAGAAGGAACTTGTATTTGTGCCATTGTAAAAGCATCAAGTTCTGCTGAGCCTGTTAATCTCCATTCATGAAGATGGCTTCCCTAAAAAACAAAACAAAAAACCCTACTTTTATCTGACAGTGATCAAACAGCTCAAGCAAGTTTTAAATATTGTTTTAGATACTTTCTCAGACACATGAAGGTCAAGAGCAACAGCTAAAAGTGTAATTTACTGTTATAAATTTTTTCTTGCACTCATTCGGTGCACTTTGGCGATACACAGCTGCCCCATAAAGAATTACATAGCCTTGAGAACAGAGATTAAGAAAAATGGATCTGTGGGACATTAAAATACTCTTCTTTAAAAAGTCTACATTTCCCAACTGAGATAAAGTTTTTACTGCTTAAAAGCATCAGCACCAATGCAAGCTTGTATTTCTTTAATTTGGCTGAATGCTCTAAGAATGTATTATTAAGTGTACAGTGTGCTGCCTTTCGCCCTTTACTGTATTAAACAGTGTAAAAGAAAAGCTCTTTAAAAAAACATGCAGTAATGTAAAACTGGAGTTAAAGGGCCCTGGATGTCTTCTTTTACAAAATTTGTGCACTCCTAAGCTTTAGCCACCTCTATGAAGTCCCCGGTGGGTTAAATACTGTAGATCTCAAGGGAACTAATATCCACATCTGTCTCAGCAGGTAGTTTGAAAGCAGAAAAGAATGGAGGAACTATAAATGGAGGAGGAACTTGTAACAGTTTCTCCAATGATGCTGACCTCTTCTCGTTCCCAGCTCATAACTGAGACAGCTTGGAGTCATTTTTAGCTGCAGCCGTGTTAAAAGTAGTGTTTTTTACCCACTGTCCAAGGACAACCTCAAGGTAAACGAAATTCTTTAGTTTTTGTTACCTTGGTGGGAGGTGGCTACAGAGGCTTGACGATGGAGACAATATATAGAGGATCAACAATGGTGACAGAATGTTTCGTGTCTGTCCTTCTGTCTCAAGGATAGATGGAAGGCAGTTCCAATCAGCTCAGGGTTACCAATCTGCCATCTACTGTGAGTGCAAACCATAACCAGCAGAAAGTAGACCCGACTTGCTAATCTAACACGTTGTTATCTCCTGTTTTTAACCCTGGTGCTTCTTGGAAGGCAGAGGGCATGGTGGAGGATTGGCCTTCGGGCACTTTTATTCCCACTTGGCTAGGGAAACCAATGGCAAAAGACAAACATTTAATGTGTATTTTTCCAGCAACAAGGGAGAAGAATCTGAGTTTTGGCAGCAATAGAGTGAGCCAGAATTGACTCTTTCAGCGAGTTACCACTTAATAGCATTTCTTAAAACCTCAACAATTCCCTGAGATGGGCACATCTTTTCCGTTCTGGAGGAAGATTGAACTTTGAAATAGGCTTTTAAATTTGCAAAATATAGGTCCTTGATTTTGTCCATGAATTGTTCTGTAAATCCAGTGTGGGGAAAAAAAAAGAAGACAGGTCCTAAGTCTTTTGTTACTCCTTCTTGATTAATTCCATTGTATCAAAGCATTGCACTAAGGCTACAGAAGCATTTCTATTTATGTTGGTCAAAATCCCTACACAAGATCTTCCCAAACCAATATCTCATCTTCTTGCTGCCTCATTCTGTACCTTCCTTTACAATATAACATATGAGATTTCAGTTTTAATATCAGACTGTTGTCACGAGTTCCATTTCTTTGCTATAATTCTGTCTTGCTATAAGCTTTTGAGAAAGCAACTATTAAACAGCTTGAAATGTCATACGTGATCCAGAGCAGAGCATATGCAACCTATATTTCCCAGTGCCCACAATATGACAAACGCACACAGATACAACCTGAGGGAAAGCAGAAATACAAAAAGACATGCAATTACTATATGCATCTTTGCTACATAGAGATGTCTCCTGTAGCATTGGCTCTGCCTTACTGCATTCAAATAAAATAAAATAAAAACCAGAAGTATTGACCAACTCTTTTGGGAAGAGGCAACCCAACCAGTTGTTATTAACTGAGAAATCTAGCCTGGCCTAGAGTTAAAGCTTGGGATTAAGATACTTAAGTTTGGGATTAAGGTAGAAATCCATGGGCAACCATGATCCCTCCGAACTACATTGCAGCTATCACACAATATTTCTAAGCTTTTAACAGAAAGTATTGGCCATGTTGTTGTTTTCTGTACTTGAGTTCCAGAAATTACCTGCTCTTCTTTTGTGGGAAAGAAGGGCAAAAGAAGTTTCCTAGTGGATCCCTTAAAGGCTTCTCCTATATATATATTTACCATGCCAGGAGAGAGGGGAGAAGATTGCTTTCATCAGCCTTTTTCATCCACCAGATGTCAAATGTTTCTGCCTCAATACTGCAGAGTTTTCTTTGAGCCAGGAGCTGACAAGTCAAATGGTTTCAAGAGATAACGCAGACCTGGCTTTGTTTGTTTATTTAATCAGACTTTGGCTGGGAAATCCTGTTGGGATAGCCCCAGCCTATTTTAATACAATACTGTCAGCAACCTACAGTTACCTTGAGGTGTGAATAGGACAATAATCACAGTCAGACTTCGGTGGCTTCATGGCTAAAGCACTAGAATAGCACTAGCCAGAAATTGTGAAATCCCATCTAGACAAGGGTGGTTGTATCTGTTCATTCATTTATTCGTCTCCCTTATGGTCCTTAGCCAGCCATTTTCTTATATAGAGGCCTCAGATAAGCTGAAGAACCTGTATTTTGGGTGGAGTAAAATAGGATGGAATAGAATAGAACAGAACAGAATAGAATTGGAAGTCTCAGGGTCGATCTTTGTTACCATCAGTTACAAGAAGAGAAAAGAAATAGGATAAGAAAGATCCCAAAGTGCACTTGACAGTCTGGTTCAACAATATTTGGCATGAAGCATTGCATAATACAAGTGTAATACCAAGCACATCCTCAAGTCAGTTACCTAATAACACCCAGTTAACTGAAACTGATTAAACAACAACCGTGCAGCGGCCATTTCCTATAGTACAGTATAGAGCTTAATGGAGAGGGGAAGGGATTAAAAATACACTAGATCCTAAAGCAACCTTTAGTGCCAAAATCGACCATTCTCCAAAGCAGATGCCCATTTTAGTAGCTGACTCCAAAGTCTGCAATTTCCTTCCCATTGTGTTTTTAAACATGTTGCTCCGTGGGGAAGCAACAAATGATTGGTGCTCCCTGACGGCTTAACTCCTAACCTCTTTACTGTCTGTATTCCTCATGAATGCATGCCTGGTGCTATCCCAGGAGTCAGGCTGCTTGGTTTCTTGGTTATTTTAATGCTTAGGAGAGCTGGAAGAATGGAGGTTCCAATCTCCATGTTGGACCATGATGTGCATCAAGGTGGCTTAGATGTAAGCGGAAAAAGGGAAGCAGCAAGCCCTTTCTTTAAAAAATGATCTGTTTAATTAAATTGCAGAAACAAATTTGCTAGATTACCCCCATCTGCTGGGGTGACATCCCACTTTAAAAGTTCCCTGACATTAACTTCCATGAATCATCAAGCCAGCAGCCGGTTGGTGCATGGCTTCATGGTCCTTTGTTTAATGGCCCTTCATCCGACGAGCAGATGGCTTTGAAGGCTCCTGGCTCCAGAGGCGCCATTTCATTGCCAAGTTGGCCTGTGTGCAAGACCTGCCAAGGCTCTTGGAAAAGCAAGTAGGGTTGGAAGAAAGAGCATTGCTTAGACCTCATTTCTGCTATTTAACAAGTCAAGGAATTCATGGCTTGGGTTCACACTTGAGACCAAGGCTAAATGTGGTTTTTTTTGGTTCGGGTTTAGCAAATTGTAGCGGGCACATCTATTTGTTTTGTCAGATTTATGGCCCGACATGTTGCCAGACCAACCAACTGTAGCTTTGTCAATAATCCATGGGAAAACTAACAATGTTTTAACTGTGAGGTGTGGAACTCTGCAGGGAGAAAAACAGAGGACACACACACATTGCTTAAACCTATTATATCCTGGAGAGATCTAGGCAATAAATTGCAAATTACGTTTTCTTTTCTTGGTATTAAAAATCCATTTCTTTATCTTGGCACAAATATATAAAACAAAGGAACAAGTTTCTAGCTTTGGTGTCACTTCCAAAGTGCCTGAAGCAACAAAATGAGCTTCCACTAATAGGCAGAGAAAGAGTTCGCAATAGATGGCCCGTTTTATCAGAGGTAGTACTCAACTGGATGAGAGGTAGGGTAATCATTGAAGCTTTAAGTCTTTAGAACTTATAAATATAATAACTATCTGGAAACCTACACATGTTCTTTTTTCTTTAAAGCCTTTTGTTTTTACAATGACGGAACCCAGATGGAGTGATGATGGACTTAAGATACATAAGGTTGCTGCATAGCCCCTTGAACTTTCTTCTAACCTCATTTCCTTCTTGTTCACAACACAAATACGGGTTGATCTCCCAATCTTTCTTCTGCAGCAAACGGCATGGTAATTTAAAGGATTGTTTGGGAGTACCACCATCTGCAAGCACCAATGATAGCAGGTATCTGTATGCAAAATACTTTATCTCTCTCTTCACAGTTGATTGCTGCTATGTGTTTCCCCGAAAGCCAATCCTTATTGATCTCTCTCTCTCTCTCTCTCTCTCTCTCTCTCTCTCTCTCTCTCTCTCTCTCTCTCTCTCTCTCTCTCTCTCTCTCTCTCTCTCTCTCTCTCTCTCTCTCTCTCTCATGTTTTCTGAGACCAGAATCTATGTACCCTTGTGTCCTGCTCTAGTCAAATCCCTTAGACTTTTAAGATTTCTCATGTTTCAGAGTTGTTTGCTGCAATCCTCTTTTCCCTCTTTGTTTTCTGTTTGTCTGTTTTCACTTATTCACATTCTCTGAATTCAAATTACTGTATATGTGTAGAGTGGGGGTCTTTTGGGCTTTCTTTGAGTGTACATTGCTTTGGCACAACCAGAGCATATCAACAGGTTCTTAAAAAGCTAAAAGGGGACCAGAACAACCAGAACCGCAAATCTGCGATAGCTGTTGGGTTAATTTATCGGAAAATCTGTGTGAAACTCTGTTCACATGAGGCTATTTATTTTTTTCATATTTAAGCAGCTTATCTCTCAATTATGGGTTATTTCCTACTCTATTCATAAGGTACACTTTGGGAGAGCACTTCTCAGTCTGAAAGTGTGCCCATTTAAAAGCTTGTCAAAACTCATGCCTGCAGCTGGTGTCTAAAGCAATCTACTCAAGAGACTGGCTGAGCAGCAGATGGACTCAGTTCTGAAAATGATTTTACAAAGGCTTCAGACTGTTTCAAGACAGATTCCCCTGGTGTGGTCTGCTTTCTTAGATCATCCTGTGATCCTATGAGCTGTTCATGCTGTTATAACCTTATTATGGTGAGTTTAGATTTCAGACAGTAATGCAAGAATCCTCATTTTAGCCATTGTCTATCCACTCCAGGATGAAGGACTTTTCTGGATGTTTCCAATCTACATGGCCCTGAGCTTTCTTTTGCCAATTGGGCCCATAATATTTGCTGATGTCGTCAATCCATCTTGTTTTAGGTCTCTTTCGTGGATGCTTTTTATCAACTGGGATCCATTCTATGACTTTCTAGGTCTACCTGTCATCAGTTCTTCTTGCTATGTGACCTGCCAACTACATTTAACATGCTATACAATTCCCTTTATTGTATCGCCTTCCATTGAGATCCATTGGCCAAGGTATATGTAGTGATCTATTATGTCTAGTTCTTCTCCAGATATATATATTTTTTCTTTAGTGAATTTATTAAACATAATCTGGCTTGTTTTCAGGTTTATTTTTAAGCCAAGTGGTTCTCCTGCTTTATGCAGCTGTTGTATGTGTTTTAGTAGCTCTTCTGGATATTGTGAGAAGGGCGCAACATCATCTGCAAATCTTAAGTCATTTAAATAGGTGCCATTGATTTGTATTCCATCTTTCGCCCAGTCTAGTTTGCAAAATACTGAGAAAGGGATAGATGATATTGTATTGCCTTGTTGTACACCTTGTTCTATGTTGATTTTCACTTTAAGATCATTATGACCAATTGTCACCGTTGTTTTTTCATATATTGATTGTAGTAAGTTTATGTAAGCAGTGTCTACACCTTGGCTGAACAATGCATTAATTATTGCTTGCTGGAATACTGAGTCAAATGCCTTTTTGTAGTCCCTGAAAGTCATGCACAGAGGCATGGTATACTCACTGTACCTTTCAATGACTTGATGAACAACCTGGATGTGATCCATTGTGTTGTAGCCACTTCTGAGCCCTGTTTACTCCTTTGGTTGTCCATCATTTAATGTTCTTAATATTCTTTTTGCTATTGTTTTGGTGAAAACTTTGTAGATGACTGAAAGAAGGCTTATTGGGCAATGTTCTTTAAATCATCTTGGGCCTCTTTCTTGTGTGTAAGAATCATTTCAGCATTTTTCCATGCATCGGGTATTTTTCCTTCTCTGAGGCATCTTGAGTATAGTTTTGCTAGTATCCTGTGTAACTGTGACCACCACCTTTCAGCATTTCAGTCGTAACCCAGTAATTTTCTGAAGCTTTGCCATTTTTCATTGATTTTACGTCACTTGATACTTCCTCCACTAGGTTATTTGGCATTTCTTGTTTCGTGGATATTGTTACTTTTGAGTGATCCTGATCTTTGTATAGCTCTGAATAGAATTTTCCAAGTATTTCTAACATTTCCTGCCTTGCTCTACACAGAGCCATCTTCATGTTTAAATGTAAGTCTGTGCAAATAAAATAACAATCTTTTCTGTTTTGTTTTTTTTAAATAAGACAGTTGGTGTTACTGGAAGAAGAAATGGGATTTAATTTCCCTTTTTCCTGAGAGAAATTTTTGCAGAAGCTAGAAGGTTTGAGATCAGGCTACAGATGAAGATTATCACAGCCATAATGGATAAGCAATGGAGTATTAATATGATGCTCAACCCATATGTATATATGTATAAATAAACACTGTATTACAAGCATGCCCTCCAGTATGTCGCATTCTGAGAAAAGTAGCCACCTCAAAAATTGTACACCTTGAAGTTTGTTATCACTTCAAGAACTGGGATGTAAACATGACCACCACCTCTCCATCACAGTAGAGTTGCTAGCGTTATTAGTGCTTTGGCTCCCATGCTTTTAACAGCCTGATCCACAAATCTCTTACTGTAGTGGTGGATCTGAAGGTATCCTTTGATCTCTCCAAGACAGTAAAGCATGTTTGATTTCACTGTCAGGCTGGCCACATTAAAGTGGAGAAGGGATAAAACACTTGTTTAAAATAAGTTTTGTTCCATTCATCATTTCAACAGAAATGGATGAAGGTTTTCTGATTGTATAATAAAAATTATGGTCTGTGCATGTGTTTTCTTCTCCATCTCATTCCTTTTAAATAGCTGCTAAAGTATAAGATTAAGACAGCTTCCCACTGTGTTTCTAATAGCTCTCTGACTGCTAGGATGTATTTCTTTTTTCCCCCTGATTTAAACATATCAGTGTTTTGGGCTATCCCAAAAGTGAATGATCAATTTTTCATTTTTTCCACTAAAAGTGACTTTTACAAATAGTCCTCGACTAACAACCAAAATTGGGACAAGAATTTTCATTGTTAATGATTTTTAAATGATTTGTGTCTGATTTTATGATCTTTTTGCCATGGTTGTAAAGTGAATCAGTGCAGTTAAGGGAATCATGTGGTTAAGGGAATCCAGATTCCCCCACTGACTTTGCTTGTTGGAAGCCAGATGGAAAAGTTACAAATGTATTTAATTTTTATTATCCTGCCTATGCTTATTATATTTACAAATAACTTAAAGTGTCGGACATATCTAACACCTCTTCCTCCTCCTATTTTCTCCACAGCAACTTTTTGAGGTGGGTTGGGACGAGAGAGAGAGAGAGAGAGAGAGAGAGAGAGAGAGAGAGAGAGAGAGAGAGAGAGAGAGAGAGAGAGAGAGAGCGCAATTGGCCCAAAGTCACCCAGCTGACTTTCCTGCTTACTTTCTAGTCCAATACCTTAACCACCAGACCAAATTGGCAAAGGAGGAGCATGCAACCCTGGGATGCTGCAACTGTCATAAATACATGCCAGGTGCCAAGAGCCCGACTATGGATTACATGACCATGGGGTAATGTGATGGTTGTGTGAGGACCACCATGTCACTTTTTGCAATGCTGTTGTAGCTTCAAATGGTCACTAAATGAATGGTTGTAAGTCAAGGACTCCGTGTATTTAAAATAGATATAAACATTGGAAAGATAATGTATGTGCATGGGCAGTCAAATAAAAAACAAAGAGCCCAAGATTTTGGGAATAATAAAACCATAATAACATCACCTGAAATTTACCCAAACCATTAGGACCCTTAATCTTTCTTTCTTCCTTCCTTCCTTCCTTCCTTCCTTCCTTCCTTCCTTCCTTCCTTCCTTCCTTCCTTCCTTCCTTCCTTCCTTCCTTCCTTCCTTCCCTCCCTCCCTCCCTCCCTCCCTGTTACTTAAAATAGCATTTTCAATTTCTGATTTGCTTGTTTTCAAGATGCTGGCTGAGCAATGACTGAATCCCCTTGTTTAGAAAATTGATATCACTTTAGGATAATCAAATACAAGACAGTACAACAGCAAATATGCTTACCGTGAATCAATCACTACTGAGGTCAATAGAATTATTCCTGATAGATATGTTTAAGAATGTAGTTGTAGACATGTTGAGTAATGCTTGGCAGCAAGTACTTATACAGAGTAGAGAATTCAATAGCAACTCCTCTAAACTTTAGACACTGGACATTTCTGCTTCTAAACACAAACTGATTAAATTTACAAATTAGATCACACATTGAATAAATTAAAAATGTAAATAACAACAAAACTAGCTTCTGTGATATGGCTGCTCTATCCTTTAGGGATAATTTAACAGCAATTCCTCCCTGGAAAGTGACTTTAGAGGTTAATACTATCATTTTTTATTTCATTGTAAATGGTATGAAATATGCTTTAAAAATTGATCTTTTAGTCTATGACAGCACGATCACTCTTGTGTCTCAGACAAACAACTAGAGGTCATCTTTCTGCTAAACACATTCATTTAATTCAGACACGTCAAACTCGCGATGTCACGTGACGTCGTGTGATGTATCGGGACTGTTTTGCCATTGCCAGCAATGGGGTAGGTGCGGCTTCTCTGGAGCAAATCCCAGACACTACTGGAGGAGCATCACGGCTACCCTAGTGCCATGGTCCTGGTGCCTTAGCAGAATTTAGCAGAACTCCAAGAATGTTGCTAGAATCCTACTGAAACCCAGTTGGGGGCTTTGCCACTGGCCATTTGCATTTGTTCACCTACAGAATTAAGAGAAGCAGCTATTTTATTTTATAGACTTACATCCTCGCCATCCATCAAATTGTTCGCTTTAAAGTACAGAATAGAGGAGGGGGTCACTTGGTGTTCTACTTTCCATCTCTATTTTTCTGCTGCTATGCGCATGAAAACATTAAAGCTGGAATAACCCAAGGCCTCTCCCTTTGGGACCAGTGATATTAACTAACCACTGCATTGTTTCCAGTAGATCTGGAAAGTTTTATATCTATGGATAATGTAGATCATTGCTATTAAGATTTCTGCCCTTTTATCTGTTGCTTGTTCATGTCTCCTTTGCCTGCTTTTTGTCTCATTTTTGCCAGTTAATGTTTTGATGTTTTGCTGATTTTTAATAAAACTTTCCTTTTCTTCTCTGTTTTTTTTTTTTTTTTTTTGCTATTTGAACTGAGTGGTGTGTGTGCTTGCTCTGATCTGGATGTAGGGCGTGCTGGGTGGAAAGTAACTTATACATTTCCCACTCTTCCAACAACTTTCATAGCCACAAGCCGGAACTCTGGGTAAGGAGAATGGCAAGAGGGGCTGCTGCTTTTCCCATTTCAAGTCCCCTGCCCGAGATTCTTTCGAGAAGTCCCTTTCAGCCCCTTTGCGTACGTATCGTATCTCTTGCATGCCAGCCATAGTCATTATTTTTTATCAGTAGCAGTGTACCTGGCACTTTACAAGCTCTCGTGAAACTTGTTCCTTCCTAAAAGTTTACAGGGTCGTTCTCTAGACTAAAATAAAATCACTGCTGCTGAGAGAATAATAGGAAGCGGATGAGCAGCAACTGGAAACTCGATTTGCATTGCAATTTTGAGCTGGAAGAACAAGGGCAGATCAAGGTGGAAGCATCAGAAAAGGCTCTTACACAAACAGCCCAAGTGGGGGGTGCAGTGACAGGATTTTTTTGAGAACCCTTTTGGACTACGAGGAGAGCAGCTGTGTAGCTTCACGTTGGGCTGCTCCCGTGTCATAGCAGTTGCCTTCCTGCTGATGTAAGCTCGCATGTTTAGAAAACACTTACTGCTCATATATCTCTGGTCTCAGTTTCAGCCTGGCTTTCCTTTCATCTTTATGTTGTGATGATAAAAGATTTACCTGTTCCCAGCCCTGTACATATGTCACCTGTATCCACTAACAAACCTCTGAGATCCCCCCCCATAGGTATAAACTGCTGAAAGTGCCCTTGAATTGACCCTGACTAGCAAAAGAGAGAAGACTCAGGCAGGAACCTGTGGCTCAGTTGCTTAGCAACCATCCAAAGTTGTGACAGATTCCCACCCCCCCCAAAAGCTACTTACAACCTGTTTTTGAACTCATGGCTGCTGCAGTGCCCCTCAGGTGGGTTTGCCCCTATGACCGACTGCAGGGACACTGCACTGCTCCCTGTGCCTATATTTCCCCCCATCCCACCCTGTCGGGTCCTTACAGGCCCCATCCCCATCTCGGCAGCAGTTGCCATTTTGGGGGTGGCTACGATGAATTATGGCTTCTGGGATGGAGAAGCTGAGGGGTTGAACAGCCTGCTCCTCTTCCCCAACGTAACTCTGGAGGTAAGGTAAGGGAGCAATTGGAGGGTGAGAACAAGGGAATAGGGCCTGGTGAGGAAGAAGGCCGTAGGCCTGTGGAGACCCCAAGGAGCAAGAAGGTCTACTTAATGACATTGGGGAGAGCAGGGATGGAGGTCATTAAGGGAGGCTGTTATATGATTGCTTCATTTAACGACCATTATGACTTGTGACTGCAATTTTCAGGCTCCATTACAGTCATTAGTTGAGGACTACTTGTAATAAAGTCATACAGATGGAGTTATCCAAAATATTCCAGCATCCTGTTATAATTTCCACTGTGTCTGGCTTTTTCTTTTTCATTTTGCTGCAATGAAATGGGCCAAAGGTATATAAGCCCTGGTTCTTCTTCTTTTTCAGGGCCACTCTACAAATTATCAAAGCTTTGTTTGGAGTCCAGTACTGGGGTCCAGTATGGTGTATTATTGTTTGTATGCATGCAAAAACAAAAAGCATGTTGTATCCTCAGAGTGATTTGGTTGCTTTAGGTGAGCCAGGTTTTGCCACAAGAAGAAGAAAGTACCCAGAATTAGCCAAGGAACCACAATTAATAAACTGCAATCAATAAATAAATAGTATGGAATTTAAGCTGTAGTTTACTATAATGCTGCAAATCTAATGACCCCTATACCGATGGTAGTATTTTTGCTTTGATTGATCTCGTTCTATCAAGAGGCTATCAGATCTGGCAAGTAGCTATGGGATCCGACTTTTAAATTAATCCCTGCTCTAATCTTCCTCACCTCCACTGGGCCAGATCATCCCTGTGAGCTATCAACAGGCCAACTAGAAAAATTAGTACAGTTTTTAATAACATTTTAATCTTTGCCATTTTAATTTTTTAAACTAGTTTTTACTTGTTTTATAACTTTGCAAGCCACCCGAGGTCACCTTGTAGGAGAGATGAGTTTTTATATATTAAATAAAAATTTAATAAATAAATAAAAATAAAATAAATAAATCAGGAAAGTTGAAGTGTGTGACACACACACAAACACACACACACACACACACACACACACACACACACCAGATGCTTAGCATCTGGTTAGGTAGCTATCCAGAAACCCAAACAGACATTGTTCCAGTTAACTGATAAATAAAAGAGGAGAGAGGAAGGTAACTTAGTTTGCCATTGGAAGATTTTTTTTTTCCCCTAGAGGTTAAAGAGGAGGCAGCTGCCAAACTGGTAGAAATGGACTTGTGGGAAGAAGGAATTTTTAGAAAGAGACAGGGAAATGGAAGTGCAGCAAACCAGTGTGGATTCCAGACAGATTTGGTTGTTGAAGCTTGTTGATTTTAAGGACAAAATAATGGCGGCTAGAGATCCAGAGATAGATGCTTGTTGTTTGTAGGGTGCCCTGATGAAGACATCTGAAACAGAAGTGGGTACAATCCAGAGAAAAGCACTGAATCATAAGATAAGCTGATGAAAGGGACAAAACTACTGAGACAAATGGTATCTGTGAGGGAGAGTAAAAATTGAGACGAGAGAGAGAGAGAGAGAGAGAGAGAGAGAGAGAGAGAGAGAGAGAGAGAGAGAGAGAGAGAGAGAGAGAGAGAGAGAGAGACCTAATTCTCTAAGCTAAAGACTGGAGCCAATAAGACAGATACAGAGACAGAATATCTGGCCCTTTTCTTATATTTAACTCAAAAGTTGGAATAAAACACACGAGTAAACTATTTAGATTTGACTGACATGCTAGACTAAACACATAATGAGATAGACATGGCCTGAAGCAGGAAGCTTCACATATCTATTAAAGAATGCTTTGTTTTAGAATGATTTCCCTCCTGCCTCTGATTTATTATTATTACCTTTTCTCTCCTGCTTATCAATCATGTGGCTGAAGAGAGCAGAGAGAAGACTTATTTAGTTAACTCTTGCAAAGAAATGTTAGCTAAAAGTGAAAGTGCAAACCTATTTTTGGTTGATATTGATTGCCTAGGTAATCAGGAAAAAAAAATCACAAATGAAGTCTAACTGCTGTATCCTTTATCAAATCCTGAGAACCTGCAAAGGCCTGTGACAAATCTGAAGACCAACAGGTTGAGAAAGATTTCCCCCATTTCTCCTTTGGATCAGCCCAGTAAACCTTCCCTCTATTATTTTCAGCTGCTGGGAACTCCTTTGCTAAATTGGTGATTAGTGAGAATTAATTTCTTCTCGAGAGCAACCTGCTTCTGTAACCTGTGGAGCTGCAGGCTGATGATTTATACCTGCAAAAGATGGTCACATGGATACATACCGGTAGCTCCCTCGGTCTCTTTCTTGGAAGTGAGGGGAATGAATGCAATCAAACTTAAGTTTTCAAGGTTCAGATGACAAAGTCAAAGTAATCAGTGTCTGAGTCTTTGGCTTGGAAGAAATGGATACAGGCAGACTATCTTCTTAGAAAATGATAGGCTTGGATGGGGACCGTTGATGAGGGATTTGTAGAAAGATCAGGGTCAAGGGGCATCTTGGGATTTGTTCTGAAATCTAACTGTGGCATGCATGTTGATTCTTGCATATTCTATTTTTATAAAACCAAGGTCACGTGTTTTTTCCAGTATGGCTACATGCTGTGTTGGGCTTTGATCTACTGCAGAACAAATACAGGAAGCAGAGCAAAAGGTATTGTGTGTATCTCACAACACAAACTGACTTCTTCTCATCACAGTTTCTGTAGAGAAAAATCTGATTTGATCATATTTGTTGGCTCTGAAATCCTTACTTTTAGGTATCAGTGTTACATTCGTTCCAATTGTCCCAGCCTGAGTAACAATCTTTAGTTTTCCTAGATATCCTTTTAGTTTAGCTTGAAGATTTTAAATTTCATCATCTTTTGGTTTTGGGTTTATTATTATTATTTTTTAGAATAAAATAATTTTAAATTGTATGCTACTCTGCAACCTGATTCCCTGAATAGGGCAAAGGGTGCACGCACCTATTTTAAATCAATGGTATAAAAATAAATTTAAAAGGCAAAAGAGTATGTTACTCTTAAGCATCCCTGATTCCAACAGATGTTCCAGAAATGCATTGTCCATCCAGCCACATTACGGCTCTATAATGGAAGGCAGTGAGAATGTTATGCTCAATATACAAATCCCAGTTAGGATTGTTGAAACCTACCAAGGATTATGCATTTTATTTTGATATATTTCCACTAATCTATGGCAACAAACTCGATGGTCTTTAGAGATGGCATGAATTCTCCCCCCCCCCCTCACCAAGCTCCAAAATATGTGTATCAGAAACTGCATTTTCATTGCCTGAAAGACTGGGCATGAGCAACTGGTCCTCAAACTCTTTTATTCTGTCTACCACAATAACTGCATAAGATCTATGAATGAATTTTCTGCACTGCAATGATTGTCCTGGTTTTTTCTCTTCCGTAGTTTGTCTTTCCTATAATAAACCCTCCAGATTTGCATTACACGCTTCATTGGGCAGATTTTTTTTTAATCTTTAGTTTATTTTAATATGTACATTTTTGTATGCATTGCTGGTCATCCGCATCGTTACCATCATTATCAATACAAGCTGGACTCCTGTTGACTGTCTCTATTCGGTTTTCTCAGGAACATTATTCTCCACTGCTTTCTGTAATGTGTTTTTCAATGTCCCAGTCTGTTACATTCTAAATTTACACAGAGCTAATGCTTGAATTACATTTCCCCAAATATCAAAATAACCATTAGAATGATGAACTTTCTTTGGAACACTGGATGCATTGTCAAAATATGTTCATAGGGTAAAGTGGCTATGCTACCCATAACTCTCTACCTGTCTCATTTCTCATGGGGTTTTTTGAAATTTACTCAGCTGTGCAAGCAACCCTATCCACATGACATACCATTATTTACAATGACAATTGAATCTGCTTCTAGAACATATTTATATTAAACAAGTCCACCAAGTTTTACTAGTTTTCATGATAATATACCTGTGAGATAAATTAGATATGAAAAGGGTAATTTTATTTTTGTATTCATTTATGTTTCACCTTTATTTTCAAAATAACTCAAGGCAGCAAACATATTCAACACACTTTTCTTCTCCTATTTCCCCTATAACAACAACCTTGTGAGGTGAGTTGGGCTGAGAGAGAATGATTGGCCCAAGGTCACCCAGAAAGTTTTCATAGCTAAGGTGGGATTTGAACTAACAATCTCTTACTTTCTAGCCTAGTGCCTTAATCACTAGACAAAATTGGCTCTAAAGACCTCTCCTTGGTCCATTGCAGGGGTGTCAAACTGCCGGCCCGCCCACCCCAGCTCCGGCAAGGGGGAAAAAGTTGCAATATGTCACAACATGTCATGTGATGCAGCGAGTTTGACACCCCTGGTCCATTGTATGGTTTAAAAAACATAGTTGACACGTTAGTTAGGACTGTGGAATGGGATTAGACAAGAGGATGAAGGAATAAGTATGCAGCAGACTTAGCTAGGATTTTCTGGAATTTTCTTCAGGGATTTTCTTTCAGGGATTCAATTTAATCTAGTGAGAGAATCAATTTGGTCTAGTAGTTAAGGCATCAGGACAGAAACCAGGAGCTGTGAGTTCTAGTCCTGTCTTAGACGTGAAAGCTGGCTAGGTAACTTGGGCCAGTCACTCCTTATAACTCCAACTCACCTCACAGAATTGTTGCTGTGGGGAAAATAGAAGGAAGGAATATTAGGTACGTTTGCTACCTCGAGTTATTTATAAAAGTAATAAAGGCAGGATAAAATAAATAATTATACATACATACAGCTCAGAGGCCTTGCTTGTAGGCTGATATATAGTAGTCAATATATAGTATTCTTGTCCTCTCCCTTGAAATCCATCAGATTATCTCTGATTATCTGAAGCTGAAGCCACTTCCAGAACAATCAATTGGAATATCCTGCAGCTGATGTTCATCACTACTTCTGTAGATGGTAGTGGCAGCTAAAAGATAGTGGCAAATAAAAGTGATAGTTTTGGATGAGGAATTTTGTCTGTGTGTGTGTGTGTGTGTGTGTGTGTGTGCGTGTGCGTGTGCGTGTGCGTGTGAGTGAGTGAGTGAGTGAGTGAGTGCCTTAATATGAGTGTCCTTTAGTCACCGTTGACTAAAGGACACAAACAAGTCCCTGCAGTTCTCTTGGCAACATTAATAATAACAATAAACCCCCAGTGAGGCACTACCTTGACGTGGTTGTGGGGCTTGTGTACTCTGAGGAAGATGAGAGCTATGCCAGAGGTTCATACTGGACAGGTCTCATCAGAGGAGTCAGACAAAGAGTGTCTCTCCCATAAAAAATATGGTGAGACATAAATTTCAGAATGCCATACCGGCTCGGATGTCGCCTAGGTTAACAAGGTCCGCACTAGATATTGGAGTTCCTGGATATCTGGTGAAAAATGAGTTACAGAACTCTGGACTGTTGGCTGAGCAACCAGGGCCAGCAGCAGCAGAACTACTGAAAGAAAAGGTGTTTACCCGTCACAGATACACAGTGATTGAAAACAAAGAAAAAATGATCTGTTACTACAGATCAAGTCCAACAAGAAGAGGATATCTAAAATGAATGCACCAATTCTGGAAAGAACAATATCCAGAATCAGAAATAACAGAACAGAGACTAGCAGATCAACGCCGATTTATAATACGAAATAAAGTATTCACAGAAACAGAATTGGACAAACTGCAAAGGTTTATCCAGGGCAAAGAAATCAAAGCTCTACCAGAAGTAATTCAGAATGTAGAGGCAAACCAGGGGGAGTTGGCAGTGAAGGAATCCAGCAGAGATATACAGCTGTTCTCATTTGGAAACCAGACACCTCTTCCTCAGGAAGAACAAAACCCTCTAACTAAAGAAATAAAAGAATTGAAACAAAGAATAACTGAGCATCTAGAACAGCACAAAAACAAAAGAATAAGGCTGCCTGCATTGAAGCTTGTTCCAAAGAAACAGCTAGCACAAGCATTAAAAGATGCAAATACTGCAATATCAAGTATAAGCACCAATTCACTGCAAGAAACAAACCAACTAATGTACAGCACAGCTGCAGTTATAACTGAATACCTGGGATGCAAAATCAACAAAGAAGAAAAACAAACAAATAGTGCACCACAAAAATGGAAGGTTAGACTAGAAAATAAGATCAGCAAGTTAAGATCACATGCAAGTAAGCTAGAACAAATGAAAGAAAAGAAGCTGAAGAATGAGAAGACCAAAGAATACCTAATCAAGAAATACCACTTAGAAACAAGGAAGATCAAGGAAGCACTGGAAACAATAAAGCAGCAAATAACAGCTATAGCCAGGAAAATCAGTAGATATGAAGCTTGAATTGCAAACTATAGGCAGAACCTCCAATTTCAATCCAATCAGAAACGTTTCTACCAATCCATCAATGGAGAAACTGCAATGAATCAGTCAGTACCTGACAAGGAAGAAAACAGTGCAGTTCTGGAAGCAGATATGGGATAACCCAAAGAAATACAACAAGGATGCGGCTTGGTTAAAAGAGGTGGATGCAAATAAAACAGAAGTTGAAGTGAAAGAACTAGTAATAACAACAAAAATGGTAGAAAAAAGAGCAAGGAAAATCAAAAATTGGTCAGCACCAGGTGAAGATGAACTGCATGGGTTTTGGTTGAAACATCTAACTGTTATACACTCACTCATTGCCAAGCAGTTCAACAATATACTACAAGGAGGAGAAATTGAAAAGTGGCTAACAACTAGGAAAATCTACCTAATAATGAAAAATCCAGCAAAAGGGGCAACACCAGGCAACTACAGGCCAATTACCTGCTTACCAACAACTTTCAAATTACTAACTGGTGTGGTAGCTGATGCAGTACAACAGCATCTAGTTGAAAACAATCTCTTTCCACCTGAGCAGAAAGGAAACCGCCCTAATAGCAGAGGAACAAAAGATCAACTGCTAATAGACAAAATGATCTTGGAAAACTGCAAGAAAAGGAAGACCAACCTGAATGTGGCATGGATTGACTACAAAAAGGCATTTGACTCTCTGGTACATGACTGGATAATTCAGTAGAAACATCAGAAAATTTGTGCAAAGATCAATGGCACAATGGAAGACACAGTTGCAGATCAATGGTGAGAGACTGGGAGAGGTTAATATCAAGAGAGGAATATTTCAAGGAGATTCATTATCACCATTACTATTTGTTATTGCACTGTTTCCTCTGTCAACAATACTGAATAACTCAGGACATGGCTATCAAACATCAAAAACATCTGCCAGACTATCCCACCTCCTTTATATGGATGATCTGAAGCTGTATGGAAAAACATCATCTGAAATAGAATCGCTGCTCAACACTGTCCCTATATATAGCCAAGATATTGCAATGGAGTTTGGCTTGGACAAATGTGCCACACTTACTATCAAACAAGGAAAAATAGTGAAAACTGAAGGAATCAAGATGCCCCATGAAAATAAAATTAAGAGTCTGGATGAGGAAGATTACTACAAATACTTGGGTATTCTTCAAGCTGACAACATCAAGCACACTGAAGTCAAGAAAAAGATTAGAGGTGAATACATCAAGAGAGTGAAGAAGATCTTAAAGTCCAAACTCAATGGAGGAACTACCATAAAGACAATCAACACTTGGGCAATTCCAGTCATTAGATACACAGCTGGAATAGTGGACTGGACTCAAGCAGAACTAAAAGCAATGGATAGGAAGACCAGAAAAATAATGACAATGAATCATGCCCTTCATCCACATAGTGACATTGACAGACTTTATCTACCAAGGCAAGTAGGTGGGTGTGGAATGCTGCAAGTACATCAGATGGTTGAAGAAGAAAAAATGGCTTTGGAAGAATATCTGAAGGACAGTGATGAAAATGCACTGAAATTAGTATATCAGGAAGGCTTACTGACTATTGGAGAGACCAAATTGACCTACAAGAAAGACCAAATGAAGAACAGAATAGAGGCATGGGAAGACAAAGCACTACATGGCCAGTACATTAAAAAAAATAGCTGGGAAAGCAGATAATAAAAAGACCTGGCAATGGCTAAGAGCAGGAAAATTGAAGAAAGAGACTGAGGGACTAATTCTGGCTGCACAAGACCAAGCCTTAAGGACAAATGCATATAAAGTCAAAAGACAGCAACAGACAGTAAGTGCCACCTATGCAAAAAAGCTGAAGAAACAGTGGACCACCTGGTAAGCTGCTGCAAGAAGATCACACAGACAAGCAGCGGCATGACAAAGTAGCAACAATGGTGCATTGGAAAATCTGCAAGAAATATCATTTGCCTGTAAGCAAGAACTGGTGGGATCATAAAACAGAGAAAGTCATAGAAAATGATAAAATTAAACTGCTCTGGGACTTCAGAATTCAAACAGACAAGCACCTACAACATAACACCCCGGACTTAACAATTGTTGATAAGAAAGACAAAAAAGTCTGGATAGTGGACGTGGCAGTGCCTGGAGACAGCAGAATAGATGAGAAAGAACTGAAGAAGATAACAAAATACAAAAACCTACAAATAGAAATAGAAAGACTGTGGCAAAAGCAAGCAAGGGTAGGACCAATAGTAATAGGCGCCTTGGGTGCAATCCCAAAACAACTGGAGCACCACTTGAACACCATTGGCATTGACAAATTTGTCATTAGTCAATTGCAAAAGGCGGCCTTACTAGGAACTGCTTCCATCTTGCGACCATATCTGTAATACCATCAAACATCCACATCTGCCTATCCCAGGTCATTGGTAAGGACTCAATAGGTAGACAAAATGCCAAATCCAGTCTGAACATCTGGCTGACTGTGCGATGATCCATAATAATAATAATAATAATAATAATAATAATAATAATAATAATAATAATAATAAAGTTGGAAGTGACCTTGGAGGTCATCTAGTCCAACCCCCTGCTCAGGCAGGAAAACCTATACCATTTCAGACAAATGGCTGTCCAGTCTCTTCTTAAAAACTTCCAGTGTTCAGAAGTGATTTGCTTTCCTCTTTCTAGGGCTGAGAAAGAGTGATTGATCCAAGGTTACCTAGCTGGCTTCATACCTAAATTACAGATGGAACTTTTAGTCTTCTAGTTTCTAACCAATGGCTTTAACTACTACACCAGTTTGGTCTCGAGTCAGGAATTGCCCAATCTGAATTTACCCTCTACCATGAACTAATCTAATGGATTAAAGAAAGCCAAACTTTTGAAGTCTCAGGTTTCTTCTACAGCTATCTGGAATATGAGGACAGCTACACTGATTCTTTCTGTCATGGTCAACTTGCTGAATTAGCCTAAAAGCTAGATGGCAAATGCCACAAACAAATTTACACTTCCAATTGGGCTCATGTGAAAAAATAAAATAAATGATAAAGTGGGAATCCTTACCTTATATTTACAAAACAGAAATATCTGATTAGCAGGTTTATTTAACAATTGGCTACAAATGCTAAATAAAAAAAATCGGAGCTAGGCAATATGAATAGGAATGATTAGACTATGCAACATTGTCTGCAATTCCTTAGTGCAACCCTGCTTTTCCTGGGATTATGTGGCTGTCCTTTGAAGCTGTCCTGTGATCCAGAAAAAAAAAATACATTGGATTTAAGGAATCACAGAAAGGGGCTGTATTCATGCTCTATTTATTCCAAAGAATCCTTTGTCACCATTGAATGGAAAGTGCTGCACAGCTTAATAAGTAATTGACCCATCTTTTCATATTCTGCATGATTTTATGAGAGGAAAAATAAAAGAAGATTTTTCTAGAGCAAAATGAATAAGCCTCCTTCAATTTAGTACTCTATAATACTCAGAATTCCCAGCCTGAATTCCCATTTCCCATGTTGGGAATCGTGGATGCTACAGCATTACTGCATAGGAAGCTCTGCAGGCTAGGGGAGGCAGATGTCCAATACTCACAAGACTTCCAGAATAATAATGAGAGATGGGATGGAGTCCATAATGCTTGCCTAACATAACAAGTTTCATTTAAAGTACTTCGGAAGAATTAGGAATCATGATCCCAGAGTACTAGATATGAATTTCTATTGGGGGGGCGGTGGCAGCAAATTTTAGTAAAGTCATTTAATAAAGTCAAGAGCTTAAAAAGCTTCTTAGATCCAATTCTCTAAATTATGCAGGCATTCAAAATAAAGTATCTAAGAAAGATGACCATCCAAACTCTCCTTGAACATATACAATACAAGGGACCTTATTGCTTCTTTCATGAATTTGAAAGTATGGCATATGATTAGGACCCATTTCTGACATTCAGACAGAATCTGCTTTCTGTAACTTCAGTGCATTGCTCCATCTCTCACACTCTTGGGCACAAAGAGGAGGTTTCTTCTGTGTGGCAATCTTGAGTACCTGAAGATGCTCCCAGATAGTTCAGTTGTCTTATCTCCAGCTTAAGCAACCCCCAGTGGCTTCTAAACAGAATAGAACAGCGGTTCTCAACCTTTTTCAGGCCGAGACCCCACCTGCGCCGGCCATGCGCAGCGCGACCCCGACCTGCGCCGTGCATGCGTGGCGCGATGGGCCGAATCGCGCATGCACAGCGCGACGGGCCTAACCGGCATGCGCGGCGTGCACGCGATGTGCCGAACCGGGCGTGCGCGGCGCGACGGGCCTAACCGCGCATGCGTGGCATGCCGCATCGGCCCGAACCATGCATGCGCAGCACGACGGCCCGAATCGCGCATACGTGGTGCGACGGGCCGAACCGCACATGCACGGTGTGACGGACCAAATCGTGCATGTGCGGCGCATGCGCGACGGGCCAAACCGTGCATGTGTGGCGCGACGGGCCGAACCGCGCATGTGCTGCGTGACGGCCCTAACCGCACATGCGCGGCGTACACACGACGGCCAAGGGGAAATGGGGGGAAAAATGGGGGGGAAAATATGGGGGGGAAAATGGCAGACTGCCGTGTTTGGCAACCCCCGTGAAACGGTCGTTCGACCCCAAATGGGGTCGCGACCCACAGGTTGAGAACCGCTGGAATAGAAAGATTTTCCAGATATTGTCTTATTCTGTCAATGGAGAAAGTTTTCCAGTGGCCGATTTAACAAACATAACGCCAAAAGAAGCTACCTACTTCTGCAGCCCATGAAGGAGTCTGTTCTCCATGGAAACAAGAGAATGGAAATAAATTGTAATTTCCTTTCTGCCCCTGAAGAGTTTTAGAATTTTCCAGCATCCGGTATTTGTGCATTACGCTTTTACACCAGACCTTCTCCTCCTTTTCGCTGCACTTCTGAAAACAAGTCCATCATCTTGTTAATATTGTATGGTCTCAGACACTTGAAAGGAATCTTGAATATATGTTTACTGTTATATCACCATGGCTCTGCTTTGTCCGGAGACTTTAATTTTCTAATTACTTTTTAAAAGCTGCAATTATTCTTTTCTTGTTGTCATGTCTGAAAAAATAATAATTTGGAGGCATTTCAAATTTATAACAATTTGAAAAGAGGTTTACAATACTTCAGAGTTTTTAATCTGTAATAATACATGCTGCCCTTTTCTGAACTCATCCTGTTAGAGAGTATTTCTTAAAGTATGATGCCCAGAGCAGAACATAGTGCTGAAAGTGGAATCTAACCAATAGAATTGATTGGAACTTTTATTTCCTATGATTTGGCAACTAATTTTCTAAGCTGCTGTCTACAATTATACTTAGCTTTTGTGCAGTCATGTCACACTGCTGATTCGTAGTCAGCCTGTAATCAGCTATACTTCCCAGATCCTTTTCATAACTATGATTATCAAGCCTGATATGTCCCATTCTATGCCTGTAAACTTGATTTCTTTTTTTTTTTTAAGTCAAGGACTTTACACTGAACTCTGCTAAACTTTGTTCTGTTATTTTCAATCAATTTCTTGAACCCAACCAGGTAGATTTAAATGTTACTCCTGATAAGGTATTAACTTATCTATCCTGTTTTATGTTGCCTATAAATCTGATATTCTTTCCAGCCTTGAATTTAAAATGTTGTAAAATATCAGACTCAGGGTTGAATCTTGCAATGTTACATTCAGTATCTCCCATGGTTGATGAGAAGCACTTCATAAGCACTCTTTAAGCTTGATTTTCCATCTAATTGTCATACCACCCATTCCATATTTAGCTAGCTTGCTAATCAGACTGCAAAATGCTTTGCTGAAATCAAAATATATTATGTTCACACAATCTACTAAGGAAACACTGACATCTTCTAGGATACATACTTCTCTACGACCGGTGAGAGCGCACAGGGTCGGCCTCCTCCGGGTCCCGTCAGCGAAACAATGTCGTCTGGCGGGCCCTAGGGGGAGGGCCTTCTCTGTTGTGGCGCCCGCCCTCTGGAACCAACTGCCTCCTGAAGTCCGCGTTTCTCCAACTCTCCCGGCCTTCCGGAAAAACCTAAAAACTCATCTTTGCCGGCAAGCCTGGGGATGATTGTAGTTGATTGTTGCATTGAATGTGTGTTTTTTTATTGGTTTTTAGATATCTTGTTTGGGTTTTTATATTGTAATTCTTTGTTATATATATGTTGTTAGCCGCTCCGAGTCCCCGGAGAGGAGCGGCATACAAACCCAAATAAATAAATAAATTTAATGTGATTTGTAACCCTACAAGTCTGAAGAAAATGATGGGAGCTGTGACATATTATTCGTGGAAGAGGCCAGTTCGGAAAACTGGCCTAAATTTACTTCACAAGAATATCCTGGAAAGGTTTTAAGGAAATACTTTGGACTGAAGTTCTGGGACTCTTAAGAGACCTCTAAATCCCAAAGTTCATTGAACTAGAAAAATTAGCACTTAGGAGAGTGTACTGGCAAGATGGACTAACATTAACAGGATTGATTAGAGAAAATATGAAATAAGTATTGCCAACTGGAAAACCCCTTTGGACTTTTTGCATAAATCTAAAAGAAGTGAACTTATATGATTTTAATGACTAGAAAAAATATTAGCTTATAGAAAAATGGTTTTATAGAAAAATGGCAAGAAGTTAATTTATATTTACTAACTGCTGTAAAAGAAAATTGGAAGCTACTTCTATATACTTTTTCTTTCTTTTTTTCTGTATTCTGGCCTTGTCTCTCTTTTTTTCTTCTTTACTTTTTTTCTTTCTTCTACTTTAAATATCAGTTACCACACATACCAAAAAAAGATAATCGTATATTGGGTGAAAAGCCGGGCAGTATAACTCAGGCATAATTTCCAGTAGGTGCTTACTGGGTTTGCAACATTGCATTTCAATTTCAGCATGACTATTTTAACAGGAAATGTTGGTGAATAAATAAGGTCATAACTGGATCACATTCTTGGCATTTCTTTACTGCAGAAATAGTACCTGGGAGAGGAGTCAGTGCTCCTGTTTTACCTTATTATAGATTAGGGGTCTTCAAACTTGGCCCTTTTATGACTTGTGGACTTCAACTCCCAGAATTCCTCAGCCAGTGTGCCTGGCCTGAGGAATTCTGGGAGTTGAAGTCCACAAGTCATAAAAGGGCCAAGTTTGAAGACCCCTTTTATAGACTGACTTTGCCGCAAACATTTTATTTATTTATTTATTTATTTATTTATTTATTTATTTATTTATTTATTTATTTATTTATTATTCAAATTTATATGCCGCCCTTCTCCTAGGACCCAGGGCGGCTTACAACAACAATACAATAAAAAAATTAAAAAGTAATTGCATTCATACAACATACAAACACAATAAGCACAGAACCTGTTAAGATTTATTTTACACTCACTGGCCCATCTTTTTCCATACTGAAATAAAATCCATTATGGAAGAAATGATAAAATGATTTCAGAATTGTCTTTTAATTAGTAGCAATGACAACTTTCATTGGAAACACCTTTGTTATTATTTATTTTTTTGTCCTGGATTATTTATATTTTTCCCCTCAGAAGTTTAAATGGGGAATTTACAGATCTGGTGAAGCTGGCTCAGCAAGTGGATTTTCTGTAATAATTTGCTGCCAATCGTTTGTACCAGAAACATTTTGGCAAAGTCAGATCAATTATAATAGGACTATTTTTCCAGAGCTTTGAAATGTAATATCAGCTACCATTATCAAGATCTGGTGCTTTGCTTTTCTTGGAAGTTAGTAAAAAAGTTAGAAGTTTCTTTGGAAGTTAGAAAATAAAATACAATTCCAGTTTGGTATGAGATAAGAACCTTTGCAATCAAATGATATTGTGATCAGGAACTTGCAGTTTAATTAAAATCTAAATATGTTCTCATTGTTTCTGTGGATGTGAAATTTCCATTTCAGAGCCCCTCAGAAGACTTGCCTCTGTGTCTCCCATCTTTTTAACTGACTTTAAAATTCACCAGACTGAACCAGATTATTTCCCAGTCTTGGTGAGTACCAAGTCACAATGAGGATGTGTGTATTTATATATTTGCAAGTACTATATTCAGACATGTCAATCCATCAGTGTTTGCTCTTTTTGGCTACAGTAATAACTAAGAATACAGAGTACTGATCACTGACTATTCAGCAGCTGGCCAGGAACTAATTGCCAAGCTCACATCCTTTTTCCCCTTCTTCCCAAGAGGGGAAAAAAGTGGGGACAGGCAATTTCTCTTCAAAATGCTAGCAAGTAAACATTTAGGCCTCTAGCTCAGCAGATCGGCCCATCGCGGTCCGCCATTTTGTTTTGTTTTTTTTTCATCACGCGCGCGCTGTGCATGCGCGGATTGGCCCGGTGCGCGCACGCACGCCGGGGTCGCACCGCACATGGGCGGGGCAAGTGGGGTCTCAACCTGAAAAAGGTTGAGAACCACTGCTCTAGCTGGACAACCATTGGGAGGTAGTGCATGGCTACAGAGACTGGCTCTTGAAAGCAATACACCTCTACTTTCTTTGTGTAGGAGTGATACTACTCCCTTAAAACTGTTTACTCCTCTTTTTCAGAAAGAATAAACAAATTAAAAATGTATTGTAACTGCATATCTGCAGCTATGAGATCATCTAATAACTATGGGGTTCTTCTTGCTTGAAAAATAGATCTATACCTTTGTCTAGAAAAGGCCTTCCACGTAAAAATAATCCTGGGTTAACAAAAGAGTTTCAGCTTGTCTATTGCCAATTATTATTATTATTATTATTATTATTTATTAAATTTCTATGCCGCCCTATTCCGGGAACTCAGGGCGGCTTACAGCATAAATAGAAATCAATGTCAGATTTGCTTACTTCATCTTGGCTGCTATATACAGGAAGAGTTGCAAGAGAAGAAAGATAACAGACCTGCAAATGGTCAAAAAACAGCTCAGATCAATCTTGGGTGAATTTTATACTGCCATCAGAAAGGAGACAGGAAACTGGGTTGTATGGAAGCTTCCTTCTTGAGTTTCGTGTCATATATCTCAGCTCAGATGTAGCCAGAGCAGAAATTTGTATTCTTAAGTATATGTGGTTGTGAGCAGTGGTGGGATTCAAATATGTGAACAATTAGTTCTCTGTGTGGATGCCACGTCCATTCTGGGCCTGGGCCACAAAAAATTAGCTACCAGTTCTGCTGAAATGGTGAGAACTTGCTGAATCCCACCACTGGTTGTGAGGGAAAACATTTTATGATTTGATGAAGAGTGAGAGACAATGTTACTTAGCATATCTCACATTGATCCTGTTGCACATTTAAGTTGCATTTCTATAGCATTTCTGCTATAGCCTGCATATATTCCAGCTCCCTTTATTGGGAGCATATAATACCAGCTAGGCATCCAGATATCTGCAGGATTGTATTGGGCCAACTGACTATAGAAACAGAGAGCAACTTTGTTGATCCCATGTTTTGAGGAAGTTCAGGGAGTTAAAGCAGGAAGATGCTGGCAGCACCAATGCAATGCTGCAGAAGCACGTCCAAGGTAGTCTCTCCCTTTTGGATGTCCTAGTAGTTATTATAAATAGAATGATTTCAAAAATTCTTCCCCCAATTTTATCACTCCACTTTTAACTAGTTTTTAACTTATTTGGTTCGGTTGGTACTGTTTTAATGAAAGTTTGTATTATTTTAATTGGTTTTTATATTTTATGTACATTATCAAATATCTTTCAACTGCAGTCAAATAGAAATGTGTAAAATACATTAATAAAGTAAGCAAGCTGGTTAGTTATGCTAAAATAACCTTTCAGTTTAAGTTCAGAGTACATATCATTAACTATTCTTTCCTACTCTTTCTTACCGGATCTCCCCATCCCACAGATATACCCAAGATTCTCTTTAATGTCAGAAACCTAACAGAGTTCTTGTTTTTAAGTTGAGGAAAAACTAAATGTAAACCTTAAAACACTGTACACAAATTTCAGTTAATAGAGACAAAAATGTCACAAATTTCCCCTTCTTCCCACATATACTTGTCCCATGCAGTGACAATTGACAATGAGGTCAACTGTAGAATTGCTAAGGCAAGCTCTGCATTTGGCAGATTGCAGAATAAAGTGTGGGACTGCCGTGGAATAAGCCTTGCTACTAAGCTTAAAGTTTACAAGGCAGCAGTGTTAACTACCCTGATGTATGCTAGTGAGACCTGGACAGTGTACAAGAGGCACGTGAGGCAACTGAATTATTTCCACATGACTTGCCTTCGTAGAATTCTGAGGATCCGGTGGCAAGATAAGATACCAGACACTGATGTCCTCTCCAGAGCAGACCTCTGTTGGTGAAAACCCAGATGCGCTGGGCAGGCCATGTTGTAAGGATGCCAGATCATCGCATCCCTAAATAGCTCTTTTATGGTGAACTGTCTCAAGGAAAACGATCACACGGGGGACAAAAGAAGCGATATAAAGATACGCTGAAAGCCTCTCTGAAGTCCCTGGATATTAACATCACCTCCTGGGAACCTCTGGCACATGATCGATCAACATGGCGTACTCTGGTGTACCAGGGTTGCCAGACATATGAACATAGAAGGACAATCTTGGCACAAGAGAAGCGTGCACTCAGCAAAGCCAGAGCTGTAAATGCTGAAGTAACAGTGTCTACATTTCTTTGTTCAGTATGTGGCAGAACATTCCGTGCTAACATCGGTCTTATCAGCCACCTACAGACACATCGTTGATGGCCCATAATCCTAAGATGTCAAGGTCCTCATCGAATTCGATGGACGAACAACAACTTGTTTTTGGATTGGATGTTTATTAATCTGTCAATATACTGCTCTATCCAACTGATTTAAGACAATACATAAAAGTCTATGGAAATTCTCAGTCATCCAGGTCACAGTTATCCCAAACATGCTTTTTCACAAGGCAACTAGACTTTGTTTTTTCTTTGAAGACGTTTCACTTCTCATCCAAGAAGCTTCTTCAGCTCAGAGAGAAAGTCCAGTTGCCTTGTGAAAAAGCATCTTTGGGACATACATAAAAACACAAATAAAATTTTAAAACTCATCATCTGAAATATCCAAATCACTACAATTCAGATATAGTGTAACTCCCACATAAAGCAATAAAAAATTATAAAGTTATTTTTAAAGAGTAAAGCAAGAGATTCTTAATTTTCATTGGTCTGTAAAGCATTTGGTATGAAGGTAGTATTTTAGTTTCTAGTCACTCCAAGAACATTTGAGAATTGCGACATTTATTGGCACTTGCAACTGATCAGATCATAGAATCATAGAGTTGGAAGGGACTTAACAGATCAACAAATCAGCCCTCTGCATACAGGTAGTCCTCCACTTACAACAGTTCATTTAGTGGGGTCATGTGATCACCTTTTGCAACTCTCTGACAAGCAAAGACAATGGAGAGATGAGATTCACTTAATAACCATGTTACCAATTTAACAAATATGACAAGAAAAGTTGTAAACTCACTTAACAAATTTCTCCCTTGGCGCTATAATTTTTGGGCCCAATTGTGGTTGTAAGTTGACTTTAGAATTCACTACACCATCCCCAACAGACAACTATCCAGTTTCTGTTCAAAAGTCTCCAGTGAGGAGGGAAAAACCCAGTTCCTGAAGTTGCTTCCATCCTCTGTCCAATCATCGCCATCTTTGATTTGAAAGGACATTTATTGTGCTCTTTAAAAAGCTGCATAAGAAAAGCACTTGGCATTAGAACTTTACCTTGTTATTGCACAAATCTTTTCTTTAGCTATACTCAATGAGCTTCATGCATGATTCATGGTACTTTTAAAATGTGTGTCCTTATTAAGCATCCTGTGTAAGTAATGAATGGATTTCATACTATCCAAATAATGAGGAAGTTCACTTGATTGCTTAACATTTAAGTCTAGGAGAAATGGGAAGCCTGAGGGGTTTTGTTTTTTTTTAGTAAGCCAATGATTCCACCAGCATTTCTGAAACCACGGCTAAAAATAATTTTTATGGTGGCCAAAACAGTTAATAGGGTTTTTCTGAAGAATCTGTGATGGCCTCTTTGATGAAGAGGATTATAATTCTCAACTGTACCAGTGCTAGATAAAATGTCCAGTTTATGAGCTTCTAGGATCAGATTTTCCCTTTCAAACTAAAAGTCAGTACATGCATAACCTATCTTCTGCCTTTGTTATGAAGCAAAAGAACTTTGGATTCAATAATAATAATAATAATACTAATAATAATAATAATACGTTGGAAGGGATCTTGGAGGTCATCTAGTCCAACCCCCTGCTCAGGCTGGAAAGCCTTCAGACAAATGGCTGTCCAGTCTCTTCTTAAAAACTTCCAATGTTGGAGCATTCACCACTTCTAGAGGCAGGTTGTTCCACTGGTTAATTGTTCTAACTGTCAGGAAGTTTCTCCTTAGTTCTAGGTTGCTTCTCTCCTTGATTAATTTCCATCCATTGCTTCTTGTCCGGCCTTCAGGTGCTTTGGAAAATAGCTTGACTCCCTCTTCTTTGTGGCAGCCCCTGAGATATTGGAACACTGCTGTCATGCTCCCCCCTCGTCCTTCTCTTCATTAAACTAGACATACCCACTTCCAGCAACCGTTCCTTATATGTTTTAGCCTCCAGTCTCCTAATCATCTTTGTTGCTCTTCTCTGTACTCTTTCTAGAGGCTCAACATCTTTTTTACATCGTGGTGACCAAAACTGGATGCAGTATTCCAAATGTGGCCTTACCAAGGCAATGTAAAGTGGTATTAATGAACTTGATTCTATCCCTCTGTTAATGCAGCCTAACACTGTGTTGGCTTTTTTGGCAGCTGCAGCACACTGCTGGTTCATATCTAAGTGATTGTCCACTAGGTCTCAGAAATCTCTCACACAGTTGCTACTATTGAGCAAGGTGCAACCTATACTATAGCTGTACATTTGGTTTTTCTTGCCTAAATGTAGAACTTTACTTTTTTCACCATTGAATTTCATTTTGTTAGATAGCACCCAGTGTTCAAGTCTGTCCAGATCCTCCTGTATCTTAAGCCTATCTTCTTGAGTGTTGGCTATTCCTGCCAGCTTGGTGTCATCTGCAAATTTGATGAGTTCCCCATCTAGCCCCTCATCCAAATCATTGATGAAGATGTTGAAGAGCACTGGGCCTAGAACAGAGCCCTGGGGCAGCCCACTACACACTTCCCTCTATGTAGATGCAGTTCCATTGAGAACCACACACTGAGTATGGCCAGTCAGCCAGCTACGAATCCATCTGGTGGTGATGCTGTCTAACCCACATTTTTCTATCTTATCAAGTAGTAGGTTGTGATCTACTTTATCAAATGCCTTACTGAAGTCCAAGTAAATTATATGCACAGCATTCCTTTGGTCCACTAATTTTGTCACTTGGTCAAAGAATGCAATAAGATTTGTCTGGCATGATCTGTTTTTGACAAACCCATGTTGACTTTTAGTAATGAACCACACAGGTCAAGGACTTATGCATAGCACTGGAGAAAAGCATTCTAAGGACAAAATATTGGCAGGTTGTTGGAACAGAAATAGCTTGGTGTTCCAGAAAATCAAGATACACTTTTGTACTTGCTCATCAGCTTTCGACATTCAGCTGACTGTCCTAGAGAATCTTCACATTAATACAATCTTTTGTGGCCTCCCAACATATTGAATTAAACAACATAGGAACAATTTAGCACTTTCATTCACTCTCACATTTCTGGTCTAGAAACACATTTCATTCTTAAAACATTTGTGTGTGTGTGTGTGTGTGTGTGTGTGTGTGTGTGATTGTTGGGTATTAAAGAGTTGGGGACATTGAATTTCAATAGTACCTATAGCTGTTTTCATCCTTATATTGGTTAAGAAACATTTTTATCTTCTTTGTAAAAGTAAAAACTCCTTCAAGGTTTCACTCAATGCCTAGTGATTTAAATCAGTGGTTCTTAACCTGGGCGATATTGCCCCCCAGGGGGCGATTTCATTTTTCAGGGGGGCGAAGGAATAAAAAGGGGGCAATATGAGGGCGATGGAGCAAGACATTTTGGGGACACTTTTGAGACTTTTTCGTACAGTGAATCACTGTATATCTGTCGTACAAAAACATCAGATTGCTCGCTATTAGTGGATTGAATTGTGTTTTCAAATGTTCCTCCAGCATCGTTTATCTTCATGCGCGTTGCACAGCAGCCTCTACTCTTTTTATATTTCTTTTTGCATCTTAAATTTCACTTGTAATTCAATCATTAAATGTTACTGTTTTTCTTTTCGGGCATTTCACTTTCTTGCAATTGAATTTTGTTTTCAGTGGTCAATACATTTAAGCGTCTTGAATAAATAAGATAATAATGAAATACATGTATCACGAAGTTTGGGAATAAAGTGACAGGTGGCACCAAAATTTTTCACACAGTTGAGATATGGGAAAAAGACTGGAAATAAATTATTTGCATCGATATGTCCAGATGACAATTTTAAAGAAAACAAAAAAAGTGCCTGCATAAATTGAAGAATTCTTTCTTATGTTGTGACTGAGAGGGGGAGCGATGACAACTTCCTCATTGGCTCAAGGGGGGCGATTCGTTCAAAAAGGTTAAGAACCACTGATTTAAATGACACATCCACGGTTTTCTTGGCATATATGGAAGTGTTTCTGGGACTTATTTATTTTTTAAACTTCCCAATATAATCTCCATCCCTGCTATTATCTAAAGATCTCCCATCCAAATATTAACTAGGCCCAGCTGTGCTTAGCTTGGATCCAGGGGCTGCATCAAAATACAAGGATAAGCAAGAAGGCAGAAGTAGTCAGGAATGCCAGAGGATGGGCAGGTTGTTCAACAGCAATTTGCTAAACAGAGTAGTGGCGTTAGTGAAGCTGCCCCAATTAGACCTTAATTCTCTCAGTTCTTAAATTTAGAAAGGGGGGATGGCAAATCCAAGGAGCACTTGGTTTATTTTATTTATTTATTTATTTATTTATTTAAACTTATATGCCGCCCTTCTCCTAGGACCCAGGGCGGCCCACAAAACAATACAATAAAACTATACAATAAAATTTATCACATTCATACAGCAAACAAGCACAATCAACTCAAGTATTCATTTCTAAAGTTGTAAAAATCCACAAAACTAGTTCTGAGCACCTTGACTCTGAAAAGAAAGTTTTAGTTGGGGGAAGGATAAAATATTCTTACTTTCCTCTTCTCCGAGACTTCCTAATCTCCACCGTCCACGAGCAGATACAATTCACTATAAATTCTTCCATGAACATTCGTTTCTCGTCTCCACCTGGCAGAATGCTTTTCCTCCTCCTCCTCCAATTTTGCAAATTAAAGATCTCATTAGTTCCCGAGTCCCGACTTCACCTGGAGGATTTGGAATCCGCGGGTTTTGCCTCTTTGCTCCTCTCTTCCCTCCCCACCCGCTTGCGTAGCAAGGGAGGGGGCAATCGCCTCTCCTCAGACCCCTCCCACACCCTATTTCTTAAGGACAAAGGTCCGAGTGGTGTTAAAGCGGCAGGCAGGCCGGCAGGCAGCGGAGCAGGAGCAAAGTGGGACGCTAAGTCCTTGATGTAGACAGGGGCGCAGGGGGCGCAGGATGGCCGCGGGAAGAAGGATGGGCAACGGGCAGCCCAAGGGCACATTCGTGCTCCTGAAGTCTAGAGCTAGAGAGAAGAGATACAGGCGGCTGAGTGGCTGGATCCCAGCCCAGGGCGCCTGCGGATCTCCGGTGGGAGACCAAAGCCATTCCGCTGACTAGCTCTTCCTACTGAGAGATCCGTCCCTGTTCCAGGTAGGGCACTACTCGTAGCCTTTGGCGCACCCGGGTCGACGACCTCAGCTCCGGAGTAATTTCAGGCTGGGCATCCAGACAGCTCGCCTTTTTTTCAGACGCTGCTCTTCCCCGGCTCGTGTGATTCGGGAGAAGGGGGAACGCGGAAAGAACCCGAGGCGGACGGCGTATCCCTATTGCAGACAACCGGCGGTAAAAATAATAATAATAATAATAATAATAAAAAAAACCCAGCGTGCGCTTCTTCCACCCTTCCTCTTTTCCCTCCAAACTGGGACAGTTGCCCGGGCAGAAACGGCCAAGGTGGCCTTAATCGGAACCACCTGTCCCCTCTCAGGGACTGGCCGAAAGCCGAGGCGCCAAGTTGCTGAAGGGTTCAGGCCGGGTCAGAAGGAAGGGAGGACAACTGCCGCTCGTCCTGGCAGCCTCCCGAGCGGCTTTACGGTCGAAGTTGATGGTTTGTTTATTTATTTATTTATTTGATTGCTTCCTGCCGTCCCGCCTGCCTTCTCCACCTCGGCCGCCGAGATGGATGGCTGCGAGGGCGATGAAGGGTGAGGGAAGGAGACACTTGCTAGAATCCAGAGCACGCCGTCCGCCGTCTGTGGCTGCTTCCCAGGGCGACTCTCGACGGGTGCCTCGCGTCCCCTTTCTCTTCTCCCCCCCCCCGCCCACCCCGGGAGGTGGCCCAGGTTGGCTCGTCCTCCCCCCTCCTTTCCTTGCCGGCGATCGGGAGCCGTCCGCTAAGACACCCGCCCTCCCCCCCCACCCCCAGGATGTGCCGCTGACAGCAGCCAAACAGCCGCGCGACCAGCCCTGCGCGCCACTCGGCCGCCTCGGTGGTGTCAGGGGAAGGAAGAGGACGACTTGAAGGAGTTTGGGGTCGCGCCAGCCCGGGAAGTTGCTGCAAAGCGTGCAGGGCCGTGGGTGCCCGCCCCCTGCGCCCCCGGATCACCTTCCCTCGGAACTCCGGAGAAGCCGAGCCCCGCCTTGGAGCGCAGGGGATGCAGCCCGCCGCGCCAGTTACCCTCTAGTAAGTAGCCCGGGTTTTGTTTACTTCTTCCGCCGCCGCCGCGGTTACTGACAGGAACCTGGAAGGCGCGATTTCGGCCGCCCCGCCAATGTCACGGCTTGGCGGTCTCGGTTGCCCTCGAGGAGCCGCGGCTCTGGCGCTTAAGCGCTTCCTCTAAGTCCTGCTCCCCCCTCCCCCCATCCCTCCCCGTTCCAAGGAAGAACTTTTGCTTTTTATTTTTTCGTCAAAAGGCCCTTCCCCGCCCCTCCTCTCCCCCTTCGGGCTCAGCTCCTGGGGGGGGGTCACTCCTTGGATCGCCCTGAGGACACTGCGCTGAAACTCGGCCGGGGAGAAGCGACCGGGCCCTTAAATAACATAGAACAAAAAAACACCCCATCTGCGCTCGGTTCTCTCCCCCCCCCCCACACACACCCCGGTCTAATCGCTGAATGTTTGCACGTCCGATCTCTTCGCTCACCTTGAGTAATATCGCAGGAGGCGCAAAGGTTTCCCAGTTTGCCTTTATTTTTTGGGATAATCCCTTTGCGACCATGTTAAGCTATTTTACGTTCCTTCTCCTTCGCCAGAGTTTTGAGTCCTGAAAGGAAGGAGGGGGGGAACCTGCGTCCCAGTGACCAATATTTCTCTTTCCCTCTCTCTTCTCCCACTTCCATGTTGCTTTCCGTTTGCTGGCCGCGGTTTCCAAACGCTCAAGTATCGAATAATCGGAATCGGTGTCCCCCCCCCCCTTTCTCTTTCACACATCCCGACCTCAACAGTTGCTGCGGGAAGAAGGGAAAGTTATAAAATAATAACACCGTGACTAATACTATCATAACTAGTGGTGCGGAGGTACACTATAGTATCGGTGCTGAAAGGAAAAAGCGGATGGCGGGAAAGGAGATTCGGAAGCTGGAGTTCTCCAGATGGGCGGAGAGAGAGAGAGAGCTGGACAAAACCGAGAGGATGAGGAACAGCGGTAGGGGAAAAGGGGTGAGGGGGTGAGGGCAGGATAAGGAGAGAGAGAGAGAGAGAGAGAGAGAGAGAGAGAGAGAGAGAGAGAGAGAGAGAGAGAGAAGAAGGAGGAGGAGGAGGAGGAGGAGGAGGAGGAGATGAAAAGCCAAATTCCTTCCTTCCTTCCTTCCTTCCTTCCTTCCTTCCTTCCTTCCTTCCTTCCTTCCTTCCTTCCTTCCTGTTGACAGTGCATCAAAATTTGCACCAGCAGCCTAAATTGGTTCTGCTTTCTGCAAAGTCTTTGTATAGGGGTTGGTGTGAAGGTGTCTGCTGCAAGATTCCTTCCTTCACTTTTCAGTATTAAAGTATTTTGCGGATGCTTTGCTCTTTGAAGGTGCATTGGGGAAGAAGAGAGTAAAGGAAGCAAGGAAGGAGAGGTAAGCACATCCCTAAGTTGCCAAGAGTTGAAGTGAAAATAAACAGCAAATGAACCCAATGTAATTGGTTAAATAAGTGACAGATATACACCAAAGAGATGCTCTAAATCACAGAGACTATTCAGAAGCAACAATATTCTCCTGCACCATTCATTGAGATAAATATTGAACTTGAGTTTATGCCTAAGAGCTCCCTGAAGGATTAGCCTTAAGACTCTTGATTCTCTCCCCCATCAACTTTACCCTTTTGGGGTTCTCTTCACACCCATCTTTTCCAAAGCATTCCTTGACAAGCACAATTTGTATTGCCCAATTTCATTTATAAGATGGCAAATGCAAACTTATGGCAGTATTAAAAGAATTATGGGAGCAGGCTAATGGAGTAGTAATCTTTTTCTTGTTCTCTGTAACAAATATCCCCCCAAAAAATAAACAAATGACCTTTGCATGGGTGAAACACTGAGACAAAAAGATGTTAATGACACTTTCATTGTAGAAAATAAATGTTCCACATAATACACTACTATATAATGGGATGAGTTTTGAGATGTCAAAACTCTATTTTGATGTTGAGTAGATTCTGGGTTTGCCCCCCTTCTCTCCCCCCATCCGTTTTTTTTGGCTTGTGATGCACGAGTATGAAATACATCCTTTTGTAGCCCAGAGCCAATTTCTCTCCAACGCTTTGGCATTCTTTGAGAAGGAGACATATTTAAATTTATTCTGCAAAAGTCTCTGGAATTTCTTCTTGCTTCCCCAATTTTTGCTTTGCATAAAACTATTTGAAATACTTCAGGCTGGCTACTTTTAGCATAATAGCGGGTGTTCCCTCTTCATAACCTCCCTTTTAAATATTTTCCCATCAAAATGATGAGATATTTTAGGAACTATGGATTAAAGAAGCTGTATTGTTTTCCTATTTTTCATATCATTGTAAAAAGTACAGTTAGAAAAAATACATATGCAGCCAAAACCTAGTAATCAGAGAAACAAAAGCAACCTTTTCCTCTCTCCCAAAACTTTGTATTTCCAGAAAAAAACTGGCAGAATTAATGCAGCACTGTCTAGTCACCTGTGATAGCTTGAAATGGATTGTTGGATGGCAAAACCATCAAACCAGACATAAAACCAAAGGATCCTAATGAATTAATGTTATGATTCTGCCATACATCTGCCTATACTTCTGTATTTCTTGGATATGTCGCATTCCACTTGATTTAAGAAGGCTTTTATCACTCAGTCTATCACTGGTACATATGATGTTTGAAATATAAGTATAGATGATTTACAGCTGGAGCTCTTTGTCACTCTCCAGTGATCTGGTGCGCAATCACCTGCTGTGGCCTCTATTTGGAAGCCAAGAGAATTGGCATGCTTTATTTTTAAGCTTAGCCTTAACCTTTCATTGGCCCTAGATAATTGACTGGAGTTATCTATACTTTTCAACATTCTTCTTCTGGTTTTGCCTATTGAAGGTAATTAAATCCTCCTTCATTTCCATGCCCAGTGAGTTAAGATGAAACAATTCCATTTATACTCACTGAATGTTGCATCAAGCTCCAGGCAATAGTAACTCCTTTACTCCTTTACTAATTCTTTACTAATTCTTTATTATTAATGTTTTTACAAAGGGACCCTTAATCATGTGGCTGAGTGCCTAATAACATCTTTTGCTCCTCTTCTGAAAGACCATGCAGCCTGTGTTGGAGGATGGATTACACATCCTCCAGATAAGCGGATGTGAGGCAGCAGGCAGGGCAAGTTATACTCTGAAAGACAAACTATGGAATCTGAAATAGATCAGGGTATGCAGAACTTTGAAAGGGTGCTTTGATTCCAAAGAAAGGACTTTATCAAAGTAAGTTTGTAAACTGAAGAAGAGATGTTCTGTGATGCAACAAACATATTTCAGCTCTGCAAAGCGTTTTGAAGACCAAATAGCTTTATGTGATGATTTTGGAGTGGCTACAAACCGTGTGCAAACATTTACTACTTTTAAAGGAAATGGTAGAGCTGTGAATGCCATTTTATTTGTGGCTTATCTGTCTGTGGATTAGGCATTATATGTGTTTGTTGCTTTTGCTACATAATATAGAGTATTCCCCACATTCCACAACCTGGACAGAACTGAGTCCTACTTCCTTAGGTTGTTCATATGGTGTTAGAAAGATCAATGTGGTTCGAGGATGTGAATCCACTTTTTAATTATAGATCAGCTTTCCGGAATGTGTAATTCTATCAAGAATGATGGATATGCAAAGCATGAAGGGCAGTAAGAAAGTACAACCCATGTACTATAACCTTGGATTGATGATATAAATTCTCTGTCCATTTATGAACTGGCTGTCTATCTAGTATAAAGATTGACCAATGTTATTTGTATGGTTAAGGTTTAATCACCTGTTTAAAAATTGTGCTGAATGGTTTTTTTTCCCCTATGTAATTTAATTTGGTTTTGTGACTCTCTCTCTCTCTCTCTCTCTCTCTCTCTCTCTCTCTCTCTCTCTCTCTCTCTCTCTCTCTCTCTCTCTCTCTCTCTCTCTCCACTTGCTTCCTTTTTGTATTTTTACCATTGTTAGTCCTTGATTCTTTCACTCTACATTAAAGCATAATGTAAATAATAGTGTGCATAAAACACCAACAACCAAGTGCTACAAAAGTGCCCATCAGGCCTAAAGTCTATGATGATGAGGGTTTTTTTTTTCCCAGAAGGGCCCAAGCTTATTATATCTCCTGGCACCCAACAAAATCTAGTACTCAGCAGCAAAACAGCCAATGGGCATTTTTCCAAGACATGGCTAGCCTGTCATCTGAGAAAAGCAAGTAAAAAAAAGTAAGGCCTTAATTTTTAAACAGATTTTCAAAGTTTTAATTTCTAGGGGGAAATAGAATACTTTCTGCAGTAGTTTAGTACATCTTGTCTAGAGGCTCTTTGGTGGAGAAACTGCTGTGCTGTCCTTTTCACAAATCTACCACCTTCACCATAAAAGACATGCAGAACGATATATATATACTGAGTAAAAGTTGGAAGGGACCTTGGAGGTCTTCTAGTTCACCCCCTATTCAAGCAGGAGACCCTATACCATTTCAGATAAATGGTTGTTGCATCTCTTTTTTAAAAACCTCCAGTGGGGAGCACCCACAACTTCTGGAGGCAGGTTGTTCCACTGATTAATTGTTCTGTCAGGAAATGTCCCCTTAGTTCTAGGTTGCTTCTCTCCTTGATTAGTTTCCATCCGTTGCTTCTTGTCCTGCCTTCAGGTGCTTTGGAAAATAGCTTGACTCCCTCTTCTTTGTGGCAGCCCCTGAGATATTGGAACACTGCTGTCATGCTCCCCCCTCGTCCTTCTCTTCATTAAACTAGACATACTCAATTCCTGCAATTGTTGTTTATATGTTTTAGCTTACAGTCCCCTGATCATCTTTGTTGCTCTTCTCTGTACTCTTTCTAGAGTCTTAACATCTTTTTTACATCGTAGTGACCAAAACTGGATGTATATTCCAAGTGTGGTCTTACCAAGCCATTATAAAGTGTTATTAATACTTCATGTGATCTTGATTATATCCCTCTGTTGATGCAGCCTGGAACTGTGTTGGCATTTTGGCAGCAGCAGCACACTGCTGGCTCATATTTAAGTGATTGTCCACTAAGACTCCAAGATCCCTCTCACAGTTATTGCTATTGAATCAGGTACCACCTATGTTATATCTAGTCTATTTTGAGTGTTTGTGTGTATGTGTGTGTAGTAGTAGTAATAATAGTAGTGAAACTTTTGAAGGTATGTCCATCTAATCAAGGCAGACTTAATGTCCTCTAAAGAGGTTACATTTTCTGTTATTTCATTTTATTCTCTCAAAAATGAAGCAGCTGCAAATGTTTCAGTGTTTCTCCATCATTGCCTGTGGATGATTTTTTTTAAAAACTGAATCTTGAAATAGCATGTATCAGGAGTTTGTCTTTGCCTCTTGAATCACAATCTTGATTTCAGTCACACCCTCTTCAGTCCCCTAGGCAAATAATCTCATTGCTGATTTGCACAGCACTAGAATGTACATCATCATACGCTGCCTTGAAGTGATTACCATGGTCCTTTCTCTTGCTTGATGGAATGTAGCACAATTCATACATACCAGTTCAGAGTGGACTTGTACCTGTATGCCTATGAGCTGGGAAATATCTTCATTGTCTCTGACATTTGACTGAGTCGTTTTGACATTTCTTATTGCTACTGCATTCAGAGTGTGCAGCAACAATTTATCTATTGTAACCCTCTAAAATACACAATATACTGACAAAGACGGATTTTTCTTTCTACATCCATTTGTTTGAAGATGTCAGTTGGAGTGGTGAGTGCTCTGTTTCCCTTTTACAGGCCCTAATGGGATATTTTCAACTAGCAAACTTGGTTAATAGTATCGGGCCAGAAGTTCTACATATTAAGACTGCTAAGATCTCAGTGCTTTGCTTCAAAGGTTTGACTGTACACCTCTTCAGAGCTGCCTCATGCAGCAACATGGTCCCCTTGTTTCTAAGAGGGAGTGTTGCTTCATTGTGCTCTGCTTTGGAATCTCCTCAACCTTTTTTTGCAGAACTTGTGTTGGGCAACGGTCTAAGAGGAGCCTGGATTCCCACACTAGACAGCGTTGGTGATGCTGCAGGAAAAAAGAACAAATGAAAGCATTAGGCTGGGAGTATATTTCTTTTCTTTTCTTTCTTTATTATTTATGAAGTTTACTTTCAGATATTTTTTTTTAAATGCAAGCTGAGATACATTTGTCAATTTTATCATTTCTTACATTGTTTTAAATAGACTGGTCCTTCTCTTCATCCATAACCTTATCTGTCCACTTAGTATTTGTTCTTTCTATTTTCAATAACAGGAGGAAATCATTTTGGTTGATGATCTCAACAGATTCATTGGGAGAGATATCCTGGTTATGCTAAAAAGGGTAAATGTCCCATGAACCCAAGTATATATAGTTTGGCTCAGATTTATGAACTCTATACCAGGGCTTTTCAACCTTTTCACTCATTGTACCACTTTTAGGATATGGCAATATCCAAATACCACCAGTCGCCTAGCAAGGGGTCAAAAACTTGATGATCAAAAAAAAAAAAAGGAAAGGAAAAAAGTGATGAAGTACAGGTAGTCCTCAACTTACAACAGTTTGCTTAGTGACTGTTCGAAGTTACAATGGCACTGAAAAAGTGCCCCCCAAGCCACAGCCGAACAAGACACCTGCCTGCCCGCCTGGCGGCGCTCTTCCTCCTGTCTGAGGTTTTCATTGTTGTGAGCATTTCTGTTGAGGATTGGCAGCGGGGGTGGGTGGGTGGATGTTTGGTTTTTATTCCCCCCGTCTGCTGGGTGGTTGCAGCAGGTTTTGGTCACGTCACATGACCCTGGGACACTGTGACTGTCATAAATATGAATCAGTTGCCAAGCATCTGAATGTAAATCACAAGAACCTGGAGATGCTGCAACATTCCAGCTGATCGGCGCTTCTTCTGGGCTCAACAGAAGCGCCAGGATTAGTGCTGCTTTCCAGTTGATCGGTGCTTCTTCTGGGCTCAGCAGAAGTGCCAGGATCAGCACCGAGCTCCAGCTGGAGCTTGGTGCTGATCCTGGCGCTTCTGCTGAGCCCTGACAGACCTGCAGCTCCAGCCGTCTCTCTCTCTCAGGCTTGTGCTCATTCCCCTCCCCTGCTACCACTTTTCTAGGATGGTCGCGTTACCACCTGCCAGGTGCCAATCTACCACAGGTGGTACCCGTACCACTGGTTGAAAAGCCTTGCTTTATACTGTCCATGGCTACTCTATGTGAAGAACACCAATTAGTTTCCCTTTTGTGCTTCATAGAAACTAATTTCCATATTCAAGAATCTGTTTCTGAAATTTGCATGGCAAATCCAGTCCCCGATGACCTGGCTGAAATTTCCATTGCCTTCACCTGGAGGGCTTCAGCTGTAGCAGCCTACAGCTGCATGAGTTGTGACATGGCCTGTTAGAAAACAGAACTCTTTTTTTCTGTGTAGAAATAGGAAATCAGTTCAGAGGTGGTACTGCAGTGAAATCTAGTTTGGTTCTGCTTTGTCCCAAGGACTGCAAAATGATATTTGGTTGTTTTTTCTACTGTAATCTAGGCTTAAAGTTCAGAAGTTTGAATTTTAAAAATGGTTAACTGTCTTTGGACTAGAAATTGCATTGTTCCTCAATTAGAGCCAGTACAAAAGGGGCAAACTTCAGTGAGTTTGAATGACTTGTCTTAAAACAAAGCCACTGAATAAACATGCACTACATCTTAGTGGTTCAAGCCCATTAAACCAACCAATTTTTTTTTACATTTTAGTATGATACTTCTGATTGACAAAAATAACAAATAGCAATAGCAATAATAATTGGATGTTAGAATACATGGAGACCACAGAACAGAAGAGAAAGAACTGGAGAAAAATCACAAAATATAAAGACCAGCTAATAGAATTAGAGTGACTGTAGCAAAAGAAAGCAAAGTACCAATAGTAATAGGAGCCTTCAGTGCAATCCCTAAACAACTGGATCTCCACTTGAACATCATCAGCACTGACAAATTTATCACCAGTCAACTGCAAAAGGCAGCTTCACTTGGAACAGCTTACATCTTATGATGATACTTTTAATAACTATCAAACAACATCTGCCCATCCCAGGTCCTTGAAAAGGACTTGATAAGTGAATTCATGGATAAAAATATGGAACCCAGTCTAAACTTCTGATTGATTATTACTAAATAAAACATGGTAATTTAGAGGGATGCAGGGATGCGGAAGTGGTGCAGGATTCATCATTTTCTTTTTGTTATTTGTTTTAAATAACTGATGATGCTGAATTTAGAATCTACCCTGTGATACTTGCCTTCAGCCTCAAAGAATAGGATAAAGGCATACAGTATTTTTCCATTTTGGGTAGTCCTGATCAACCTGACAACTCTTGAATTCTGCTATCTCATGGCTTCTTTGGTTAGCTTAGTACCTGGCTCTGTGCCAGGTGGGTAAAAACAAAACTCCTGGATCCTTTGGATTCCAAGGAACAAGGGCACTGAAAAGAAAGCAAGGGAAACTGGTGCCTTGTTTAGGCATCTGCTTTGGAATCTTCCCACCCCTACCATCCTTCCTCATGAAGCTACTGGCAAGCCTTGTTGCACCCAGGGACTGGGGAAAGGGTCTTTGTAGATTGCCATGACTCCTTCCATATAGCCGAGTTAGTTGGGGGGCCACATTGGCTGAAGCATGAGATACAAATTCTGATAGGTAAGTGAACTATGAACTCTCTTGCAGGAGAAAAGTAGTAGCAGTTGGGACGGATGCAGCCTTCAATATAGTTAAATGGCCTTGAAGACAAATTAAAACAGGCAAATCATGGTTGTAAGACTCTTGTTTTTTCTTTCTACAGCTCTTGGGTAGTTGGTGCTATTCTTCATGAAATATTGATGACAGAACTAAAAATACTTGAAATTTTCTGCAAATGTGAAAGGGATTGTTTCTCCTAGCAATTTGGCTACATGGAGACTGTGATTAGTGTGTGCATATGTGAATGTGTGTTTATGCATATTTGTAGTTTCTAGGACCATGAACTCCATCTATGGTCTACCACCATGTTTTATTTTTATGCCTTACTGTCTATTCCATTGGGGTTAGAGAAATCTGAAAGGGGTTAGGCCATCTTCAGTTCAAGAGCATTTGAAAGGGGCACTAAGCAACTGCAAGTAGTTCACAATTTTCTTCCCTCCTCATCTCTGCAGCCTAGTACACTGACCTCATCTAAATCTTATGATGAACAGAACCAGTTCTTCATGGTCTTCAATCATAAGAGGGATGAATTACTGTGGTCCAATATGTGCAGATACATGTCCACAGCATGAGTGGGAGAAATCTTGCAAATCAGGAATCTCTCTCTTTCTCTCTCTCTCCTCCCTCCCCCCCCCTGAATTTGGTCTAGCGGTTAAAGCACCAGACTAGAAAGCAGAAGACAGTGAGTTCTAGTTCCAACTTAACCTGCTGGGTGACCTTGGGCCAGTCACATTCTCTCAGCTCAACTCACCTTACAGGGATGTTGTGGGGAAAATAAGAGAAGGAAGTTGTGTTGAGTATATCCCAGCGACCAGTTAGGGCACATAGGGTTGGCCTCCTACGGGTCCCGTCTGTTACACAATGCCATTTGACGGGACCTAGGGCTAGGGCCTTCTCTGTTGCTGCCCCAGCCCTCTGGAATCAACTTCCCTCAGAGGTTCGTACTGCTCCTTCCCTCCTAGCTTTCCGAAAACTTTTAAAAACACATCTATGCAGACAGGCTTGGGGCTTGTGAGCTGCGCTCTGCCCCTGGGCCTTTGATTGGGACTGTATGTTGTATGAGTGGGTATAGTTTTATTGTTTTTTATATTGTATATTATTATTTTAACTAATTTATATTTTGTACTTGTATTATTTGCTGTGAGCCGCCCTGAGTCTGAGGAGAAGGGCGGCATATAAGTCAAAATAAAGTAAAGTAAAAGTAAAGTTTGCCATCTTGAATTATCTGAATGATTGGTAGACTAGAATTTGACTCTTTCTATTCCTAACCCTACACTTTCACAAGTACATTTCACTAATACTTAGTATAAAGTATAAAAGTTATATGTATAGACTGTAGCTATGAACACATTCCTTGATCCTGCAGACGGATTGCCTCCTACTAAGGCTAAGTCTTTTCTTCCATGGCTCCCATCCTCTGGAGCATTGTGTTCCCCTCCCTCCCAGGTAATATAGCAACCCACTCTTTTGAACTTCTGAAAGAGCCTGAAAACATGGCTCTTCCAATTGGCCTGACTATGTCATTCTAGAGGTGGTTAATAGAGTAAGATAAGACCCTACCTCCTGTGCATCTTGCTCTCTTAATGGTGCGGAAGGCGGTACAGAGAGTGGTGAGAATGGCGAAAAGATCATTGGCAGCTCCCTCCCTCCCATCCAGGACATAGCACAGAAGCGTTGCTTGAGCAGGGTCCCTACGATCATCTGGGACACTACACATCCTCTTCACCACCTGTTTTCCTTGTTACCTTCTGGGAGGAGGCTTCATGGTATCCATAGCAGAACATCCAGATTCAGCCATAGTTTCATTCCATACAGCGTTAACCTTGCGAACTCTCAAACTTCCTCCTTCCGTTATATATTCAAGATGGTCAGTATTTAATATTTATTTGCTATGTATATGTAGGGATGTGGGTCTATACATATGTTGTACACAGTGTGTTTAGGTGTGTGTCATGTATGTGTTTCACTTTGAGAGCGGGCAACTAAATTTCATTTTTGATATGTGCCGTTGTGCCCACAGTTAAAAAAATGTCAATAAAGGTTATCTTATTATCTTAACGTTTAAGTCAATTTTACTGTTTTATTGTTTTAATGTTTTATCTTGTTACTTATATTGATTCTAAGCTGCCTTGAGCCACCTCTAGGCATATAAGTTTAATAAATAAATAAATAAATAGGATGGGGAAAACTATCAGCTTGCAAGTTCAATCCAAATCAATGAGCATCTGAATATCAGAATAATTGAGGGGGGGAAAGAGTAAAAAGAACCCAGGATATATAATCTATAGTTCCCTCTTTCATATCTACTATCTTTCCCCCCCCCTGAAACACATGAAAGGGACCTTCACTGTAGTCAATAGCTGCAGGGTTTAACCCCTAGATTTGGATGAAATGTCATCTTCAAATCTCAACTGAGATAAACATTTGAGCAATCCAGATCTTGCAATGAAAGATAGAGCCTTTCATACAGGGAGAAATGCCAAATGAACAAGCCATTTTCAAATCAGATAGCTAACATGATGCTGAGGAATCTTTACAATAAGCAAGAAGCTACTGTAAGAACTTGAATTTGGAGAAATTGCTTCAGAATAGGGAAGGCATGAGATAAAGGCACATATTTTTTTTCTATAGCTAATTTGTATACAGTGACTACAGTATATTATAAAATTGGCAGGACTGAAAGATATGTGATAGCCGGAGTCAGTATTGGAAGCTGAATCACAGGTAACACTATTTTGTAAACTTAAAGTAAGGAAAGTAAAAAAAATGAAAAATGAATAATCTGGGTAAATGTCAGTTATTAAGACAAAGTAACATAACCAATTTGCTTCATGAACTTACATCTGACAGTGAAGATATAGATAGATATAGATGATAGATAGTTTGGTGTATGGGGTTCATAAATAAACATGGAAGGATTAAACTTAGAGAGGAAAGCAACGACCAACTTATGGTAGGTAAAGCCACAAAAGGAAAAGAATATTTCAAAGATCAGAATTATTACTGCAGTAGTCTTTCCAATGGTAATGAACAGCTGTGAAAGCTGAAGAGAAAAAAAGGAAAGGAAGGAAGGAAGGAAGGAAGGAGAGAGAGAGAGAGAGAGAGAGAGAGAGAGAGAGAGAGAGAGAGAGAGAGAAGCATTTAAATTATTGATTAGGAAATAATTAATAAGAATATCATTAATGCCAAGAAAAATTGGTTAGTCCTGAATCAAATCAAAGGCTTACTGCTCCCATGAGGCAATTATTAGCAAGCAGAAACTCATATACTTGGAACATGTGACATGGACAGATAATAACCTTGGCAAGATTCAACAAAGTAGAAAGGCGGGCAAGCCTTAAGTTGGATAGATGGGATAAAAGAAATCATAAGACTGTCCTTGGAGGACCTACAGGGTATCACTGGATCCATATTGTGGTAGCAAATATTTGTCCATGCTGTTACCAGGAGTCAAGCTTGATTCAATAGCAACTAATTTTTATCTCAAAGGTTATTTATGCCAATCCCTTCTCTGATATCTGGATATTCTGAATGGGGAAAATAACAACAACAACAACAACAACAAACGATCGAATTCCTAATAATCTGCAGAGAATCTTTATGTCTTTCTCCATTAGGATTGGTCTACTGCGTTCATTTTTCACCCCACCATGGTTCAATTCTCATTAAGCATCTCTTGTTGACTGCATATGGCTATTACCTTTCTTCAAAAGGTATTATTGCTATAAAATACAGTGATTTCTGGATATACTGCACTGAGCTGCACCATTGCCTTTCCATGGGTACAGGTGGCAAGTGAAAGTTGTTAATTCCTGCTTTCTGAGTTGGAAGCAAAGAAACATAATCACATCAGGTAAACTGGCTCTTGTTAGCCAAAGATGGCCAAGGTGAGGAGAGCTGGCTGTCTTTCATGGGCAGTAAAGCTGGCAAAGGGAACGGCAAATGAATCTGATTTACCACCAGACAAATCTCTTTCGTCTCTTTAAGAGTCTTTTCTATGGAGCATCCAACAGAATGTTTTATTATATTGAATTTGGCCATGTGCTATTTATGTGCATCGCCAAGAATGTGATAATTCACCTTTTTAACTCATAATTCACAACAGAAGCTCACTATAAACTTGACAACCTGAACAGCATATATAGATATATAGGACAAGAGATGGCAGAATCTCGGGGTGGAGTGAAAAGGGGAGCAGACTAGAATCCTTACCTAGTCACAAGAGAACTGAATCCAAGCCCCCTTGTCTAACTCTAAGCATTAGTTGAGAAGATTCTGCTTCATAGGCTTTTAGCAATAAATCAGTTTAATAGAACCTTCACATGTGAACTTGGTCTTTTGTGTCTGGCAATATGAGAAAGAAAGAAAGTTTAGATATTGTCCACTGTGGACATAAACACTTCCTCTGAGTCTGCATCTATTTCTGAGCATTACCAACTCTTTCAGTAAAGAACTCTGATTTGCTTACCCATTCCTTTTTCCTAAACATAGTATGGACAGTTTGCAAAAGATTAGGTAAAATTTTGGAGGATATGACTACTAATTGTGGTAACTAAGAAGATTCTACTATGGCAGGATATTAATATGTGTTCTCATGCTCAACTAAGTTAATGAGATGTCAGTGAACAAATGCACCAGCTGAGAAATAACTATTACATAACGGGGTGTTGAACTAGAGAATCCTCTGAGCTAAGCAGGACTCTTAATAAAGTTTAAATGATCTGAAGCATTGAAGAGAGTTGAAATAGTCTGACAGTCCTCTTTCATGGGGTGGGCATAGAAGAAGTAATGGATGTTTTGGGATGGGCGAACCTAATAATTCACTTCTTTCTGTGTATGACTTCTAAAAAAGAAACATTTGTTTAGGTTATGAGCTCTCCCATCCTAAATGCGGGTAATCCTCGAGTTACGAATGTAATAGAGCCTGCCAATTACATTTTTAACCTGAGAGTTCATCAATTGGATCACGTTAAATGAATGTGATCCCTCCCTGCTTTCCCCAACACATTTGTTAATTGAATGCACAGATTGTTAAGTGCGCATGAGATATCTCAGGGTGGGGAAGACCATGGGGGGCCTAGTGCTGGAACAGGCCACCTGCTTCCAACCACCCAAGGCCTCCCCCAACCCACTGAGATAGCTCATGCTCCCTTGGGGTCCCCATAGTTGCTTTCTCTCCCCCCCCCCTCCTGCCCTGCTGGGCCTCCACAGACATTGGACCTGCTTTGCTAGCCTCCCAGATTCCACTTGCTCCTCCCCACCCCATTTCCGATTGCTCACTTACCTTTTCAAAGATCTCCAGAGTGTTGGTGAAGCTATAAGAACGTGAGATCTAAGGAAAATAACTTCACCAGCATCTGAGGAAAAGGCTGCTGCGTGAATGAGCAGCTTCAGGGAATGGATCAGCCTGTTCTGGAGCTCTGGAGATCTTTGAAAAGGTAAATGAGTGATCGGAAATGAGGTGGGGAGGAGCAAGTGGAATCCAGGAGGCTAGCAAAACAGGCCCAGTGCCTGTGGAGACTCGGAGGGGCAGGATGGGGGAGAAATCGGCAGGGGGCATGTTGCAGCATCTCTGCAGTCGTTTGTAAGGTCAGACAACCGCTGTGGTGCTGCAACATACATAACTTCGGGACCGGGTCATAAGTAGGTTTTTTTGGGGGGGGGTCATAATTTTGAATGGTCACTAAATGAACTGCTGTAACTCAAGGAATACTTGTATTTTTCTTTGAAATAAGCCTGATTGATTTTGATGGACAACTGTCATGTCAACTGAATTAATACACTGAACATTGAATTCTATGTTGATGCCATTGATCTTGAATTAAATCTTCAGTTAATTCATTCAGTTATAATTTAGGGTACATTGTAGAGATGATTAATAATTTGTTTATTTTATTTTTTTAAAATATATAGAACCGACCAAAAGTGTAAATTTCTTCATAAATGGAATTGAAAAATGTTTTTTTTAATGCAAGCTTGGAAGAAAGAAAATAACAGCAGCATTGAGGCTGAGAGCTCTTAAGCAGTCTCTGGCCTGTGCTTTGCTGCCTGACTCTAAGAAAATTCTGTCTGGGCTGAGACACTTCATAATACCGTAGCTACCACATTCTCCCAGGGGGCAATTGTCCTGCTCTTGTGTCATCCTACCGCCAATAGTTTTCCTTTCTATGGTCAAGCTTTATTGGATGTGTGTATGTGTGTAAATGTGTTTATGTGGGCAGGCACATGCATTTATATACACACATAGATAAATAGGTAGATACATACATACAAAATTTATGTATTGAAAGTACTGTAAATTGAATTTATGCTGAATTAAAACATCAAGAAATACATACAGCACAACAATACATACAACATTTTAAAAAACCCTTTCTTACCACCCTGCTGGTCTCTAATCTAGATTTACTCATCAGTTAAATTACAATAATACATTGGTTATATTACCTGCCTTGCAAAGAGAAAATTGCTGGTTTGAATCCTAACATATTCATTCCTTTTTTATTATTCTTGGACTTTATTACTTTTTTCAATGTCATGTAGTAAACAATTTCATTATTTCTCCAGTCACTTAAGGTGAAATCAAGAAGGAATGGAATCCTTTTCCCTCAAGTGACTGGTAAAATGGTAAAATGACATACAACTGATTTTAATAAAATAAAAGCCCAGGGGAAAGTGGGTCACTGAGAGTGAGAAAAATACTATTTTGAAAAAATCTACCAGGTTTCCAAACAGCAAACTTCTGTTTACAAAACAATTCTTACAAGCATTGTGCTATTATTGCATTACTGATAAAGGTAACTCTAGAGCTCTGAACAGTTCTAAAAGATATTAGAGAACAGGGAAACTATAGTATTGATTCAGTTGAAGGGGCATTCCTGCCTCAGTTAAGTAGCTAATAAACTATAGGGCTAGATTGCAATGAAGTAAAGTATACAACATTCCAAATAGACACAAATTTCAAGGTAACATGAGGGAGAAAATTGTACTTTAATAACACTAAAACACACCTGGGAGGCACATCTGCAATCAGAGGGATTATTAAGTGTAAAGCAATACAGTATCGTTTTTTCCGGCCTTCCAAAAATGTTTCTGACCCATTCTGGTAAAAGAGCAACCAGGCAGTATGGATAAGCTGTTAGAGAAGAAGAATCTGCTTGGGTTGCCACTCATTTGTCTTTTTCAGCAGTTGTTTATATTTTGAGGTTTCATTAATATAAATAAAATTTTATTATAAAGAGAGTTTGTCCATATATTTAATTGGCACAAGCCATTTCTCATAAGGCGTACAATCAAATGGAAACTAATAAATTTAACATGAGTAATGATTTATGTCACTACTTGGTGAGAGAAGACATGCTTTGCATGCAGAATGTTCCAAATTTCATTTGTGGCCTCTCTAATTACAAGGATCACAATAAGCTGCCGTGCCTCAGATTTGAAGTTCTACCACAAGTCTGAGTGGACAGTATTGGTTGGTTCAATTCATAGGAAGAATTGTTAAGTTATGTGTTCTAAATTAATCAGTGAGAGCATTTACTCATTATTATTTTATTTATTTATTTATTTATTACTTAGATTTCTATGCCGCCCTATTTCAAGAACTCAGGGCGGCTCACAACATAATACTACATGTAGAAATCTAATATATAAAAAACATTGGTCAATTAAAGACCAATCATCGAAAACAAGCATACAAACATACATACACTGGCTGGGGCCAGGTGTTAACTGCCACAGGCCTGTCGGCAAAGATGTGTCTTTAACAGTTTGCGAAAGGCGGAGAGGGTGGGGGCAATACGGACCTCTGGGGGAAGTTGATTCCAGAGGGCCGGGGCCGCAACAGAGAAGGCTCTTCCCCTAGGCCCCGCCAGGTGACACTGTCTGGCTGACGGGACCTGGAGAAGGCCGACTCTGTGGGCCCTATCCGGTCGCTGGGTTTCATGGGGCAGCAGACAGTCCCGTAAGTAACCTGGTCCGATGCCATGTAGGGCTTTATAGGTCATAACCAACACTTTGAATTGCGTTCGGAGACCAATTGGCAGCCAATGCAGCTCACGGAGTGATGCCAAGATATGGGCATTTCTAGGCAAGCCCAATACTGCTCGCGCGGCTGCGTTTTGCATTACCTGAGTCTCCGAGCATTTTTCAAAGGTAGCCCCATGTAGAGAATGCTAACCATCATGTATTTTAGTCATGGGTTTTAGTGGTAATCACAAAACCTAAACAATGGTGTTCAAACCACAACTTATTCCGGACCAAGCAAACTACATTATGCAGTAATTCATTATCTGAACTATAGCTAATCTGATATGATATTTAATAAGTTTACAATTCTGTTCTTAAGCCAGGGATACAGTAGTTCTGAGCTACAGATGTTGTCATTCCTCATCTTTAGTCATACTGTTTGGACTTGGTGGGACTTGTGGTGTTATAACATCTGCAGATGCTACTACAGATTCTCATGCTGAGGAAGATCTCAGGCGGGAAATATATTCCATGCTGGAACTTCAGCAGTGGTGTCTGTGGAGATTCTCAAGACATCCAGGTGTGGTCCATCTGCATTTGAAAGACAAAGCTTACTCTTTTGAAGACAGCAAAGTCCACATTTTGGATAGAGAGGACCATTGGTTTGAAAGATGGGTAAAATAATTCATCTATGTTGGAACTGAACACTCCTCCCTCAACAGAGGAGGACTAAGACACCTCCTATCTCCAGTTTACAACGCAGCCCTTGCAGAAGTTCGAAGATTCCACAACCAATTACATTCTGATTCAGATGACCCTGAGAGTACAGATAAACCCCCAAGTGTCCTCTACAGCTCTCAGAGAGTGCTAATGACCAGATGACTTCAAAGAAATACAATTCCTTCCATTCCCCCACCATTCAGTCTCAACTGTCGATACCTATCCTTCCATTCCCCCCACCATCAGAACGGATGAAATTTTGGATGAGAAGCGAAACGTTTTCTTTTTTCTTTCTCAAGAAAGAAAAAACAGTTCAGTTGCCTTTTGAAGAAGAAACAAGCACCTTTGAGATCAGCAGTGGTGGTGGTTGCAGGAAGAGAACATTTGGAAGATCCCAGTGAACTGATGGAATCTACTCTGCTGGGACATTGTGACAGTGACCACAGGAAGGAAGGGATTAAAAAAAAATGCTGGGCTGGAGGTGGGGGTAGGTGGTGCCCTAAGATACTGGTGGGAGTGGTGGTAGGGAAGCAGGGGGAAAGGGTGCTGGCAAGATCAAGAACAAGTGGCCCAAAGAATATTTTGCAGTGGGACATTAGTAGTGGAGACAGCCTCCTTCAGAAAGAAGGGAGGGGAAGTGCCGAAAAGATTAACAAGAGACCGATGATATATATTGTGATGAGACATTCATACCAATGAATGCAAGAAAAGAGAACAGTTTGGAATCCCATACAGGTTGTCCTGACTTACAAACAGTTCAATTAGTGAACTGTTAGAAGTTACAACATCACTGAAAAAAGTGACTTATGACCTTTTTTTTCACACTTACAACCACTGCAGCATCCCCATGGTCATGTGATCAAAATTTGGATGCTTGGCAACTGGTTCATATTTATGGTAGTTACAGTGTCCCGGGATGATGCGATCCTCTTTTGCGACCTTCTGACAGGCAAAGCCAAAGGGGAATCCAGATTCACTTAACAACTGTGTTACTAACTTAAGAGCCGCAGTGATTCACTTAATAACTGTGGAAAGAAAGGTCATAAAATAGGGGGAAATTCACTTAAGAACTGTCTCACTTAGCAACATAAATTTTGGGCTCAATTGTGGCCGTAAGTCGAGGACTACCAGTATGGGCTGGTGGGATATGCTTAGTGAACATCAGTCCTGGCAGAGACTGCTTGGAAGAGCAGCGAGGAGCAGGCCAGTGGAATGTGCCATGCTGTGGAGGCACTACAGCCCTGTCTGGATTTGATGTCATATAAATCCTAAAACCACCATAGCTTTTCAAGCTGTAGTTCTGATGAACCATGGCTGATGCAGAAAGGTTCACCAGAAATACTGGAATCCTGTAGTTTTTGTTATCGGCTTGAAACAAAACATTTTCTCAAGTTTATGCACATCTCTACTCAAAAAGTACTTGATGAGGACTTTGTCAAGCTTTTGGCATGGCGATTGATTATGTGTATTTGTCACCTGGATGCAGGTTTGATTCAAACCTTCTCAAGACATTTCAGAATAAAATGTAAGTCACCCATTAGATTAGCTCATCTATTGTTGGAATTCAAGTTTGGAGGCACAAGTTATTTCTACCCATAAACCTATTGATTACTAGGAACAATAAATGTAGGGATAATCAGCTGAGGGATTCTGTAAATTTAGCGCTTTTTTTTTCTTGAAAGTTTTGCTTTGGATGCCACTGTGAAATGTGTCTCCTATTGCTTTGATGATATTCCTAGGGCTACCTTTACTTCCTTCTTCTCTTCTGCAAATGTTCTGACTCTCACTTACACAATTTAAAGACTGATTGGGTTTTTTTTCTCCATAATCAAGAATAACACAGTAACACACTCTTACAGGTAGAAACATTTGAATAATTTAGGCTTTCTTATCACCATGTTATTTCTTGAATACAACTGAATCTTCATTTCTCTTTCATATAAGCAGTAGTCTCAAAAATAATATACTCCTAATTTTGATGTTTTCTCTGTCTGCATTCTTTCTCCTGATTAATTAACTACCGGTATATGCTAGAGCAGTTAGAATGCTGTGTGAACCCAGGCATTGATTTTGTATTGTGTGAAAATCAGGCCACTGTAATTCAGTAAACCTACATTTTTCAACTTTTGAAGGTCCATGGGTCTCCTCTTAATTTTCTACCAGGCACTTTTATGAAGTTACTGTTACCTTAGATTAAGTGGCAACCCAAAATTGCCATTTGAAAGCCAATAATATAAAGACAGTAACAACTCACATTGATTAGGAAAAGTGTGTGTATTGCTTTCAGTAGGAGAGTGATTTTGCTTACAGTGGGCATATACAGTAGTCTATAAAAAGAGGGATACGAGGATCAATTGGTTTTGATACAGATTTTTATCTTTTATGTTCCTCAGGACCAATTGGGAGGGGAGAAAGGGAAAATATATTCTCAAGTCTAACTGATCATTTATAGATTTTTTTTAGTCATCATTTGATGAATGAAGGCTCTTCAGCTGTGGGTTGACATAGACAACATGTATCCTTGTGGCTTAACTGATGAAGCCTGAAAAGACCAGTCAGCTAAGGTGGAAGGCCACTGCTCCACATTACACCACTGTCAGCTTCTACCATCTTGACCTGAATGCGGGCATTCAGAGCAAGTAAGGCACTTGTGGGAGAGACAGTCAGGAAGACTGAGCCATAGCAGCACTCTGGTCATCTTGCCTGCAATCAACACACTGAGGATCTGTGTGGAAAGTGAATCATTTGGGCTGCAGCCTGCCATCGTTATGAATCCCAAAAAAGCAGGTTGATACCCAGGACCATCTGGGAATTCTACAGTTAGACTGGGAAGTCAAAAAACATCCTGGACAATAGCAAAATGAAAGTACTCCTTTACTGCTGCCAGTAAAATTGCATAGATGCATTTCCAGAGGTCAAATGCACTTAAGGATGTCTTTTTAAACTTGTACATGCCTGTAAGATTTCCAGCTTCATGAGTATGTGGACTTTGGTGCATTGGATGTAGGAAACATCACTGTAATATTGCTGTTTTCTCATAACAATTACAACCCTCAGTTGCAGTGCCTCTGTATGAATTGCTTGGATCAGGGCCCCAGATTAGCTGAAGAATCCTTTTCCAAACTTGTTTGTATTTTGTATACCCATGATTGGCAGCTTTAAGTGCTGCATTCTCCAAAGTCATTAAATCTAATTTCTTTCCCTTAAAGTGCCTTAAATTTTTTATTATTGCTGCTGCTTAATCTTTCAGTTGATGGAGTTGAAGGTACCTATTAGACTGTGAAATACATCTACTCAGACATATACAACTGAATGGAAGACAGGCTGTGCTGTGGCAGCTGACACCATGGGGGACAGGAGGAAGGGAATGGGAAGAGGCGAGACAGTAGTCCTCCACAGCTTCACTTCAAAGGATGTAAAATTGCACAAGGGCATTGAACTCCTTGGAAGCAAAGGGCAAGTGGGGAAAGAAAGAGGAGCTATGAGAGGGAAATATAAATGCATACATGCATATCTATCATCTATCATCTCTTTATCTCATCTATGATATAAAAAGAAAGGGATTTTAATTTAGCACCCATAAAATGAGAAGCATGTGTGTATGTAGATGAGTGAGAAGGAAGGAAGGAAGGAAGGGAGGGAGGGAGGGAGGGAGGGAGGAAGGAAGGAAGGAAGGAAGGAAGGAAGGAAGGAAGGAAGGAAGGAAGGAAGGAAGGAATGATGGGTGAATGTGTTATCTGAAACAGAATATGTCACACTGTTTCAAGTCACATTTATCTGCCTGCATTTTGTTGGGTTGTAAGGAAACTTGGATCCTCTCTGTAAAATGTGGAGCATCTTAACTTTAAAATAAAAACTAGTCCCTAGTAGAAGAAAATTTTGAGATATATCTGTTCTTTTTTCAAATGATAGCTTTAGAGAAAATGCCAAACCTGATACTATTTCCCACCCGGTTGACTAAAATTAATTTGCCTAAATTTTATCACATTTGATGGTGGATATGATTGTTTGTGTTAATGGGATTTGAGTTGTCCATATGTAGAATTCAAAAGTGCTTATTTTTTTGTCTTCAGTTGAACTTTAGCAAGATACCTTTTTTCAAATGAATTTCTTCCTCTGTTCTTTCCTATCACTTTTGAATTCTCCTGTTAGCCTAGATTTCTTCATGCTTTCCAGATAGGTGCAAACTGAAAGAAACAATGTCTCATTTCTTAACTTTCTTCCTGATCCTTCTTGATTACTCCCAACATCGATTTAGTACTTTTTATTTCAGCAATTGCCCTGCATTTTCTCATTTTTCTCTAGCAAATACTATTGCAGTCCATCCAATTTCACCAGATTATACTTCTCTAGGTTCTTAGGTTGTGAAGTAGGAAAAGTGGGGGAATTCTCATTTCTTTCTCAGGGTTAAAAACCAAAAAGACCAGAAGAAAGAAAGATAAAGGTTGTGTTGCACTGAGATGACTATTGTAACTTGGGACAGAGGGTCTGGAACGGGACAACTTGGTGCAGCCAACTCGCCACAGCCAACTTGCCGTGGCCAACTCGCCATGGCCAACCCACCACAGGACAACTCACTGCAGGACAATTCAACAATTCAAGTATTTAAAATAATTTTAAAATTATTTTAATTTCTGTCATTCACGTTTCATTTTGTCCCTCCTTTTTTATCCTTTTTAAAAATGATTACATTCCACCATTTCTTCGATATTCGTGTAAGTTTTGTCCCACAGCGAGTTGGCTGTGGCAAATTGGCCGTGCCGAGTTGGCCGTGGCGCGTTGGCCGTGGCAAGTGGGCTGCACTGAGTTGTCCTAGACCCCAGAGAGCCAGCATGGTGAATGGTATTGTGGCAAAAATTATGGGCCAGATTCTGGAAAGAGACAGACTCAGGTTTCAATTGGCCAGAAAGCTAATCACTCTCAGTAGCCTAACCTAAGTCACAGAACTTTTATAAGACTAATGAATATCTCTTTGTTTCTCTGGGAAGAAAAAAAACAATGCAAATCATCTTGGAAAAGACGATATGAAATTAATGCGTTGATATTTTACCTAATACTGTTCAGATTAATCGGTTTATAAAAGAACACAACAAGTAATCAGGAGCAGAAGAGAAGAAAACATGCAAAGAGATCTGTAATGGATTCTTTTGATATAAATCAAAGCAGCATGTTTATCACATTTAATATATATACTATATACTAGTTAGATTTTGCTGCTTACTTTGTGGAAAGCATTTTCCTTTCCCAACAGGAGTATCTCATTTCTTCCATTAAAGCCAATTGTAGGAATCTCCATAAAGCATTTATGCCTAGTTCCATGTGAAAATTTTAATATTGTAAATGCCCAGAAGTTTAATAACTTTTGTGGCAATTCTATTATGTTTCATGGGTATTCTAAAAACATAATTTCAGAAATGTTACAATGGATGGACAATCACTTTTACGTACCCACCTCTGTTAAAGCATCTGCAAGCTATTCACTCTTCATTATTTTCCTTAGGAGGACAAGATATTTGCATGGACTTTTCAGGGGTTTAGAACATTTTAATTTGGTGAATCAGTCATTTAATTTCTACGTGCAGAAAATACGTAACAGTAATTTGTATCTTGCCAGCAAATATGGGTGCTCTGCAAAATTTAGACTGTACTTGCTCTAACTATTTGTATTAAGGGCTGCTGAAATGTTTCCAGATAGCCTAATGTGGATGGCAGATGGAAATAACAGGAGGGCCAAATCCAATCAGGACTCAGATCTATGTCCAATGAAATGAGAATAAGGTACATTGAAAGCAAGTTCAGCCCAGCCCCTCCCCCCTCTATCTCTTTGCCCATTCCAGGCCTCTCCCTAGCTGAGGGAGGTTAAGAGGTTATTCAGGCTATTCAGCATAAATCATGTAGATGTTAAATCCAATCCACCATCTTTTCCCAGATTTTCTTCTGATCATAAAGACAACAACATGTAGAGTTTTTAAAAAATTACATCTGCGATAATCCAGAAGACATCAGCCCTGATGGATTTAATGGAGAGCCAGCTTTATCATGAAGCAAACTGAGGCAGTTAGATGGATGACAGGTATGTGTGTTTATGATCAGCTGGTTTAATATTATATTTTTGGTTTTAGAATTTGTGATATTAGTTGCTTTAGACACTTAGGCAACATGCTGAAAAGAATATAATCATTTTAAACAAATAGCAATTTCCTATATTTCCAACAAAAAATTAAGCTACACGAATATACGGCACAAGATGGCAATATAGTAATGATGATAATAATTTATTACTATTCGTTATGACCTACACTATCTGAAATAGCAAGTCTCTTTACACAATTTCCTTCCAATATTCCATTGGGCTGGAAAAAAATAACAAAAAAGAGTCTGGATTTTAACAATAGAAATATAAATAACTTTGTGGTTTTTCCCACTACTGTCACATTCCCTGCATAGCGCTGCTGACAACCCTATAAGTTGCCCACAAATTTTCTTAACCTATAACCAACAACATTTGTCTATATGTACTCCAATTTTTTTCTCCTTGCCTTTCTCTCAAAATATCCTACTTATCTTTCAGGGCTTTCTGCATATTTGATCTGCTGCAGCCCTCTAATATTTTCCTTCTTCATAAATTTCTACAAGGGGGCGGGGGTGATTGCTTTTTATTGTTTTTATCCTTGTAAGTTGCCTGCAGTAACTGAGAGTAACTTGAGTGATCGTATACATTTTCTTACATACATAAATTTTGACATCCCTTAATCCCAACATCTAGTGACGTGAGAGAGAGAGAGAATGAGAGAGATTGATCATAAAAATATTAAATACTTCTGGCTTGCTTTTAGCTTCTATTTATTCTTTTTCTTTTTTCTCTTTTGAACAAGGGTACAAGGAGGGGAATAAATGTAAAGGAGGAAGGAGCTGTTGTTCACCACAAAGTTTCCCCCCCCCTTAAAGAGGAAATATAATTTTAATTTATTTTGTTTAATTAGATATTGTTTATTTCCATTGTACAACACTGAGCCATGTGATGTTGGTTGGCAGCCATATCAATATTTGAAATAAGTAAATAAATTTACATAAATAAAATATAAATGCATTTAAAATCGTTACTTATGATTACTGAACTCATCAGAAAATGTGGAAATTTTCTTGATATTACAGTTTAAGTTTAGTTATCAACCATCAGGACATAATCCCGGATCCTCTAGAACAGTGATGGCGAAACTTTTAGAGACCGAGTGCCCAAAAACTGGCCCTGCCCCACCCCCACCCCACCTGCCCGCAGGGCCACTCACCGCCTCCAGGGCCTGCCACAGATTGCCCAGCAGCGCCATGGCAGCCACACCCTCTGCCTGCGACCTGCAGCATCAACTGTGCACGATGGGGCGTGAGGGCAGAGTCTTGTCTACACTGCCTGGCTGCCATGTCCTTGGCTGCACTGCTCTGCGTGGGCCACGCTCGGGGGCGACTCTCCTCCAGGGAGGCTGCTGGTGAGGGGGTCGCGGGGGGAGGCAAGGCTAGGGCAATGACCCGTGCCAGAGGTTCGCCACCACTGCTCTAGAACAATGTCCTCAACCTTGGCAACCTTCCTTCCAGAATTCTGCTGCCAGTACACTGGATGGGGAATTTTAGGAGTTGAAGTCCACAGATCTTAAAGTTGCCAAGGCTGAGAAACGCTGTTCTAGATTATTGTTCTCATGTATTGGGTTTTTACATTTGTATCCCTGCTAAAAGAAAAACATAATTCAGCAAAAGAGGCTTCATTGGATATTAATGTTCCCACTGATATGAACTAAAATGCACTACTCTTCCCATCTGCACAGAAAGAGGGTAACACTCCAGTGTACTGGGTATTTACGTGGTGACAACACTTCCATTCAGAAGTGTTATCATTGAGATGAATAAGGAAACATTGTCTTTTTACCTTAAATATATACACTTTATTCAGTGTACAAAGCATCAGCCAATTTATCCTCAAGAACTTTGCACTGGATGAGGTGAGGGAGAGAGAAAAAGACTTCATAGCTGTAAAAGCATCATAGTAGCCAGGATAAGAATAGGGAATAAAAATGGACAGCATAATAGTTCTTGGACAGAATATAAAGAAATAAAACATGAGCTGAGTGCATTGGTTCAAAGGGTTTTGTGAATCTACAGGAAATTGTACAAAGCGGAAGCTTCGAGATTGGCCACTGAGTGGCAATAGAGGGAACTTGAGAAGGGAAAGGATTCAAACTTAGGGAAAAAGCGGGCGGGCGGGGGGGGGAACTAAGGGTTTTTTTGTGTGTGTGTGTTCAGCCTCATGAACTTTTGTGAAAGTAATTGATTAAAACATTTTGGAAAATAAATGCAGACGTTCACTACTGCAGTGGGTTTTGAATTTTTTTTCTTGGTGTAATAATTGTACCCAGAGTGCTGGAGTTCTGTTGCTGTATCTTTTTGTTTGTGTGTGTATCTGAGAGAAGAGAGAATAGGCTAGTGAAGCAGCTAAATGGAGGAAAGGGAGCAGATTAGTCAGCCTAATTTTTACTCTTTTTTTTTTTTTTAATAATTTTTTTATTAAAATTTTTTATAAAAAACTTTTAACAATTATAACATAGTAACCTATTAACTCAACTGAAAACAAACAAATTACATAATAAAAATAAACAATACAAAGAACTGCTCGGAACCCCCCTCCAGAAGACCCTCCACCAGCCCACTCCTCTTGTATTTTCGCTCCTCCTCCTCGCCATCCAAAACACTAGCTACAATTCTACCGAGCATCCTACAAAAATTATCTAATCCCTAAGCCCCCAACTACAGTTGAGAAACATAAGCTAACGTATATTATCTCCCTCCCCCCTCCCCCCCCGACTTCCCAGAATGAATACAGGGTAAAAACACAAGAAACCTCACTAAACTACTATATTAAACTATTTAACTATATATCAAATCTAATTCTTTCAACTGATATTTCTTTTGCATATAATCAATCCATTTCTTCCAGTCCATCAAAAACGTTTCATTTGAGTGGTTCTTCAGGTATGCCGAAATCTTGGCCATCTCCACAAGATGGGTAACTTTTAATGTCCATTCTTCAATAGATGGTATTTCAGATGACTTCCAATATTGTCCCACCAACAGTCTTGCAGCAGTAATCAAGTTCAAAATCAACTTAGTCTCTGTGGTGGAACAATCCTTTGTAATACCCAACAAAAACAACTGTGGTACAAACTCAATACGCTTTTTCAAAATATTTTGAAGAATCCACCATATTTTTATCCAAAAAGCCTTAATTTTTTTGCAAGACCACCAAATGTGAAAGTAAGTAGCGTCCATAGAGTCACATCGCCAACATTTGGGTTGCAAATTTGGATACATAGACGATAATTTTTTGGGATCTAAATGCCATCTGTAAAACATTTTATAAAAATTTTCTCTTAGATGCTGAGCTTGTGTAAATTTAACATTTTTCACCCATATTCTTTTCCAAGTTTCCATCATAATTGGGTGGCCGAAGTTACCTTCCCATTTAATCATACAGTCTTTAATTAATTCAGTTCCAGAATCAATTTCAATTAAAGCATCATATATTCTTTTAATATGCATCTTTCTTTGATCTCTAATTTGTATAATTAATTTTTCATCATCCTTTAAAGAAAAACCCATCTTGACATCTTTTTGCCATCTGGCTTGAAGTTGTGCATGATAAAACCAATTATGAGCTATACCTTCCTCCCTTAATTTATCTAATGATTTCAGTTCTATGCTATTCCCTTCTTTATTTAAAAGTTTATCATAGGGCACCACGTCTTGAATTTGTTGTATACCTATACTCTGTATTGCGTGTCTGGGAACTGTCCATAAAGGAATTTTACCATTTAACTTATAATAATACTTTTTCCAGACTCGCAAGACAGAGTTTCTTATTATATGTTCTTTAAAACTCCTATCCAATTTTTTGTCATAAACTAAATACGCGTGGAGCCCATATACTAACCCATATCCTTCTATATTTAATATTCTTTCATTTGTTAAGTTAATCCAATCACTTATAACCACTAGAACTGCTGCATAATAATATAATTTAAAATTAGGCACTTTCAAACCACCTCTCTCTCTTGTGTCTTGAATAATTTTAAATTTAACCCTTGGTTTCTTGCCATCCCAAATGAATTTGTTTATACCTTTCTGCCATTCATCGAGATTTCCATCCTTTTTAAGTATTGGTAACATTTGAAATAAAAATAAAAATTTCGGCAATACATTCATTTTAATAGCGGCTATTCTGCCCAACATGGATAATTGTAGTTTTTTCCAATTCTCCAATTCTTTTTGTACTTTACACCATAAAAGTTCATAATTATTCTTATATAATTTACCATTTGAAGCTTCTATATAAATTCCTAAATATTTAACTTTTTTAACTATCTCGCATCCCGTTATTCTTTCCAAATCTTGTTTTAATTTGTTATCAAGATTTTTAACCAACATCTTTGTCTTGGATAAATTTAGTTTAAAACCTGAAACTTTTCCATAATTTTGAATAATTTCCATCAAACTCTGAACCGATTGTATTGGCTGAGTTAGCGTCACAAGTAAATCGTCTGCAAAGGCACATAATCTATAATCATGTTGTCTAATTTGTACCCCCCTTAATTCCTCTGATGCTCTAATCCTATTCAATAGTACCTCTAAGGTTAAAACAAACAATAAAGGGGATAAGGGACAACCCTGCCTAGTACCCTTTTCTATATTAAATGAATCTGTTAATTGTCCATTCACTATAATCTGTCCTGTTTGTTTCTGATATATAGCTGATATAGAATTAATAAACTGGTCCCCCATTCCCATCCTTACCACAAGCCTTTGCAGAAACGTCCAATTCAGTCTATCAAAAGCTTTTTCTGCATCTAAAAACATTAAAACAGCTGGTACTTGGATATGTTTATCCAAATATTCCAATATGTTAACAAGTTGTCTAACATTGGTTTTCATCTGTCTCCCTTGTAAAAAACCAGTTTGATCCGGGTGAATCCTCTGTGTCAAAACTGTCATTAATCTATTAGCCAAAATTTTGGCAAAAATCTTATAATCAGTATTCAACAAGGAAATAGGTCTAAAATTTTGACAGCTTGTCAAATCACAGTCTGCTCCTTTAGAATCTCAAGAACCTGCACAGTCCTCACAAATGCTTACAGTGAAAGATCTACAGTCGGCTTTAACAGATGTAATATCTTTTTTTAATGATAGGTTTGATAAATTGGAAGATAAATTTGATGTGAAAATAGAGGAAAAGATGGTTGAGCAGAAAAAAGACTTTAAAGCTATGATAGAAGCCTCTAATCAGGAGATGAGAGAAGATATTGTAGACGCTATCAAGGGTGTTTGGGACTATACTATTGTTGTTGAAGAGAAATTAGAGAATGCTGAGCAACATTTTGAAGAAAAATTAGAAGAAATTAGAAGCGATGTTCAAGATCAAGCTACTTTGACACAATATCATCAGATGCAGTTTGCGGTTAGAATTAGGGGATTTAGAGATGTATTAAATGAGAACCAAGAAGATTTAAGAAAAAATTTTTCTGAAGCTTTAGCAAAATTTTTGGATGATTCAGTTGAGAATGTGGCCTGGCAGATTGAACGACTGTTCAGAGTGAACTCACGCATTGCAGCACAAAGGAATTTGCCTAGAGATATTGTGATATATTTTAATACAAGAAAATATAGAAATTGGGTTCTATCTATAGCCTATAATAAACAACTGAGTGTTGCTGGTCAAGATGTACAGGTTTTGAAAGAGATACCTCCTAAGATGTTGAGATCAAGGAAAGATTACGCCTTTTTGACGGAGGAGCTTAAAAGAAGAGAAATACAATATAGATGGGAGGTACCAACTGGACTTTCTTTACTTTTCAAAAATAAAAGATACCGTTTGTTTACTGTAGCTAAAGCGAAAGATTTCTTTGAGAATATATTGATGGCTGATAGATCTACCTCCCCAAAACCTAAGGGGGCAATGTTGGTTAAAGACCTAGAATTATTGCAATCTGCGGAACTTCAACAACCCCGACTAATTTCATCGGTTCTTTTGGATAAAGCAGTTGAGCAACCAGTGCAGTCAATTGATATCTTTCAACCTTTGGCACTAGACAAGCCTAAAGATCCAAGGCGTGTACGGGAACCTACTAAAGCTATTGAACAAAGAGAAAAAATACAACCAACTCAAACCAAGCAAACTGATCTGACATCTATGGAAGCCATGGGAGCAAGACCCAAGAGGCAGGAAGAAGTGGAATGGTCTTTGCAGAAGCTTTCACGTAAAGGCCATGTCAAATAAGTATTTGACGTGGAATGTTAATGGTTTAAATTCTCCACAAAAAAGGAAGAAGATATTTCATTATTTGAAGCAATGTAAAAATGATGTAATCTGTCTACAAGAAACTCACATTAGATTTTCAGACCAGAAATACTTGATTAATAATAAGCTGGGTACACACTTTGTGGCATCATCTTTAGATAAAAAAAATGGAATTGTTATTTATGTTAAAAATAATATAAAAGCTAAGTTATTAGAAGCAGATACTCAAGGTAGATTTTTAGCTATAGAAATTTTACTGGATGGGAAGAAAGTTCTCTTGATGGGTATATATGCTCCAAACCAAAAACAAGGCATGTTTTATAAATCATTACACAAAAAGTTATTAGAGTTGGACTATAGATCTTGTATTTTAATGGGAGACTGGAATGGAATCCTTGATGCTGGTTTGGACAAGAAAAAGATTTCATTAGTTTCTCAATCGCGTTCAATTTTACCTAAATCTTTCTTTGATATTAAAGATGATTTTAATTTGTTTGATATTTGGAGAGAAAGACATGGTAGGGATCAAGAGTTTACTTTTTTCTCTGACAGACATCAATCATTTTCTAGAATTGATTTTATTTTAACTACTAGTGATTTTATGTTAAATTTAAAGAAAGTTAAAATTCTACCTAATGTATTGTCTGACCACAATCCAGTTATGATGGAATTAAGGTCTGGCCAATTTTTACGTAGATCCTGGAGACTTAATGAAAATCTGTTTAATTATGAAATGTATGTGCAAGAATGTAAAAAGGCTATCAAGGAATTTTTTAGGTTAAACAAGAATGTAGGTTTACCAATAGAAGTGGTGTGGGACTCTAGTAAGGCCCATATGCGTGGAATATTAATTGAACTGAATGCTAGGCATAGACGTAAACAGGAGGAAAAGAGGCGAGTTTTAGAAGCGGAAATAAGAAAGAAAGAGTTATTATTAATTGATAAACCAGATGATAGTGACATTAAAGAAGGGATAAAGGTTTTACGGAAACAATTTGATATTTTGATGACCGACCAGGTTGCCAGGAATATACAATATGCTAAACATAATACTTTTTTTAATGCTAATAAACCTGGCAGATGGTTGGCTTATACATTAAGGAAAAAACAAAAATCCCGTTTAATTGAGAAGGTTGAATATAAAGGGCAAGAAGTATTTCATCAAAAAACTATTAAGAAGGCTTTTCTAGAGTTCTACACCAAATTGTATGCTGAAGAAAAAGTTCAAGAGAAAGAGATAGATGCCTTTTTACAAAATCAAAATGTTTCTGAAATTACTTTGGAACAAAGAGATAGATTAAATGCTTTGATTAGGCCAGAAGAAATTATTGATGCAATTAAGCAATTGAAATTGGGAAAATCTCCAGGTACTGATGGTTTTACCACGATTTATTATAGGTGTTTACAGGAGGAAATGGTGGAACATATGAGGGAGTTATTTGTGAATATACAAGAGGGTGGTCGGGTTCCACCCTCCTGGAAAACGGCTAATGTATGTTTGATTCCTAAAGAGGGTAAAGATAATGTTCAAATTTTTACTCTTTTTAATGGGATAATGAAGTGAGTAAAAGATTATCATGGGAGAAGTCTTCTCTGCGCATCCATTATAAGCCATTCTCTATTTAACCGTAAAAATATGCACAGCTTAATTTTTTTTAAAAGAAAAGCTGTTCTTGTGTTGCTCAGTGGGGATCCTTTCACAGGTCATCAGAATAACAATGTGAGCTTTTATTCAGAAAGAAACTATAGCTAGCTCTATTCAACCATTTGGGGGGGGGAGTCTGAAAGTTCCTCTTGCACAAATGGAGCTCAGACAATAGAGAAATAGCAGCAGCCCCACTTGACATCTCCCTATTTTATCAGCTTAGAAAATTGTTACCAGGTCTAATCTAGCCAGAGAAAAAGGCAGACAGACAGAAAGGAAGGATGGATGGAGAAGGATAGAGAGATGCAACAGCTTCACTCACTACAGACACCAGCCTCACCCCTGACCTTCCAAAGAAAGATTCCGGTCTATAGAAAAAGAATGTTTTCTCATTTGACTGGATGGATTATTTTTCCCACAGAAAAGATGTTTAGGAAATAGAAGAAGTGGGAAATTCTTCTGGGAGGATGTGGGAATGTGGGGCTTAATAATACATTAAAGTATTTGTCCTGAATGATTCTGATTCTGTCAGACAATAGTTTGCCTTCCTTGCACTTTACCACACAACAGTCACCTCTCGTGGGCCTTTTTTGGATTTTAAAGCATGGGCAGCTGTGAGGCTGTTCAAGAGAAGCATAACAGGAACAAGCAAGGCTTTTTTTTGTCATAGAACGCCCAGAACGGAGTTCCGGCACCTTTTTGGATGGAACCTTGTAGGGTAGGCAAGGCGGGTTGTATGACGTGTGTGAGTTCCGGCACCTTTTTTTTTTTTTTTTACAAAAAAGCACTGGCGAACAAGAATTATACCTTTAGAAAAAAATATTTGTACCTCAGGGTTGAACTGGGGGTCATTGATGCTCTTTGAGTTTGATGATTTTCTTACAGATGTTTCATTACCAAGCTAAGTAACATCACCAGTTTGCTAGTGAAACGTCTGCAAGAAAACCATCAAGCTCAGAGAGCACCAAGGACTCCACAATTACATCTTTTGACACCTTCCAACAATTGAAATAAGCTCAAAAGAACCACAAACTAGAACTGGATTTGAAGTTGGAAGTAGAGTGAGAAAGTGATAGCTTCTTCAATAGACAAAGTGATTTTCAGAATACAAAAAGAAAAAAATTGGTGAAGCAGTAGCCAAAATATGAAGATAGCAAGAGAATTGAGGGGGCAATAGATGGAATAATATAATTGTATAAAAGGTGGCTGTAAAACAGAATACAGAATGTCAAGAGGCCCTCCATACTTTATCTAGCCACACATCTCACCAAAGGTGACTCTGGGTAGTGTACAAAAACAAATAAAACCATATATAAAACCAACAAATATAAAAATATAAACATCATTTAAAAATAAATAGTATTAAAAAACAGAAATACAAATCCTAGGGAAAGAGGATAAGAATAGCCAGCTCAGCAATGGAGCCATAATATAACCAGGTCTTGAGGGCCTTGGAATGTCAAAAGGGATGGATCTAACCTAATTTTTTTTGGGCGGGGGAAGAATGATCCATAAGGCTGATGCCAAGGCAGAGACGGCACATCTCCTGGGACCCACCAAAAGAAAGTTCCCAGCTGATGGTACTGATAGCATGTCTTTTCTGCCAAATCTCTTGGGACAGGCTTATATTACAGGGGAGGGGCAATCTCTCTGATATCCTGGTCCCATGCCATGAAGGGCCTTATAGATCGAAACCAGCATTTAAATTAGACATGAAAGCAAACTAGCAACCGATGCAGCTCATGGAGTAGAGGTATAACATGCGCTCTTCTAGGAGTGCACATAACTGCCCGTGCTGCTGCATTCTGTACCAGTTGAGGCTTCTTGATACTCTTCAAGGGCATTTTTATATAGAGTTCATTGCAATAGTTCAACTGATAAAACACAGGAAAAGCCTTAATAAGGATGAATGAAAGACAATAAGGAAAATAGAAATGAGGGAGGGAAACTTGATGAACAGAGGACATGCTTAATTATAAAACAGGGATGGATGAGGCAAGTGTCTCGGATTAGGAGAGAATGGGAGTCAGTAGGGTTGAAATGCTAGATAGTTCAAATGTTGGGCTAGGATTGGGAACCATTCTCCTTGAGAATGGAGAAATGATGGGGTATCAATCTCAGAAGCAAACAGCTTAGTAGTATTTGATACAATTTATTTTTCTGTAACTCAGGACTGCTTCGCCCATTACATATTCTTAGATGCTTATTTAAGACTTTCTCCTGAGTCTACAGATAAAACTGTAATAAGAAACTATTCAACGTTAGAAAATCATAGATTACAGTTTGATCTAGTGTATAAGACTAGAAATTGGGAAATCATCTAGTCCTATCAGGTGCAAAAAACCAGACCTTATTGGGAAATTGGGAAATCATCTAGTCCTATCAGGTGCAAAAAATACAGAGTTTAAGCTAGCTACTGTTGTGGTTATGCAGTGACTCCAGGCTAACTCTGTGCTCTGTTCTCTGATCTCTGCTCCTTGTCAGCCTGGGTGTTTCTCAACAAGTCTTGTCTTAGGCATGAAAGCTGGCTGGGTAACTCTGGAGCAGTCACTGTCTCTCAACCCAATCTACCTCACGGGGTGGTTGTTATGGGGAAAATAGGAGGAGGAAGGAATATAGGTATGTAATAATAAAAACAGGATATAAATAAATAAATGTACTTATCCTAGAGCTGTGATTGACTCTCTGGGTCCTGTATGCTAAGAGGTGTAGTCAGGTTTCTTGAAATACACTGTGTAAAATAGTTTCCCAAGCTCCAACTGATAAAACACATCTTCTGTACTTTCCACTCATTCCTCCCTTGGATGCTTTCCATAATTTATCTTTGTTCTGACTTTCAGGGGCTCCTTAATGGCCATGGACAGAACATTGGCAAACACCCTGGTGCTCTCTATGGTGCTGGGCTGTTCAGCTGCCCTAATGGATACTTCGGTGCCAAACTCCAGGGAACTTGTGGTAAACGTGGCTGTGGTTTTCAGTAGCTCTTCATACTCTCTCCATATCCGGAGCCGACTAACATACCAGAGCTTCCTGGACATGCCTCTAGAGGTCCATCCAGTCACCGTGGTGGTCAATGACACTAATCCCAGCACACTCTTGACTCAAATCTGTGACATGCTCTCCAGCACAAAAATCCATGGAATTGTCTTTGAGGACAACATTGGTACAGAAGCCGTGGCACAGATCCTTGATTTCATCTCATCCCAGACCCATGTACCTATCGTTAGTATCAGTGGAGGATCTGCTGTAGTCCTTACACCTAAGGTGAAATTTCATTGTTATTCTGGGCAATTTAGCTGGAATGGGCCTGTAGATTATTCGCAGATACCTCATATGTATTCATTTATTTATCTATTGTCACAATTTTCTTCAAGACCATTCAGGATATAGATTCTCTTAACTTAAACAGTGGTATAATTCTGTTGCAGTAAACAACCAACAGTAATTGTTGTTCACTAAGAATCTGGCTTTTTAAAACTATACTGAATTTTGTTTATTCTAGACTTGGGTCACACTGTGCAAGTGCAAGTGCAAATTGGGAGATTCACTAGTTAGTTAACTGGGCAGGAAGGCAAAGCTTGGCAAGGGAAGCTGACAACAAAAGATTAAGCAAAGACCAGGGAAAGACAGCCATGCAAGGTCCAGGCATATATCATGCAAGAATTTAAGTAGATTTGGCTAGGAAGCACCTCTGCAAGCCATGCTAGGAGCCTTAGAGCAAGGATACCAAAAAGGATGTTATTTTGGGAACGTTGTCTTGAATGCTGGCTGCCTGGGCGGTGCTGCATACCATATTTTATACATTTACTCACTGATGACAAATCTACGGTCATGTTGTTATGCTGTCTGCTCAATTATTTAGAATCTATTTCTACCTAGAGCCACTCCTTGTACTTAGAGCGCCTTCTCTTTTCATTCAAACGGTCTCTTTTAAGAATTTCAACTTTTTTTAAACGAACTAGCACTTGTGTCTATAACCACAGTGAAATGAATAAGAATTTAAAATGGAAAGGAATTTAAAAAAAAAATAATCTCCCACACTCTCTACCAGGATGAAAAGAGCAAGACCTTGGGATTTTACCTAAAGTTTGCCAAGATCAGTAAGGAGAAATGTGGAGCTGCTGATGTGAATTAAGGAGGTATATTTCTGAGTGGTTAAACAACAGCCTCTTCCAATCAGATGCCTCCAGATTTGTTGGATTACAAATCCTCTTCTCCTTACCGTCTGTGAGCTACTGTCCAATAAATCCTGTTGAATACTACATTGACTGAAAGGCTGAAATGGGAAGTCATCACAGCAAAGGATTTATACTTCCCGTTGAGAATTTTTAAAATGGGTGTGGGAACACCTAGGCCTCCGATTTTGGCATATCTATAAGAAGGAGAATGTTTCTTTTCTTCTTTTTTATAATATCTAGAAGTGTTGGCAATAATAGTAATGGCAGAGTGGCTCCATATACTTAGATTTTTTTTTTAAAAAGTAAGGTTCTTGAAGAAAAATATATAGAAAATAAACAAAGCAACACAAGTAATCTAGTCCTTGGATGAGCAACCAAGAGAGAACATTTCAATTGCAGTTGCAGTTTGGTATCTTATCAGACAGGATTGCTACAGTCCAACATGACTGCTTGAGATCTACTAAGTCAGGGCTTTTCAACCTTTTCACCCATTGTACCACTTTTAGGATATGGCAATATTCAAGTACCACCAGTCGCCTAGCAAGGTGTCAAAAACTTGATAACAAAAAAAAAAAAGAAAAAAGTGATAAAGTACAGGTAGTCCTCGACTTACAACAGTTGGCTTAGTGACTGTTCGAAGTTACAATGGCACTGAAAAAAGTGCCCCCCAAGCCACAGCCGAGCAAGACACCCACCTGCCCACCCGGCGGCGCTCTTCCTCCTGTCCGAGGTTTTCATTGTTGTGAGCATTTCTGTTGAGGATTGGCAGCGGGAGTGGGGTAGGGGTGTTTGGTTTTTACCCCCCCCTCCGTCTGCTGGGTGGTTGCAGCAGGTTTTGGTCACTTCACATGACCCTGGGACACTCTGACTGTCATAAATATGAATCAGTTGCCAAGCATCTGAATGTAAATCACAAGACCCTGGAGATGCTGCAACATTCCAGCTGATTGGTGCTTCTTCTGGGCTCAGCAGAAGGGCCAGGATCAGCACCGAGCTCCAGTGAATGGATTCAGGTGAAATCTATTCTTTAAATACCACTTCACTCCATATGTAAGCTAAGCCAAGCCATAGCCTTTATGTATGATTTCCTTCCTTCCTTCCTTCCTTCCTTCCTTCCTTCCTTCCTTCCTTCCTTCCTTCCTTCCTTCCTTCCTTCCTTCCTTCCTTCCTTCCTTCCTTCCTTTTTTTGTAAGCCTATTTTTCTATGGAAAAAGTTGTTCTCTTTTTATGGAATTTATCAAGTTTGTAATGTTATGAGTTATGAATTACTAAGGTTTTAAGGCTATTCTTTTGATGGATAAGTTTGTAAGGCAATTCCTTTATGGCAGCGGCTCCCAATCTTTTCTATACCCCGCGCCCCTAGAACGCTTCTGATATATTCTCACATCCCTTAGAAAAGTTCGAAATAACAGCAACAAACTATGCATATACACTATAATTTTGAAAAGTTTTCGCACCCCCTGGAATATCGTCTTGCACTCCCAGGGGGTGCGAGAACCCCTGGTTGGGAACCCCTGCTTTATGGAGACAAACTATAATGTAGAATTATGGAAGCTAAGGAAGAAGGCCCAGTATTTGGACCATCACGTCACCAGAATTCTTACAATGTGTACGTAGAAACTAATATTTTTGACAGGCAGGTCAACCAGTGTTCATTGAATACTGCTAAAACTATCATAGCAAGAAAATAGAAACTAATAAATCTTGCACAAATTATGACAAGCCTTTTGATAACTGCTTATATTGCTCAAACAGGCATAAAACTAGAATATGGAGGAAAGTACAGTTAAAGGTTTGTCAGTATGTAACATCTGTTTATTGATTTCTGGATCAATAAACCTGTATCATTGGGATGCAGCTCATGTTGGCAAGCGCAAAACCCTGTTGCATGTTTTGTTGTAGAAAAGCAGCACTTGTGTCTTAAATCACTAATTTAGGGCACATGCAACTACATCGCAGAGACTACTGTAGGACACACTGATTTTTTTTTACAGATGGGCTATGCACTTGGGTAATTATTTTTAGCTTGCTCACCTGTCAAAAGTGTCAGTGGTGGTTACTGTTAACTTCTCACAGGAAAATAGGGTATGTTTCTCTGTGCCTTGTTAGCAGCCAACACAATGTGGTTTTATTTGTCTGAGACTGATCCTAGATCATTGTGTTACCTATAGGCAGAAGAGCACATTCAGACATGATTAGAAATAATGAGGATATTCTTCAGCCTGTTCCTCTGGTTTGGCCTGATCCCTGTTAATAATCATTCCCGTATCAGAAAGTGGCCCATAAAGTCATATATAGGACTGTGCAAAGGTAACTAATGACAAGTTCTTGCTCTCCAGTCAAAAAAAAGCTTTAGGTTATTAAAAGGAAATTTTTACCCGGAAGCAATTTATCCATAGCAGCTCAGCTTGGCTGGAGATGATGTGTTTGTGGCAATAAATGGCAGAAATATTAGGTATACTGTCCACTTGACTATTCTAAAGAGCAAGCTTGATGCATGGAAGCAGAGAATGTAACAAATTTGTTATCTTCCAGATACATTAGGCTTTGATTCAGATATCTGACCAACCATAAGTAATGAGCCAGCATGAGTATTGGGCTGAATTAATCTACACTACAAAAAGTCACCAGTTTCTTAGCAGCTGTTCATGTTCGTTAACTCAGTAGATCTTTGTCTGTTTTGGAGATAGTTACAAAAGTTCCTTCTTGGTGGTCTTTCTCCTCATGTCCCACCTTACAAAAAAGTTTTGTAGAAACGTGCCACATGTTGTGGATGGTTTCTGAATTGCGTTAAGAAAGTATGCTGTATTACATAGTCATGAATATATTTCTGTGGCTAGTCATTTTAGGGAAAGAAAAAGTAAGTCATCATAAAGACGATCAATTATGGCAATATGGTGGCATCAATGGTAGGTAGAGGACTGGAGCTGGGAAGACTTTTGTTCTGCCCAATCTTGGAGGAAAATGATCCATTTCTTGTCTTCTAAGCAGGCCACATTGCAAATGACCATACTTTTCTCCAGGCATGCTAACAATATAATCGAAGTGATGCCTTAGACTAGGGATGGGTAGAATTCAGGCCTGTGGTATTTACTTTGATATATTTGCTGGATAATTAACATACAGCAACTGTTTGCATAATAGCTCATTGAGGCATGTTAAAGAATGAAATGTTTGATTTAAGTCTTGCAGAGATTTAAGGCACTTGAAATTAAGAAAGGCTACATAGTACTCTGAGCATATATTTAATCCCAGAATATGCCAGAGATGGGCTCTTTGTCTTTTCAGTTAAAAATCCATTCTTGTTTCATCACAACTTCTCTTTCATCATCATCAACATCTAGAGAGAGACATATTTATGATTCATCTTATTTAAAAAATGCTTTGCTTCCAAGGATCACATGGAACATGGCTACTGATATTAGGATGTCAATGGGGGAGAACCATTTCAACCTTTGGGGATGGGTGAATATTTTTAGTGCTTGAAAAGATCAAGTAGTGCCTGAAGCCAATTCTTTAGTCCTGTAAACCAACTGGAAAAATTGGACCATGTCTTGTTGCTTTTCTGGAGTTTGAAATAAGTGACTCTAGTTCCCCTTAAAATCTTCAGATAGCCACAAAAAATCAGCTTCACCTACTCTGGGAAAATCAGCTTCACCTACTCATGGCCATAGAAGTGGTGTTGAAGAACTACATGTGGTCAGTGCTTTAAGCCACAGATTACTTGGATCTATTGTCCCATTTTTATAAGGGAAGGTTTAATAGATTTATGAGCAAAAGGAAAAGACTATATCAAATTCAAGTTAGACCTATTCCATTTTAGGGAACAAAAGAACTCAGGCTTAACTTGACACTAAGTTTGACTTTGTTTGACACAATAATCCCAGCTAAACTGGGATGTAGTCTTCACTTGTTACAAACAAGAATTCCTAGAATTTGTTATATATTGTATGATGTAATACCATTCAACCTTTCTATAAAATTAGCTGCTTTTGTCTTTCTGTCTGTCTGTCTGTCTGTCTGTCTGTCTCTGTTTGTGTAACTAAGCTTTGTCAGTCTTTGGGGATGCAATTTCAGATCTGTTTTGCCATTATCATTTCATTCAAGTATTGTGATAATAACTGTGCCACTTGTTTTAAACGTCACCAATGTTGTGAGGAATTGGTTGTATTCACACAACAGGCTCCACTAGGTCAGTTGCATAGCTTGGCTAGTTTTAACTGTTTTATGTATTCATATCTATGTGTGAATGGTTAATGTGGATAACCTCAAGTTAGTTGCTCCGATATATTATGAAAAAACAAACAAACAGAAAATGGGATAATTCAGTAACCAAACTAAATGGACTGTATTTAGGAGCCTATGCTTAAATTTCACTAGAATGTGTATATTTCATAGATAGGAAACTGAAATGTTCCCTACGACTCCTAGATATTCCATTTAGGTAGAAGCATAAGTAGACCTCATTTAGGTACTATGGCTATCTATCGCTATCTACCTATGCATGGAACCTGCATTGTATGGAGAACTGAAGATTATATGGAGGTGCTTTAGGTCAAGTCTAATTAAGACTCCAGGAAGCTCAAGAATGTATCTGCACTGCTTGACAGCAGACAGGTGGGATTTTGATGAGTGCATCTCTGTAGAGGTGGTAAGGAGTGGATCTGGTTCCTTTTGTCATGCAAAGCATATGCAATACTGCTGACCTATATGTCTTTCCTAAGGAAGATGGCTGCTATTCTGAACCAATGAGCTAATTTTATGGGCGTGCTTATTTTTAAAGGAATAAAATCTTCTTCCAGGTCTTAGCTGGCTAATATTTGATTGCAACAATATGTTTTGTTCATATTCATTACCTTCATTGCTAAATTAATTCGGGAACAATGACCGGTTCCTATTCTGAAGAAATATCATTTTTTTCTGCAAGAACAATTTATTCCCTCTGCTATCTCAGGTTCCCTTTTTAAACAAAATACTAAAAGTTTTAATTGCAATAGTAAAAGATAATATAAACCAAAAAGAAAAAAAAAGAGAAAAAGAAAGAGAAAAAGAAAGAAAAACCCTAAGAAAGCAACTTCACACCCTCATCTTGACAGGTCTAAACAATTTCCCAATCTCTTCGCCTCCTCTTAATTAACAGATACAATGCTCTTCTTCCCATAACTCATCTCTTAACTATAGGCAAATCCAATAAGTAACATTCTCTCCATATCCAAGTGTCAGCAAAAAAATCCAAGCATGTCTAAATTAATGTCTAAAAACATTAATTAACATATATAAAATGCACCACTCCACATCTCAACTCTTAACAGTAAGCAAATCCACATTTAGGAGGCATAAAATGGTCCCACTATCCTATTATAAAGAAAAGACTGAAATTTAACATGACAAAGAGGAATAATTTCTCCTTTAAAGAGAACAAGCTTACAAAAATTCCTCGCTTTAAGTGAAAGGACAGTTAGAGACAAAGCCAATTTAAATACTGTCATATTAGCATATATAAAAGTACAGTAACTGTACTTAAAAGGGCTTAAAAATCTTGTTAACTGTAGGCTTGCTGTTTTAGTTTCTGAGACAGCTTGTCTCCCACCTTCACTGCCAATTTATTTCATATTATATCTTTGATTTCTAATGGTTCATTTTGCTGGGATTGTTTTAGATCTCTCTTCTAAAAGAGAGATTACAGCAAGTTGCTCTGAAAAGTTATGTGGAGCTTCCATTTGAATTTCTGCCAGCAACAAAAGCATACCCCTCCTCCCATTTTCTAAATGAATAAAAAATCAATGCACATATATTAAGGGCTTAATTGGCATATGTGTATTTTAAGACTGTAGGTTTTACTATAAAGAACAATATACCAAGGATAAAGATTAATATACTATCTTGGCCAATTCATTTAGAAAACTATTAAAATGTGATAAATGATCTTTGTACAAAATGTTACACTGAACATTCTTAAATTTGGGAAGGAAAAGTGAAGGTTCATAATTTGTTTTAAAGTCTGTGGGTACATTCAATTGCTGTGTGGTGGCTTATTCAGTAGTTTAGAGTTCAAGAAAATGATTGTTTTCTCTACACGGGTCTTCTATGTATGTGTATTATGTCTACATCTATATTAGGGGGAAATGGTGTGAAATGCGATCAAACATAAAGAGTGGGAATTAGGAATTAGAAAAGGCACAATGAGTCACAATACCAGATACAGGGTTGCTGAAGCAGACCTAGTAGGTGACGGTTAAGAAATGATTACTGTAATTTAAGTTCACAATAGATTTGGAGATTGTAGTGGTGATAATGCTTTCTGTTTTTACTTGGAAATGACTGTATCATATGGAAGTAGATATTCTGATATGCCCCATTTTTATGAAGCAAATAGGTGGCAAGACTGAAAACCAGAATGAATTTTCTGACTTCATAGCTGCGACATGCTATACCGGTACTCAATTTAGAAAATGTGAGGAATAGTAACAAAAATGTGCATCAAGGCAGAAAATAGCTAGGATGGCTTTCCCCAATTTTCCAAGTAGGTCACATTCACTTGCATAGAGGCCATGCTGATTGAAAAATTATGGAAACGGAGGTACAACAGATCTAGTGAGCACCACGTTGGGGGAGACTTAGTTAAGATATCAAGAAATATATATTGTTTGCTGAAATCTTGCTTATCCTCTTCACTGATTCTCTCTCTCTTTCCTAGGAGCCTGGCTCTGCCTTTTTACAGTTGGGTGTCTCTATTGAACAACAGATACAAGTGATCTTCAAAGTCTTGGAGGAATACGACTGGAGCTCCTTCGCTGTTATCACCAGCCTCTATCCAGGATATAGTATCTTCCTGGATGTAATTCGGTCCTTCACTGACACCAGCTACTTTGGCTGGGAGATCCAGGATGTCTTGACCTTTGAGATGTCCCAGGATGCAAGCACCTCCAAACTGCAGAAGTTGCTGCGCCAAATAGATGCTCAAGTAATGATCGTCTATTGTTCACAAGAGGAGGCAGAGTTCCTCTTCCACGTGGTAGAGCAGGCTGGTTTGATCGGCCCCGGCTATGTCTGGATTGTGCCTAGTTTAACAGTGGGGAACATGGATGTGCCACCCACCTCTTTCCCTATTGGCCTCGTCAGTGTGGCCACTGAAAGCTGGAAAATGAGCCTGAGACAAAAGGTCCGGGATGGAGTGGCTATCGTTGCTATAGGAGCTGAGAGCTATTTCAAAGCCCACGGCTATCTCCCCACTGTGGGCAGAGACTGCAATAGCAAAACTCCTTCTAGTGCGCCAACAAACACTTTCTATAGGTCAGTACAGGTAACATTGACGTGGTTTAAGCCGGCTCTTGTGGGTGTGTTTTAGAAATCAGAATTTGACAACTATGTTTCATCATGCAATTATGGGTATTTTGAGTTATGTGAGAGGCAGTTTAGCAGCAGTCATAATAAGGATTCTTAGATTTGTATAATTTAATAACTGTAGCTTTAAAAATTAACACGTCTCTCAGCAGAATTTCTTATACCCAGATATGTGCATGTTCTGTAATAAGAATTCTTCAGACTGAATATATGTATAGTCAGAATTTTTGAAATGGTGAAAAGGCAGGTTTATTAAATGGAAGAATAAAGACAGTGGAGAAGAGTGCAGCCATAGCAAAAGAAGCCTAATGATTTTAGGACCAAATCGGAGAAGTTATAGGCATTGTGCACATCAATCTCAAGAGCCTAAGAACAAATTCTTGTTTCTGAATCATGATTTAAAATAGATAAGCTCCAAATGAGTTCAAGCTTTATAACTATTGATTTAAAAAAAAGTTTTCAAGAATGCCTCAAATTTTATCATTTCTAGAATATAAATAGAGACTTTTGGAATGAGTGACATTCTCAATCATGCCGCTGATGAAGTGAGTTGATAAAGTGCAATTGCCACGATAACTTTTTAATCTTAAAAGATGACCCAAGTCTGTTATTTCTGAAATTCAGAGCACTTGGTTTTGTAGGAACTAGGACACATTTGACATCAGACCACTAAGCTAGTATAAGAGGATCCTGGTATTACGTGTAGTCCTTGACTTACAACAGTTCGTTTAGTGCCAGTTCTAAGTTACAACAGCACTGAAAAAAATGACTTATGACCACTGTTTGACAACCGTTTCATGTTTATGACGGTTGCAATGTCCTGAGATCATGTGTGACCTTCTGACAAGCAAAGTCAATGGGGAAGCCAGATTAACTTAACAATTGTGTGGAAAAATATACATATGTGGTTAGAAAAAATATTGGATGAACAAGTGGATTTTAAACCTGAACTTTTTTATTAGGCATCATGCCTGAAAAGACTAATAAGCAGAAATTATATTTAACTCTACATATTACCACAGCAGCAAGAATAATTTTCGCACAATATTGGAAGAATGAAGCTTTGCCATCAGAGGAAGAAATAATCAGGAAGATTTTGGAATGTGCAGAGATGGACAGATTAACTATGAGGCTGAAAGATAAAGAAGATACCGACTATTATCAAATTTGGAATCTTTTTTACACTTGGTTAGAGAAAAGAAGCAAGGATTAGGAATTGAACATGTATTAGTTTAGCAAATTTCAGACAACTTGTTGATTGGAAAAATTAACATATATGGGGGAAAAATTAATAAAAAAGATTGACAAAAAAAACCAATTGTGTTATTAACTTAGCAACTGCACTCAGTCACTTAACAACTGTGCCAAGAAAGGTCGTAAAATGGGACAAAATTTACGTAAAACCATTCCGCTTAGCAACAAAAAATTTGGCTTCAAATGTGGTTGTAAATTGAGAACTAGCTGTGCTACCAAGGGAGTGAAGGAAGAGAGGAATACCAGAATGAAGTATATCTCACTGCCATCCCACCCAACACTGCTCTCTTCTTGAGATCAGTCACTCCAGGAAACTTCATCTCCAAGAAGTGGTGACAGTAAGAGAGCAGCCCAGCAAATTCCTGAAGCTATGCTATGCTACAACTGATGCACCTCTGTTGAAAAGGTGAACTCAGAATGTAACTAATAGAATAACAGAATTGAAAGGGACCTTTGAGATCTTCTAGTCTAGTCCCACCCCCCTGCTCAGGCAGGAAACCCTATACCATTTCAGATAAATGGTTGTCCAATATCTTCTTAAAAATTTCCAATGTTGGAGCATTCACAATTTCTAGAGGCAGGTTGTTCCACTGGTTAATTGTTCTAACTATCAGGAAATTTCTCCTTAGTTCTAGGTTGCTTCTCTCCTTGATTCTCTCAATTGCTTCTTGTCCTGCCTTCAGGTACTTTGGAGAATAGGTTGACCCCCCCCCTCTTCTTTGTGGCAACCCCTGAGATATTGGAACATGGCTATCATGTCCCTCCTCGTCCTTCTCTTCATTAAACTTGACATAACCAATTCCAGCAACCGTTCCTTATATATATGCTTTAGCCTCCAGTCCCCTAATCATTTTTGCTGCTCTTCTCTGCACTCTTTCTAGAGTCTCAACATCTTTTTCACACGTGTTAACGAAAGCTGGATGCAGTATTCCAACTGCTGTCTTACCAATGCATTATACAGTGATATTAACACTTCATGTGACATCGGTTCTAACTGCAGCATTCTTGAGTCTATTTTACTTTAACGTTATTTTCATTTTAAAATTTGTTCATCGTCTAAAATTAAGAGCTGCATTGGGAAAAAAACCAGATCTTTCTTAAGTACGCTTAAAATATAGACCACAAAAAGACAATGTCATCTGTAGCAATTACAAAGTCTGGGAGAGGCCCAGTGAGAATAAGCTGATCAATATTTGCAGCTGGTGCTGGCCAGTGCCACCAATCCACATGGGGATTGTGCCCCTTTTTACATAGGGCAACAAATGGATGGCAGTGCCACTGAGAACTGGTGCCAGGGCAGTGGATGCTACTGGGTTGGCATTCTCCCTTGCTCGTGGTAATTGCCCGGTGGCTTTTCCAGCCCAATTCATTTTGAAGGCCTATGGGGCTAAATGTGGAGAAACTCCCTCCCTGTGTTCTGCCTTGGAAATGAAAAGATCAGCATACAGCTTTAACAAATAAATGCCTTCTCCATAGCCAGACTTGCAAAACATTACATTAAAACACTTTCTCCCATTCTGCATTTGACATTGGAGACCTCAGAGTTCTTAGCTGGCAGCAAGGACAGGCCTTGGTATAAAGTGCCTGTTTGCCCTCTTACTTGTACAAGATAAAGCCAGGATGTAAGGCCAAATTTGGGAGCATGTGATTGAAAAAAAAAAAAAGAATGTGTTATACCAAAACATAAGATTGATGGCTTTCCTTATTCTCAATAGGCACTTACTCAACGTGACATGGGAAAAAAAGGATCTCTCCTTCAACAAAGGTGGTTACTTGGTGAAGCCCACCATGGTGGTGATTTCGCTGAACCGGCATCGACTCTGGGAAATGGTAAGGTCCTTCCTCTGTCCCTCTTTCTCTTCCTGCCCAACATCTTGTCTTAAGTGCATAGCCTCTTAGAACTACAGTTTCCTTATTCTACAAATGGGTTTGTCTATAATTCACCCCCCCCTTTAAGCTTACATTGCAACATTCACTAATACCTATTAGGGCTATGAAGGCTTTGACAATGATTGAAAGAACTGCTTTGGATCTAATGCACACCTAATTGTGATACATAAGCAGATGAAGCCAATCTGGCTTCATATTGTATCATTTGTCTACTTTTATTTTCCAGTTGAATTTACTTGTGACTGGAAACAGTGGAGGATAGCTACATATCTGGGAGTTCTTTAGATTAAGATACTGGCAGCCCTTCCTCAGATACAGAGAGACCATGTCTATCTGAATTCCCAACCAGCAAGACCACAAAATTAACATTTTTGAATATGCCAAATGGGAAAGACTGACTCAAAAATCTCTTAGATCTTATTTAAAAACCCATATCTATTATGGATATTAGGGTTATGCACAATGATTCGGAAGAACTGCTCTATTCCTAGGTCGAACAGAGGCAACTCTCTGGAATTCATTAAAACAGTCCTATTTTCTTCTGGGTTTTGCAACAGAAGGCTGGCAAGTCTGAGAATTCTGAGCAAGAATTGGCAATTGACAGTCCCCAAGAGTCACCTCCTATTGTCCTTCTTACTTGCGCAGTGCAGTCTTTTTTTTTTACCCTGCCATTAAAATAAATAATTTCATTTGATAAACAAATTGAAGCACCATGAAATGAATTTTTAGATTCATTTATTTTGTATGTTCACAACTAATTTGTTTAATTTGCAATGGAGGTTTGATGCATCACATGCCACAAGGCACATAACTCAGTTGGATGAATGCTCGTTGTGCAAGATGACTTTGTTGCTTTTTTCCAGTCATTAAAAATTGAATTAAAAAAAATAAAACTCGACAAATATTGTGAAAGGAGATTGGCTTAAACTGCTTATGTACTAGAGATTAGGTACATGTAGGCATATTAGAAAGCTTGCCAATAAATTACTGTCTTCCAAAAAAAAAAGGATAAATTTTCATTAAGAGTCAACCATATCATCATTAATATCAGTGTCAATCCAAAAGATAAAGGACCAGTGCTTTCCAAATTGCCCTTTTTCTGGGGAGTGCTCTTCAGACGAAAAAGAATTCAGTAAGAGAAAATTGTTTAGATTTTTGGCTTCAAAGCTCTGCATTTAATTTACATTTTTATATCACATATCATATTCATGTTTGATGTAGCCTATGCTTCACAAGAGTTGGTCATACCATTAAGCTAAATGAGGAAGCCACCATAGGTCATTGGTATTCATTTATCCTGAAAGGACAACAGTAATTGAATTAAGTTCTATCTCAAGCAGCAAAGAATCTTTACTTATGTTTACTTTTTGAATAACTTTTCATGTGCCAAAGACTTCATGTTACGTTACAGGAGTAATATGCAATTGCCCCTTTATTTTCTTCCTCACAAATCAGCCCAAATGATCACATTTTAAAACAAGGTAACCATAAGCAAAAGAGGGACTATATTTATATGAAATAATGTGATGCTTTGTTTGCTGCTCCATCTCAAATAATAATATGTCCAGAGCCCACATTAATTTCTGCCATTCCAAGGTCATTTCATTTATTCTGACCAGGTTTTTAATGTTGAGGAATGTTCTGTATCTGTTAGCTCTGGAGCTCTAATCCCATTTACCTAGAATGTTCCAGAAAACTGGAGGAATATTAGAATGATTCTAGCTAGCTGGGCATTTAGATTACACCATCAATTTTGTTAGAATCTATTCCTGCAATTACATATTTCTCTTAATGAGAGAATATTGATGAGGTTATCCTCCTGCTCTCCATATGCACAAATGAACATCTAAGCATCTGCAGTGTAATTTTCTATATTGCAACTGGAAAAAAAAGAAAAAGGAAAACAAGTTGTCTAAGTATTTCTCCAGTTTTCCCTCGTTGCGGATTATCTAAATATATCTGATTGGGTTTTATGTTATCTTTGGATAATTACAAAAATAATCTGAAAGAGATGAACACTATTAGTAGAAAGATACTGGTGTTAATTAAATGAGCTGTTTGGATAATTGCTTTCCATTATCACATTTCCTTTATGATATGACTTTCTCTGTTCAAGTATTTTCCATATGTCATGGTAATTTATTACTGAGTTTTCAATAATTCTGTTAGGAATAAAGAATACAACTCTATTCAAACATGTAAACTTTGTCTGCATTTGCAACTTTAGGATAAACTGCTCTTTTAGCTGCTTTCAATACTCCACGAGTATTATATTAACTTCTCTTCCTTTATATCATAACAGTCTATTGAGTTGCGCTGACAATAAGAGTATAACCAAATTTGGAAGGAATTGTTTAGAGGTCTCAAATCTGAAATTTGTAAATTTCAGAACCGTTATAAATAAATAGAACTTGGCTTGAAATATAATGGGAACGTGTAAGGTTTAATTTAAACTTTTTAAAAAAATAGAAGAAATGTTTAAAGAACTTCAAGCTTTGGGAAGGGACTTCTGGAAGAGTAATACGTTTTGAGAGCTGTGCTTCGAAGGCCCTTGCTGTCCTATGCAGAATGTACATTAACTAAGGAAAAGGCCCTGTTTCCATCATGCTGCTTTCTTCAGAGAGAAATCATCTACATCAGGGGTTCTCAACCTTGGCAACTTTAAGACTTGTGGACTTCAACTCCCAGAATTCCTCAGCCAGCAAAGCTGGCTGAGGAATTCTGGGAGTTGAAGTCCACAAGTCTTAAAGTTGCCAAGGTTGAGAACCCCTGATCTACATGTACTTTAAAGTCGTGTAGCGTTCAAAGAAGGCCTTTTGATTTTTGCAACATTTTAGTGATGTGTTAAATGTCCACTTTTCTTTTGTTCTCAGTAGATTTAAAAAAAAACAAATTAGAAAAGGAGACATAATACTCAATCTATATTTAAACTAAGATTTGTGAGTCTGGTAGTCACAAAAGAAATGTTCCTAAATGCTTCTTGTTTTCTTGGGCCACGATAATGCAACCAGTTATATATATATACACATATTAGCAAGAAATTAGCAAAACTTTTAAGAATGTTAAGAATGTTTTAAAAGCTTGAAAACATCCAATCTTCATTTCTGGTATTTCACAAAATCCAACAAGGCCATATTATAGTGTCCTTTATGTTTTTACAACTTTGATCTAGCCATACAAAGAATTGGTCCTTCCTTCCTTCCTTCCTTCCTTCCTTCCTTCCTCCCTCCCTCCCTCCCTCCCTCCCTCCCTCCCTTCTTCCTTCCTTCTCCACATTCCACTATGGGTTTCAAATAGGATTCATGAGGGGGATGACTATCCTAGCATAGTGATAAATTGATTTCCCCCCTTGCTTTCTATGCATAAGTAGAATGATTATTTAACCTATGCCTTGATAATATCTTTTCTTGAACAAGTGTTTCTCCAGTAAGGCAAATAATATACTAGCCCTCAAGTTTTCTGGGATGATACATTACTCAGTGGTTGGCTGCAGTTCTAAGTAAGAAGAATACAAGGGACAGAGCAAATGGAGAGCAGAAAGCCTAATGAAAACAGGCTTAATGGCAGGGTAGTCCATTTTATAATTAGTTATTGGAGTTGTTCAAATATTCCCGGAACAACAACAAGAAAAATTCTGTAGCGTTATTCCATTTTAAATCCCAAAAATTTCTGCTAGGAGTTACATCACATTCATTTCCAATCTTTGTAAATAAATATAATTACCTAGACTATTTCCTCGGGGTCATTTAAAAATCCAGCACAGTTTAAAGCTAATATAGTAATATCTATTTGCAAAGTGCTATAGCTTAATGCCATTTGCAGCATGAGTGCAAAACTGATCACCATCCACGAGGATAACAGAAATAAAATGTCTGACTACTGTATCCATATAAAACAGATGGAACTTTAATAGTCTCAGATCACTCATTATTCAATGATTACTGTCAAACTGTTTGGCAAATTGTTCTAGATTATAACTACCCAAAGGCTATAGATATTTTTCTGGATAGAGCAAAGGCTGTCAATGGTATCCAGTCCCAAAGCTCTAGAAGCTGTCCTGGTATATATATTCTAATATTGTACAGACTTCAGGGATCACTTCATGCTGCTGGTTTGCTTTAAACTATAAAGTAAGAAAGAGATTTGGCTCTTCTTTCGTATGGTCTCCTCCTCTGATGTTGTTGACGATGATGGTGATAATGATTCTTAAGGAGCCTTGTTTACATACCCTACTGACAATGGTATATAAAAATCCGAAAGCACTCTATTTACCTGGTTCAAACAGCATCCCTCACTCTTTGCTACTGCACAGGTGGGGAAATGGGAAAAGGGAATTATCCGCATGGAATATCCAGTGTGGCCACGCTATGGATCCTTCCTGCAGCCCATGTCAGATAATCGCCACCTCACAGTGGCTACCCTTGAAGAAAGACCATTTGTGATTGTGGAGAACACAGATCCATCCACTGGAGTATGTGTCCGCAATACAGTCCCTTGCCGGAAACAGACCAACTTCTCTGTCAGGTAAATGAGAGGGAAGAATTCAAAGGATGGAATAGGAGAAAGCAGTACTGGAGCCAACAGAGGGTTGGCTTGCTAAAGGGAGGGGGGCTGAGTTCCAATGTATATCTTTGTCCAGAAACCCCAACATGTTTTCTAATGTAAACCAGTTGCATTAATGTTATTCCTAAGACGATTGCTTTCTTCGCTGTCCACCATCATTCATTTGGTATTTTTTACTTGCCTTCTGTTTCATCATAAAGTGTTTTACAATCTGGTGTCCTTCAGATTCCCAACTCCTCCAGAATTCCAGACCATGACATCCCTCAGTCCTTTGATTGTGTTGCCTAGGAATTATGGGATATTTAATCCTACTTATCTGTCATAGAGACAGAGGCATAATCTATTAACTTTATGATTATGATAGTGAAATCTGGGACCCTGATATCCATTTTACATGATTCACCAAGGGAATCAGATAAACGTTGAAGCAGGTTTAATAATTTAGGTTTAACTCTTTAGGTTAACTGAAACTAAAGGTTATCAGCCAAGTGTCTCCCTCAGTAGCAGAACCTGTTTGTCACTTTGTCTGTCCAGTATTGCTGCTGCCTCTATCTTCTTCTTATTGGCATCCTAATAAGATGGAAATGTTTATCCAACTTGGGTGAACATCTGAGAAAAGGTGTCCTTGGAACACATCAATCCTTCACTCTGCTGGATTTTCCCTGAAAAAAGGAATGGTGAGAAAACCTGAATAGTAGCTGCTGCAAGCTTTGAAAACTTTTCCAAATTAAAGGATGAATTCAGAATAGGCAACCCATCTAAAGCATGGGGTGAATGGACCAAGTTTAGCATTCAAATCAGTAGTACTGGAATGGCTTTCAATTCAGCCGCAGAAAGAGCCCAGAAAGAGCTGCTGTGCAGGCTTTCCTAATGTGCTGCCCATCAGATGTGTCGGATTATAGGTTTCATCCCTCCCAGCCCGCAGGGTCAAAGAATGATTGGCACTGGTAATATGATAAAATTTACTTCCTAGTGCCTATTCTGTACCTCTCTGTCTGAAACAATATGAATCCTAATGGAAGCATATAAAGAGCAGGATACTTGAATTGAATTGCTATATTTTAATTGATCGCCTGCTGTTAACTAAATTTGCATAAAATGAACACAAACATGATGGATAATAGGTCATGGATGGAAGAATAGTTGCCATTTGTTTGGAATGCCATTTGCGCACTTCCTAAGGTGATACTAGAGGTAAAAGTTGTTTTGATTGATGAAAATGATTAACAGTCAATGGAGATCTCAATTTTGAAACATTTAACAGGGAAAATTACTCATGTGTGCCACAGTCAAAATGGTAGTTAGCTGCAAACTGTTCCTACTCTTACCAGCCTTTTTTCCCCTTTTGGCATGATCTAGGGCCTTTAAAGTTGCAAGTAAGAAGGAAATACAAAATAAACAAAGTTTTCCCATTGCTATATCTGCACGTTAGGGCTATTGTCCTTTCTTGGTTTCAAGTTCAACGTATTTTACACCAGATACCATGATCCCCTTTGAGAGTACTTCACATAACCATGTTTTTAAGGGCATATTGATTTTAGATAATGAGATTGAAGTTAACAAACAGTTTTGAAATCTAGAGGACATCTATTATTTTGTTGCATATACTATATTCATTGTCAAATGAAAAGCTAAATTTCAATTATAGGTTATGAAAATGAAGGATTTTTTTCCCCATCCCAGTTCATGGACCCCGTGAAATTTATTCATGGATCCCCCACGAGTCTGTAGACTCCAGGCTAAGAATCCCTGTTTCATATTAATAAAAGTAGCTGTAATTTTGTAGTGATGTTTGAAAATAAAACATTGATAGTCTTAGATCAGGGGTTCTCAACCTTGGCAACTTTAAGACTTGTGGACTTCAACTCCCAGAATTCTGGGAGTTGAAGTCCACAAGTCTTAAAGCTGCCAAGGTTGAGAACCCCTGTCTTAGATGAATAGAAAATGCTGTTTCCTCTGAAACGTGGGTAATCTTCATGACCAAAATCAAGTCAAGATAGAGTGGTGGTGCAAAACAAGTATGGCTATCTTATGTATGTAGGGGAATAACAGATTGCTCTTTTTGTCCCCAAGTTTTAAGAGAAAGGATTGGGAGTAGTAGCAATTTTAATTTGCAATTAAATTTGCAATTTAAAGTATATTTCTCCTATTTTGACCACTATTTCCTGAAAGAGTAAGAAACCATGCTATTTTGTGGTTGTGCCATCAGAATTCTGCAGTGAAATTCAGATTCTCAGGATTGCAAAACTGGGATTCTCTAGCTGTGATTTAAAATATCAAGGAGTTTGAAGGTGGATTTTCTTGGTTAGTGTTGAACAGAACCAGGAATAGGTTCATGTTTCTGCTTCAAACTGAGTAGTGAATAATCAGTCATAATTCCTGGAAGCAGTGGTGGGATTCAGCCAGTTCGCACCACTTCAGCAGAACTGGTAGCTAATTTTTTGTTGCCCAGGCCCAGAAAGGACTTTCGGAAGCGGCATCCACACAGAGAATCGGTTGTTCACATATTTGAATCCCACCACTGCCTGGAAGCATATAGTACATAATCTGGTTTGCAGATTAAGAGCTATGGCTGGTCAAAGGAAGTAAGTGGCTGGCGTTAGCAATCAATCTGCATTCATACATGTTGGGACCCAGAGATTGAGCTTTTTAATAATTTGCCTGTTACTGACCTCTAATCAAGATTGTGTCATCAATGTTCCTGCCCAATGAAGAAAGTTACTTTCTTCCCCTAATAAATTTAAACTGAAAACTAATAGAACTTCATTCTTCAAAGATTCTCTTTAATGTTTCTGATGGTATAATGTTTTGTGTCATTCTGTAAGTCCCAGCTTTAACTGACATCATGAACAGGCTTATAATTATTTTCCTTCTGCTTAGAATCTAGTTTCTAATAAAGTAATTTACCTTAGTTATGACACAACCACAGCCAGGATAGCTGAAATAAGTCTGTTTCCCACAAGAAGCTATTTACTTTTTATAGTTAATTTCAGCAACTTATAGTAAAAATAATATTCCAAATTTATCTGGACCCTTATTCCATTTATAATTTCTTTATCCCATGTATTGAAATCTGTGGGAAACTGCTGTCCTGCAGTCTCCTCTTGAGAAGCAGCCATCTGGAGCACAGGTGGGTGATCTCTCATCCTCTCCTTATCTGGAGAGGTTCCAAGGAATCAGTCTACTCACCAGTTCCTTGGTCTTTACCGCGCTCCTTGTTTCTGTTTTCACGAAGTTCACCATAACTCCCTCAGAAGTCTGCAAAATGGCCCGTTATCCATAGCAAAAATAAACATGAGAATGGGAAGGGGAGGCCTCCTTCTCCCAATTAGGAAGTAAATTTGAAGACAATCCACACAACAGTACTAAAAATATGAAAACAAACAGTATTCAAAGCCTCATTGTAAGGAGGAAGTTGTGAGTGCTTCCTGTTTAAGGAGATTTATTTGCCTGGTAAATTTTCCCACCACTGCAGGAGTTCCGACCTTTTCTCTTTCCTATGATCTCTTCTCCTGTTGCTGGATAGTGTGCTAAATATCATATAATTTCTCCCAGTCCTATTGATAAATATCTTGGATACTTCTGTTGTTTACCTGCTGGGCAACACAGGATACTAGAGTCAATGGCCTGACCCATCAAGGTCCTCCTTATGTTCTTTCCTCTCCTCTTGGGTTCATAAGCTGTCACAGATGTTATTAAGAATTGTCTTGATGATAAAGATAGCATATCATCTCCTTAAGAGTGTATTTTAATGTACTTTTGCAAAATTAACATCTTTTCCCCACCCTAAATTGGATTGATTAGGGAAAACAAAAAAAATGGATGATTGTGTAAAAGGGCTAGTGAGCTTGGTTCTGGTACCAACCCAAAATTCTCAGAAGCATCCTGATTCTGAATTTTTGGTAAATTCTTGCTCTTATGAGCCATTGTTTGCCACTTTGCTCCAATTTGTTTGTTTGATTTAATTAAAGTGAGCTTCTTTGAAGGCATACTGAACTTCTTTGAATGAAGGAATGGATTGTAAAGATATCAGAGCTAGCTGAGGAGATTTTTGTAATACCAAGAAGGAGAAGAAATAATGAGTATGTTTATAATTATTGAAGTTGAAGGTCAAAAGTAGCATTTTTTTCTTGTTTCTTTAACTAATTTCTTTCTTATTCTGCTTTGCTTTTGCACTTATTTTTCTTTCTCTTTATTTATTTCTCCTTTTTCTTCATATTTTTCTTTATATTTGCTTTTACTTATGTAAACATTCTTAAAAATATATTATGATGGGTTGCACAATCAGCCAGATGTTCAGATTGGATTTGGTATTTTTATTCATCCATCCATTAATCTGTCTGTCTGTCTGTCTGTCTGTCTGTCTGTCTGTCTGTCTGTCTGTCTGTCTGTCTGTCTGTCTGTCTCTCTCTCTCTCTCTCTCTCTCTCTCTCTCTATCTATCTATCTATCTACATACATACACACACACACACACACACACACACACACACACACACACTGTCCGAAGACTACCCATCCCTGGCTTAGAGAGTAATAATAGAAAAAGTACATGTTGACAGCTGGACTATGTGTGAGCATTTGTGTGTAGGCATCCCTGCCTTCTATAATGGCCCTCACACCAAGGAGATGCTCCAGAAAGTAACAAATGTGGAACATTAGTCATTCTAGGCACTGATGAAGTTACACAGCTCATTTACAATGTGTCATATCCTGTGATGGCATGCCCATTATTCAGTGCCATGCTAAGCTGGCAAGCTGATTATTTATGACTGTGTTTTTTTAAAGACAACAGGACTATAGATAGCAATAAGGATACAAGACTGCCACATCCTAGTAATGGTTGTTATTTTTATTTTGGAACAGAGAAATTGGGCTAGTGACTATAATGTGGCTCTGAGGAAACATGCCAGGGCCTAGTGACTTAGGTTCAGGATGTCTCAAGGCTTTGATTTGAGCAATTGTACATAGTCCTAGCATGATTTGCTTGGAGGACACAGGATGATTGTTGAGTGCCTTCTCATCTTTTTTCCAGTGGGAATGAACATATGGACCCATATACCAAACTTTGCTGCAAAGGTTTTTGCATTGACATCCTAAAGAAACTAGCCAAGACTGTGAAGTTCTCCTATGATCTTTACCTGGTGACAAATGGAAAACATGGTAAAATAGTGGATGGTTTATGGAATGGCATGATTGGTGAGGTAAGGAATTAGGTATCTAAAAGTCACATTGTTTGGATTTTAACCACCTATACCAGGGGTGGCGAACCTATGGCATGCGTGCCAGAGGTGGCACTCAGAGCCCTCTCTGTGGACATGCACAGCCCCACCTCCCCCCACGGCCCCCTCCTCACCAGCAGCGCCCCCCAGACGAGAGTCACCCCCGAGCATGCCCCACATGGAGCAGTGCAGCCAAGGACATGGCAGCCGGGCAGTAGGGGCATGACTCCACCCTCATGCCCTGTCATGCACAGTTGATGCTGTGGGTCGCAGGTGGAAGACGTGGCTGCCATAGCACTGCTGGGCTGCCTGGGTGATCTGCGGCAGGCCGTAGAGGCAGTGGGTGGGCCTACAGGTGTGGGCAGGGGCGGGAATGGCAGGGAGGGGCTGGTTTTCGGGCACTTGGTCTCTAAAAGGTTCACCATCACTGACCTACATCTACAGGTTTGGTGCACTGGTATTTGTCAGAAGTTCTCCAGGTAGAGAAAATGAAATCAGACATGCAACTCTGGTTCTCTTCTAAAGTTATACAATCCTTCTGAACTGTAACACGTGTCTACAGGCTGACTTAGCTTAGACCAAAGGCAATGAAAATTCTATAACTCCAAACACATATATACATCTTTCCTGCATCCCTCAACTAGAAAGAACACCCACCGCTCAGTAGTCACCAGCATTGTCTGTGGGCTTCAGCCTGAAGAGATGGCAGCCTTAAGAAAATGGCTTTGAGCTAGTGAGAATCGAACTGCCAAACTACTGGCAGCTGGCAGTCAGCAGAATTAGCCTGCAGTACTGCATTCTAACCACTACGCCACCACGGCTCTAAATTCTAAATCAGCGGTTCTCAACCTGTGGGTCGCGACCCCATTTGGGGTCGAACGACCATTTCACGGGGGTCGCCAAACAACGCAGTCCGCCATTTTTTCCCCCTTTTCCCCTCGGCCGGCGCAGGGGGCAGCACCGCACATGCGCGGGGTAGCACCATGCATGCACACTGTGGCCTGTCGCACCGTGCATGCGCGATGCGCGATGCGGGCCGTTGCGCCACGCATGCGCGATGCGGGCCGTCGCGCCGCGCATGCGTAATGCGGGCCGTCGCACCGCACATGCGCGATGTGGGCCATCGCGCCGTACATGCACGATGCGGGCTGTCGCGCCGTGCATATGCGGCGCAGGTCGGGGTCGCACCGCGCATGCGCAGCGCAGGTCGGGGTCGCGGCCTGCTCTAAATCCTTCTGAACTGGACGTCCATTCAGAAGCATTTCAAGAACTATATAGCAGTGATGGCGAACCTTTTAGAGACCAAGTGCCCAAAAACTGGTCCTGCCCCCACTCCACCCACTGCCTTGCCCCTGCTCTGCCCTCACTCTGTCCCTGCCCTGCTTGCCCGCAGGGCCACTCACCGCCTCTAGGGCTCACCACAGATCGCCCAGGCAGCCCAGCAGTACCATGGTGGCCACGGCCTCTGCCCGCGCCCCTCAGCACCAACTGTGCGCGATGAAGCATGAGGGCAGAGACTTGTCCATGCTGCCTGGCTGCCATGTCCTTGGTTGCGCTGCTCCGCGTAGGTCACACTCAGGGGCAACTCTCCTCCAGGGGGGCTGCTGGTGAGGAGGGGGTCACGGGGGAGGAGAGGCTGGGGCAGCAGCAAATGTGCCCACAGAGAGGGCTCCGAGTGCCACCTCTGACATGCGTGCCATAGATTCACCACCACTGCTATATAGTATCTGTAAGAGAAAAAGGGCAGAGTTGTGAAAGAATCAAGCGTCCCACTATTTCTGGCCAAATCTATTCCTTGCTTGTGTCTCTACTGAGAGGACATCAATGGCAATCCTGACACGCAGAGGGGAAAATGGGGTTGGGAGAGCCATATATGGTGGGAAATTGTTTCTTGATGGTGCACGAACACATTTCAAGGGCTGGATTCATCCAGGTGCAGAAATTTTCAATCAAGAAGACTTTCTTCTTAAGTACACTTGATCTGAAGTACTGGTAGTATCATAGTATCTGTAGGGTTGCCATGCAAGGAGGTCCCTTCAAAGTACAACCTTTTTTTCCCCCTTGAAAATAAGTCCCACTGAGTTCTGTGAGGCTTGTTCTCAAGTAAGCCTGCATAGACACAAAGGCTTATTCTCAACAGGGGGGCAGCACCTGGCCAACTTTGTCTGCGCTTGGAAGTTAAGCAAGGCTGGGCCTGATTAGAGTTTGAACTGGGAGACCTCCAAAGAGAAACAGGGCTGTGGGCTGCATTGGAAAGTTTTAAAAAAGAAGTTGTGAAAGAAAACAACAGGAAACCATTTGTTTATTTAACAGAATTGTATGGCTGCTCATCTTGAAATACAACTCTTCATGGTTCCAAAATAACCAAACCATGTCCATCCTGTTTCCAAAAAACCATATGGATGTATGTATTCTCAAAGTCACCAGGAGTCAAAATTGACTTCAGATCATATTTACCTTTCATTCTTTAATTTGCTAAGGAATGCAAAATGAAAGCAAGCAGAAATTTATTGGTATCTATATTTGGTGCTGGTTCTGTTGAATGACATTATTATTCATGTTCTTCCACCTTCCAGGTATATTACCAGCGGGCAGATATGGCCATCGGGTCTCTCACCATCAATGAGGAACGCTCCCAAATTATTGATTTTTCTGTACCTTTTGTGGAGACAGGCATTAGTGTCATGGTAGCCAGAAGCAATGGGACTGTCTCACCCTCTGCCTTTCTAGGTGAGAACAAACAAATATATGCCATCAATACTTCTTTAAAAAAGTGAAATTTGCAACAGAATATGGCCATATTGAATGCTTCTGTGTTAGTTGGTCATGGATGGTCATTTATGTCCTTTTCACTTCATTTCCTGACTATTGTAATTAATTCTATATGGGCTGCACTTGAAGGTCACTTGGAATCTACAGCTGGTTCAAAATGTGGCAGCTCATGTGGCCATGGGCTGTCTCCGTGTTACCCATGTGTCTCTTCTGTGGCAGGAGTTGAAGGGTGACCGGTTGACTTCTGGATGCAATTCAAAGATAATTATTGCCTTTAAACCTTATAGTTTTGGGCCTGAGTATCTTATGAGGCTGCCTGCTCCAATTGTTTTCTGTTCATCCAATGAGAATTAGTAGAGGTGTCTCCCCTAAGAATGTCAGTGATAGGCTGGTGTCACCCTTTCTCTGGAACAGTTTATTCAGAATATGGTCCCATCCCTGTTGTATTTCAGAGACCTGGCTCTTTTGTAAAGCATTTGAGGATATCATAGATATTTGAGTTGCTCCCAAGGGTGAACGAGGATGCCAGTTCTTGGCTTTTGTTTGAGGGTTGTTTAATGTTAATTTTTATTCTTATGTTTGTAGTTTAACATTATTTTGTTGGGGAATGGTTAACTACTCAAAGTCTCAGGATAGGAGTTGCCTATAATTTCAAGCAAAGTAAAAAGAAGAAGAAAGTAAATAATTTCTGCTCTATACATTCATACTCTGTGTCTGTTTTCTATCCTCCCTTTCCTTTACTGAGCATGTTCAGTCCCTGTTGGACTGTTTTGAGATTTTTAAATCACTTTTACACAGGCATTTCTAAGTATTTTGGGTGACCTGCATAATTTATGCTTTGATTGCTTAAGGAACATCACTCACACCTGGCAAGTAAAAAAAAAAAGGGAGGAAATGATTTCCTGATGTAAATTTGTATGAGGTGAAGACTTGCAATATCAACATACAGTTGGATGTTTAATATTCTCTAGTTTAAATTTTCAGTGTGAAAATTGTGATTTGGGGAATAAAAATCTTTTCTAAAACACTATGTTTGAATAGGCCGTACTTTGGGCATTAATGTTTAAATAATATAACAATATTCATTTTTTTGCCATCATATTTGCTGTTATTGCTTCTAAGCCATTCTTTACTTGCTTCATAAAGTATTAATATAGGGTATCTGGGGACTAGGAATTTGCATAATGAATGTGATATCAAATGCTGCATACCTAATGAGATTTGGCTACTTTAATTATGGTCATTGGAAGAAAATAAAAGTTGTCGAATATAAAGGCACTTTTTCTTGTACGTAATCAGGTATCATACAGCAAAGAGCATGACAGGCAACGCAGCATAGCCCAACCTTTGATTGTGTACAGATATCGGTAAATGACTTTAACTGAGAACGAGAAGAATAGTATCAATGAAGTGAACACAGTGTCAGACATTTTTTAAAAAGTGTTTTGAACCATTGTTAATAATAATTACACCCAAAAATATAGTCTGTCTAAATCCAGCCAAACAGAAGATATTCTGAACATTCTTGAAATGCACAACATCCGATCCTTTGCATTAAAGAATTGGGCAAGAGTTACAAATTAATATTTTGAGCTAATGATTACAAATACGGAAAAATCAGTTAACAGAACAAAGCATACTATTGAAAGGCAGAGCCAAGGTGATGCCCTGCCTCACAAGGTATTTTCTGCCACTTTCTTGTTCAGTTTGGTTTATAAGAAACCAATAAGGTCCATAATTCCATTATCATTGTCACAAGGTTCCTTCTTCTAGACCAGTGGTTCTCAACCTTTCTCAGGTTGAGACCCCACTTGCCCCGCCCATGCGCGCTGCGACCCCGACCCGGGCGCCACGCGTGCCAAAATTTTTTTTTTTAAAAAATAAAAAAAAATAAAAAAAAACAAAATGGTGGCCGTGATGGGCGGATCCACGCATGCGTGGATCGGCCCGTTGCACGCGCCACGCATGCACGCATCCGCCCATCACGGGCCGCCATTTTGTTTGTTTTTATTTTTTATTTTTTAAAAATAAAAAAAATCTAAAAAACAAAAACAAAATGGCGGCCGCGACGGGCGGATCTGTGCATGCGCGGATCAGCCCGTCGCACGCGCCACGCATGCGCGCATCCGCCCGTCGCGGTCCGCCATTTTGTTTTTTTTAATTTATTTTTTTTAATTTTTTTTATTTTTTTTAAATTTTTTTAATTTTTTTCCGGTGGATCTGAGCATGCGCGGTGCGCGCGCGCCCAAGAAAATAAAAAAAATTTAAAAAAATTAAAAAAAAATAAAAAAAATAAAAATAAAAAAACAAAATGGCGGCCGGCGGTGCCTACCGACCCCCGCGAAATGGTCGCGCGACCCCAAATGGGGTCGCAACCCCAAGGTTGAGAACCACTGTTCTAGACCGTTGCTTGAATGTCCATCAACTCTTCTGATAGGTCTTCCTTGTGACTGAATGTTTGGAAACAAGATGATCTTGACTGTTTACTCTACTTGGCTGGTATTTAACAAATGCCTCTGTTCAATCTCTAGGCACAAAGTCATAACCACTCTGGATCTGGATGAGGAATTAGTTATTGGCTCAGCATATCTGTTTGCGGGTGCTAAAAAAAGGGGGGTTCATTTTCATTACTGCTGAAAGCAACAGCTTCCTGGAACAGAATGGATAAGCAAGCTTACTGACATCCTGAGAAACATTATCTTTTGTGGTATATTGGGCAGGGTTGGTGTTTGGAAGAAAAAGTGTAGAGAACCCTGGCATTGGTGTATCCATTACTTCTCCTGTTCCGGGAACAGAAGAATAGACAACTAAGTTACCTGCTGACCATTATTACTGTCACTGTTGCAAATGGGTTAACCAAGCAGACTTTCTGTCTCTCAATATTTTCTGGAGTATCTCTGGGTGTAGTGTCTTTTCTCCCTGGAAAACAACTTGTTGTATTCTGCCAACATGGAGGTTAAATGCCTGTCTGCATCTGTCCATGTTTTTCTGGAGGCTCTTCCTTGAATGTGTCGTGATGCAGGCCTTTGCTGTGATCTTCTTTTTATCTGAATATCTCTTCCCCTGGTCAGAAACTCCAGGTTCATCAATGCCAAACAAAATTGCCCTCAGTTTTAGGTCATCAAGTCACCTTTCTAACTGGGACTATTGGGCTGAATAGGACTGAAGATGGCTTCCCCAGCTCTCTGTTCAGCTGTCTAAATGGCATCTCTCTTGTCAGGCTGTCTGACTCCAGTCACCAGAACAAGGAACTGGCTCTGTCAATCAGAGCTGGGATCGGCAGGTTTTTGCTTTTGGAACAGGAATCAATGAGGTGGTCTGGAACAAAAAACGGATGGATGACACCAGGTCCCTGGTTGCTGTCATCATCCTCTGAAGTCTTGCCAATGCTACAAGAAAAAGGCTTGGGGGAGAGGGGGAGGCAGGAAAGGGAAAGGACAAGATATAGATCTTTCTCTGCCCGGGTGTGTTTGGCATCTTCTTTGTTTCTAAAAGTATCTCTTCACTTCTTCATCTTAATGGTTATTCTTTTCCTTGCTGTTTCGCTCCCTCTCGTTTTTTAATTCTTCAGCCTAAAATAGAACCACGAGTAACCCATTCTTGTTCAAGAGACAACTAAGACTAACATGGAGGAGTTAGCCTCTCTTGGATGGCAAAATTAAAAATAAAATAAAAGTTGAAGTTTGCCTTCCAGCCAGAAGAGGTGGGGCTAATATTATCCTGTTGGTTCTGTCCTTGGGTGTTGAGAATGAGCACATATTTTTTTTTCTAGAAGGGTTGTGTTAAGTACTAAGAATTCTTGAATTCCTGAGAGGTGAACCAAAGCCACCTTCAAAGTCTTTGATCAGTCTATAGATGAGGTCCTAGTTAGCCTATATTCTAGTTAAGAATGTTTACAGTATAGCTAAGTGGATAATGAGTTTCTTAAAAAGCCACTGAAGACTGTTTTTATAACTGTTGACGTATGCATGAAACTGAAGCAGGCTAGGTGCTAAGCCAACTTATTTTGTACGTCTGGCTTCACAGGCCTAGTCTCTCTTCATCATCTGTTATTTTTCCGGTGCCTTGATATGTAAATTTTAGCAAGGTACATATTTTACGTTTCTTGCCTTCATCCTAATTTGCCAAAGGATTTTACAAAGCTAAGATTCAGTCATTTCCATCACTGATTTTATGAATTATTTAATGCTTCTTGGAGAAAAGATAAAAATTTATTGCTCTGATTATTCATTCTGACTGATCATTTTGCTCCACCGTATTTGTGTGGCTGAACCTGATGTCAGCTCTCAAATATATCAGTCACCTTCTGGATTCTTAAGAGTAGTTTGGAAAAGGCATGAAATGAAAACTAGGGCAAGTTTTAAACTAGGAAGCCATATCATCTGGATTGGAAAAAGTTCAATTGATATAAAAAAATAAAAGCAAGATTTGTTTTTCTCATGCTTGTTAGCATTCCCCCAGGCAAAATCTTTATTTGGTGTTGATCATCCAATGCTACTTAATGGCCTCAGTTTACAGTGTTGTGTATCAATATATTTTTTATTTCAGTGTTCCTTTTTGTTTGGGGTTTATTCTCCTCCCTCGAGAGAGAGAAAAAGTTAAAAGCCTGAAATAATATACTTGTTGTATATTAACTGGAACATATGACAATGTCAGTGACTTTTATTGGATAACTGTAGAGATGGAATCTTTTTCTTTTTCAAAGAGACTGGTGGTTAACAGCCCAGAATGGCTCAGTTTATAGGAGCTATTTGTTTGTCCATTTTCTGATATAACATCTCATTGGAAAGTTGTGACTGGGCAAGTTGGTAGAATGTGAATAAGGCACATCACTTTCCCTATAGCAGGTCTGAGAAATAGATGGAAAGGTAGTTGTGCCATGGTTAAGATGCTGCACTTGTCGACTGGAAGGTTGGCAATTTGAGATCCTAGTATCGTGTGACGGGGTGAGCTTCTGTTCTTGCCTTAGCTCCTGACAACCTAGCAGTTTGAAAATATGCCAGTGAAAGTAGATAAATAGGTACTCTTTGGTGAGAAATTAACAGCATTCCATGCACCTCAGCGTATTGTCATGCCAGCCACATGACCACAGAAGCATCACGGGCTCCCTTGGCTAGGAAACAGAGATGAACACCGCCCTCTAGGGTTGGAAATGACTGGACAGGGGAATCCTTTAGCTTTAGTTGTGTCCTGCAACCATTACTGTTAACATTCACAAGCCATAGTTAATGTTTACCGTGGTTTAGCAATACAGCAAATGAAATGCTGTGATATATTTACTTCAAGGCCTACTTCTGTCGTAGCTCATCCTCAGGGCCTATGACCCTGATCTCATCTGATAGCTTCTTGATTGATAATCTGCTTCTGAACTGAACAGGGTCTCTGGTTTATTGGATGTTGCAGAAACAAGGGCTTCCTGTGGAGTCCTTGGTGCTCTTTGAGCTTAGTAGTTTGCTTGCAGCTCTTTCATCTCCTGAGTAAGTAACATCGTCAGTGCACAGGGGCATCATCGGTACACAGGAGCATGTGTGCAAGCAAACAACCAAGCTGAGAAAGCACCAAGGATTCTGCAGTGCAGCCCTCAGCTACAGATATCCTCTTTTACTGGAAGAGAATATCCTCAATGTCAAAAGTAGCTGCCACATTGACAAAGTCAAAAAGATTCAGGCAAATGGTCAGAGGGAATTTAATCTTCAGCTGAGACTGATCAGTGTGAGAGGCAAGCTGTGAAGCCACCAAGATCTCTGCACGTGCACCATGTGCATATAAATAAGTGACATAAAATGCCATTTCACAATTATGTCAGTAACTTCGGAAATGTTTAGACCTATTTTAGGAATATGTCAGAGAGTGGAAGAAAGAAATGGTAATAGGATTCTACTGAATGGAAAGCCACAAAGAACAGCTTCCTTCCTTCCTAAAGCTGTTAGACAAGTAATAAAATCAATTCTCCTTCAAATAAGATTTGGCTGCATCTACGTAGGTGTTCCCTATTCTTCCTTCTGGGATGTTTTTTCAACTGTCCAGTCCAGTCAACAGCCTGAGATTTTCTGATAATCTTCCGTCCAGACCAAATCTTCTTAATTTCTCAAGGTCCGTTGGCTGCATTGGGCAAAAACTTTCTTAAGAAATAACAGCATTCTCACTCAAAGTGAAAACTCAGTTACTGCCAACAACTGATGTTATAAACTGCTACAGACATTGCTATATGGGTCTTTATCCTTTTTGAAATGGATCTCTCTCTCTGTGTGTGTGTGTGTGTGTGTGTGTGTGTTTTATGCTATTGTGTGTGAGAGAAACAAAGGACAAAATAGCTTCAAGAAAAATTCAAGAAAACAACCTTGGGTTGTCACATGCTATAAAAACAGTAAGTTATGTCTGTTCCAAAGAGAACCATTAACTATGGAAACATGAGAAAGAAGAGCCATGAATAGCATCATGGTCTGTCTCTCAAAATTCGCTCCAAGATATGGATTTGGTGCTTGGTAGGAGTGCAGATTGCCTCTATTTGAATTTTTTTAAAAATTTAGCAAATCGTACAGAAAAATAAACTGTGAGCCTCTAAGTGAAACAGCACTGTTTTAAGAACTTCTAATGCTTTGAGGAAATGGAAAATATGAAACTGTACTCAAAGCTTGACTTCTCTGGCATTGCTATCTTATCATTTTTAGAAAACCATCCAGTGATCTTGCAAACAGAGTCAAAGTAATGATGATGACTCCTTGTCTCATCTTTCGCTGCCTTTTCCCACCACTACCTTTTATATCGCAATTTCTTATTCAGTCTCTTTCTGGAGGAAAATGGTTTCCTTTCGTTTCCCCTTTCCCCTTTCCCCTTTCCCCTTTCCCCTACTCACTCACTCACTCACTCACTCACTCACTCACTCACTCACTCACTCACTCACTCACTCACTCACTCACTGCCTTTCTTTCAGGAATTCAGAAAAGCTGGCAGCGTTCCTTCCCCCTGTTCCTTATTCTTGCAACAGCAACCCTTTGAGGTAGACTGGGCTGAGAAAGAATAACTAATAGATGACCAAAAGTCTATAATAATTCATGTGATGAATCTACAGCTCCTCATGATTGTATCTCACTTTTCATCAGCTGTAGCTTAAAGCCTATCATGCACAAGTACAAGTTAGTATCTCATTGTGTTCCCAAACAAGTGAATTTCATCTCACAATGCTGTCATTTTCCTGAAAGAATTGAAATGCTATCCTTAAAATATACAGCTGTGTTTGCCTTTTGAGCTGACAAGTGATTCATTGGCCTAGAATGTCAAAAGAAGATTGTTTGACAATTGAGTGGACTCTATTATTCTCCACAATGAATCTTTTCACATAAAGACAGTGTGTCTTGAGAGCCTGTTATGGGCTAATTCCTGGATGACTAGAGATTTCATCAAACCAATTCACACTCACATGTAAGTTCAATGAACACGAGCAACTGGTATTTCTAGGAAGGAAAATGTAAGCTCCTTAGGGAATATTTTGTTTAGAAATCATAACTTCAGTGGGATGAATAGGTATCATGTCACCTATTGAATGAATAGTTAGGGATGTTTGAGGCATTTGCTCTTTGTAAAAGAGAGATTGTACAAACTGACTTGATTTGCACATTCCAGATTAATACACAGTATGCCTTTAGAGTTTTTTTTTATAATTCCAAATGTTTCGATGGATGCCCTATTTTGTGCAAAAGGTATGCAACATGCTTTCACAAAGTCAGAAGTATTCAAAATGGTACTTTTACTTTTGATAATAGAGGAAAGGCAGGGCCCCTCTTGGGTGAGCATCAGCTGCCTAGGGCAGGGGTAGGCAACCTTGGCTCTGCCTCAGGAATTCTGGGAGTTGAAGTCCACGAGTCATAAAAGAGCCAGGGTTGCCTACCCCTGGCCTAAGGAAAATCTCTGGTGCAGGTGCAGAAGATTTTCTTTCCCCAGCAGAAAGATTTTTGGTCATCCCAAACAGGATTAACTGTTGTAATTCATATACCGAGGGTGCAGCTGGCATACAAGGTGCCCTTGTACAGAATTCCATTAGCGTCCCAGCAAGTTTTTAAATTTTCCAGCTGCATGAATGTGCACTTGCTTGCCATTAAAAACATATTTTAACATTCTGATGAATATCCCCACTTGTCCACTGTTAAATCTTTTCCATACCGTGCAACAGGTGCCTCCCTCCCTTGTGTGGCACCTTTGTGCAGCACACAATTTCACCCCAGGTTGTGGTGGCCTTTGGGACAGTGACTTTCTGTATTTAGCAGAGCATATCCCAGTTAAATGGAACTAGGACTCCGGCCGAAGAATATTTAAATGTATGCTATTGAATAGATATGCTATTAGAGAGCAATCTGTATCCATTTAATTTTTCCTTCCCTTCAGTTCTTTCTGAGGGACAGACCTAAGCTCAATAGAAATTTAGGACTCTTCTTGCTATTACAAAACTGCCTTCCCTTCCCTTTCATCTGCCTCTCAGTATGCTAATGAAATGCATCTGATGCCATCAGATAAAGTTTATGTCCTTTATGACAGGAAAGGACAAGCTGACAAATGGGCCTCAGTGACGGTATTTGGGGGGGACTGAATTAATCCCATTATTCAGTCTGCCTTTAATGCTGGAGCTCTCAGTGTCTCTCTGATGCTGCCAACATCTGAAAATGGCCTGCTCTCTCTCTCTCTCTCTCTCTCTCTCTCTCTCTCTCTCTCTCTCTCTCTCTCTCTCTCTCTCTCTCTCTCTCTCTCTCTCTCTCTCTCTCTCTCTCTCTCTCTCTCTCTCTCTCTCTCTCTCATTTTCTTCATTCCATATATTTTTTGGTGATTAAGTGATTCTTCTCCTATATTGATCATGTCCATGTGGCTGTTCTGACACTAATGACTGCAATCTCTCACAACTGTCTACTCATCACAAACACAAGATGGGAATCCCAGCCTGTACGGCCTGGTGTGCAGAGCTGGCTTTCTCTCTGCCCCTGGAAAATCCCAGGGCTAATAATCATCTGTTTACCTCTGCCCCATCCATTTCCTCTGGCTCCTCTTCAATCCTTACCTGTCAGGTAGCACTTCTGGAATCTTGGACATTGTCCAGAGAAGTGGGAAGTGTCATGGATTGCACCCCTATCTGCAGTAATCTATTAGGCAAACTATCCAGGTGACAGCATTATAATTGTAAGGTACCCTTGGTCTCCTCTATTGAGCAGCATAAAAATGTAATCATAAATAAAAATAAATTTGTGAAATTGTTGATCTGCTGTGATATTGATGATCCCATCAAAGAAATATAGGTTCAGTATAAATGAAGCAAACTCTTCCACCAGAAAAAAACTCAAGTCTAAGTGACCGGAGGAGCTGATTTGAAGCCCGCGAAGTGGTTTCATGTGGCCCATGAAGCCATCCTGGAAACAGTGAGGGAATGGCCCCCACTGTCTTGGCCCTGGCCTAGGCTAGCCAGGAGCCAATGTACAATTTTGCGGTGGCCATCTATGCTGAAACGTATTCAGTCTTAGCTCCACAAGGCTATCTGGAAATGGCTTGGTGTTGTAGGTGCTCGAGGGCCAGGCTGGGCGTTTAACATCTGCTGCCCAGGGCTCCGGGCAGCCCGCGCCACCATCCAGCCCCCCCCCCCGCATGGCCTGAGAGGAACAGTGAGGTTCCTCCAGTGGACCATGCCTTGGCACATGCCCTGGTCCCACTCCCTTCTGCCAGAGACCCTCAGATCTGTCCCATTCTTGCCCAGGCCCCCACCAGCACCCTTGATGTGAACGATGTAGAGATGGCCACGCCCACACAGTAGGCCACACCCACCCTGGCCACACCCACCCGGCCCCCTGAGGGCAACCGCAGTGCTGATGTGGCCCTCAATGAAATTGAGTTTGACACCCCTGCCATAGAAAATATGCTTTCATGAGATCAATATTCCCATGTCCAACCTCCCCTTCCTGAAAAAAAAGAAAAGAAAAAATAGGCTGCATAAATGAGAAGTCTGGACTCTCACGGCCACAATTAAGTAGCTATGATTGGACAGGAATGGGCACCTTACAATCACTAAAGTGGAGTGAATTTCTGACTACATCATTCGAAGCCTCCTTGAGATGTGAATTTTATATCAGGGACTTTTGAATTGGGATAAGAGGAAAACATCCACTTTCATACTGGAACTTCTTGAACAAATGACTCCCACAGCAGTGCCTAGCAATGAAATAGACACATTTTCTAAGAATATGTTAGCAAGGTCTCTTCTTACCTCAACAAATAGTATACGAGGGTGAGCCTATATTGTTATTTTAACAATATTAACTTGTGCTATATGTTTTATCCTACATGATCCTCTATCACTTGGAGCTCATAATTAAGGAGGATTTGATTTCATTTCCACTGTGTAGTAGTCTAGCTTGTGGCTGCTTCAGGAGAATATTCAGGATTCTTGATTGCTCTCCCATCCTCCCCAACCAGCAGGGCCATGTCTTTGGCGATTCTCAGCCATCCAGGTCATGGTTGTCCCAAAGGTGCTTTTTTCACGAGGCAACTGGACTTTCTTGTTTTTCTTTGAAGACGTTTCACTTCTCATCCAAGAAGCAAAACCACTCTTAGGCCACTCTTTCAAAGACAGAGAGGACCGCTGGTTTGAAAGAGGGGTCAAAGAGGCCATTTATGTCAAAATTGAACAGCCCTCTTTCAACGGGGGGGGGAGGGATACGACATCATCTATCTCCAGTCTACAACACAGTCCTTTCAACAGTTCCAAGAAGGCTCCACACTCATTTGCAATACTCAGGTAACCCTGACAACACAGATAAGTCTCCAGGTGGCATCAACTCGCTAAAAGAATGCAAATGACCAGCTGTCTGCAAGGAGTATAAATCCTTCCATTCCCCACCCATCCAGTCAGAGCTGAAGAAGCTTCTTGGATGAGAAGTGAAACGTCTTCAAAGAAAAACAAGAAAGTCCAGTTGCCTCATGAAAAAGCATCTTTGGGATCACTTTAAGACTCTTCTGTATTAGAATATGAATCCTATTCCAATATTTCTTTGCTTTATCACATGTCCACCATAAATGATAAAAAGTCCCTTCTTTACCTCTGCATTTCCAGCATTCATTTAAAATACCTTTATACATTTTTGATAACTTATCTGGTGTTAAATACCAATGATACGCCATCTTATAAAATAGTTCTTTTAAATTGTAATTTAATGTAAATTTTAAACCTTCCATCCACATATTCTCCCATTGTTCAAGTTTTACATTATATCTAAAGTTCCTTGCCCACTGACTCATACAATGCTTTACATACTCACTTTCCAAATTCAAATTCAATAACGTTTTATAGACCTTAGCAATGATATGTTCATCACTACCACACGGTAGGATTTCCAATTCATTTTTAACAGAGTCAAACCCATAGCTCTGTTTGTCTGATTTAAATCTTTCTTTCAGTTGTAAATATGTAAACCAGTAGCAGGACCATGGTTTCTTTTCTATGCTATCCTTTTGTATACGTCACTAAAGCAATATTTATTTTCCCCTTTAGTAAGATGGCCAACTTTTTTACAATGAAAAGGAGGACACAAATAAATTGAAGAAAAAAATATCGTAAATAAAAGAAACATTTTATTCATTGCAACAATAATACAGAATACACTATAATATGATAAATGCATAATAAAAACATTTGTAACAATAACATTTTATATTGTAATTATGCTTACATGCCATGCCCCCGCCTGTAGCCGCCCCACCAACACTGCTGCCCCGCCATGTAGAGTGGGCCCCGTGGCTCCCATAGCACGGGGGGCAGCCGGCCACCGCCACCCCTCACACCCCTGCCCGCAGCAGCCCCGTCGCCCCTGCCTCTTGCACCCGCAGCCATTATTGCCCTAGCAGGGCCAAAGATCAAGAGAAAGTTACCATGGCGTCGCTGCTCCAGTCTCCTCCAGGTATCTTTGAGACTAACTAGGAGATGGTGTAGTTGGGTAGCAGGGAGGGGTGCAAAGTTCCTGCCAATTCGCCTTCGCTGCAGACAACTTACATGTGCAAAGTTTGCTGGCCGGGTGTTTTGGCGCGCTCAGCAGCAATTCCTATTGGCTTTCAAAAGCCAATAGGGGAAGTAGCACAGCTCATGCAAAAGTTGAAAAAAAAACCATCAAAAAAAGGTGCTGGAACGCCGTTCTGAGGGTTCTATGAGAAAAAAAAAGCCCTGCAGATTAGTCTTCAAATATCGAAAAGGAGGACACGTAGGAGGACACTTTTTGAGGGAGGACAGAACTCACAAAAGGAGGACTGTCCTCCCTAAAGGAGGATGGTTGGTCACCTTACCTTTAGTCTATCTTCAGGGTTCTTTGCAGAACAATACTAAAATGACTTCAGAGCCTCCTTCCCTTCCATCCTTTTTTTTTTTTTAAAAAAATTGGCTTTGATTGTCTAAATGCTTATGAAAACGTTTCACCCTTAGTTCCTTGAGTGCTAAATGTTAGTGACAATCTTGTGCCCTCTGCTATCTCCCCTTATCCCTTGCATACATTTTCCATGTTTATCTGCAGGGAAATCTTTTAGAGAGTGAATGTTTCTCCTATTGGGTAAATCTCTTGTTCTCTCCTTTTTGTTCTCCTATCAGTTTAGGTTTTATTTATTTTTTCAAAAATGCTATATATAGCAGGAGTGTAGCAAAGGTCTCTCCTCAGCGGGTGCATAAAATCATTCCAGATATGAGGTTGATATATGTGTGATTTGTTCTGATTGGAGCTAATGTAAGTACCCCCCCCCCGCCATGTCACTTTCTTTTACTTGAATTTCTTATAGTCTGGATTCCCTGCCTTGAGTTTCAACAGAGAAAGGGTGAGGTTAGATTCAGGTTTAGCTTTCTCTGGGATTTAGCTTCCACTTGTGTCTTCAGGGGCATGCCTCTTCTGTCTTTGAGATGAGGGATGTATCTAGACTGCCACATCTCACAATTAATCATGTGGAACGTGTGACTGCAGCAAAAAAAAGTATGCAGCTACAGTGTAAATGCTTGTTTTTGAAATGGGAGCCTTCTGTGAAATCAGGACCTGCATATCAAGCATCATACTGACATCCTTCTGATTGTGAGTGACAGTCCTCTGACAGCACAGGGAGAAGAGAAAAGGAAGTTGGGGAAAAAAGGGAAGCTGGGAATTCTAGGCTCTCTTGGGTCATCAAGAGCACAACTATCACAGCAAACCATGGCAGCTGTACTAGCAACATATAAGTGAATGAAGTTACATCCACCAGAGTCTTATATTAGAGTATTCTAACTCAGTCTTTCCCAGAATTATATCCTGTGGATTCATTGGATTCCATGTATGTCTAGCTGGATGAGGAATGTTTGGAATTGACTCCCAACCTATTGGGAAGACAGCAGAGTAAAAAAAACTCTCTCTATATATATATATATAAGTGGCATTGCTCTAAGTGTGTGAAGGGGTTACTTGGGAATTTAGGAGTAAGTTTGGTCCCTCCTATTTACATGAGTCCATTCTGGTATTCAATGCATAGTTTGGATTTTAATGTTGCTTCTGCCAACAAACATACTTTGAGTTTGTTCCTGGAGAAGCAACAACTCATGAATTAAAAAGGCACTTCTCTGTTATAGATACATGCAAGTCCTGCTTACTGTCTGACTATCATGTCAAGGTAAAATTCTCCATATCCATCTAATTCAGTGATGGCGAACCTTTTAGAGACCGAGTGCCCAAAAACTGGCCCCATCACATGTGCCCACAGAGAGGACTCCGGGTGCCACCTCTGGCACCCCATGCCATAGGTTTGCCACCAATAATCTAATCTAATCTAATCTAATCTAATCTAAACTAATCTATCTATCTATCTATCTATCTATCTATCTATCTATCTATCTATCTATCTATCTATCTATTCTCTGTATCCATTTATTGTACAATCTATATCTATCTGTCTGATTGTCTATCTGTCTCAGTTTAGGTTCACACTGGAAGGAACAATCTCTATTGATTCTTGTCACCAACAATGTTTTTGAGTTGTTTTTAATGTTGTTATTGCTAGTATTCAGAAGTAAGAAGAGGTGCATATGGAACTAAGCACTGTTAATTATGCACAAGAGGAAGACAGATATGGAAACACCCAGACGCCGAATACAATTTGGTGGTGTATAAAGAAAATCCCAAATTCCCAAATGAGAATTTAGTATACTGGTCCTTCAACACAGATGACAGCAAGGGGTTATGAGGGAGAATGGAAAAGAGGGGGAGAGGTAATGAAACAGAGTATGTGGGGGGGGCATGTCAAAATGCTTGGAACAATAAATTGCAACATTTTTGTATTCCTTCCACATTACAGATCTCATTGTTGTTCATGATGATGTAAAGTTATAAAAGATGTGATGGCAAATATTTTTTTTATCTCGGTAGACATTGCATATAAATTTTAGTTTGTGTTCCTTGGGTTAAACTTTCAATAGGAAGAACGTAGAGCTTGCGGTAAGAGTGCATAAACAGATGATTTCTCCTAATCAATCCTGTTGTCTCGAGTTGATTGGATTCCTCTCATCTTATAGAGCCTTACAGCCCAGCTGTGTGGGTGATGATGTTTGTGATGTGTCTCACGGTTGTTGCTATCACAGTCTTCATATTTGAATATTTCAGTCCTGTTGGCTACAACCAGAATTTAACCAGTGGCAAAAGTAAGTTTCCAAATGGCTCAGTGAGTAAGTTGCATTACTTGGGTAGTGGGGGAGGTAAGACAAAAAGCTGGATTATTCTTTTATTAAGCATTTTCCTACCAATAAAATAGACCAAAGAAGTCCAGAAGTTCTTGTCTATTTGGCCTTTTTCAATCACCTCAAGAAGAATGACAGCCCAGACTGAACAGAAAGATTTGAAGTAAGCAAGGAATGGAAAAAAATATAGAGCATGCCGTCTTATGGTAATCTATTAAACCACATGCATAAGAGAAGAGCTCTGCAACTGCAAAAGATATCAGCTTATAAATACTTTCTGTATTTTGCATGGAACCCATTGCAGTCCCTGCCAATGAAGAGTCATACATAGTTGCTCCTCCCAGGGTCCCCTTTGGTCTGATTCCCAGGATAAGAACTCTTTGGCTGCTTACATACAAGGATGTGCAGCACTTCAGAGCAAGTGTAGACTTACTATTGGACATCTATTTCACTGAGATTGTGCAACTGCTATGTAAGCCTAGGCAAAGGCACCATGTTTTGAAGGAGGCACCAGCAAATGTAGCATATCTGCCAATACTTATTCTGAAGTGCTGCACATGCCTGGTTAATAGGATCATTTTTCATCCACTGGCAAAGCAGCAACAAAGCAGTATATGACATTAATGTATTTGTAATTGTTCCCCGATTTGTACATCATAAGTGCAAACTTGGCAATTACCATTGATCTCTAATACTTCAATACTTGAAGGACTACCACAAGGAAGATGGGCCAATTTATTTACCAAAGCACCTGTAGGCAGGGCAAGAAACAATGAATGGGAACTAACCAAGGAGAGAAGCCACCTAGAACTAAGGAGAACATTCCTAACAGTGAGAACAACTAACCAGTGGAACAAATTGCCTTCAGAAATTGTGGGTGCCCCAACACTGGAGGCTTTTAAGAAGAGACTGGACAATCATCTATCAGAAACAGTATAGTCTCCTCCAAGAGCAGGGCGTTGGACTAGATGACCTCCAAGGTCCCTTCCGACTCTGTCACTGTTACCTCACACACACATGGGTAACAGATAAGGAAACAGGAACTTACACATTAGATTAGAAGTCTAGCAAATCTGGGGTGAGAATCTAAAGGTTGTTTAAAAGCTTAAAGTTATTTTTTATACCTCATTAAACACTGAACATACTAGATTTCAAGAGAGCAAATCTGTTACGATTGTGTGGATTATTTTTTTTAATGAAAAGAGCCATCTAAGAGTCTTTGGGGCAAGCTATACAGACCAATGAAATGCAAAGAAGAACAATGTTCAAACGGATGTATAGAACTGGAAATGTCAGAGAATGGCTTTTTTCACTGCTGTATGATTAGCTACACCATCTCTCTACAATAATTTTTTAAAAATCCTCTTTGAATCTTGTAGGTAGACCTATAAACATCATACCCTTGAGACTGTTTTGATTTAATCCACAGTGAAAAACAAATCACATCGTAGCTTGTATTTTATTTTATTTTATTGTCATTTTGACCCAGGCTGCTGCTAAGCATTGTGTGAAAAAATCTCTCCATTCTAGGCCTGGTCAGTTCTCTGACAATATCTTTGCCCCTGAACTGTCATCACCAAGCTAGATTAGCCTGATCTGCAAAGCTTCTTGAGCAGGGTTCTTCAACTAATGGGTCCCACTTCTTAGAGTTTTGGAGAGCTTTCTCACTGCTGCTTTTGGATGCAAGCTGCTGTTGACCTCTATCCTCGATAAAACTTATACATCCTGACAGGTGGATAATGAAAAGGGTATGAGTGGAATGAATTCCTTCCGACTGCCCATTGCCACTTTTGTTCAGTCATCTCACCTTCCAGAGAATTCTCTGAATTTCTCACCTTGGAAAATTTGCTGTCATTCAGAGATCATAGTTAAGGATGCTGGAATGAGATGGCAAACTAATTAGAAGGAGATAAGAGCCCAGAGTGAAAATAAGCAATCTTTTTTTAGCTTCCATCATGTTCTTTGGCAGGGTGAGGGACACCTGGATGCTCCTGATTGCTTTATTGGGGGGAAAAAACTCTCTCTCTCTCTCTCTCTCTCTCCCTTTCTCTCTCTCTCACACAGAGTATTTTACATTTTCAGATTGTTGTTTTGTTTGTTGCATTCTTAATTTAAAGCAAAAAAATAGAAAAAAAATGAAATATTCAGAACTTGAGCCCACCATTTTGTTTTCCTCCTTAGAAATTGAAGGAATCTCCATACCAAAATCTCCCGTAGTGATTTTTCAAGACTGCCTTTCTTCCTGCAGTTGCATTTAGCTGTGTGTGCAGAGAGGGTTATCACTTTCTATATTACTCTGGGTTGCATGTATGCCAGCATCATCTCTTTTCCTCTCTCTCCTCTGACTCTCAGTTCTCCTTTGCTAACAGTGTTTGCTGTCCAGAGACTACTCCAGGCAGCTGATTATGGTGGTCCTGCTCCTTCACCCTCTCAGGGGACTCCAATGCATAGGGGCAGTGGTAGGGTGTGTAACACCAGTGTAGGGGCCTGGCTCAATGCTGGTCAAAGGGAAATGGCAAAAAAACGTAGCCATTAACTTTTAAAAATTTAATATATGTATGTTTAATAGCATACACAGTATCATTAAGGCTAGGCTTAGAGGATTTCTATGGTTCATGTATTCAAGGACTCAGTGGCTGATCTCTTGGAATACTTAATAAACCCTTAGACTTAGTTATTCCAAAGAATTTTGCAAAAATGTTCCATTATTATTGTTTGATCAGAGCCACATGTATTTTCACGATTGTAGACAAAGTTACCTACACTTAAATACATTGGAGAAACTTCTAACTATAGTTTCCCCTTCTTAGGGCAGCATGACAACCAAAAATATGAAAGCAAAATCAATCCAATCTGTTTTTACTAAACAGCAAGCAAGCAAGTGACACTGAGTCAAACAACAGGCAGAGATCTTATAGAGAGGATTTCGTCTCTCAAAAGTTCAAGGAGATGATCTTATGTTTAATGTCGATTGTTTTAATAAAAAAATTAAAAAATGTAATTGTATATTTTACATGCCTTCTTACCCATACTCTACCATGCTCAAACTGTTTTCATACTTTAGTGCTATTGCCAAAACTATTTGGAAAAAAAAATATTTATTTGCCTAATTTAATTCTAATTGAATACACTTGTTAAATAAAGTAAAACATGTCTTTAAAAAAAAAAAGTTCAAGGAGATTATCAAATTGAAGATTCCAGTTAAGGGGCCAACTGGAATTCTGATCAGATGTAGAGCTAGAAAAGTTAGGGGGGGTTAATTAGAGAGAGGGTGGGCACATGTATCTGGAGCACAGCCACAATCTTCTGTCCTCTCCACACCCCTGTTCTTTTTATCCTCTTGTGTTCCGGCAGTAAATCTCACCTTTTCTGATTTAGCCTTTCCTGACTGACCCTGTGCCTTCCCTCATTTTCCTCTTCTTTTCTCCAGAATAGTCAGCTTGTAACCCGCAAGACTGATAAATATATTTAACCATCCCAAGTAGCTAGGATTTTTTTCCCCCATATCACAGTTAAATTGATCCTTCTGACTCTGATGTTCAGTTCCTGGTCCCTAGTTTGTCTTTCTTTTGCAGCCTCTAAATATCTCTAGTTATTTCCCATCAGCTAGCAAAGATAAACCACAACATTTAGCTTTAGTTCTAAAGAGGCATAGTTTTATCTCCAGAAATGTGCCTTTAAGTGTTAACTTGTGATTAAAACAGTACAGCACAGCAATTCAAATTCCAAAGTACACTACTAAAAATGCCCATTTTAAAAAAAAATTGTATCAATGAATGAAAAGTCTTCGGTATTGCAGCCCTCAAGTGGCACTCATAATACTGAGGATGAGAACCATCCCTTACAATTTTATTTTATTGCTAACAGATCTGTTTTTTAATTTCAAGAAAGCTTGTAAGTCATTCATTATTTATGTTCCTCCTTATAGAGTCTGGTGGGCCATCCTTCACTATTGGCAAGTCGATCTGGCTACTGTGGGCTCTGGTTTTCAACAATTCGGTTCCCATTGAAAATCCCAAAGGCACTACCAGTAAAATTATGGTCCTCATCTGGGCCTTCTTTGCTGTCATCTTCTTAGCCAGCTACACTGCAAACTTGGCAGCATTCATGATCCAGGAGCAATATATTGATACCGTCTCCGGGCTGAGTGATAAGAAGGTAAGTAATAGTGATGATTTATTAATATGATATGAAGGTGGCAACCAACATTAATGACCTTGGTGTAAGTCACCAGAAAGGTCAATGGTAGCAAGTTGATGCCTTCCATTTATCCCAAATCCCTTGTTATCGGTCATGCTCCTTGGAGGTATAAGTTCAAAGAATGGTTTTGAAGGATACTTGCGGGACCGTCTTCTGCCTCATGAATCCCAGCGACCGGTTAGGGCACATAGGGTTGGCCTCCTACGGGTCCCGTCTGTCAGACAGTGTCATCTGGCTAGGGCCTTCTCTGTTGCTGCCCCAGCCCTCTGGAACCAGCTTCCCTCAGAGGTTGGTACTGCTTCCTCCCTCCTAGCTTTCCGAAAACTGTTAAAAACTCATTTATGCAGACAGGTTTGGGGCATGTGAGCTGTGCTCTGCCCCTGGGCCTTTGACTGTGTTTGTGTGGGGTATGAGTGGAATAAATTATCTAGTTTTATATTGTAAATTTGTATTTTTAATTTATTATGTTATATTTGTTATACTTATATTCTTGTTGTGAGCTGCCCTGAGTCTTGGGAGAAGGGCGGCATATAAGTTTAATAAATAAAATAAAAATAAATAAAGTTTATTGTTTAGGACATGGTTTAGGATGCTGATGATAATCAGTGAAGGTTTGTGAAGTTGGATTTGGTTTGTCTCCAGAGTCATTTTGATTAAACATCTAGGGCAATGTGAGGCACAACAGAGATAGCTCCTCTGCTATCTTCCTGGGAGCTCACAGAGGCTCATGCAACCATGGGGCTGGTTAGCAGCCCTGAAGACCCGTTCCCTTCTTTTAATTAACATTGGATTTTAATCATCTTTGTCTCTTTTTAAATGTTATTTAAATTGATAAATGCATCAATAGTACAAAGAGCACACTGGCTCCAAGTAGATTTCCAGATGCAATACTTGTTATCACCATTAAAGCCCCGCATGGCACAGAGGCAGATTACTTTTGGAATAGCCTATCTCCAGCAGTTTCAACCAGGTCCATCAGGATGGGCTTGTTCTGGATACCTATAGGAGAAGGGCTGACAGAGTCAGATGAAGAGATGAAAAGAGGAATCAGCCTAGAATCACTATATAGCCACAAAGTCCACCCCCCTTGACTGTCATTGATCCTTATCTAACTCTAACCAGATGCTGACCATTCATTGAGAAGATTCATGTGCATAGGCTTTTAGCAATAAATCAGTTAAATTGAACATTCAGGTGTGGACATGGTCTTTCGCACCTGACAATACCTTCTCTGAACCAACTTCATCTTATGGGACCCAGGAGACATGTTTCTCTACTTCAGAGCCTGTCCCCCGGGGCAGCTTTAGTCCTGAGTCCTACAGATGACCAGATTCTGCTCGGAAAGGACAGGATAACCTGGCTTCCTCAGGTTTTAGGGCCAAGATACTAAAGCCCAATATATATGACAGTGTGCAAATTGCTGATAATGTGTGAATTCCCTCGGTTATATTATGTTTATCTTATTTTATTATTATTTAATATTTTATTATTGCATTCTATATAGTTTTATGTCGGTTTTTATGAACACAGTTTTAATGCATTATTTGTTAGCCACTCAGATTTATTTCTTTCGGATCGATGGCCATATAAATTTTCCAAATAACATCACATAAATAAAATGAAAAAAAAAGTCAAAATGCAAGACACATGGAGACCACTCAGTTGACTTTCATAGGCATGATAATTGTCAGAACCTGACAATTACTAGCTATTTTTTTTATCATAGGAAACTAGTCTTTGGAGAACAGCTGTGAAAACTCATTTTTGGATAACAGCAAAAGTTACTAAAAATAATGGTCCCTGTATCTACAGTACAATAAGCAATTTTCTGGGAAACCATTTGTGTTCCTATATTTGACTTTGATGTGACTGAAGATAGCAGTCTTACTTCATTTCCTTGAATGTATCATGACTCTCTGTAAAAAAGTAAATGGAACATTGTGGCAATCTAAGTTATCAGCTAAAATAAAATAAATGTGTACATAACCTCCTTTTTCAACCTGAGGTTATGTAAAATGGAAGGTACAGAAGTATGCACACAGCTCTTTCTGGGCTAGACTCAGTGCTGAAGAAAATACACCAACTATTTTCTTTTGGTCTTCTTTTCCAGTTCCAAAAACCTCAAGAGCAGTATCCTCCATTCCGATTTGGAACAGTTCCCAATGGTAGTACAGAGAGAAATATCCGGAGCAATTACCATGACATGCATTCCCACATGGTAAAATACAACCAGCGCTCAGTGGAAGACGCCCTCGTCAGCCTCAAAATGGGGTAGCTTTCTGTTTCTTCATCCTCAAGATTTCTCTGTCCAATGACACTCCTAACCAGATCTGATTAGGACAAGATTACTAATCTTTTTGAAGTAGCACCAACATTGATTTCTAGGACTTAGTCCTGTCAAGTTGTAGTAATTACTTTGTTTCGGTGAGGAAAATTTACATAGGCACTCCAATTTGAGTGGGCTGTATCTACAATTACTTTCAAATAGTAGGCACATTTGGAAGGAGCAGCCTATGGTAGCCTCCTCATGTGCTAAGAAAGTCCTTGATGCCCAAACTTTCTCTATATATCTAGTGTTTGTGGCATTAAATGCAATGGAACTTCTACCAGTCTTCAGCCCACAGATTGCATTTTTGCATGCTGTCATATGACAACCTTGCTCCCTTCCCCATCTGAAAATATGCACCTATAAAGAGGCAATTGGATGTCTCCAATAGGAGAGAATATATATAACCTAAGATTGTACTGTCAAGTCCTTGGTGCTCTCTGAACTTGGTTGTTTGCTTGCAGACATTTCATTACTTGCTAGGAAACATAATCAGTGCTAGTGAGCATGGGGTTTGCTCCCTATTTACATACAAGAGCTTACCTATCAGTATTGGTGAGGATGTGCTGTTCTCCTTGGTAGTTCCTTGATTAGGGTTTTGGTAGTGCCCTGAATAATAATTTACAAAGCAAGAATTGATTTACAATTAAATCTGGTGGGAAGCCCGACAGATAGCATATTTGATGAAAATGCTAATAGGATGAAAGATGTCTTGATCAGGTTCATGTACTCACCTGGCCTATGGGTCACTCTTTCTAGGTGAAGAATGACCCTGTAGTTCTATAGTCCAGCTGAAATGGCAGAAAGTGCACCCTTGATACAGGCATTCTCTGATAAGTTCAAACCCAGCAGTACCTGATCTACAGCAGGATTGTGCATGCTTTGAAAATGATTTGGAACAAGGGCTTTGGACCTCACCTGAAGGCAGGTGTTCGTTAGCGCACTCTGACTTTTCCCCTGGCTTTCAAGCGAGCCTGAAGGAGCATTGAGGTTGCCTTGAAATGTTGACTTGTCTGAGAAGCCTGAAAACAGATTAGACTCCCTTAAATAACAGAGACATGTTAATACTGGTCAAAGTACAAAGCACTTCTTCAGAGTCATTTTTAAAAAACAGGCACATTCCTATTGTCTAATACAGCCTTTCCCAACTTGGATGGAGTCCCTAGTTTCCTTCCTGTTGTGTTTCATAGCAATTGTTCTCTAATTTGCTTTCTCTGTGTGCTTGATTCCAGAAAGCTGGATGCTTTTATCTATGATGCTGCAGTGCTCAATTACATGGCTGGCAAGGATGAGGGTTGCAAGCTGGTAACCATTGGCAGTGGGAAAGTCTTTGCCACCACTGGCTATGGCATTGCCCTCCAGAAGGACTCAAAGTGGAAGAGAACAATTGATTTAGCTCTCCTGCAATTCCTGGGAGATGGTGGGTCATTTTCTCTCTTAGTTATACATTGCTAGCTAATATTTAGGAGAAAATTATTGCTGCATCCTACTTGTTTTCTTCCAGGGTCACAACGATTTGCCAAGTTCAGAGTAGAGCTTTCTCTTTATTATAATATAGAGGGGTAAAACAAAAACACAACAAAAGACCAAACATAAGAACCCAAAGAAAAAGAAAACAAGTTATTATATTACATATACTGTAGGGAGCATGCAGTTCATTTTTGAAACCTTGATCCCATGGAATAATACTGATGATTTTTTTCCCCATTACACTAGCCTGTATCACAGGTCCAAGACTGTAACCTTGAAACTGCAAGGGGCCAAAATCTAAGAATAAACTTTTTTGTTACACCTTAAGCTTGGTAAATCCATCGGTCTTCATATATGATAAATTCCATTTTTTTTGTCTATAATGGAAAAATACCTGCAGAACTTTATTATTTATCTTTGTGGCATATAAAAGTATGGATATTGAACAAAAAATGGAAGCTAGTGGAGACATGCCTGTAAGAGGATATGAATAAGTGTCCTCTCAGTCGTTCTGTGCTATGATTTCTCATTTTCACACTTGCATTTCCCAACTCCTTTGACAGAAACAAAGCAGGAAAAAGCAGCATCTGCAGCATAGGAAGAGGGCAAATAGTTTCCCCAGAAGACAAATGGCTACTCCCCACTCTTTCAGCGGTCATTTGCAAATGTTCTGTTCAGATACAAATTAAAATTGAATTATAAGATGGAAATAAAAGTAGCTCCAAAACTTCAGCAAAGTGAACTTCATTAAAATGGAAAGGATTTACTCCAGCTATTTTTTTCTATTACAGTAACACAATGGTTATGAAAGGCATCATTAGTTCTTATTTGCAAACCTAATATATGGGCTAAATGTTGTCCTAGACACCAACAGGCATTTTGCCCGTTCTGTATTTTCCTCAAAATTCTGCTCCTGAATGTTGATGATGAATTCCTTAGTCACCGGAGAAAATGTTGAAAAGTATTTGGAAAACTGTTCTTCTTGGTGAAGTTTCATATTAGATCAAGCCAAACTCCTGGCAGTTCCCTGAAAAGGTCTTTCTCTCGCTTCACCTCAGTAGGAGTTAAATTTTCCACTACTTCAGCAGCTTTAGTAAGTGGCTGATATACTATAAGTAAGCAGGCAAGCATGTGCTTATGCATTAGAACTGGGAAAGTTTAGGGGAAGTCTTTTATTTACCAGAGGTAGAAGGAGACTAAAAGAAGAAGAAAGTAAAATAAATATGCCACCTACAGGAACTGCAATACGTTAAGAAACAATCTTCAGATCCGCACAGACAGAATGTGTCTTTCTCCAAAGAGCTATTATTTAGCTCATATTTACTGCCTAAAAAAATAACGTATTCCTTTTCACGTCCGAATATGTAGTCCTTGACTTATAACAGCTCACTTACGGACCCTTTGAAGACCATTGAAGCCCAGACGAAAGTGACTTATGACCATTTTTTTCACACTTAACGACTGTTGCAGCAATCCCATAGTCACGTGATCAAAAGTTGGCTGCTTGGCACCTGGCTCGTATTTATGACAGCTGCAGTGCCCCGAGTCATGTGATCCCCTTTCGCGACCTTCTGACCAGCAAAGCCAAGAGGAAAACCATGTTCCCTTAACAACCGTGTTCCTGGCTTAACACCTGTGGCAAGAAAGATTGTAAAATTTGGGGCAAAATTCATTTAACAACTGCCTCACTTAGCAACAGAAATGTTGAGCTCATTTTTGTGGTCGTAAGTCGAAGACTATTTCTATGGAGCCAGAAGGCATCTTGATCCTAACTCCTTGGCATTCGAATGGAAGTCCTATTGCAACTCCTGTTTCTAGGGCTCTCACTTGCCCGCTGTGCAAACACAGTGCTGAACCAGGCCTGCCTTTAGCTCTAACATCCCGGGGTTCTCTGACCTGGCAAGCGTGAGCACTGGACGTATCCTAGCTATCAGCAGTGGCCTATTCAAAAAAATAAATCAGTCACTGACTCCTGCTTGCTCGGATGCCATTCCTGTGAAAGAGACACCAAACTAATGTAAAGGGAAACAAACACACAATGCATGCGCTCACATGACTCTTATATATTCAGTTATGCACTTCAGCATTGGCAGGTTTTAGAGACCTCTCTGGTGGAAACTACAGCTTTGTTAGCAGATTGAAGGATTGAATACGGAATGTGCTCCAGAAAAAGTCTGCCTTGGAAACTTATAGAGATTCCTTTTGGCTCATTCTAATTGTCTGTCAATTACATTTGGGGAAACAGAGCTTCGTGTGTTTTGCTTTTAATCTTCTGATTTGAGTGAGAAACTGGCAGTCAGGATAATGAGCTGGTCACTACCCACTCCTGCTGTTCCACTGATCTAAATGGCTGCACCCGCCAGGTGCTTGGTGGTTGTGAACTCCATGGGAGTGAGAAGATGATAGCTACGCTCTTGTTCCATTGATCACTTGCACCGCCTGACAGTTAAAACACGAAATCATCGTTGTGTTTTGCCTACATCATTAGTCCAGCCACATAAATGCAGAAGTAGCAAAAACAAAAACAGGCAGATATGAGGCACTGTAGGAGAAGAAGCTACTACCACTTTTTTTTCACCTCAGATCTGGCTATGCTAAAATGGTCCCTTTGCGCAGACATTTAAAAACTAATAGCAAAAAACCTTTTCAAAACAAGACTATACTTTTTTCCCCCTTCTCTTTTCTGTGAAATTCATCTAAACATCTCCCCCCCCCCCCGAAATGTGAACAGTTGTTTCCACGAAAGGGGTGATGTTTGATATCAGATGGTTTCTTTGGCTAGAAGTATACCCTCTTCTACCCTTTGTCTGTTGTGTGCTGTTTTGCAGGTGAAACCCAAAAACTGGAGACTGTGTGGTTGTCTGGTATCTGCCAAAATGAAAAGAATGAAGTAATGAGCAGTAAGCTGGACATTGATAACATGGCGGGGGTCTTTTACATGCTGCTGGTGGCAATGGGGCTGAGCCTGCTTGTCTTTGCTTGGGAACACCTGGTGTTTTGGAAGTTGCGGCATGCCGTGCCCAAGTCCCACAGACTTGATTTCCTTCTAGCTATAAGCAGGGTAAGTAATGTTCCTGCACGGGCAGTTTATTTATTTAATCATTTGTTTTTATTGCGTTGGTGTGCTGCCCAAATGCCATCCCTTCTGAGGGCTCACAAATAAAAGCATAAATAATAATAATTATTATTATAAGGGTTTTATTAATGAATTAGTGGTGCAAATGAAGGCCATCACCAACTAAAGAACTGGCAGTTGTTATTAAGTACTTCGTTCACGTGCGAATGATGAAGACACATGGCGATATTAAACAGCAACCAAACGAACAGGCAAAAGCAAGCAGGCTTTTTTAAGTGACCAGAGACCCAGACAATGACAAACAAAGTAACAGAGCGTTTACAAGGCTGGCGCTGCTCTGTCTGGTCCCGGGCAGCTTTTGGAATGCCCGGGACCAATGCAACGTCCCGAGCCTGCTTTTGCAAGCTCAGGACACAACAGTTGTGATGCCACATTTTTGCATACAGATAGTCTTCGACCTACGACCACAGTCGAGGCCAAAATTTATGTTGCTAAGTGAGACAGTTGTTAAGTGCGTTTTGCCCCATGTTTTGCCCCTTTCTTGGTGAATCTGGCTTCTTCATTGGCTTTGCTTGTCAGAAGGTCGCCTAAGGGGATCACATGATCCCAGGACACTGCAAATGTCATAAATACATTCTAATTGCCAAGCATCCAAATTTTGATCATGTGATCATACGGATGCTGCAACAGTCAAAAGTGTGAAACACGGACATAAATCACTTTTTGCCACTGTAACTTTGAACCGTCACAAAATGAATGGTTGCAAGTTGAGGACTACCTGTATATAAAAATAAAGATTGGCAAAGATAACAAGAACCGGAGAGGGATGGAAAAACAAACAAATCCAGACTATTCAAGGAGGCGTCATTCAACCTGACCAAAGGTCTGAGAAAAGCAGCTGACCTTAAAACACGAGTAGAATGGGGACTGTCCAGGTCTTAGGTGTGGATGAAAGTGCTGGCCTGGAAACTAGAGAGTTCTGGTCTTCTGTTAGGCATGAAAGCCAGCTCAGTAACTTTGAACCATTTACTCTCTCTCAATCTGACCCTTCTCACAGAGGGGTTGTTGTAGGAAAATTGGAGGCAGGAACATTATGCAAACGGCCTTGAGTTGCACAAATAAAAGTGGGATACAAATCTGATGATCATACTAATCATAATCAAAATTCTTCTTCCATTCCCCAGGAAATACTCTGCATTTTTAGGGCTACTCTTTTGTATAAATGTTGATTAACAGGGACAATTTAAAATGTTAATTCATTCATTAGATTTGTGTTCCGCCCATTCTTCCGTTTCTCCAGCTGCAACAACTATTCTGAGGCTGAGTTCCACATATTGCACTATGTGGTAATGTATGGACTCAGTTGCTGTGATTTATAAAACATGGCTTATAGTTCAAGACTTTGAGTGGACTACACCAACTGTGGTTCATCTGGTAGACCACAATTAAAACATGGCTTAGGATGAGATGTAAAATCACCCTGAGAGATAGATTAAGCTGGATGAGAGCAATTCCTCCAGGGCACCCATTCCCAGTTCTATAGCCTCATCACTTCACTGCATGCTATTTTCTTGATTTTTGGGGTAAAGGTAAAGTTCTATGCTAAATTTGACTCTACATATTAACTATCTATGTTTTTTGAGGGGGGTCTTTTTCTTCTTTTCAACATTTATAATAATATAGTAATGGTTTTGCATTAGGTCCCAAAATGTATACTTATATAAATTATAATTTTGTATCCTGAAAACAACTCAGTGTAATCTGCTTGCTATTTTTTTCTAACTAAGGTCATACTGAGCACTGATGTATAACTTCAGTAATTAGCTACCCATTTGTAGATGCTATCTTTTTTTGAAAATATATTTTTTAAATGAAAATAAAATAAGTATGTGGATAAAAAAAAACAATGTAAAAATTGGCTCTACACACCAGGACATCTAGCAAAACATTAGCGGCATCATCAATGTGTTCAAATGCTCTAGGCTGTGAGTTGCCAAGACATTCCCTCAAAAAGCAATTTTGTGACTCTTGCCAATGGGAGCTTGTAAAGCTTGCCAATGTGAGCACATATGACACTCTGTTTTTCTCTTTAAAGGGAAATTAATTTTTACTTCCCATATATTGATTAAAACATTCTCAAATCATTGTGTGCAAGAGATAGGAGATTTGTTTTTTTCTAGATGCATAATTCCCTCTGTTCTTCTGATTTTTGGGTCTCCAGAGAAATCCACAACAGAGAAGGTGATATTGAATGCACTAAGGGCTTAAAGTACAATTGATGGGATACATTTTCAATAGTCTGCCTGGATTGGAAATTGTGATTAAAGCACCACCCACCCCCGAAAGATCCTTTGGAGCAGAACTGGCTGGGAATTCTGGGATAAATTTATGGCAAGATGGGTGGCAAATAAATTTAATACAGTAAATAATAATTTAATGTTAAATAATAATACATTTGTTTTTCTCTCAGTTCCTTTGTCAAGTTTGCAGCTTTAGGTCTGTCTAGTCAAAGTGCTGCTATAAATCAATTAAACCCAGCTTCAGCTAACTGATGTATAAGAGGCAAGCTTATTTTGTTACTCAATCATTTGTTCCCCCCACATAAGGCCTGCTCTCTGTAGGTGTTTTAAATCTTATTAACCTTGTGACAGCTTAACTGCTTAGTAAGAGTTCTCAAGAAATTGTGTGAGTAATAGTAGTCTGATTCCAAACAACTCAGTCATTCTAGCATAGGGGTCTTCAAACTCGGCAGGCACGCTGGCTGAGGAATTCTGGGAATTGAAGTCCATGAGTCATAAAAGGGCCGAGTTTGAAGACCCCTGTTCTAGTTGGTAGGAAGATATTTTGGCTGTCTTCACTCACAACAACATGTGTTGAGGTGAAGAGCTGCAAATTATCTGTGAGTGTTTTAGGCAATACAGTGCTTATACAAACTAAAATGATTGCTAGTTCAGATAATGTAATAAAATCTGGAAGTTGACTATGAGAATTACTCCTGTGCATATAAGACTCAAGGATTTTCACTGTTTACAACTGTCATATTTTTAAGTACAACTTTTTCCATCCAATATCTCAACTCTGGTTATTCTGGTTTTCAAACTTGCACCAAGCAGAGCAGTAGGGGATTTTGGTGTTTGGGCAAGTCCCAAAATATTTATTCTAAACTGCTTTTGGAGAGTTTTCAATCTTACTAATAATCCCCTCCTAACAAACATCCCTAGTATAGATTCATGAGGTAGGATCTGCTGTCAGAATTTCTAAAAACAAATTCAGAAAGATGCCATTAATATTAACTTGTGTGAAATGTATTTGAAAATAAAGCAATGAGAAAACAGTTTCCATAATTACTAAGAAAGAAAACAATCATGTTTATTGAATTTATTTACTTGTTGAGTTCTATTACATTTATATTGCGTGTGCATTTTCAAGTCCCTTTGTCTTTTGCATTATAAACACCTTAGCTAAGCAATAAAAACACAATAAAAATACTTACGTTTCCACTCATGCGTGAATAGAAGCCAGACAGAAAATAACAATTTATAGAATTTGAGTGAGTTTTTGCCTATTAAAACATACATTTCCTGTTGTTGTGAAATGCTTTAATGCCTAAATTAAACTCATGTATCTGAGAAGCATTTTCTGAATTCTAGTTACATGAAATTTCTTAACCAGCTACTAGATTCATTGCATCTCATAACAATCATTATTAGGGTCCTCAAGGAATATTTTGCAAAATTTAATTAAGCAGCAAACACTTTAAAATACAGGATGAAGACAGTTATGAAGCTAACAACTAGAATACAAGATTCCATACTGAGACATAAAGGGAAGATGGCTTCATTATACTACAACATCTGCCTGAATGAGCAGCTCATTGCAGAAGAGAGAACAGTTCTTTCCAATCACTATTTAGTGAGCTCTTGGATCTTCATTGTGGAATCAAGATCTTCCACATAAGACCAACAGTTGAAAACAAATTAAAAAAAAAAGTTCTGTTCAATCTCCCCTAACTAATTTTAGTAGAAAATGCTTTCTCTGTATTCTTATTTCAGTGATGAAGAATCTGGTTTATATGGTTTTAGCATTTAATTTTGCTCAGATAAAGAAAATTATTCAATATTTATGAGTCCTGTCTGTGAAAAAAAAAGTCTAGCTTAATATCATCATCGATCATTCCTTCCCAAGATAGTTTGTCATTCTTGTTTCATCTTGTATTCCCAGGGTATTTACAGCTGTTTTAATGGAGTCCAGAACCTGGAAAGCCCTGTTCATGTTTACAAACCAGATGTCACTGCTAACTCTGCTCAAGCCAATGTGCTTAAGATGCTGCAGGCAGCCAAGAATATGGTATCAACAGCCAGTGTTGAAAACTCACTGGAAAATGCTACACGCACAATAGAGAATTGGTCTAGTAGGAGTGAAAACTTCCAAACAACTTTCTCCTTAAGGACTCCCCAATTTGTGGTTCAGAACACTAGTGGGTCAAACAGGCCAGCTCAGTCCTCCAGCGCTACAACAACCGAGAAGCTTGGGAGGAGCTTTCCACCCTTGCTTCTGGCACCTCAGCAAACTGTGGGACCAGCCAGTGAAAGCTGTGGAGAGACAATTGAGCACCCGCGGATTCTTCATCCACTCAAATTACGGGGCAGCTGCTCTGAAGATAAGATCATTCCAGCTCTTGCTGCGTACCACTCTCCACAATATGTGGTAACCACTTCTCAGGCGAACCTCAGAAAACACATTGGAAGTTCCCTTAGTGATGTTCCTCATTCCCCAATCAGGACTCTTCAGGAACTTTCTCCACAAAACTATAAGTATAAGCTCCCCATGTCCAGAGGCCATGGGAAACAAAAATTCCACCAGAATGATCACCTGTATAAAGAAGGCGAGCAAAGCAGTGCAACCCAGGAGTCAAGGCTAGCTTTCCCTTCTGAGAAGAAAAAGAATTTGGAAACTCACTACTTGCCTCATCCCTGTATATATAATTCCTTCCCAAAGGACAACAGAACTTGTAGACCCTTTGCACATAAAGAATACGACCCACTAGAGCTGAGGAGAGAAAAGGAGACCTATACAGCTAGTCTTTCAAGATCAATCTTGGAACAGCATGAACAGTTCCATTCTCTAGGCCTCTGGAAGCATCCACCAAAGTGTTCCAGTTCCAGGGATATCCTGGACTTCTTCCCCAAAGCTAGCCTGACCCCCAAAGCAAAAGTGCTGCCTGGGATCCATCATGGAGTCCACCACCATTCTCCTGATGCCCTTAGGCCAAGTAATGCATGCAATAGGAAATGTAGGCAGGCCAATGGTTTAAGTTGGAAGGAGAAACAGCTGCTACATTCACAATCCACGAGGCTCCCAGTCTATCGAGAGGCCTGTCTACAGAACGTCTCAGGCGTGCACAGGGCTTCTTCAGCTGTAGTGCAGAAGCAATACGCGTATGTGAACTCATATCCAAATCTACCTGTTTATTGGAGAAGCTTTCATCCAGGTCCTTCTCACCTATGTGAACAATCCAGTGCCTCCCAGCACTGTTTCAGTCAGGCATCCTGGCCCCCATGCAACAGGGATTTCTTGGTCCATGCGGATGGTCAGAGGGCCATGTACTTTAATAGCACACAGAGAGACTGCAGAAATCAGAGCAGGGTTTATCCAACATTTATTCAGATGGCCAGCACCGAAAGGAGAAATACGTTGACAACCCCAAGGATGCATAGCCCTTGTGCAACAAGATCATGGAGGCGCATATCTAGCCTAGAATCTGAAGTCTGATCGTGGAAAAAGGTGGGCGGTGAGTGGGATGGGGGCGGGGAGAGGATGATGCTAAGAGTGCCTGCACGTGATGCATAACTTATCATTCCCATACACAAGAAACCACTTCTGTGGGGCACTCTAGAAACAAGACTCGTATGGGCAACTGACAAACCATCTGAACTATCGATCTCCTTCTTCCTTGTATACCGGTATCAAGAAAAAGTCACCGTCTCTTCCGTACGCACAAGAGCAAGTGACCTTTCTCTTTTATTTCCTGCTGGAATTAAGATCAAAGCAACACTAAAACTGCCCAGCTGAAGGCACTTTAATGACTGCATCCCAAAGTCTTCCATTGCTGAGCACTGGAGCACTCATTTCATGCAAGAGGCTCCTGGTGGTGATTCACAATATGCAGCCTCTGTGTGGATTGCTTCAGACTGCATCGATTCCAGTGTCAAACATCTACATCACAGTGCCAGCTATTTTTCAGAGCATGCTGTCCATGACACAGCTGGAAATGGCCAACAGCAACCTAATGAAAATTAGGACTATCTTATTTACCCCTATGCATTGATGGAAATGGAACTATATAAATGATTAATGGGCAAATACTATATTTTTAGTGTTTTACATGAACCTTCTGATTCTCCTTAAGAGTCTCAAATGCCACATCTTAAAATGTATTAACTTCCCCTTTCTTTTTTCCATATAGCTTTTGGTTGCATTGGCAAATGTTGTCTTTTACGCTATCCCTAAAACAGTAAAAAGGCTTTCTTGCCTTTTTTTTTTTAAGAAGTACTGCATCATATAAAAGATATTTAAAACTATAGCTGCTAGGCTGGGCCACATCAAATTTGAACTGCTGAGCAAATACAAGTGACAGAAAAGTATTGGTGAGAATATTATTCTCTCACTATGCAGATTAACATTCTGGATTCATTCATGCGTCTTTCTTAGTCCCAGAGCATGACTAAAAATTCAAATTCTGGCAGAAATATTAGAAGAAGCAGCTGCGTAGCTTCCCGGCTTCAGAAGAGGTATTCGTAGCAGCCTAGTGAAGGCTCCAGTGTTAAGGGATCACCAGAGAGGCATTCAGTGGCCCTGTTGACTGTTTTTAAAAACTATTTATGTTAACAGCAAATGCAGACTGGCTTATTGGTTTACAAATAAAAGATCACTAACATACAAGGTTTTTTTTTTTAAAATACATTTGGAGAATTTCAGAAGCATGCTGAAGCTTATAGCTGCAAATTAAAAGACAAAGTTTTGGGATTTTTTTAAAAAAACAAACAAACAAACTAAGGGAGCCAACAAGAACTCCAGAATTAATGGGATACTGATGATAGACACTTGAGCCTAGAGAAAAGCAAACAAACAAATGAAAGCTATTTCACTCACATTGTCTGCAGACAGAATTGCCAGATGTGTATGAATTGCAATAAGGAATGTTATTTGTTGTTACTATCTTTTGTTTAGGGATGGGAAACGTATCCCTTAGATCAGCAGCTCCCAACCTTTTGGGCGCCAGGGACTGGTTCTGTGGGGAGAGTTTTTCTGCAGACCGGATGGGGGCGTGGTTTCATATGCTGTCTGCATCCCGTGGATGGGTCTTCGCTTGTTTGCTTGGCCCAGTTTCCGGCATGCTGTGGACAGGTGCTGATCCACAGACTAGGGTTTGGGGACCCCTGCCTTAGATCCTTGTCCCTGTAGGTAAACTGTTCGAGAGGAGGGGGCCATAAGAAAAAAGGCTTGTCCCCAGGCTCCTACTTGCTGAAATTATGCAGGAGGAGGCGCCCATATTCTGCTGGTTATTATCAGATGGGCATATGCCACTCAGAGCTGACAGTCCTGCAAGATAGCCAGTCTGAAGCTAGCCAGGGCTTTGCAGAAGATAATCAGCATCTTAAGTTGTCCCAAAGGTGCTTTTTCAAAAGGCAATTAGACTTTGTTTTTCAAACAAAGGAAAAACAAAGTCCAGTTGCCTTTTGAAAAAGCACTTTTGGGACAACTATGACTTGGATGACTGAGAACCTCCATATACATTTAGCATCTTAAATTGCACTTGGAAGCTGACTGGCTATCAACAGCAGGTCTGCAATAATGGTGTTTGTTGGAATATTCATGAGCAGGAAGAGTCATGTGGTAACTCAATCAGCCAATGTGAAGAAAGTGCTACTGAGTCTGTGCAAAAGGTATTGAGTTAGAACAGCGGTTCTCAACCTGTGGGTCGCGACCCCATTTGGGGTCGAATGACCATTTCACGGGGGTCGGCAAACACCGCAGTCCGCCATTTTTTTTTGGTTGGCCATTTTTTTGGGTTGGCCATTTTTTTCCCTTTGCGATGCGGGCCGTCGCACCGCACATGCGCGATGCGGGCCCGCCATTTTTTTTTGGGTTGGCCTTTTTTTTTGGGTCCGCCATTTTTTTCCCCTTTGCGATGCGGGCTGTCGCGCCGTGCATGCGCAATGTGGGCCCATTTTTTTTTGGGGTTGGACATTTTTTGGGGGGGGTCGGCCATTTTTTGGGGGGTCCGCCATTTTTTCCCCTTTGCGATGCGGGCCGTCGCGCCGCGCATGCACGATGCGGGCCCGCCATATTTTTTTTGGGTTGGCCATTTTTTCCCCCTTTGCGATGCGGGCCGTCGCACTGCGCATGCACGATGCGCCCGTCGCACTGCGCATGCGCGATGTGGGCCAGGGTTGAGCCCCGGAAAAGGTTGAGAACCGCTGAGTTAGAAGCTGAATTTTCAGTCTCAGGTTTGTCTCTGTATCTCTCTGTAAGAAGTCTTCATTAAGCTATGTTGCTGTAAAGAAGAATGTATGGTATTGTAAACATTTTGATATAAATATAAAGAAGTTATTTTGAATCAGCTAAATGCAGTCAACTGTGAGAGCTTCTGATTTATTTTTTCACCAACAGAGAAATTAAAATTCTCTAACAGTGTTACATGGCTAAATCAGGCTTCACTTGTTACACTGTGCGACTGGATTTTGAATCAGCTGTAGCTCCCAATTGGCTCTCAAGGGCAACCCCATATAGAGCGAATTACATTAGTCTTGTTATGAAGTGACAAGAGCATGAATTACCTCAGTAAAACCTCTTTTTCCATGAAAGGCCACAACTAATGTACCAGCTGAAGCTGGAAATGGACTCTTCTGCCATGACTTCTACTGTTATTGCAGCAGGAGTCTTGAGTACAGGAGAACTCCAGATAGCTCTCCAAAGGGGAGTACAGCTTTGCCTAAAATCAATTGGATTTTCTTTTTCTAGAATCGGAAGACTTTAATTCAACAGCCATTCCATTTTCTTGGAATTAAGCCTAAGCCTATTTCTTCCCTTCCAGGTTTTAACAGTTTACAGGCACTAGATCAGGCCTTCTTAGGATTACATGTTTTGTCCAAGGTGTAAATATGCAACTGGATTATTGTTAGCATATTAATAATGCTTCACCCATGCCAGTGGAGGACCTCCCCTTTGGTTAGACATTAAATAATAAGAGGGGCTGAGTGCCCCACTTGCTCTAAGAAGGAAGAGAACCATTACAATCCAATGCTGTCCACTCCTAACACTTGCAGGTAATCTAGAAGAGTATCTTGATTAATGAGAATGAAGGCTGTCAAGAGGTTTAGCAGAACCAGAAACTTTGTCCTCTTCCCATCCAAGTGCTATCCCAGGTCATCTACAAGAATGATCAATGCAATTTCAATCCCACAACCAAGTCTGAATCCAGATTGGAAAAAGAATCAGATTGGACGTGTTAATGAATCCATCAATAAGAAAGGAAAAATATTTAAGGTGCGGAACTTTAGGAGGAAAAAAATGAAATGGAGGGCATTAAACAAAAGTGAATGTACTTATCTAATTCCTTTCAAAATGAGAGTAAGTATCCTGGGAAGTGTGCTGTAGGATTTAAAGAAGTCATTTTTCTGCAGTATGCAGCAATATTTCCATAAAAAAGGAGGGAGGGAGGAGGACAGCAAGTGAGCAGGAAAGTAGAAGGAAAAGAACATGAGCTCTTTTTCCCTTGTCACCATCCAGAAAATATCCTCCATCAAGAAATTCTTTATGAAAAATTAGGAAAGGGACAGTAACTAACTCAACAGTCATGTTTTAGTTTGGCTTCTCTTATATAAGCATTGCTGACCATAAAGCATCCACTAAAGCATTATATGAAAATAATGTTCTATTCCAAGCAATACAATGACAATACAAGAGCTGTGTTCCGTCTTCAAAATTTAGTGTCATTCAAATTGCCAGATTTATTTTTTTTTCAAATGAATCTTGATTCTCAATTGCAAGTATTTTGCTGGCAAACACCTGGGAATTTCTAGAGCACAGGATTTGATATGTTTGTGGGTACATCTTAGTGACATAGGAAGTAATCTATATCCGTCATGCATAATCAGTCTTCTCTACTAATATTCTGGGAAATATTTCTAACAAATGAAGAAAAAACTGTGTACCCTTCATACTTCATAAACTGTGAAAATTACACTGAGATCTCCAATGTTGACTCTTTTTTCCCCCCTTTAAGGCACTTTAAAAGTAACACTAGCTTCACTGACACTTCCCCTCCAAATCCCCACAGAGGGCAATACGTTTATTTGGATCATTTAACATATAAAAGAATATGCAATGGGGCCAGAGTTTTACAAGACATGGATATGCAGCTGGGTACCACACATCATTTGTGCTGCTTTAGAAAACAGAAATTGCATTTTTTTAATTGTCTGAAGAAGATAACTTACCATGTGTGTATACGTGTGGTTGTGCACACCTTCGAATCAGTTTTTAAATCTTGGTGACTGCCTTGACTAGTCCCTCCAGTTTTCTTGGCAAAAGTTTTTCAGAAGTGTTTTGCCATTGCCTCCTTCCTAGGGCTGAACGAAAGTGACTGGCCCATGGTCACCAAGCTAGCATTGTGCCCAAGGTGGGACTAGAACTCACCATCTCCCAGTGTCTAACCTGATGCCTTAGCCCAGAGGTGGAGAACGATGGCCCCTTTATGACTTGTGGACTTCAACTCCCAGAATTCCTGAGCCAGCATGACTGGCTCAAGAATTCTGGGAATTGAAGTCCATAAGTCACAAAAGGACCTTCATTCCCCACCCATGCCTTAGTCAGTACACCAAACTGGCTCTCACCTATCCCTTTACAGATTGATTGTTACTGAAGCCTGATTTATTACTAATTTTTGAAATGTAGAGAATGAGAGAAAGTGGTGACTGCCTAGACTAGTCCCTGCAGTTTTCTTGGCAAGGTTTATCAGTGGTCTACCATTGCCTCCTTCCTAGGGCTGAGAGAAGGTGACTGGCCCCAAGGTCACCCAGCTGGCTTTGTGCCTAAGGCTGGAGTAGAACTCACAGTTTCTAGGTTTCTAGCTTGATGCCTTAACTGCTGACTAAACTAGCTCTCACTAGTGCTGCTCCTGGAATATATTTTACCTCAGCTTTCCCCTGCCTGGTTGAACATATTCAGAGCAAACCTGACAGCATGAATGTTCAGCCTTTCAACAGAAACCAGAAAAGAAAGGAATGTATTTAATTTAGCTTCAGTATGTTGCTGGAGGTAGGGGAGTGGGGAAGGACCTTTAATATTTTTGTCTCTTCATTTCCACAAAGCTTGTTTTTTGTGTTTCACTCACTTTGCCTCATTATAATCCCAGCAGGATCAAAATGTCTCAAGGAAAGATCACCTCCTCACTAATTATTCACTAATGTCACTTGCTAGCTAGGGGCTCATTTGACTTCAGTGATGGAGCTGCCCTTTTTCCAGATGGAATCAGTGGGGGGTGGGAGTGCCCAAGCAGCCTGCAAAATACCTGAAACAAAGCAACTTGGCAAGCACAACTGGGCTGAAAAGGGACCTGGGAGTTCCTGCTTTCACTGCAGTTGGAGAAGAATCATTTTTCCCAAGCCAAATTTTTTTATAGTGGGTTAACGCAGACATTGGTGGCCCTCCAGATGTTCGACAACTGGCTCTTGTCCACCTGTACAGATGTGCAGTGCACAACCCATCTTGAAGTTGTTACAGCATTTCCCTATTGTCCCAGTGAAATTTTTCAGCAAAGAGGGCTATTTTTACTTCACAAAAAAGGAGAACAGAAATAAATGCGATAAGGAAAATGCATACATTTCTTTCTTTCTTTCTTTTCTTTCTTTCTTTCTTGCTTTCTTTTTTCTCTCTCTTTCTCTTTCCTTCCTTCCTTCTTTCTTTTCTTTTCCTTTCCTTTCTTCCTCCCTCCCCTTTTTCTCTCTCACTCCTATCCCACAACATCATGAGCCATGGTGGCGCAGTGATTAGAATGCAGTATTGCAGGCTAATTCTGCTCATTGCCAAGAGTTTGATCTTGAAAGTTAACTCAGCCTTCCATCCTTCCAAGGTCCGTAAAACGAGGACCTTAATTGTTGAGGGCAATATGGTGACTCTAAACCGCTTAGAGAAGGCTGTAAAGCACTATGAAACAGTATATAAGTCTAAGATATATTGCTATTGCTAAGTGCTATCTCTGTGTCAGGAAACAGGGTTTCTTCTTCAGATGGTCTTTCTTCTCCAGATGGTCTTTGGAAGCCTTCACAAATCAGAAAAGTGTTGTTTCCAAAATAAACACAATTGCCTGACTCTGCTTTAGAGTAACATTTGCAATTGAGGCATCCAGTTGATTTAGAAACAAAAACAAGAAAGATAAATACAGCAGTGCATGGCCCTTAATTCCATTGCCTTTGAAACTTTTAAAAGCAAATCCACCTTAAAGCTCAGCATTAGATGTTTTGCATGCTGTCTTGGCTTCAGGATAACTTTTTCACAGGGGAAGGATGACTTCCTAGACAGTGAGCAACATGCCCACAATTGCTGTCTCTGTCCCATCTGGTGACTCAATGACATCATCTAAAGGAGCAGCAGGTGCTTTTTCTACACACAAAACACTTGATGGTGGCAGCAGAGAAAATGGGGAAAAAACTGCTCCTGCTCCAACATATGAGTTCCCGGAATAGGGCGGCATAGAAATTTAATAAAATAATAATAATAATAATAATAATAATAATAATAATAATAAAAATAAAAATAATATCTCCAAAAATGTACTTTTCCCCCCCTTCTGTTTAATTGAGTCCAATTCTCAACACAACACCTTGACAAATCCCTGTAGTTTCCTTGGCAAAGTTTTTCAGAAGTGGTTTGCCATTGCCATATTTCTAGGGCTGAGACTGGCTTTGTGTCCAAGGTGGGACTAGAACTCACCATCTCCCAGTTTCTAGCCTGATGCCTTAGCCAATACATCAAATAGGCTCTCGCCTATCCCTTTGCAAAGGAGTGATTGTTACTGAAGCCTGATTTACTACTTAGTTTTGAAATATATTCAGTGAAACTTCTCATATTACAAAATATGAGACGGAAATGTCTTCTTCACAACAGCTTATTATAATTCTATGTGTATATATGTATATACACACAGTGTAAAATGTGTGCATGGTGTACGTTTTATTAAGCAAGGTGATTTTCTCTGGAATCAGAATTGAAAGGGATATCAGAAGTTATCAAGTCCAATGCTAGATCTACTAAAGCATTTTGGACAAAAGGTGATCCAGCCTCTGTTGGAAGGCTTCTGCTGGAGGGGAATAGATCACAAGACAGCTAATTCAACTGGTTCACAGCACTTTTGGTGCAAAAATAGGCCTAATCTAAACCTACTTTTCTATTGTTTCAACACAGCAGTTCTGGTCCTGACCTTCTTCCTCAACATGACATCCCCTTAGATATCTGAAGACTACAGTACTGTTGTATCTCCCCTCAGTCTTTTTTTCTGCAGCTAAATGGACCCAGTTCCTTTTTTTTAACAAACTCACAGGAGTTAGTTTCTTCCAGTCTGTAATTTTGTTTTTTAGACTGCAGTGCCCAGAACTGGACACTGTACATTTTTCCTAACAGAATCTGACCAAGCTAAGAGGGGGTTGATTAGTTACTTCTTGTGATCTGGACTATATTAATACATCTCTATATAGCACATGCCTCTTTGGCTCCTGCTTTGCACTGCTGGCATATGTTTAATTCATGATGTATTAGAACCACGACAGTAGTTTGTTTTCAGATACACTACCGCCAAACCAGGTCTCCCCCATACTGTATAATTTCTTTTTCTTCCCAGATGATATATTTCATCTTGTCTGTTTCAGGTTGTTGTTGAAGCCTGCCTAGATATTTTTTTTTTAATCTTCACTTTTATTTTTCAGACTGTTTTCTGCCTTCTGCAAATTTGATAATCTGACTTCATAGTTCCATTCTGTAGAACAGGTCAGGGTTTAATAAATGCAACCTTTAGTATTTACTCTAAATGCAAAAGCTCTGGCAGAGAATTGGTGCTGCTCAAAGGAGGAATGAACCACCTGTTGTACTGCCAGATAGTTCAACTCTCTCTCTCAGTCCAGCAATACTGGGTGTTATAGTGTGTTGCATGTGAAGATTATTTGCCCACTTTTTATGGAAAATATTGGAGTTGGTGTCCCAAAAGAAAGCAACCTAGAATCATCTTAACCATCTCCAGCCTTTCCTCTACTACTACACCAGTGTTTCTCATCCTTAGCAGTTTGTAGAGGTGTGGATTTCAACTCCAGTATTCCCCAACCAGCTAGGAGTTGAAGTCCATACATCTTCAAGCTGCTGAGGTTGAGAAACACTGCACCACACTAATCTGTCACAAACTTTAGACATGTATTATAAACACATTTATATGCCAGCCCTCTCACTATTGAAACTACTCTCTTATAACCATCTCATTCATTGACAAGATGAAGGAGGGTTCATCAGTCAATGTTTTTGGCATTCTGGCAGATGATATGCATTAAGCAATAAAAAAAATCAAATTAATAACATTCAGCACGAAACAAAATGCCACCATTGTAATAAAAATCTTTAGCATTACCAGATAAAAGTGACAGAGATTTGAACAATAAATAATGTCCAAATTTTATTGAAATATTTTTTCAGTTTTTCTAGCGACCATGGTGCTCCTATTCAATATAGTGTAAGTGTCAGTAATAAAACTACAATAATGTTAAGAGAATTTTAATTTCTCTGTTGGTGAAAAATAAATCAGAAGCTCTCAAAGTTGACTGCATCTAGCTGATTCAAATAAATTTCTTTATATTCATATCAAAATATTTACATTCTTCTTTACAGCAACATAGCTTAATGAAGACTTCTTACAGAGAGATACAGAGACAAAACTGAGTGGAAATCCAGCTTCTAACTCAATACATTTTGCACAGACTCAGTAGCACTTTCTTCCCATTGGCTGACTGAGTTACCACATGACTCTTCCTGCTCATGAATATTCCAACACTCCTCCCTTCATGACAGGAAGAGACATCAGACCTATTGACTTAATACATTCTCCATAGTGAACACCACCCAATGGTTTAGTCCTCATGTCTGCCAAATTATCCTCAGAAGAACAATGATGTAAACTAATCAATTTTCCTTTTACACCTTCCCTGACATTACAATACTTAATGTCTACATGTTTACTTCTGTTCTTCACCCTGTCACCAGTTGCCATTTTTATACAGGCAGCATTGTCTTCAAATACCTTTACAGATTCTTTTATATTAATATTTAAATCTTGCAACAACTGTACATACCATGTTACTTCAGAACACAATTCAGATAAAGCAATAAACTCTGCTTCCGCTGTTGAAATAGCAACAGTTGTTTGTTTTCTGGACTTCCATCCAATCAGAGTCCCTCCAAAGACTATTATAATCCCAGAATTTAATTTCCTTGTGTTTATGTCATTTGCGTAGTCACTATCGACATAACACTTTAATTTCAATTCCTCAGTAATCTGTATTTGAAGACCCAAATTGATGGTTCCCTTTAAATATCTGAGAACTCTTTTTACACCCTCCTTTGACTGAGAATATAACCACCTTTTTCATTTTTCTGTATCTCTACACCGAAATAATTTTTTATTTCTCCCAAATTCTTTAATTGTGAAAAACCTTGTGCCACTAACCTGGCCTTATACTGTACACCATTATATGGCAATACCTTTTTCTTATATACCCACTTACAACCCACAGCTTTGGTTCCATGTGGCAAAGTCACTGATTTAAATACTTCATGGTCTCCCATGGATTTCATCTCTTTATCCATGGCCTCCTTCCATCTTTCTTGTTCAGCTTTTGGTAATCCCAACACCTCTGTATAACTTCTTGGCTCATACCACACATTGCAAACCTTTACCTTGCTGGCAGAATACCTGTCAGGCAGAATTCCTTTGTTACATCGCTCTGACCTACGTGGTATTAACTGCTCCTGTTTCTCAAGTCTTTCTGGCTTCATGTCTTGTTCAGCTTCTCCTCCCTGAACATTGACATCTTCAATAATCATTTTTCCATCATTAGATGAGTTATTGTCGTTAAATAGATCACCGTCATTAAGTGAGACATACCCAGAATTTTCATTAATTCTGTCCCAATTAGCAGACCTTGAAATGACAATTCTTTTACTTCCATCGATAAAGCAATATCCTTTTGACCCTGGCTCATAGCCCACAAAACTGAGCTTTCTTGCCAATATGACCTGCTCATACCAGAATCCTCTAATAATGAATCTTTCATTGTTTGCAAAACACCATTCCTTCTTTCGGCTACACCGTTCTCTGCTGCTGTGTAAGGATTTCTACATCTGTGTCTTATCCCCAACTGCCCCAACCATTGTTGGAATTTAGTTGACATAAATTCAGTACCTCTGTCAGTTTGCAACTGACACACTTGTTGTCTGTACCTTCTCTCTACAAAACTTACCCACTGTTTGAATTGTTGTAGCACCTCTGTCTTTCCTCTAAGCAAGTAGCAAAAACTATACCTGCTATAATCATCAACAATTACCAGTGCATATTTTGCTCCTCCCAAACTGGCTTGAATAGGTCCCACCAGATCTGCATAGACCAGCTCTAGAGCTCTTTTTGTTTGTCTTGTGCTATATTTACTAACTGGGAATGCCTTTAACTTTGATGCTTTGCATACTGCACAGTCCGAATATGTTTTGCATCTCTTCAAATTTAGCCCTTCTGCAAACTCTTGCATTTGCTGCAAAACTTTAAAGCTTGCATGGCCAAGTCTTCTATGTAGAAGATGAACACACGGATCATGCTCTGTAACATTCTTAAATATATGGGAACATTGAACCTTTTGTCCCTGCAATACATATACCGGTAGATTATCTTCCTTTATGCCTTCTGCACAAATATTCCCATTCCTTTTGATGAGACACTTCCCATTTACAAAAATGATCTCAAAACCTTGTTTGTCTAAATTAGACACACTTAACAAATTATGTTCCATCTCAGGTACACAAAGTACATTGGTAAACTTTCATTCCAAATATGGAATTTTTACATCGCCTTTTCTGATGACTTTTACTTTCTGACCATTTGCCAAAGCCACAGCTTCTTGTGCTACTGGAACAAACCTGCAAAATAATTCAGTCATTAACAATTGTTTGACTTGCCCCACTATCTATTAGCCACTTGTCTCTGTTGTTGCTATAGCAAACCTTTGCAACACCAAAATGTTCCTTTTGCAAATCAGTCTTTTTTGCTTGCACAAATGTCCTTCGCTGCAAATTGTTCCTCTGCAAACAGTTCCTTTTCAGATGTGTTTGCTCCACAAATGTAGCAATTCTTTTCTTGCTGAGCTCTCTGCTTGCAAAATCTCTCTTTTGATGCAACTTGGTCCCATCTGCTTGTTTCTTCTTGGGAGACTTACAGTCTGGACCCCCTCTTCAGGAATTTCACCTCCTCGTGGCTGTTCCTAAAATGTTGCTTTTCTTCATTAAGCAAACATGCCTTTAAAGCCTCAAAATTTAAGTCTTGCTCTTCTTTACACTCAAATATCACAGAAACTGTGTCCCAGGTTTTATCTAAACTGTTCAACACCAATAAAACCTTCTGGGACTCAGGGAATTTAATCCCACATTGTTCTAAGTCCCAAAATAAACTTTGCATTTTATTTAAATGCTGTTCCACAGATTCACCTGGTTGCAAACAGGCCCTGTAAAGTTTTCTTGACAATTGCACTATATTGCATGCAGAAACATTCACGTGCACAGCTCTCAACTTCAACCAAATCTCCTTTGCAGTCTTTAAATTTGCAACATTTAGAAATTGTTCATCACCTAAATTCAAGATGAGATAAGCCATTGCTCGATCATGACTTTTCTAATCAGCAGCTGCAAGCACTTGTGGTGGATTTTCTACGATATACCACAGCTCTTTTGCTTTGAGCAAACATTCCATTTTAGCAGCCCATATAATGTAATTATTCTGGCCTAAACGAGGCACAGAGCTTTCCTTAAATTCCATTGCAGCCATTCTGCTAATTCTGCCTTGTTCTTATACTTTCTAAACACAGGCAATTTCTTCCAGCTTTAAATTACAATGCAGTCCTTAGTAAGCTCTGGGCCCATAACCTGTTAGAGGATTTTAATTTCTCTGTTGGTGAAAAATAAATCAGAAGCTCTCACAGTTGACTGCATTTAGCTGATTCAAATAAATTTCTTTATATTCATATCAAAATATTTACAATACCATACATTCTTCTTTACAGCAACATAGCTTAATGAAGACTTTTTACAGAGAGATACAGAGACAAAACTGAGACTGGAAAAATCCAGCTTCTAACTCAATACCTTTTGCACAGACTCAGTAGCACTTTCTTCACATTGGCTGACTGAGTTACCACATGACTCTTCCTGCTCATGAATATTCCAACAAATAATTTCTAACAATCTAAAGGTAATTGGTAGACAAAAAGGCAATCTGCACGATACACCTTTTGAAAACAAATCACCTGAGGTTTTCAGTTGTAAAGAAACCCCACTTTAAGTGATATTCAACACTCAGTGAGGAGTGACCTTTTTGTTTGAGCCCATAATGCTTTCTGAATTCCTCTCTCAGAATTTCTCTAATACCCCTTACCATGGGATAACATCTTGGTGGCTTTTATTGGTACCATCTATTTTCCTGCAGACCCCATCAACTGGTGTTCATCTCCCTAATCCAATGTAAGGGGGGAGGGAAATTCTGCAACCTGGGCTGCCTTTCTGGCCCTTATAAGAAAAATAGGGGGGGAGTGAAATAATGCAACTTCTTAGACATGTAGCTAAGAGATTTCAGTCCTTTCCTGGCAGATAAACAAAATCAAACATACTAAAAAAAGAAAAGACACATGTCACTAATTTTGCTTCAAAATAAATCATAAAACTATATTTAGTGTTCCAGGGATACCTCAAGATGATGCTAATATAATAATGAAAGTTTATACCTGGTTAAAAGATGTTGCAATTTCATATGAACAGTATATTAGAAAATTATAAATACAATTAATTTCTTCCTGCCCAGCCTGGAGGATGGAATGCAAGTGGAAGTACATATTCAATATCCCAATCTGTGCAGAGATAAGAAGATATTACAAAGCTTATGTACCATGTTCCCCAAAAATAAGACCCACCCCCAAAATAAGCCCTAGCCTGATTTTTTTGGGGGTGGGCCTAATATAAGCCTTACCCCCAAAATAAACCCAGGGGGATAGGCATGGCCAGCACAAGCGGTAGCGAGTGCACGGTGGCCAATGGTATCTGGCAGCAGCCACAGCCCGCTGACCCCTTGGCACAGAAGTATAGTCCAAGTTCAAACAATGATAGTTCTTACCAACTGACAGAATAATGAAGAGCAAGCTGTTAGAGATCTCAAATAATCAAATTAACCTGAGCATCAAGGGGAGAGATTCCTGCCCTGGAAATTGAACTATATCCATCCAAGTGCAGCTGATTGGCTTCATTTCAACAGTTTAGCTCTTCAAAACACTTGCCTCAACAGGCAGAAGAGTGGCAGAGTGCATCCATGACCACCAACTAGCAATCAGAAGACATGTTGAAAACTCCTTATTGCACAACATATGGACAGACTTAAACATAATCTCAACTGGGAGACAGTGAGCATCCTAGACCAGAGCTCCTCAACCTTGGCAACTTTAAGACTTGTGGACTTCAACTCCCAGAATTCCTCAAGCCAAGATCAAGCGAAGTTCAAAAACACTAGAGAATTCCTGGAAGCCTAGCATTCAGACAAATCATACATCAACAGGCACATAAACAACATCCATGTATCATTCGAAAGAAATAATCAATAAAACCAAAAGACCACAACATCTCCTGACCAGCAATCAAAACCCAAATAAGCAGAGATTAACACCAAGCAGCAAACAATACTGAATCAAGGAATTACTAACTCAGTAAACAACTGCCTATTCAAGGAACCACCAAGAACTGACAGGGTGAGCTACTTTTAGATAAACAGAGAGCAAAACCCTCTCTCTTCTAGCATTGATGATATTACCTAGCTGAGTAATAGCAATAGGATTTAGACCAGGGGTCTTCAAACTTGGCCCTTTTATGACTTGTGGTCTTCAACTGCCAGAATTCTTCAGCTAGGCACGCTGGCTGAGGAATTCTGGGAGTTGAAGTCCACAAGTCATAAAAGGGCCAAGTTTGAAGACCCCTGATTTAGACTTACTTACCACTTCATAGTGCTTTACAGCACTCCCTGAGTGGTTTACACAGTCAGCCTATTGCCCCCAACAATCTGGATCCTCATTTAATGAAATGTCTGCAAGAAAACAACCAAGCTCAGAGAACATCAAGGACCCTACAGTTCAACCCTGCATGACAAATACTCTCTTGTATTGATACATTTAGCCAGAGCTTTTTTTGTCATAGAACGCCCAGAACGGAGTTCCGCCACATTTTATGGATGGAACCTTGTAGGGTAGGCAAGGAGGGTTGTATGACATGTGTGAGTTCCGGCACCTTTTTTTTTTTAATCAAAAAAGCACTGCATTTAGCTCAGTTTGCTGTTTCACTTTTTTTTTTAGGCTCCTCTGCTTTGTCACCATGTAATCACTGGAATTTGGTGGCCCTGAGATGAATGCCAGGTCTAACCCCCATTCACCAGAATTTGGACTGGCAGATCCAGTTTTTGTATAAAAACCTGCTAGGTATGGTTTTTCCAATTTTGAAAGGGCTATCAGATCTGAACTGCAGAAACCCAGTCGACCACTTGATTCAATTAGAAAATGCTTAAATATCTAATGTCTGCCATCTTATGATACCTTATTTTTTGCATTTCTAAGATAACCCATTTCTCCATTTGCTCTTTATCTTATCCAAGAAAGACATGTTCAGCAAACCTTGAGATGGATGTTCAGTCAAGAAGTTAAGAGGGCTAAAAGTCTCTATTAACTTTCTATATGCAGAGCAGGAAGATAGCTATGAGTTGCACTCCTACGTGACAGCTTTCTCCTATAAAGATAGTATGGGACTATAAGTCTACCATTGATAAGAACTGGATGAAAATGTGTAGGAAACTCAAAGTTTCAAATACTTCTTCAAAAAAATATCATGCTTCACAACTCAGAATGCTGCAATAGTTTCCCATAAACATGTGTTTCACTATCGCAACATAGTGGAAAATTGAAAATAACATCTAATCAGCTGGAGAAACCACTTCTAAATGTCTACTGTATTTTTGGTTCGTGCTCTAATCCATCATCCTGTCAGAGAAAGAGAAAATCATTATCCAGAAAAGAGAAGGGGAATTACCCCCTTCCACCCTCTTGGACTCCATTAAATTAAAACACACACGCAAAAAGTGTCAAATCCCCTGATTTCCACATAGAAAACAAAAAAATGACTTCCAACGGGTGCCAGAGGTGGCACTCAGAGCCCTCTTTGTGGGCACTCACACCATCGCCCCAGTCCTAGGCCTTCAGCTGGGTTTTATAAAATTCTTGCGGGGGAAAAAAAAGATCTTGCAAAGTTGGAATTGATTGATTGAACTTTTTAGTCTCACCCAGTCTGCCATTACCACCACAGCCACGCCCACCCAATGGACGATACCCACCCGACGATGCATAAGTGGGTTTTGGGTTGCAGTTTGGGCACTTGGTCTCTAAAAGGTTCGCCATTGCTGTGCTATACTGTATACCAGGGGTGTCAAACTGGCGGCCCACGGGCCGGATGCGTCCCGCACAGGCCATGCCCACCCCAGCTCTGCAAAGGCATAAAATGTCATGACACATCACGATTTGTCACGTGATGCAATAGAGTTTGACACCCGTGCTGTATATCACCGTACATTTAAAAAACAATTTCATTTATTCTGCTTCTGAACTCAGATGTGAGAAATCACATTTCCTCAAGCCACTAGTTCAACCTTCCCTTCGACCGGTGAGAGCGCACAGGGTCGGCCTCCTCCGGGTCCCGTCAGTGAAACAATGCCGTCTGGCGGGTCCTAGGGGGAGGGCCTTCTCTGTTGTGGCGCCCACCCTCTGGAACCAACTGCCCCCTGAAGTCTGCATTTCCCCCACTCTCCCGGCCTTCTGGAAGAATCTAAAAACTTATCTATGCCGGCAGGCCTGGGGATGATTGTGATTGTGTCTGTGTGATGAATGTGTTTGGGGGGTCTTTTAAATGCTTTGTCGACTCGGTTTTTGGTTTTTAAATGCCGTGATGTTGTTTTTTTGTTCATGTTGTTAGCCGCTCCGAGTCCTTTGGAGAGGAGCGGCATAAAAATCCAATTAAAAAAAAAACAACCTCCAAAAGAGCGGCTGTACCCAGGATTGGAGAATATTGCAAGTCAGCAATGAATAAATATGCCCCAAAGAAAGGAACCCAATTCATAGGCTGCAGCCTAGAGTGACGCTTGATTGCCTGAACAATTCAGGCAGTCAAAATTATGTTGAGTTGGATTCAGTTCTTTTTCCCCAGAAACAGTCTGCAAGAAGAAACTAAGGCCATTTTGCAAAAGATCAATGTAGGTCACTTTAAGTGCTATAAAACTGGATTGTGCATATGTGTCCATTGGCTTAGATACTAGGCAATACAGTGAAAGCATAGGCTTTTTCATTCAGCTTTCATTTTAATAATGTTAGGTATTATCAAGCTATGATGGTAGCCCAGACCGTGCACATAATGGTGTAGCAGACTCTCTTCTCCCAGAGAGTTTGTCTCTTCTACATCAAACCTCGGTACTCAGTAGCTCATCTCTCTTAGACAACTACAGTCTGCCTGATTTGCTTCCCACCTTTGGGCATAATTCTCCTGTACCTCGAAATACATTGAAGAATCCATGACCTAATATATTTTTACCTTTAGAAGTGCTACCGCTTGGAACCCGATATCATCCCTTCAAATGAGTAGTTTAATTATTCAGGAAACCACACTCACATCTCAGCAAATGTGAGCAAACATTTCTGGACAAAATGCATAAAAGGTACACTCTTTTGCATGTTTGGAATGCAGCCACAGGTGACAGTGGTCTAGTGATGTTCCTATTCCTCTTCTTATCACAGTTATGTTCTCTTCTGTTTCATCCGAGTCAGAGGCTGAAAGGCCTAATCTGACATGTTGTCAGCTTGGGAACTGGCAATCAATCAATCACCTGAAGTAGAGCAGAGAGACTATAAGCAGAGCAAGGGAGAGCAGACTCAGATCACGAGGGGCCAGATTCAAGCATGACATCTAGCCCCAAGACACATTCTCAACTTTGAAAGACAGAGCAAAGGTGATCCTGCCTAACTGAATTGTGTCCACAGCTGAGGTTAGTTTGAAGTAGCTACCAGGTCCTGCTCTCTGTTGAAAACAACCCTGCAATGTCAGAACTCCATGCCTGTATTCTTATTCTCTGCTCTCAAACTCAAGATTTACAACTCAGAACAGCTTATGGAAGTCTCCTGTGTCTGAATTCTAGATAGACTGACTTGATTCTCTGCTGTTGCTTCTTCCTATTTTTGTGCTTTTGGCTCTCTACCTGTTAGATCTACCTCTTATTGCTGACTCCGATTCTGGATCCTGAAGTATCAGCTTGGCTGTGCCCTGATTACCAGGCAGACCTTCCCTTTCCAGAATTCCTTTTGAACCTTGTGTGCTCAGCCAAAAGTTCCACCTGCCTTCTTAGTTATTTGAATTACAACCCTGTAATGAAACCAGTTGCAACTTGCTATTGTTTGCTCACATCAGTCATGTCACTAGAAGGCAAAATCATGAGGCTGCGTCTCATGTACTTAGGTCATATCTTGCGTGGGAATTCACTGGAGAAAGCAATTATGTTTGAAAGAGTTAGTAGCAAAAGGAAGCCAGACTGCCAAAGAACATGGTGCCTGGACACCATCAAAGCTGACACCAGCCAGAGCATAGAAAAACTTAAAGAAGTAGTGCAGGATGGGAAAGTGTGGAAAGACCTGGCCCATAGAATTGCCAAGATAGAATCAAGATCACGTGAAGTGTTAGTACTGCTTTATAAGGCCTTGGTAAGACCACACTGGAATACTGCATTCAGTTTTGATCACCACGATATCAAAAAGATGTTGAGACTCTGGAAATTGCACAGAGAAGAGCAACAAAGATTATTAGAGGGCTGGGGGTTACATAGAACATATGAAAAATTAGGAATTAGGTATGTCTAGTCTAGTAACAAGAAGGGCTAGGGGTGACATGATAACAGGGTTCCAATATTTGAGGGTCTTGTAAAAAAAATAAAAAAATCCACTGATGTTTACTCATGTCCTTTTGAGTCCTAGCTGGAAACATCCAGAACACAGAGAAAGTCCTCTATATTAATTTTTGACAAGGCTTGTCTTACCGAACCAGAAAGGTTTTATAAATGCTCTTTGGAACTAGGCTAACACTGTGCTGCTGCTTGGGCTCTACAGTCAGGTTATTTTCCTGAGAGAATCCTGCAAAGACACAAGTAGCCTCCTCATTAGTACTATCCTTGGAGAGACAGGATGAAGTCAATCTTCACTTTTAAGCACGTTTGGATGAAATGGAGATGGGGTGGGGGCGAGGGAGTTCCTCAGCCCAGCCAACAAACTTGCAAACCATTCTCAGGGCTGGGACGCCCTTCCCTGCCACTGGGGAAAGGTGGTGGGGAAACGTCTGGTAACCTCAATTATTATAAACTGCCCTGTCAGAAAACTGCGGAGTGGGAGAAGGAGAAAGCAGTGGCTTAAACATGAAATCAGACCAGAGGCATTTGTCACAATGAAATTAAAGAGATGAGGGGCTGGAAGCAAACGGCTTGTCAAAGCAGCCCCCAATTTGGCTCACTTGAAAGAGCAAGCCTCAAAATGCAAAGACAGCTAATTGCCACTGTACATTCCTTGCTGAAAAGAGGCTGCTCTCCATGGGGGTTATTGCTCAGTTTCCTGTGGCCATCTCCCCATCTCTCTATTAGCATCCAGTTTTCAATACTTGTGGGATAGCTATGCCACTTCTATTCAAATGCTACCAAGCAGGAGCTAACCAGAGGTAAAACATCTGTTAAGAGACAGACATATGCATACTCTAATTTTGCAAACCTAAAGTTTGAACCCTGGAATATTGACAGACCATGTTACCGTGGTATTTAATTGTTTCATGTATTAATCATAGTTAAGAAAGAATTTGGGTTCCTATCTGAGGAACCAATTTCAAACAGATTTTTTTATTCTGTACATTAGCCAACTCCATACATATCTTCTGGATTTAGCTTTAGAGTAACATTTACTTGCAGGAGAGATCAACCTTCTACTTGGGTTTAAAGGCAATAGATGATGTGCAGAAAGTCATAAATCATTTTTTCCCCACCTGGATTTTTTTTTTTCTGGCAGATGTGTTAGAGTTAAACCCTCTATAATTTCCAGAGAGCTGTTAGATATGCTGGGTGAGGATTAATGATTTCTTTATGTTACAATATTTCAAGCACCGTTTGTTCCTCAGGAATCTGCAGAGGAAAAGATGTTAGATGCTACCCAGGACAGAACAGGAGAACTAATATATCTGTACCTACAAATATTATTTGTATCCAATTTTATTAAAGATTTTTTTTAAAAAAAAGAAAGATAAAACTAATACAAGTTATATAAAGTAAGAAAAAGATATCAAAGAGAAAACTAAAGGTGCAAGAAAGGAAAGTAAAAAAAATAGAAAAGAAAAAAAGGAACAGAGAACCAGTTTCCAATCTTCTTTATAGCAGTTATAAGAACTACTATAAATTTACCTCCTGTTCTATGGTGACTTGCTTCTTTTTATAATCTGCACTTACAATTACCATAACTCTCAGAATGCTATACTTTATGATAATTAGGATTTTATAAAGAAAACAAAACAACCTGTAGTTTTAGAGTGATCCCAAATAGCACCTCAAGCATTTGATCATTTCAATACAGTTTTTCAAGTTTTTAAGGAGATTTTAAGAAACCAGAGCCAGCTTCTAACCATCATTCCAGAGGTCCGTTCTTTGGTAGGACAGCTAATTTTCAGTGGCACAGAAAAAAAGATTCCAGACCTTTGCTATGTAATCTATTGCCTCACCCTCAGACAAGGAGTTGGGAGACACCAAGAAGTTTATGCTCTGTGAGGGATTCTTGGTTGTTTTGAGCGTGGTTGTTTTCTTGCAGACATTACCCAAACTAAGTAACATCATCAGTGCTAGTAAGGAGTGCAGTTTGCTATTGATTTATATATATTCTGGTGGTCTACCTGGTCCGTGTTGGTGGGGTGATCTTAAAGTTTTTTTGGTTGGGCCGTTTGCTATTGGCTTGTTTAGCAGTTCCCTGATTGGGATATTGTTTACTTCTTATTGTTGTTCTGATGTTAATTTTGGAGTTAATCTATTCTCATCTGGGTGCTGATTGCTGGTGGGGAGGTGTTTGGGTCTTTTTGTTCCCTTTTTGGCTTGTTGATTGTCTCTTTTGCATAATATGCAAGTGTTGTTTATGTCTATGTGTTTAGTGATGGATAATTTGTCAGAGGGTCAGGATTCTAGAAATTCCCTGGAGTTTTTGGACTTGGCTTGGTCTAGGATGGTCATCATTTCCCAGTTGAAAGAATGGTTAAGTCTGTCAACGTGTTGTGAAATTAAAGAGTTTTCATCATGTCTTCTGACTGTCAGTTGGTGTTCATGGATGTGTTCTGCCAGTCTTCTGTTTATTCTACGTAGTGTTGTTGCAGTCATTCCACTGTATGTTGTAGATGACTCCTGTTTTTTTCTTCTGGGACTACTGGGTCTTTTCATTTACTTAGGATGTTTTGAAGGGCTTTAGTTGTTTTGTGTGCTATGCTGATTCCACATGGCTGTAGTAGTCTGTTGGTGGTTTCTGAGATGTTCTTGATGTATGGCAGTGTTATTCTGTTTATGGCTTGTTTTGGTAGTATTATGTTGGGTTGAGTGGCCAGGCACTTTTTGATAAAGGTTTTTCTTGTCTCTTCACTTCATCACTCTTCCATGGTGTTCCTTAAAATGATGTCCCTGACACAATTCATAATTAAGCCTTTCAGCACCTCTTCATGGGAGGTTTACTTATCAGACACCTCACAGATGGCAGGAAGAGGGCAGATGACCTTCCTAAAGTCAAACTTCAAGGCAAGTATATATAAGAAACACACACACACACACACACACACCACACACACACACACACACACACGTCTCAGTAAAAATACAGGCATCAGGTACAAACTAGGATGATGGACACTGACAAAGTCTGTGCGGTGTTGCAATGCAACCAGCCCCTTTTGTACTTGCACCCAGATATCAGACATAAGTATGTGAATTACCTGATTTGTTTGTGATGTCTCCATACATATTTCATCATTTCTTGCCCCACCGATTCTATCCCAGCAGAGCAGTGCAAAATACAGCAATCAGGCCTGTCACTACCACTTTCCCCAATCTCTCTAACTTAACCAGGACTTAGTGAAAAAAAAAAATACCCTTGGAAACAGCTTCAATGACATTTATGTGAAGCCCTAAAATTAATTATCACATTTTTATGCTGTCCTTATAAGGTAGCGGTTCTCAACCTGTGGGTTGCGACCCCATTTGGGGTCGAACGACCATTTCATGGGGGTCGCCAAACACCGCAGTCCGCCATTTTTTTTGGTCCACCATTTTTCCCCTTTGCGATGCGCCCCGTTGCACCACGCATGCGCGATGCGCCCCATCGTGCCACATATGCGCGATGCGCCCCGTCGCACCACGCATGCGCGATGCGGGCCAGGGTCGAGCCCCAAAAAAGGTTGAGAACCGCTGTTATAAGGTATAATGAGCCCTGGTGGTGCAGTGGTTAGACTGCAGTACTGCGGGCTACTTCTGCTGACTGCCAGCAATTTGGCAGTTGGAGTCTCACCCACTCAAGGTGGACTCAGCCTTCCACCCTTCCGAGGTCAGTAAAAGGAGGACCCAGATTGTTGGGGGCCATAGGCTGACTCTGTAAACCGCTTAGAGAGGGCTGTAAAAGCACTGTGAAGCGGAATATAAATCTAAGTGGTATTGCTATAAGAGAAAGCTGATTCTCAAAGAGAACTTCTAAACATTATTGTGTTATTTTGCTTAAAATGTGACATATAACCTATAATAGTCTTCCCCAACTTGATGCTCATCAGATGTATTAGATTCCAGTCCCTACCTCTGCCTCTATTCACTGGAGCCAATGAGAATACATTTGAAAAGGATCACTTTAGAGAAGGGTTGGGTTTGGGGGGGGGTTTGGAAAGCTTCTCTAAAGACTAGCAGCAGGCATGGCCCCCCTAAAGGTTAAGAGCAAGCCCTTGAAGGTAGCAATCAACTCAGATCAGAATGCAAAACTGGGGCTGCTCCCCAAAGGAACTCTTCAATCACTTAAGAAAAATCAGCAACCTACCACTTGACATATTCTCATTTGCAAACCAAGCAGAATTCTTTACCAAGTATTCACTAAGTAGAAAAGAAAATGGTGGGAGCTGGGAGAAGATTTGCTGACGTTTTTTGTCTGTATTTTCTATACAGAAGTACTAGTTGTGTGGATACCACAGAGACCAAAGCAGAGAATCTATTATTTCTTGAGCAATGAAGGGAAACCTGGATTTATTCCATTTCTGATGGGAGAGAAGTCTTGCTTCTTTCCTATTAGCCAAATTATCCAGAACAAGAGACAAATATGTCAGCGTATTTTAATGGTGTGACAAAAAAAGAGGTAAGAAGACTCCTGATATGTTGACAGTGCGTTAAATTAAAGCAAAGCAGAGCTCAAAGAAATGAAGAAATTTCACTCAGATTTGAATAGGGCAGACACACTAGACTAACGTGGTATTGGAAAAGTTGGAAAGATTTTTTTTTCATATTTCAAGCAGTGATAATAGTCAAATACAGTCCATCTCCTACCCAGATTTGAGCTTGAGATACATATGTTTCTTTTTCAAATGAATATGTTATTAAAGTTTTACAAAACACATCAAAAGTAACACAAACCAATAAAGTGGAGAAGCAGTAAAGAAAGAAAAGAAGAAAAGAAAAATAGAAGCCTCTGTTTTCTTTGCAGCAAATATAAGTACATTTACAAAATTCTCTCTATAGTTATATAAAAAACACCTCACTTTTTTCTATTGTCCAATCTTTTTCTAATCATCGAAACCACAAATCATCAGTGCATTTTTTTTCCTGTTTCATGCAAAAAGTCTATAAAGGGTTTCCAGTCAACGATAAAAGTAGATTGTTTTTCTCTAAGCAAAGAGAATTTAGCTATCTCTGCAAGTTCCATCATCTTCACCAGTCACCCCTCTATTGTGGATGGTGTCAAACCTTCCTACTATTGAGCATATAATACACTATAGTCCAGTGGTGGCGAACCTATGGCATGGGTGCCATAGGCGGCACTCAGAACCCTCTCTGTGTGCATGCCTCCCCCCATGACCCCTCCTCACCAATACCCCTCCTGGAGAAGAGTCACCCATGCGGAGCAGTGCAGCCAAAGACATGGCAACCAGGCAGCGTAGACAAGACTCTGCCCTCATGCCCCATTGTGCACAGTTGATGCTGCGGGGTGTGGGCAGAGGGCGTGGCTCCCATGGCACTGCTGGGTGATCTGCGGTGGGCCCTGGAGGCAATAAGTGGCCCTGCGGGCAGGCGGGGTGGGGCGGGATGGGGGCAGGGCAGGGGTGGAGTGGGGGCAGGGCAGGGGTGGAGTGGCGGCAGGGCCAGTTTTTGGGCACTCGGTCTCTAAAAGGTTCGCCATCATTGCTATAGTCTCACTACAGTTATCATATATAAAAACAAGGTTGTGTGACTTTTTTCTAGTTGCTTGTCCCTTAGTCCCAAAATAAAAGTCTCTGGTTTCTAAAATTGTACTTTAACCTTTAAAATCGTCTGAATTAATGCATGTATTTGTATCCAAAACATTTTGGCTTTTTTATATGTCCATCAAACACTACAAAATGTGGTTCACATAAAATATGTTGTTCACATTTCCAGCAAAGATTCTGAAGTACCTTTGGCAGTTCTGGTTTTCGGCAAATCTGTGCCCATAGCGAATCGCTAGTTCACTTAATGACTGCAACATTTGCTTAATGGCTATGGCAGCCACTTTACGATTACCATGTTTGTTTAATGATCACTGCAAAACAGGTTGTAAAATTCTGTCAGTCACGTGACCGAGCCATTCTTACAACCATTATAACTTACCGTAATGGGCAGTCTCCATTACAGTCATACATTGAGGACTATCTGTATGGTAGTCGGTTGAGTTGGGCAGCTGTAGAAACTGGATAAATAAATAAATGAAATGGTAATTTCTATCATCATTCTTAGTGAATTCCCTTTGATATTACTCTTATTAATACTTGTAATGTTGTGACAATAACCACCAGCAATAGCCAGAAGCCTTTGTATCATTTTTCAAATATTCACTGTAAGTGGAAGTAGTGTATACATTTTTAATGAAAATTATCAGCACTTTTGATCAGTGATGTCATCAAAGTAAACAAACCCACATGCTGATTAGGTCAGCAGGTCATGGCCCTAAACGCAAGTGATGCAAGTGACGTGCTCAGCCCCCACCCTCCGGATGTGACGTGTTGGCCTAATCCCATCAAGATTGGCAGTCAATCCTCTGGGTACACGATTAGGTTAACCCTAGACTAATTCTATGGACATTCAAAACCAAAAAGAGCTAAGTAAAGTGAATAATTAGCAGAGGCCTGTGTTTTTGGGAAATAAGCCCTACTTTGGGGAGCTGTGAAATAAAAAATAAAAAAGGCTTTTTATTTCTAATCATTCTAGCCTAACGATGCTTTTAATTTTTGTGGAGTTTTAAAAATTAGTGCCTCAAAAGCTGGGGAAAAAGAAGCCCCTGAAAGGCAGCCAGAGCCTGCATTTAACCCCTTTTTTCTAAAAGGTATTTTTTTCTAAAAGGTATTTATTTCTAGGTGGCTTTAAAATCATTTCCTCGAATGCAGGGGGAAAAAACAAACACACCACAGCCCCTTTTAAAACCCACAGCTGGTTTTTACCTTTGTAAAAATCTAAAGACGCATATTTTGCCATTTGCACCCTGAATAAAATTTATTCTGCCCCCCTATAGCAAAAGACAAGGAATATTAACAGGAAGAATTATGCATCGGGCCCGCCTATTCCTTTTAAAAAGAGAAGACTTGTGAAAAGACCCGTCATACCAAGAGGAGACGTGCGCCGAAGAGGAGGCCCTGTGAGAAGGAAGACATATTCTAATACAATATGGCATTTATTCATTCTGCTTCAGAGGAATGTGTTAAATCAGAACTGGATCTTTTTCAACTGGCGCCTACACAGACCAGTATTGAAAACAGTACTTATGTCGAGATCCCTCCTTTATCAGCACTAACACCCAACGCTCCCCTGGAATTTTTTATCATGGGGCATGGTGAGCATTACACAGATTTAAACAACACCCTGCTGTATGTGAGTTGCAAGATTGTAAAGGCTGATGGGATGGATATTGATGATGGGGCAAGGGTGGGCCTGACCAACTACCCTATAGCATCACTGTTTAACCAGCTGGATATTACCTTGGGAGATCGGCTCATTACACAGAGCCATCATTGCTATTCTTATTGGGCCATGATTGAACTGATTCTGAACTTTGGTGGTGATGCACTGGGTACCCAATTTATAGGTGGGGGTTTTTACAAAGAGGACTCGGAACTCATGGAGAGTACTCTACTGACAGCTGCTGGGAACTCCGGTTTCAAAGCGAGAGCAAGACACACGGCTGGTAGTCGTAAATGGGATTTGCTAGGGCCTCTGCATAGCGATCTGTTTTTTCAAAACAGACTGCTGATTAACGTGTTGATGTGAAAGTCAAACTCACAAGAAGCAGAAATGAATTTTGTGTGATGAAGGACGGCAATGATAATTATAAAGTGCAACTCCTGGCGGCTTCTCTCTTTGTAAAATGTGTAAAAGTAGCCCCGGGAGTGCGCCTTGGCCATGCAGAAGCTTTGCTCACCTCCAATGCCAAATACCCCATTGATCGAGTGGGGATGAAGGTTTACAGCATTCCTGCAGGTAAGCCTTGTGTGTAATCAGGAAAATCTATTTCTGGGGCAGCTACCTAAACAATTAGTGATTGGGTTTGTGGACAATGCATCTTTTAGTGGGGATTATGAAAGAAACCCATTCAATTTTCAACACTGCAATGTCAATTTTTGCGCCCTGTATTGTGATGGCGAGCAGATCCCCGCAAAGCCTCTTCAGCCTGATTATGAACACGGTCTTTTTCTGAGAGAGTACATGCAGATGGTGCAAGCCACAGGCAAAGGCATGAAAGACAGGCCACTGGTAATCAGCCGGGAAGAGTTTAACCGAGGGTATACTTTGTATTGTTTTGACTTGAGTCCTGATCAGGAGTGCTCTGAGCACTATTCTTTGGTCAGGAACGGTAACCTCAGAGCCAAAATTAGATTTGCACAACCCCTCCCCAACACCGTCAACATGATTCTCTATGCAATCTTTGAAAACCTTATTGAAATAAGTCACACAAGGAATGTGCTTTTTGATTATATGTGAGTATGGACACACTGCAGCTCCTCCACTTGTTCTCTGGAAATACTGCCTTTCTAGGGGTCTACCCTTGTGACCTGCTACCCCAGAGACACATCTCCAAAAGACCTTTTGGATTAATTGTAAATACTAACCCTCACACTCTGCCTGGTGAACACTGGCTGGCCCTCTACTTCCCATCTCCTGGATATAGCAAATTTTTTGATTCTTATGGAAGGCCGCCGGATAGCCCTGACTTTTCTGGCTCTATAGTGATGTTTTTAGAGCAGCAAGCTGAGAAGTACACATTTCACCAACGTCAACTGCAACACCCCAGCGCTGTGACCTGTGGGCAACACTGTGCGTTTTTTCTACTGAACTGGACTAAAGGAGTGGACTATGAAAATATTTTAAAGATGTACTCCAATGCCGATATTAAAAATGATCAAATGGTAAAGCTGTTTTTAAAAACTATAAAGGTGGGAAGGGGGCTTGGAACCTCTAATCGTCACCAATGCATGCAGACATGCCTGCCTTATTGTAAAATAAAGAAAAAGACTTAAAAGTTTTTACTTGTTTCACTGTGTTTTTATTCATTTTACAAATTGAGCCAGTCACCAAACTTGAACCTACTTCTAGGATTTAATGTCCAAGGGCTAGAGGGAGTACCAGTAATCAGAGGCTTCTGAGTCCCAAAAGGGGGTGTCATAACAGAGACGGGGTTAGTAGCAGTTTCATCCTTAACAACCAGAGAATCTTTCAACTTTTCTATTTGCTCTTTAACAGTTGTAGACCCCAACACAGAGGTTGGAACATTTACCTCAGCCATAGCATTCATAAAGTCATCCCAGCCTTTAGGTTTCCGCTTCTCAGTAGGGGCTCGTTGTTGCGAAGCTCCTTTCACCAAGTCAAAAATATTAGTATCAGGAATAGGGACCCCTTTGTATAAAAAGGTACCACGATCATCCCAGGTTAAGACATCCTGATGCTGTTTCATTTTGTTTAAAAGTTCTGCATTTTTTCTGTAACGGGTGCTCACACCCCTTAGGACCTCATCCATCAATGTGTCCTGTGGAGATGGCTGTGGCGGCTGTTCTGGTAATGTTGGAAGTGGCCGAGGCTCTTCCGGTGGATAAATGAGATTCAGTCTGTCCTTTTCAGACTCATTTTGCCTGGTCAGTCTTAGATACCTCTGCAGTGCAGAATTGTAGAGCTTAATTTTATCATCCTCACACAAATCAGTTCTCTGAAGAATGGTACACATCTCATCATCCAACTGGTTAGTGGCTATAGCCCCCATAGTAGGCGGCCTGCCCTGTAGTTGCTCCATCTGATAACGCGACACCAGATACATTTTCTCGGCATGATCCATGGCTTATCCAGCTAACAGGCTAGTCAACAGCGGAATAGCTGTCCCTAGTAAGGGTCCGATAAAACCACCCAACTGAAGTATGATCTGCTTCTTCTTTTTGAGTGAGACCTTTTTATCACTCAACTTTTTTTTTTTTGAAAATATATTTTATTAATTTTTTTAATTTTTACAGAAAGAAGAAACTACTCAAATCAAATCATAGTGTTAAAATAAACAATCATCCATAAACAAAACATAAATACATTTTTCAATACATCTAATACTAATAACTCAACTGAAAATAATCATACCACACAATTAACATTACTGCTCGGTACCCCCACCACCACATCCCCCCCAACCCTAACCTTCCCCCCTCACTTACCAACTAACTACCTACTTTCCTCCCTCCTTCTCTACTTCTCTATACTTTCCTCCCTCCTTCCCTATCTCCATCCTACTCTTCCCCCTTCTTATCATCTTCCACTTACATCAGCCTTCACTCCTCCTTCCTCTTTCCAACAGATGTGGTGCCCAGAGGCCACCCGAGCAACCCCTTAATGACAGTAACTACATATTCTTACATCAACCCCAATTACAGTTGAGAAAACATCATATATAAAATTATAAACCCTCCCTAACCCTCCCCCCCCGACGTCCCAGAGTGAGTACAGGGTAAAACAAAAGAAAACCCACTACATCAAACAAAATTATTATATAATCCTAACAAGAATTTTAAACTATATACTATATACAATCTCTAAATCATTTCAATCCATTAAACAAAAAAAACAAATCATCTTGTTAAGAATAATAATTTTCATTTACATATCTAAACCATCAATCTAAGTCAAACCTTAAATCACTTCAATCCATTGAGAGGTTATATAAATTCGCCCAAACAATCAAGTTTTATATACATCTTCCAGTAATCAACCTCTTTCAAACCATTAAACATCAAATAAATAAAAAAAAATTTCATCTTTTTAGAAAAATAAACAAATAATATCATATCTTCCATTAACCATCCTCTCTTACATCTTACTTATAAAATTGGTCTTTAATTCAGCCCATAATCTTAGATTAGCCTTAATTCCTTACATTTAGTTTTAAATTTCACTTCTTCAATCGACTTCAGGGCTTTCTCATCTGTCAAATAAACCTCCATAACAAATACAATCTATTTATTCCATTTCTAACTTACATTCCTTCAACCTTATCAAATCACATAATGCTTATCTATCCCATCAATCAATCAATCAATCTAATGTCAAACCTAGATCATTTCAGAACAAATACTTTCTTCATCAATTTAATTATATCTTCCATTAATCATCTTCTCTTACATCTTACTCATAATCTTAGTCCTTAAATCAGTCCATAATTTTGAATTACCCATAATTCCTGCATACAGTTTTAAATTTCACTCCTTCAGTCGAATTCTAGGATTTTTCTTTAACCAGGTAAACCTCCATAACGACGCCTCCCTTCCAAATAATAAGTCTCTCTTCTTTACTTGCAATATCATTTGAGTCCAAATAAACCGTCTTAACCTTTGCATTAGTCCTCTGTTACTCTTAGCCATAAACTTTTGTTGATATAACAATTCAAATCTCTGTCTTTGCTTTTCCCAATCCTCAGGCCCAAAAGTAAGTTGCTTCTTAAACTGAATCAATGTCTCTTTTTTCTCAATTAAATCCTCTTCTTGCTGCTTATCTAAAAGGAATAACCATCCCCTCCTTTCTTGAAACAAATCCTCTTCCTCCACTCCATAGATGAACTGTTTATCAAGCAAGATCCATTTCCCTTTATTCTCTTTATTCTCAGTACTGTCTTCTTCTTGTTCTTGTTCTTCTTCTTGTTTAGGTTGCACTATAAAATATTCAGCAGTCGGTTGTAAATCAGTTTCATTTGGAAAAAAGAATCTGGTTAATATTTCTGTAATGGTCTCTTTCAGTATTGCTTTAATCTCTTTCACTATTACACGCCTTACGATCCAAAATAAGTTTAACATTTGAATGTAAATTCCACTCCATTTTAAATTTAAAACAATCACTCTGGCTTTAATACAATTCCTACCGCCGTCTCTCTAGCTTCGCTTACGAGAACAAGGAGAGAGGAAAAAAAATGGAGAATTCACTTTCACTTTCAAACACTTTCCTTTAACAGTGAAAGCAGTGAAAGCTATATGCCATTTTGAAAGCATTATGTTGATTGTAGAAGTTAGAAATGTATAGCCAGAAAAACAATAAAAAAAATACTTGCAATCCAATAAGAACTCCTGTATTCACTCAGTCTGCTTATAGTCTCTCTTGTGATCTATTTTTATAAGCAGAAGCGGTCACGGCGTCTTTCTCTGTCTGATGACAGAAGCGTCTCTGGGCAGGAGCGTTCTCCGGAGCTTAGGGAGCTATCACTCTTGATCCTTGAAAACTTTTTCAGGGATTTAAGAGGTGCTCAACCCTGCTCCTGATGCTCTACACCTCTTCTTTGCCCGAAGAGGGGATTTTTCACCGCAAAAAAAACAGCTGATGTGCGCTGTTTTTTGCGGCTTTACAGACCCAGGGAATGGAGCCTCACAAAGGAGACTCTAGCGGCGCCGGCGGAGCTACCGGAAGTTCTCTATCACTCAACTTTTTAATGACACCTTTCTTTCTCTTTAGAGACCGGAATTGTGAAGGTTTCAGAGGAAGGTTTCCTTTTAGGGTGTTCAGAACTATTTCTGCTGTTGTCCCCACCAGGTCATTATTAGCATTGCATAAGATGGCTTTTCTCTGTCTTGGGCCGGCCTTTACTAAGATTTTTAAAAGCCCCCAATTTCTACGTACCCTCTCTGATATCTTAAATGAACTAGTTAAGGTAACTGGGTTACTGTTTTTTATACTTCTTTTTCATTGTGTAAACAGTAGGCCAATCAGGTGGGAAGAAGCCTATTCTCAACCTGTAGGATTCTGGAGTGGTGGCTGCCAAATCTACCAAAAGGTACTCGTGTGGTTTGCGAGTGGCATCTTGAAATACTTCTAAAAAATACTTTGTGTTAGTGGAGTACATCTGCCTGGCCAGTGTGACAATTTGCATCTGATCACGGGGGCTGCTGAACAAAACCAAATATTTGGAATTCAGAGCTATTGTTCTCATTTTCTTACCTTGAAAGAACAGGTTTTGTAGTATGAGAATAATGCTCAGGTTTCTGTGATGGACGTACTGTGTAAAAGCCTTCTCTATTTGATCGCTGTCACTGGCCGATACCATGAGATCATCTATCATGGCTAGAGTGATTTGATTTGGTGGAAACAAATCATCATCTTCAAAAGAAGACGGAAGCCCCTCCATAAACTTAATATAAGGGAATTTATTAAGCGGTTCTTTGTACAGAAGTTACCAACAACTATAAAACCATACAATATTTTGAGGCATTTGAGACAACACAACATCGCCATGTTCTAACATTTGCTTGATAAAAAAAGATTTGCCAGAATTGGACGGCCCGCTTATAATACAGGAGAAAGGGTGTACAAATTGTGCAATGTTTTCCACCATCCTTAAGGCAGCGTACAGTAATCCTCACTCTTTAATAACCTTTTATTATACACTACTTTTAGAGTTTTTCGGAAGACCTGCGTTTCTAGAGTCTACTGTTTCTTAACCCTAACAATCCCCAACTGTTCTACCCTGGTCTCCTTTTTTCTTTCTGCACCAGACAGACAATAATCATCTACCAAACCTTTCAAGCTGTCAAAATTAACTTTGTTGCTATTACCACAGTTTAGCATGATTCCCTTCACCTTTAGCACTGCTTCACCTTTGGACAAAGCATAAGCATACATTTTGGGACTGGCCGCAACAAACTCTGTTATCGTAGTGTTTGATGGAATCTCACTTATCAGCTGTCCTAAATAATCACCCAAAGGAGGTGTCAACGCCCCTTCTCTACTTACAAAAATGATTGAATCAGTGTCATGGTACAGGCACCTATTGCCCAGCCCATCCAGTAACCTATATAATTCCAGCCGTGCATAAGCAGTAGTAAAGCTGGCAATAAATACATTAGTGCATATGGATTTGGTGGGATGGTTCTTGGCTGTTTTCCACGTCACAACGGCTATCTCTGTATCCACAAACTCACATGAAGAAACATCATAACAGGGCACAAAAAGGTATTTGAATAAATCCTCAAGGTTTGTCACCACGGATGTGGTCAGGTGATTGGTGCTCTGACCAAACTTGCCCCACAGAGAATTTAAAAACAGTTTGGCAATCTGTCTTTTAGCCAGATTTACTTCAATGTAGTCACATCATAAGCGGACACCTTCCATCTTTTCATAATCCTGAATATATTGCTCTTCATCCTGTTCTGTTTTGCACCAGTCAGGGTAACCACTGGCGTCCTGTTTCTATCTGAGATGCGTGTTCATATAACCTGAAAATAGCTCATTTGATGTTCTTTTAAAATGCCAGATCTCATACGGTAGATTTCAACAATTCTGTAACCTTTTTCTAAAGCTACATTCAATTCAACGGTACACCATGTCTCAGTCAGAGCTCTTTCCTCATCACTGTGTTTACAGGGGGTGGTTTGCAGTTTTTCTGTGCAGGGGTTAAATGCAGGCTCTGGCTGCCTTTCAGGGGCTTCTTTTTCCCCAGCTTTTGAGGCACTGATTTTTAAAAATCCACAAAAATTAAAAGCATCGTTAGGCTAGAACGATTGGAAATAAAAAGCCTTTTTTATTTTTTATTTCACAGCTCCCCAAAGTAGGGATTGTTTCCCAAAAACACAGGCCTCTGCTAATTATTCACTTTACTTAGCTCTTTTTGGTTTTGAATGTCCATAGAATTAGTCTAGAGTTAACCTAATCGTGTACCCAGAGGATTGACTGCCAATCTTGATGGGATTAGGCCAACACATCACATCCGGAGGGTGGGGGCTGAGCACCTTCCGTTTAGGGCCATGACCTGCTGACGTAATCAGCACGTGGGTTTGTTTACTTTGATGACGTCACTGATCAAAAGTGCTGATAATTTCCATTAAAAAAAGGTATACACTACTTCTACTACTGTACAATAAAAATCTTGAGATATTGGAATAATCCATATTCTTTGTTCACAATTGGATCAGATCCTGCTGATATTGCCAAATCAGACCTTTTTTTAAAAAAGGATAATAATTGTAGAGATCTTGTTTGGTACTCATTACTATGCTAAAGAACCTCTTTATCTGGCCTGCCCTGCTTAGTCCAGGAAGAAGAATGAAAAAAGTGGCTTTCCTTTTCTTCTTTTGTATGGTATCTTGTTGATGACTTCCTAAATCCTGAAGTAAGAATTTCATTTTAATTTGCTAAATCCTGCAAGGAAAGGATAAACACAGATAGCATGTCTCTCCACTCCTCATAATTTAATTTCTCACATTTGTCCTAGAAAGTCAACCTCTACAACTTCACTGTTCTTTCTCTTAAACCATACTTTGTCCACTTCTTCTCATTTTGACTCCAGCCAGCTAAGCTGGAGAAAGGCACACCTAGACTCAGGCCAGAATACATGACACAGGAAATACAAAGCTTCAACACAGGAACAGGAAACTATTTCAAACAAAAGGCTAGAGAGGGTATAAAAACCTACTTGCCACATGTGCTCACCCCTTCTTTTCTCTGGTCTTTCCTGCAAGAACCATCTTTCTAGCTCTTTAATGAACTGCAACCTTCTTTCTAAAGTAGTCGCCATGTTATTTATTTATTCCCGGCTTGGATGAACCAGGATGAAGACTTTTCTCTCAACGTCATTGCCCTTTCGGAATCGCCCGCTTGGGTTCAGCCAGCTTGTTTAAAAGAGGGGAAATTGGAACGATTTATTCACTTCACTTCAACATCTTGTAATCTGCAGGGTTGATTCAGAAGTCAGAAATTCCTTATGCTAAATCCCTGCTGGCTTCAAAGAGCCTGAGGCTAGGTCCAGGAGCCCTGCTTTGATCAATGCAGGTTCACAGTTCTCAGAGGATCTAACTAAGTAGATGCAAGAATTGAGTGTCATGTTTTGATTGAGAGGCTGATTGGCATGCAGCCGTTCATACTTTCTTTAGTTCTGCTTAATAAACCCTAGCTCCTACATTATTTTGCTTTTCAATTAAGAACTCATTAAAATTTATGCTAAATTGGGAATATAAGAATAAAATCTGCTCCTTTGGATCCAGATTTATGTACGTTCAGATTGCATGTGTGGAAGAAGGAAAAGTCTGCTATTCCTTTTTGTGGGTGAAAAAAACAGAGGAAAATGAAAGAGGAAGAATAAGCAGAAGAACTAAAACAGAAACGAAGGGGAAATATAGCTGAATCTAGCCTTACACACCACCATTTCACTCTACTTTTCCATGCCTTTCTAGCATTTCTATCACGTTCGTGCACCATTTCATTCATCATTTTGTTCTTAGACTTCATCTCTCTTTTTCTCAGAATCACTTCAACTCCATCCAACCATGACTTGCTTGGTGTTCTTCTTCTTGATTGAGTCACCTTCCTTCATATATAAGTTCTGCAGTTTGATCCTCATTCATTTTCTCTGTATGACTCAACTCTCCCACTGTATTTTTTGTACCAGTCACTCACTTTTATATTCAGTTTACATTCATTCAGCATCAATTCATTCTTGCTTTAACCCACACTTCTTGCTTTAACCCACACATTTCCCTAGTACTCCACTGACATAGCAATCAAAGTAATGTTAGGTCGCTACTGGTGTACCCTCATTTCATTATACTAAAGCATGCCGAACATAAATATAGGTAGTCTACTTATAAGCAGCTGATTAGCAACCATTTGCGGTTTCACTGGACTTATCTGGGAGGTACTTACAACCTGTATTTGAAGTTCCAATAGTTGGGCTCCTCCTGAAGTCACATGATCACACTTTGGATGCTCTGCCACCAGGTTGCAATTATGGCCATTTGCAGCGTTTTAAAGCAATTTTACTGAAAAATGGCATTTACTTCCAGTTTTCAGCAAAGTTGACCCATGGCAAACCCATGGCAAACTGCAGCATTCACTTAATGGCCGCTGCAAAAAAAAGGATCATAAAATTGAATCAGTCACGTGAGCGACTTGCTTTACATTGTCATGAGTCAGGATTGTGATGGGTAAGCTCCATTATGGTTGTACGTTTGAAGGCTACCTGTAGATAGCTATTCACTCCCATTTTTACTTCTTTACAATAAAAACTCAGCCTTGTAGCATACCACATACAACCCACTACCTTACTACTAACATCGGCATATCTTTTTTTAAAAAACCCTCAGTTTTCCCACTTTTAGAAAGCATTCTACCAAGGTAACCAAATTAATGTAGTCAATAGGATGGGCATCTATAAATAATAAATAAATACATTTGCTCAGTGGTGGGATTCAAATATGTGAACAACCGGTTCTCTGTGTGGATGCCGCTTCCGGAAGTCCATTCTGGGCCTGGGCAACAAAAAATTAGCTACTGGTTTTGCCAAAGTGGTGCAAACTGGCTGAATCCCACCACTGCGTTTGCTTTAGTGTTTTGTAACATATCTACAACCTGCAATTATTAATTCCATTTTCCTAGTGAAACCCTGATAGATTCATTATCAGATTCATACACCTTGCTACCCTTATAATCTATTTGACATTGTCAGCTTCTCAGCCAACAACATGGCATCGTCTGAAAATAAAAATACATCTCGCCAACCAATGCACCTCTGTCATCACCTCAAATATCCTTATAAATTTGGGCATATATAAACTAATCAAGGGACATTTCACACATTTGTATTGTTGTCTGTTCAACGTTGAACCATTCACCAAGCTTTTCACAAATCTCCTGCGTGCTTTTTCTCTCTCATATACCACTCTTATCCCATTCATCAATCAATTGGGAATTTCATAGTCAAGTAAAACATTCCACAGTCCCAACACTGTTCACTTTATGATACTTTCTCAAAAGGAAGGATGTGTAAGCTTTGTTTCCCACATCCATACTTTCCTTAATGACCCCCATGGGGGAAAAAACTGTTTGTACATTCCTGCCTGTCATAAAGAAACACCACCTTTTGCTTGTGTCACCTCTTAGTACCATTTTGACAGAACCCAACCAAACATTATTGCAGCACACTTCATGAACTAGTCTGCCTAAAGTTTTTATAATAATTCTTCTTATAGGTAGTCCTATAAGACTTACTGCCACAGTTGAGTCCAACATTTTTCTTGCTAAGTGAGACAGTTGTTAAGTGAATTCTGCCCCATTTTATGACCTGTCTTGCTGCAGTTGTTAAGTGAACGACTGCAGTTATGAAGTTAGTAACATGGTTTTAAGTGAATCTGGCATCCCCCATTGATTTAGCTTGTAAGAAGTTCGTAAAATGGATCACATGACTCCGGAATGGCTGCAACTGCCATAAATATGATCACATGCCCATGGGAGTGCGGCAACAGTCATAAGTGTGAAAAAACGGTCATAAGCCACTTTTTTCAGTGCCATTGTAACTTCGAATGGTCACTAAATGAACTGTTGTAAGTCGAGAACCACCTATACCTCTCCCTTTATAGGAGGGGAACCAAATTGGCATGCTTCCCAAGTGTTACCAGTGCAGTCAGACTGCTGTAAAACAAGCCACTTAGCCATGCCGTAAATAAACCACATCTGCAGTTCGTTCACTGTAGTTCCACCATTTATACTTATAGCCTCATCACTATCAGTATTTAGAGAGCATTTATGGCTTCCTGTTGATCATATTTTCATGGATGCTAACATTTACAGCATTCCTTTCAATTTTACCCTTCAACATTCCCATACAAGCATCTATATATTCCTTGTAGGACCCACCCGCCCACCCCCACCTTCAAAGTTTCATCGCAAATAATTATAATCACTTTTATTTCTCCCCCCCCCCTTTGCCAGAAGATTTTCCTGTAGGCACATTTACCCAATTCCACAACATTTTTAATTGTCATCATTTTCTATTTAATTTTCTCTGCTTCTTTTAATCATAACCATTTCTTGCTCTTTTATAGTCTTTGCGTCTGTTTCTTTTGTTTTTCTTTTTTTATGTGCAAAGTTTGTTTCGTTCTCTCTCTCTCTCTCTTTTTTTTTTTTGCGGCAATCATTCTGTTATATGCATTTTCCCCCTCAACCACAGCATTTTTCACTTTACCATTCTAGGAAGCTCTTTTTTTAACACATCTCATTAGTGTAACTTCACACACTTCAGTGGCACTCTATCACTTAATTTTTTTTTCACTCCCTTCACTCACAAATCTTCTGTATGTATACATGAACAGACAGGTGATTAAACCCTGTAGCTGAAACAATAAAAACTTATTCTAAGTAGATGCTTACAAAACAAATACAATTTCAATTCCTTTTTGTATAATATAAGCCCAATTTTATTGCCATCCATTAATTTATAACACCTAACAGAATATTTTCCACCTAGATTATTTATTATTCAATTCATTTAGCCACTTGACGTATGTCTCAGAGTGACACACACACAACTGGAAATAACAGATTACAAGTATGTGTATGTGTGTGTTTGCATATGGTTTTGTACACAAAAAAATCATGCATGTGTGCCCAGATACACAAACATATTGCATCAGAGGAAGCTCAAACAATAAAAAATAATGAAGACAAACACCTTAAAGACCTGTGGTGACACAGCGGTTATAATGCAGTATTGCAGGCTGTCTCTGCCCACAGCCAGGAGTTCGGTTCTGATTGGCTCAAGGTTGTCTCAGCCTTCCATCTTTCTGAGATCGGTAAAAGCTGCTCAGAAAGTGCTGTAAAAGTACTATGTAGCAGTATATAAGTCGCAGTGTTTTTGTTATTGCTAACCAAATGTTATATTTGTTTTACCAAATATAATAGCAGGTGAACTATGTTAATGTAAAACCAAGGTACGTATAGAACAAATAAAGAAAAAGATATTGAAAATACAAAAAAGTTTTACTGCAGTGAGGATTCTTTAGTTCTTTATTTTTAATATTAATTAAATTTAAATTTGGGGTTGCTTTTTATAATGTGACTGATGATACAGATCAACTAAAATCCAGATAAGACTTAATACTTTACTTATATCCAATAATTAGATTAACAGCGTAACAAATGGGAGATAAGTAGTATATCACTGATCAAAGAACTGAATGCTTCCCAGAGCTAAGCTTACTGCATTTATTTGCACACACATATACATATTTGTAATCTGTTATTTCCAATTGTTTATGTCACCCTGAGTCATATGTCAAGTGAGTGGCTAAATGAATTGAATAATAAATAATCTAAGTGGAAAATATTCTGTTAGGTGTTATACAATTAATTAATAGATTCAGATCTACTAGTTCCAGAAAAAGAGTCATAATTGCAAATACTGGAGAAAGATGCTTCAAGAATGTTTTCTTTTTTTAAAAAAGGAAAAAATATTAAATTACCCATCCTTTAAAAAAGTTCAGATGGCAAATCCAGCATGAAACCATCAAATTGCAATTCATCTGGAACTTTAATTCTTAATTTTTATCTTTTTTTATCTCACTATCTTACTGATGTAAAGTTTTTGGCCTTCTTCCCCAATATCACTCAATAAATTCTTACAGTAGCTATTTTGATTTAAAAAAACAACCCACCAAAAAAACCAAAATAGCCAGTAACTTTGCTTTTTGTATTGGGTCCTTGTTTGGTTTTGATTTCCACTAGCCTCATTTCTCCACCAGTGTATATGAATGTGCACATGCACACATGGGTGTGCCTGTCAGTTTTGGATTAAACTTCATAAATCAGAAGTAGATTTAGGTTCGCAGACACTCCTGCCTTAATTAGCATGCTAGCTCGCAAAGTGCCCCCAACTCAGATTCTTTTTGCCTAGTTGAAGCTCTTATCTCTTATTAAAAGGCACACAAATGGCTTTGTGCCATTTAATTAAAGATGACATCACAATGTACATTCAGAAGCATTTCAAGAAACAGGCTCAGTCTCAAACTGGCACTAGCTAGAGGGAAGTTGTCTTAGCAATGTTACCATTCAAGGTCACCCATGTATGGCACGCTATATCAAGGGACGATGGAAACCTGTTAAAGTCCCTGCCACCTTTCAGCTGAATGGCTTTTGAATTTCTCATTGTGCAAAAACAATGTGCAGAGCCTGTTACTAAACTGGGAACTGAACTGGTTTAATAGCAGTCTGCTTGGATAATTTACATGATCTCCCAACAAAGAAAAGGTCAGCCTGAGCCCACTCATTAGCTAGAGAAGAAACAACAGGGAGTTTATTGCATTTTTTTTTTGTCACAAAAAGCATATGGCTCCACTCAGTTCTTCTGAGAATTTAGAGTTTAATGGAAATAGAAGTTGGTTCCTTCCCATACACCAGAGCATAAGGCCTACTGAACATTATTTGATCTACTGCAATCTAGGGTAAATGGGAGGCATTGATTTACATAACTTCAAACATAAATTACTGAATTTGCTTTTTGTCTCCCGTTTCCTTTTTTCGTACCCATGTGGAATTATGTTCAATGAACTCCAAGATCTATTTTAGAAGATATAATGTCCAGTGGAAAAAATAAGAGAAATCTGTTCAAGGTCATCTAATAATAGTCATACTGACTTACTCGTAAGTGAGGATTGGGGGCTTATTATTTTCTATTATTCAAGGAACAATTTCCAGGCCAAATAGCCTTTGTCTCATATGGGCGTATCTATATTCATGGCTGGGGAATCAAGGCTTTTTTCCTGCACTGCTTTAATTAGGTTTTTTTTTTTTTGCATATTCAAATAGGTCCTTAGTTCACTTAAGCAACATATTTGATCGAAATTTCCATTTTTGAACAAGGTCAGATGGTAGTTTTCAATTGTCCAGTGACTTCAGATTAAATGCAAATGTTCATTCACCCTTCTAACACTGCATCGTCCACCCATGAAATTTATCCAATTAAAGTTAGCTTTAGGCAACGGTTCCAGATTGGCTCCAAGGTGCCGAGAAAGATTGTCAGAGAGAAAAAAAAATACTGAAAGAATATTTGCCTCATTGAAACTGTTACTGTCTTCTAGACAACTGCAGGACTACATATCAGTTCCTTCTTATGAAGTAACCACAACAAGCTTTTCTGTCTTCTTCCTCTATATGCCCACTCTAAGGTAGATTCTTTTTTTTTCCCCTAAGGTAGATTCTTTTTTTTTTAATAAAATTTTTATTGACTTTTATAATTATAAATAACAAAAGAGAAAAAAAATCACATTAAAACAACTCAACTGAATAAAAACGTTTACAACTTTTTCAATCACAAGAACAAAACATAAAAACTTAACTAAAATAGTTAAGTTAACTATGGGTATTGCTCTGCGGCACCCCCCCAACCACATCCCCCTCCTCCTTTCTCCCTACCTCTACCTCTATCCACCCACCATCTCTACCCCCACTCTCTCCTCCCCCTCATGCCACCTACTTCCCTCAACCTTCACTCCTCAGTCTCATCCCCTCCAGATGTGGTGCAAGGTGCCGCAGAGCAACCCATCCTTTATCAAATATCATGTTACAGTTGAGAAGATTATAGAAACCCCTCCACCCCCCCCACCCCGACCTACCAAAGTGAATACAGGAAAAAAAACAAGAAAACCCACTAAACTACACCAAAATATTATATAAATCCTATTAAAAATTTAACTACATTTTTCAATCCAACATATAAATATTTAACTATATACTAAATATAATTTCTTAAATTGATATTTCCTTTGTATATAATCTATCCATTTTTTCCAATCCAACATATATTTTTCATTTGAATGATCCTTCAAATATGCAGATATTTTAGCCATTTCTGCCAAGTTAATAACTTTTAAAGTCCATTCTTCAATAGATGGTAATTCTGACGTCTTCCAATATTGTCCCACCAACAGTCTTGCTGCTGTAATCAAGTTCAAAATTAAATTCATCTCTATGGTGGTACAGTCTTTTATAATACCTAACAAAAACAACTGTGGTAAAAATTCGATACGCTTTTTCAATACGTTTTGAAGTATCCACCATATTTTTATCCAAAAAGCCTTAATTTTTCTACAAGTCCACCATACATGAAAATAAGTAGCGTTCATAGATTCACATCTCCAACACTAAATAAACACTAAATTAAAGAGGGGATTAAGATTTTACGGAAACAATTTGATTTGTTGATGACGGACCAAGTCGCCAGGAATATACAATATGCAAAACATAATACATTTTTTAATTCCAATAAACCTGGCAGATGGTTGGCTTACATATTAAGGAAAAAACAAAAATCCCGTATAATTGAGAAAATAGAATATAAGGGGAAGGAAGTGTTTCAGCAAGAAATTATTTAAAAAGCTGTTTTAGAATTTTACTCCAAGTTGTATTCTGAAGAGAAGGTACAAGAGAACGAGATAGATACTTTTTTGCAAGATGAAAATGTATTGACAATTACTAAGGAACAAAGAGATAGATTAAATGCATTGATCACATCAGAAGAAATCATTTCAGTGATTAAACAATTGAAAGTGGGAAAATCTCCTGGGACTGATGGGTTAACGGCGACTTATTACAAGTATCTTCAAGAGGAGATGGTGGAACCTCTTAGAGAGTTATTTGTAAATATACAAGAGGGTGGTCAGGTTCCACCTTCATGGAAAACAGCCTATGTTTCTTTAATTCCCAAAGAGGGAAGAGATAATGTCCAGGTAGAAAATTTTAGACCTATCTCATTGTTAAATACGGATTATAAGATTTTTGCAAAAATTTTGGCTAATAGATTAATGACAGTTTTAAGACAAATAATTCATTCTGACCAAACTGGTTTTTTACAAGGGAGACAGATGAAAACTAATGTTAGACAACTCATTAATATAATGGAATATTTGGACAAGCATATTCAGGTGCCTGCAGTTCTTATGTTTTTGGATGCGGAGAAAGCTTTTGATAGACTGAATTGGTTGTTTTTGAAAAAATTAATTGTTAGGATGGGAATGGGTGATCAATTTATTAATTCCATATTAGCAGTTTATCAGAAACAAAAAGGTCAGATTATTGTGAATGGGCATTTAACAGATTTATTTAATATAGAGAAAGGTACTAGACAGGGATGTCCTTTATCCCCCTTGTTGTTTGTTTTAACCTTAGAAGTTTTATTGAATAGGATTAGAGCTTCAGATGATTTAAAAGGTATACAGATTAGACAACATGATTATAGATTATGTGCTTTTGCTGATGACTTGCTGGTGACATTGACTCAACCAATACAGTCGGCCCAAAGTTTGATGGAGATAATTCAAAATTATGGTAGGGTATCAGGTTTTAAATTAAATATATCTAAGACAAAGATGTTAGTTAAAAATTTAGATAATAATTCAAAACAAGATTTGGAAAGAATAATGGGTTGTGAGATAGTTAAGAAAGTTAAATACTTAGGAATTTATATTGAAGCTTCTAATGGGAAGCTATATAAGAATAATTATGAAGTTTTGTGGAATAAGACACAAATAGAATTAGATAAATGGAAAAAATTACAATTATCTATGTTGGGTAGGATAGCTGCAGTTAAAATGAATGTATTGCCAAAAATTTTATTTCTGTTTCAAATGTTACCTATACTTAAAAAGGATGCGAATTTGGAAGAGTGGCAGAAAGGTATTAATAGATTTGTTTGGAATGGCAAGAAACCGAGGGTTAAACTGAAAATTATTCAGGATACAAGGGAAAGAGGTGGTTTGAAAATGCCCAATTTCAAGTTATATTACTATGCTGCTGTTTTAGTAGCGATAAGTGACTGGGTTAATTTAACTAAGGATAGAATATTGAATATAGAAGGGTACGGTTTACTATATGGTTTCCATGCATATTTAGTTTATGACAAAAAGGTGGATAGGAGTTTCAAAGAGCACCTACTGAGAAGTGCTCTGCTGCGTGTCTGGAAAAAGTTTTACTATAAGTTAAATGAAAAGATTCCTCTCTGGACAGTTCCCAGGCACGCAATAGAGAGCATAAATAGACAACAAATTCAAGATGTGGTGTCTTATGAGAAACACCTAATTAAAGAAGGGAATTTGTTTTTATTGATATCATCGAATACGTTAAAGGAAGAAGGAATAGTTTATACTTGGTTTCCATATGCACAATTGCAGACGAGATGGCAAAAAGATTTTAAGATAGGCTTTTCTTCAACAGATGAAAATTTAATTAAACAAGTTAGAGATCAAAGGCCTATGCATATTAAAAGACTATATAATGCATTAATTGAAATTGATTCTGAAACTGAATTAGTTAAGGACTGCATGATTAAGTGGGAACATAATTTTGGACAACCAATTATGATGGAAACATGGGAGAGGATCTGGGTTAAAAATGTAAGATTTACAACATTTAAGAGAAAATTTTTATAAAATGTTTTATAGACGGCATTTAGACGCGAAAAAAATTATCATCTATGTACCCGGATATACAATCTAAGGTAGATTCTTAATGCACACATACCTACTCTAGGCCAGAGGTGTTTGCACCCCCATTCCCCAATACTGAGAGTTGAGTAAGTTTCCTTGCAGAACCACTGTTCACTTGGAAACAGTATAATTTTAAAGAAATTACAAAAAGAAGGCAGAACTTTTAGAGATTTGACTGAATTTGAGAATTTCCCAACCTGAAATTCTGGTGGTGAAGGTGATGGTCTAGACCAGGGGTAGCCAACTTCGGCTCCTTTATGACTCGTGGACTTCAACTCCCAGAATTCCTGAGCCAGCTACTCTAGAAACCTGGAGACTATGTGTTCTAGTCCTGCCTTAGGCATGAAAGCTGGCTGGGTGACTTTGGGTCAGTCATTCTCTCTCTCTCAGTACAACCCAACTCACAGGGTTACTGTTGTGGGGAACATAGGAGGAGAACGGAGTAGAAAGGTATGGTCATTGCCTCAAGTTACTTATAAAGCAATAAAGGCAGGGTAAAAATCTAGTAAATAAATAAAAACATGAAAAAGGAACTTGACTACAACGGATGAGTTTATTTATTTATTAATTAGATTTTTATGCCGCTCCTCTCCAAAGGACTCGGAGCGGCTAACAACATGAACAAAAAACTATATCGCATCATTTAAAAACCAAAAACCGAGTCGACAAAGTTCCTCTGTAAGATCAGACAAGTGCAATTAACATTTTTCCCTAGTCATTTCCTTTCCTTCAAAGTGGCAGCAATCTTCTTGTCTACTTCTAAAGCAAAGAGATGTTTTTGTAAAATTATAAAGTGGCTCAACTGATGACCACACATAGTATATTTAGACAAATAATTAAGACCTTTATTGTTTGGAATGTATCAATTCCTCAGCATGTCTTGTCAAAAGATTGCCAGAGGGGGAAGTCTCCAGGCTAGTCAAACAGAGAAAAAGCCATTTCTTCAACAACAGACACTGAGTAAAATACATCCCACACATATTTATTTTATAAAGACTTGCTAATTAGATACCAGCTGCTTGAAAACCCGATAGAGAATTCCCCAGGTGGAAGCAGCTCAAAACGAGAAAGACTTTTGGACATCACATTAATTTGAGAGACAAGGGCAGATCTGCCCTACCTCTGAATTCCTAACATTTAGCACAGGGGTTCTCAACCTTGGCAACTTTAAGACTTGTGGACTTCAACTCCCAGAATTCCTCAGCCAGCTTAGCTGGCTGAGGAATTCTGGGAGTTGAAGTCCACAAGTCTTAAAGTTGCCAAGGTTGAGAACCCCTGATTTAGCATCAGTGAGGAATTCTTAAAAGCAGCCACTGGGAATGCAGGACAGTTTTCAGTCTCTTTTTGAAGCTAATGAAATGCTCTGGTCAGATACTGGAAAAAGAGACCTTTCACCTTTCCCATACTGTCAGTTGCATCCCTATCCCCCCCAAGCTTTTCCCATTCCAATTTATCTTTCCTGCAAATATTTTGTTAAGGAAGCTGGGGGGAGGGGAGGGGGCGGTGTCTTTGGAAAGCCTTGCATATGAATATAGATGCAAGAAGTTTAGATTGTATTTTCTGCTTCAAGAAGGCTGAAATTTCAAAACCTATGTTGGTGCTAGGTTGACCCCAGCCCTGATGTACCACCATGCACATTGTCGACGAAACATCAAAGTTTGTGCCCATAGCCAAAAAAAAAAAAAAAAGTGCCAGCAGGAAAAGATACTTGTTTTCAGTTGGGTGAGCTGAAGATGACCCGAACTTGCCTCTGAAGCTGGGATGAGAAAATGGTGTGATGAGGTTCTGTCCTTTAAAAATATTTAGTGGAGCATCTTCATATTGTGGTTAAATGTGAGGATGAGCCCTTTGAGATAATATCTACTTACGGGACCGCCTTCTGCCACATACTTCTCTACGACCGGTGAGAGCGCACAGGGTCGGCCTCCTCCGGGTCCCGTCAGCAAAACAATGTCGTCTGGCGGGCCCTAGGGGGAGGGCTTTCTCTGTTGTGGCGCCCGCCCTCTGGAACCAACTGCCTCCTGAAGTCCGCATTTCTCCAACTCTCCCGGCCTTCCGAAAAAACCTAAAGACTCATCTTTGCCGGCAAGCCTGGGGATGATTGTGGTTGATTGTTGTATTGAATGTGTGTTTATTGGTTTTTAGATATCTTGTTTGGGTTTTTTATATTGTAATTCTTTGTTATGTATATGTTGTTAGCCGCTCCAAGTCCCCGGAGAGGAGCGGCATACAAACCCAAATAAATAAATAAATAAATCTAGGGCAATTCAAACCCTGCTGGTGACAGCCTCAGTAGAAGAAAGACCAAAGAGAAACAAGTTTTAATTTCATCCCCATTCTTGCTAATACGCAGCCCCATATGCAGGGTGCCATCAGAATGTGTGACACAAGAAAACTCATTGGATGGATGCTAATCACACATATTGACCTACAAGAACAGCAAATTCACACAAGGAAAAAGATGTTTGTTTTCCAAAGCAGGTGCAGTCGTTGTGTTTGCTTTGTTTTTGCAATTCTATTCATGTGCTGTGGATTTTACACCAGTTTCTGCAGGATTAATTAGGCTTCTTCCTTCTTTTAAATTATATTTTAGCTTTTAACAAACAATATGAGGTAACATAAATCCAAGATACACACAGAGAAAAAAAACTCTGAAAAACATATAGAAAATGCAAAAGAGATCTACTGCAATGAAGATAAAGAGACAGGTACTAAAAAGTATGCCACATTTTAGCCTATTGCTATTGAGATAAACCATAAAATCCATCCAAATTTAATAAAATTCTGGTTCCTGCCTTTCTTGTCTCATTAATTTAATTTTGTCTGCGATTTTTCCTAATGTAGAAATTGAAGAGGCCTTATTAATCCACAACTCAACTGTTATGTTATTTAGAGTTTTTCAGTATTGCACAATTTGGCTGCTAAGATTAGACAAATAACAAGTTCTCTATTTTTAAGCTTATGGTTTGGTCCTGTAAATAAATGCAGTAAACTTAGCTCTGGAGAGCATTTAGTTCTTTGATTAGTGATAATACTTATATAATGTTATTGCATGACCTCCAGTACACACACACACACACACACACACACACACACACACCAATCTAACAGGAGTCAAGTGCCAACAATATATAATCTTTCACTGCAATTCTTGCACTGAAACTGTCTCCTGCAGAGATTACCAAAAACAGTATCGCAAGCTTCCTTTAAATCATTGGTGAGTCTCCTATGATTGCTCAGTGTAATCTTTATTGAAAGGTTCCCTGTTACTATAGAAATTATATTCTCTCAAATAATAATTATTTGAACAATATATATTATTAGAGGATTTGAATGGGAAGTATCCTTTATCAAAGCTATGTATTTATTATTCCAGCATGTCCCAGACTGTTGCTGAGGTTTGTATAAAATCCTTTTAGTTACTCTCAGTTTTTGCACATAAAAACAAAAACTTCCTATCTGTTACTATTTATTTTTTGCCAATGTCTTAAAATCTAATCTGGAATTAGGACTGGGTAGCATTAAATAAAAAGTTAAACCTTGCAAGAATTTTCATCTTTAACACTGCAAATCCACCCCAAAATACTGAAATGGTTTGAAGTCCAGTTTTTCATTTCTTTAATTTCTTCCGGATTCCAGATATGTAATTATTCTTCTTCCAGATATGTAATTATTTGTTTTAAAAAAGTGTTGCTATTTTTCGTAATAGTGATATTTAAATATTTTAAAGTTTTATACACCATTAGACTCCCTAAAACTGGAAATATCATTTTGGCGGCGTACGAAAAAATGCCGAATGTAATTTATGAAAATTAACTGATAGTCCTTTATGCTTCTGCAAATTCCCCTAATTCCTTCTTAATATAGCTAGCTGAATAAGAAGCATTTGAGAGCATCAAAATCATATCCTCTTCAAATCAATTTAAAAATATGTCTTATCTCCCATTTTTATCCCTTTAATCTGATTATTGGACATAAGTGCAAGTTCTAGGGCTTCTATAGCTTGGTTAAATAGTTAAGGTGATAAAAGGACAATCCTGCTGACTTCCTATTGAAATTGAGATGGGATCTGAATCATAACTATTAAGTTGCATCTGGGCTTTATTTAATTCATAATTATGTCCAATCATCTTATAGAAACCAGCCACAAATTTAAATGTAATTAATATTTGTTTTAAAAATGATATATCCAAACCTTTTCCTATATTTTAGAGAATATATGGCTAATGAGGATTATTACCTTCATTATTAATTTTTCTAATTTGCATATTATTTAATAATTTCCTGATTGGGGTATAGTATGGTTTGGAATGCAGCCAGATTGATCCATATGGTTATTTTACCTATAATCACTTTTAATTGGTCAGCTAACAGTTTAATGCATATTTTATAATACATATTGAGAAGTGAGATGGGCTTATAAGATGCCAGTCATGGAAATTTTCACCCAATTTAAGGATCAAACTCCCAAACTTAATTACAATAACCCCTTAGACATAATTTTACCTACATTGTTTTATTTAATTCTTTACTCTTACTTATTTAACTCCCTTCTTTCCCCTCTCCCTCCAAATCTAAGAATTCAAAATGAGTAATGCAATCAATATAATTTCTTTTTCTCCTCAGCAAAATGCAGCCTTCTTGTCATGGTTCCGACAGATGGAACTCTTCAAAGAACTTCGAGGCATTGTTTACCTTAAAGACTCTTTATTTTGAGTAGCATAGCTTCAGCACTAACATAGTTGAAGCCAAAAACTGGATTCCCCTCCCCTGAGCACATAGTATCAAAGCACAATTCCCTCCTCCAATTAACATTCATAAATCACATTCTCCAATTAGTTTGAAATGCAGGCTTTCCCTCCTGTTCTGCAATCCGCCAATTCTTATCATCTCTTATTTCAAACTCTGAATTCACACCCTAGTACAATATTGTTATGTCTAACTAACTCCCACCACATTCCGCCTCCTCCCACAGCATCATCTAATTCTAAGAGTAAAGCATAAGAAAGAAAAAGGCTGCATCTTCATATGTTGTCAAAGCAAGAACATCCAATGTTAGCAGCGCTGATACTTCTTATCTAATCTTCAATTTTGGACGAGCTGCTCTCCATAGTTCCAAGGACAGGTCCTATATTGCTTCCTTCATCCCTTGTTAGATAGCTCTGCCAAGAACTTGTGCATCTCTGTCAAAATAAAAATAACTTTTGTCCTTGTGGCATAAAGACAATTAACTTGAATGGGCATCCCCTCTTGCATCAAATCTTATTTTGCATATATATATATTTTCTGTCAGGGGTTTGAATTCCTTTCTTTGCTGCAATGTGGCTATGCTGATATCTCAGAAGAAGAATATTATCTCACGATCCTATTTCATCTCTAGTTCACATGATTTTCTTATAATTTTATTTTTTAGATTTGAATTTACAACTCTCACCAAAATGTGTCTAGATTTCTCTGTTTTCCTAGGAGCATGTTCAATACTTTTATCCTTAACTTCAAATCAAAGCTCAGATCATTAATTTTAGAGAGGAGATAAGTAGTCAAATTGGTCATTGCAGTTTTCTCTGCTTTGATCTTCAAGTTATCTCCTGTGACGATTCTGTAAATCTGCCAACTCAATCTTTATTTCCAGAAATACTCTTTTGAGCCTTACCTATCTCTAACATATTGTTTGTAACCATATCATAAGCTTTACTGGCAATGATCTGACCTGTATCTGCTATTTGCCATGACATTTCCTTAAATTTTTTATTCATTTGCTCAGACATATATACAATAAGTCTTTAGTTATTCACACAGCATGTTTATCCTATTCTGCCTTATATTCTTTGTTTTAGTAATTGTCGAATTACCACCGTATCGGATGTCTGTCCATGTCAGTGGGCAGTGCTTCCTTCTTCCATTGCTTCTTCTTCATTGCTCAGAAAGGGCTCCTCAACCTCTTTCAGGTCTTCCAATTAAGCTTTCCCTTGTGCAGATTCTCCTTAAGAGTCTCCTTAAATTGTTTTACTATCTGAAGATATTTAATAAGGTAAATAAAGAAAGTAGCTGACCTGGGGGCAAGAGTGGAGAACTCCACACACCATCCTTATCTTTAGTTAGTTATATGAGCCCTGGTGGCACAGTAGTTGGAATGCAGTATTGCAGGCTAACTCTACCTACTGCTAGCAGTTCAATCTTGACCAATTGACTGAACCTTCCATCCTTTTAAGGTCAGTAAAATGAGGACCCAGATTGTTGGGGGCACAATATTCTGACTCTGTAAACTGTTTAGAGAGGGCTGTAAAGCACTGTGAAGTCTAAGTGCTATTCCTATTGCTATATATCCCTCCGTCAGGCTTCTTCCTAAAGGTAGCATAACTAATCGAAAGAAGCTTCAAATAGTGACCAGATCTGATCATAAAGAATTCTGGTCCATACAAAGACAAAGATTTCTCCTTTTCACCCCTAGTGTTGGATTCTTCTTCTCCTCACTAGGTGCCAGCAAATCTTATTACTATACAAGAATCTTTTGTCTAAAAAAAGCAGTTTGTGCACAACTGCACAACAAAAACTTCATTTTCATTTAGAGCAAAGCAGGGTTCCTTGCTGTTCAAAAGAGGTGGCCCTGCTGGATGACAATGGGAGAAAAAAATCCATTATTTTTCTTTTCTGTTTTGTCTCTAACTAAGTGCTGCAAGATGTGAAGCCAAGAGCCAGTTATTTGAAAACTGTTCCTCCCTAAATAAACAGATCTACAGCAGGTGGATGCAGTGCAGATTATTTTGATTGACAGTTGGAGGACATACAGTTTTTCGGAATACATCACATGCCAGTTTATAGGTCTTGTTGTACAAAACCAGACTCTTATAACAGGGGAAGGAAGAGGGCCTACATCTATATATTGCTTCCACTTTGGTCATACATTTTTGGTTTTGTTTGATTGTAATTTTGTTTTTATGATATTTTAAATACTTATTAGTATTGTTAGCCATCTTGAATGCTTCAGAAAGAAAGGCCTGGATATATTTTGGGGGGAAAAAGTCTATTACTACTATGAGAATTCTGTTACTAGAAGCTATTACTAGAATCTGAAGGTTCTGAAAGTTCTGAAGGTTAATAATAATAATAATAATAATAATAATAATAATAATAATAATAATAAAGTTGGAAGGGACCTTGGAGGTCATCTAGTCCAACCCCGTGCTCAGGCAGGAAACCCTATACCATTTCAGACAAATGGCTGTCCAGTCTCTTCTTAAAAACTTCCAATGTTGGAGCATTCACAACTTCTGGAGGCAGGTTGTTCCACTGATTAATTGTTCTGTCAGGAAGTTTCTCCTTAGTTCTAGGTTGCTTCTCTCCTTGCTTAGTTTCCATCCGTTGCTTCTTGTCCTGCCTTCAGGTGATTTGGAGAATAGCTTGACTCCCTCTTCTTTGTGGCAGCCCCTGAGATATTGGAATACTCCTGGTCATGTGACTGCATTTTTGGAAATTGGTAATCGGGCCAGATTTACAGCCAAGCAGCATCCCATGGTCACATGACTGTGTTTTACAAAGGTTTTGCCCAAACAACGGCATTTATTTCTGGGTTTTGGCAAAAACACGCCCAGAGCAAACCATTGGTTCCCTTAATGACTAGGACGTTCACTGAATGACTACTGTAAAAAAGATTCTCCTGAATAAATATACCCAAATGATGAAGATTATTAAACCTCCATTAAGTATTAAACTTCCCTCTTTAAGCAATTTTTTAAAAAAAAAATAAGGGTTATTTAATACTTTATTGAAATTGAAGCTTCATTTAACACCCAGAAAGTAATTTTAAAAATATGGCAAGTGTTTTACAAGTGTTTAAAAATAAACAGATTCTTCTAAGAGGGAGTTTCAACCCAATTTTACAGTCAGGATTCTAAACTGAAAGAGGCAATTGCTTGTCCAGGGCTTTCCAGAGATTTTATGAATCTCAAGGATAGATTGGCTGGACCATACTGATAATTGCAAAATGTTCTGCTTTCACAGGCTTCAGTGGAACAGTAAGGGTGAAATGTTGACAATTCTCCCTATGGTCTTCTTCCTCCAATTGGTATTTCCAACTATCCTACTTTTGGAGGTGGCTCTTTGCCCATCTGATCTTTGACGTGTGGAAAAAAGATGGCTATCAGCTCCAGCACCACTTTGATTTCAGATTTACGCTCTGGTCCCTCAATAAATCAGCCACAGTGCTTTAGTCCCTCAGACAGAAATAACGTGTGAGCCACAAAAGGGGAAAGTAGAAACTGTTTATTTCCATCATAAAGATGCCTTTTAATATTTCAACATAAATCAAGCTGTGGTTTATGATTATAATAAATTTACCAGGAAGAAAACCAACAGCACTTCATTTGTTGCCCAAGACTGTGGAATGATTTGATTTGCTCCGTTTTTCAGTTCGAGAAAATGTAATTGAGATGGCTGAGGTACAGCTGTTTTAATTGAGTTTTCAGAGAGTACCTACTGCTGCTGGAAGCAGGAGGCTAATACAGAACAAGAAAGCACACACACACACACACACACACACACACACACACATCTGCGAGCTGCTGCCCTTCTTTACTTCTGGCAATAGAAAACAATTCTAGATTTCCTCTAACTCCTGGAGGAAAAGGCCAGACACATTTGGGGGGGGGGGAAATCACCCATAGGGACAAATCAAGGACACAGGGCAGCAAAGAGCCATAGGGGAGAACTTTTGCACTAGGATAATCAATTAAAAGTATCTCCCACCTTAAAACAAGTGGAGAAGATCTCAGCTGCTCATATTCATCCAAGATATGCACTGCATTTCCCTTTCCTGTTCCCTGCAGTCCTTGATTATGGGGTCAATGAAGAATACGCAAGAACAGAAACAATCCTATTTCACATTTCTAGCTCTTCTTTTGAAAGTTTTTAATGTAAGTTACAACTATTACGGGAATTGGATCGCCCTGCCACTTGCTTATTGCTGACGTCCTTGGAGTTGCCAACTCCAAGGAGGAACCCTCCAAACTGAGGGACTAATGGAAGGCACTATTATTATTAGGCCCATGGAAAAGCCTGGTTCCTATTCATGTGGAAAGCAAAGCCACATCTATCTAGAGCAGGGGTGGCAGGGGAATTCTGGGAATTGACATCCAAAGATCTTAAAATTACCAAAGCTGGGTAGCCCTGATCTAGAGAGTTGTTCTGAAATCAGCAAACAACTTCTGCAATGTTGTGTTTTACAACCTTCAGAGCAGCCTTTGGGGGTAGCAAAAGAATGTAATGTTGGCTAAAAGAGACATTTAACACAACATGGAATTGGGAAGGAGCTGCTGGGGAAAATCCCGCAAAGCATACCAGAGGCAGCAGCTGTGAAGTTACCAATAATAGTGCATTTAAGTAAATGATAGGAAATGGGTGCACTTGAAGCTTGTTGTTTCCTCTTGAGGGAAGCCAGAGCTCCAGAGAAGGGAATATTAAAAAGGCAGAAAAATATATTTTTCCTCAACAGGATTTTTAAAAGCAGAAGCCAACTCTGCCCCCAAATCTCTCTATCCCAAACAGGAGCCAGCTTTACACAAATGGAAATGTAACCATCAGAAAGAAGACAAAGAGACCTAAAATCTGCAAAGCCCACCCAAACTCTAAGAGTCATTAGCCCAGCCCCAGGAAAGCAGGATATGACTTTTGGGACATAATAGGATTAAACCACAGATACCAAGGCCTAGAAAAGCACTCAGACTCGGTTCAAAGTTCATGCCACAGGAACAGGAAACTTCCAAACAAAAGGCTAGAGAGGGTATTAAAAACTACTGCCCATGTGCTCAGGCCTTTCTTTCCTCTGGTCTTTCCTGCAAGAACCATCTTTCTGCCTCTTCAATAAACTGTAACCATCTTCCCAAAACAGTCACCATATTGCTTATTTATTCCCGGCTTGGATGAACCAGGATGAAGACTTTACTTCCAACACTCTTTTCAAGCAGGAAAAATGAGCTTCTGTTTAACAGAAGACCAGTTGCAGGAATTCTGCTTTTGCTGAAATCCAGCCCTTCTTGCCTGCTTCTAGAATCGAGCTATGGCAAACCCTGCCTTCAGAGGAGGTTCTTCTGAGCCGAGTGGCAAGGTCAAAAGAAGTGGGGGAAGAAACCCTCTTAAGATTAGGGAGGGATACATGCATGAAACGAGTAACCCACTATCCAGAAGAAAAAAGAAATACAATATATGGTCAATTCTTTTAGGGGAAATACGGCACTTTTTATCTTTCATTCAAGGCCTGAAGATTAAGCAGTAATAGCCAAAATGTGCATTTTCATCATGTACGGGTGATTCCTAAGGTACAGGACATTTTGTTACTAAAATGCTAGCAGCCATCCTATCTTTGCTGGTGTCTTATTATTCCGAGGAGAGATTGGACCAGCATCTGACAGCCCTGACATGATTCTCCGTGATCTCTCTTCTGCCGATTAGGAAGGTTTACAGCAATTGCAGGCGAGAATGACAGAAATGAACAATGCTAAATCTATGCGCTTGTTGGAACAGAAGAGTTCCTATTTCAACGGAGTGTGGATATGTTTTTTTAAACAAACTATTTTTGTTCTCCCTGAACCAGGGCAGAAATCTGACTCTTATGGGTTCAGTCATTGAGAGCTCCCCTCAACCTGGTGCCCAAAAACCAGCCTTATCCATCTGCAAGCTTTGCAGGTTGTGTACGTGATTCTCTGATGCACCAAAAGGGCTGCCAAGAACAGCCTGATATCGAGAGGTTGCTGTCATCAGGTCTTGATATGCCTGCAGCAAACGTCCCTAGCCGCCAAGCCTAACCTTATGCAATCTAGCAAAGGCACAGTCTTCTTTTGGAGACAGCCGAGTTTCACTGAAGAAAAGACACTGTCTGTTTTTTTTTTTAAAGAACAGCTGCTGCCAATCTCTGTAATAAAAGCAATTTGGGCTTTTAAAAAAATCATTCTACTCAACAATTCTTAAAAAAAAAAAGCCTAACACCACTGAATTTATCAACTAACTTTGGTGAACATCGAATTTAATATCACAGGTACAACCAGCCTGGAGAAGAGCAGCAGCATCCACCTGTTTGGAAGATGGAATTTAATAACAGAAAAAGCACTTTCAACCCAACGATAGCCAAAGGAAAGAAAAAATAATACTTTCCTTATATGGATAAACTTTGTGTTTTATGACCTAAACTCCTCTTGTGACTTTGTATCAACAGCAGTTGAAGAAATATTCCTTCTCAACAAAGCCTTATAGTCCCCAACTAGAAGCAACCGAAATCCAGTATTTTGTCCATCATGTATCAAGTCGGATGTAGGAATCGGATTTAAGATGGGAGTTCTCTTTCAAACCCCCACCCCACCCCCTTTTTTTCAGAAGGTTTAGTTGTCATGTAACAGCCTGATTCAAGAGGAGAACAGCACTACACCTAGAATACTGCATCCAGTTCTGGGCATTGTATTTTAGTAATGACTTTCACAAACTGATATTTACTTATTTACTTTTTGATTTACATAGCTCTGCATCCAAAAACAGCAACTAAGATGATAAGGAACCTGGAAGGAAAATGTTATGAGGAGATAGAAGACCTGGAGAAGACTGCAGGGAGTTGTCTTGAAGTAGCTAAATGACTGTCATGTAGAAGGGGAAATGTTTTTATTTATTTATTAATCAAATGTATATGGCCACCCATTTCACAGGAAGTGACTCTGGGTGATGTACAGCATCGTTCAAAGTTATTTCAGAAGACAGAATGGCAAACAATGGAAGGAATTAATAATGGGTCATCTGAATTTCCTTATAGTAGGAACTGTTCAACAATGGAACAGTCTCCTTCAGGTGATGACTGACTTCACAAGAGGTGTTTTACACAGAGTGTGGACAGCTATAAGGTGCGAAGCTGTATAGCTGAATCATGCACTAGGATGGCAGTGGACTCAACAATCTCTAAGGTCTCCTTCAACCTTTACATTTTATGATGTGATCATCAGTTTAAGGAGAAAGAGAAATGAGATTTCATGGATTGGAGTTCATGATTTAGCGAGAATCAGGACGCATTGTTTGTAATTTTCGGATAGAAGATGGATTGGCTTTCAGAACAAGTCTCTTTCCACTTTCTATAGTTTTCCCCCCATATGTTTAGAAAATTCTTTAGATAGATTTAGTCATAACATATTGCATCAAGACTATATCAGCTGCTCTCCACATTTACCAAAGTAGTCTTTTAATAAGTAATCAACATTTTCACACTCATATAGAAAGCACAGGGCTGGGCCTGCCCTGCTGCTGTGACCCTAGCATGATTCTGTTAACGGTATAAAGAGAAAATAAGGCATTTTAATGGGAAACATTTCTTATTACTTATTTAAGAGATGGCTTTGTATCAACGGAGTGTATAGTTCATGACAGGACATCCTGCTCAGACCCATATACCGGTAGTACATAAACAGCTGAGGAGGGAAATATCTGAAATAAAGTAACAACAAAGCTTAAAGCTTGGCAAGTTTCAGTCTCAGGGCTGCATTATATGAAACAAGGCAAGATTTAAAGGCATTGGAAAGGCTGAAAAACAAATGAGGAAAACAATCAAAGCAGGACGAGGGGAGAAGAGGAAGTGGTGGTGGGGCTCCTCTACCCATTCCAAAGGGTTTAGGTTGCTACATACATCGTGCAGTATTAACAGTTATGAAACCAAGTTCCATCAGTTGCTTTCATTTTGCTCCTAATATTCAATGAGTTGGCAGAACAGAAAACCTCTTCAGAAAGAATATGAGTGATTAGGTAAGCAGATCTTAGTAAGTAATTGACTTGAGTCATCGGCTATTGGCTTGACTACTAAAAGTAAAACCTTTAGTAAAACTGGTCTTTTCCATCACATGATTAGATGCATATCCAACAGTCTCTGAAATCTTCTAATAGGAAGGAAAACACCCCACTTAGAAAGCCTGATGTAGGACAGAGTCCAATTGTTTTGTGCATTAAATGGAAAATCAGAACCTGAAAGGTAACTGAACAAGCAGCAAGGTGTCTCAAATGAGCATCAAGCTCAATGATGTATTAGTAGTTTAAAAGTAGTTTAAACTTAAGATAGTTTAAAAATATCCTTATTAGGTGCAACGCCTGGAATAGAAGTCTTAGAGATCCTCTTAACCAGAAATATTGCTCCATCATCAGTTTTTTGTTTCAGTCAAAATTATATTTGCAGTCACAAACAAAAAACAAAAAAGCCCCCAGAGCAGCACAAACCCAATCCAGAAGGTGTGCCGGAAAGGGGACAAATGTTTGTTGAGTGCGCTATTTCTAAAGGTCGTTCGTGTTTCTTTCCGACTGTAGTATGCTAAAAAAGCAGGAATGATGTACTGGATCCCATTTCCAGCATAGGCGCCAGTAATTCCCACTAAGGATTCCAGATCATGAGTACAGAAAGCCACAACAATTGGAGGAATTAGTGTGATGACTGGGAAAAAAATCCTGTCCACTACCCAAGGGTAGGTTCCCCCTTCCCGGTGGAAGAGAGTTTTCCAATTATTTCTTAGAGTCACAGCAATTATAGGAAAGTTTGTACTGATGGTGAAGACGGGGAAGAGTCCCAGGAAGTAGCGGATAAACGCAATGTTGACAATGTCACAGTTTGTGAAGTTGAGTGTGTACATGTCCATTAGAGTCCCGTTGCGGAAACAATAGATAGCAGTGAAAGACAGAAGGCTGTAGAAACCCAGGATCAAGACGTAATCCAGCAGGACTAGCTTGTTAACATGCTTCTTCTGAGAGATGGGAGTGATGAGGGATGGCAGGGAGTGCTGACACATGAAGGAATAAACACAGACTCCAAAGAGATTTCGTACTCCTGAGAGCTGAGCCAGAGGGGGGTGGCCTTCCCCTTGACCTTTGGAGATGCGGAGAAGGGCCACAATGATCATGATGATGAATGCTGAAATGAAAAGGGGGAGGGGGAAGGGAAGAAGAGAGAAGGAACAGAGTTAAGTCAGAGAAGTAGGCAGGATCCCAACTTTCGTAACTTTTCCCTCTAATCTTTGCTGGATCTTTCCTAGTCTACAGCTGGAAGGACAAGGAAAAAACACTCATCTGGATAAAACTGCTCCATGAAGAGTTATCAGTACATAAACAGCCTTCCTGATTGTACTGAAGATTGGAAAGGGGTTATATAAGGCTCTGTTTAGCCTCTTCTAAATACCACTCTTTTTCCTCAGGAGCACCTGCTTCACATTTGAGTTGTACAAGAATATACACGTTCCCTTCATTTGAAGATTTTTGTCTCCGTTTGTGTTAATAAAGCTGCATGGAAAAAAAACTTCTTAGCATAAGCATATACCACTTCAGATGAAAGGTCATTTGAAAAATTTCCTCTGGCAGCACAAGAGTACATGCCTTGTGGTTCTGGGCAGCATTTATTAGATTTTTACAAAACTGACAGGGCAGGAATTCTTGTAAATGGCTTCCATAAAATGTAGATATGTATAAAGAAATCGCTGATATTGTTCTGAATCAACAATAGTCAAATTGGCTAACTGCAATCACAACAAACATGGATAACTTATCATTTATTGTGCTTTTTGTTTCCTATTTTTTCCTCTTTCTTTTTTGCATAAAAATGCATACATCTTAGAAGATACATGTACCATTATAGTTTATTATTTCATAATAAAATACTTTACTGTAAGGAACTAGCTTCCCTCACCTCCCACCTGGATTTTTTCAGTACTGATTTTTATCATGTATGCCCAATGTGAGCAGACTTCAGTCTTATAGAATTTACTCCTTTTCTTCATGAGAATTTCAAGACCTACCAATTGTAGGGACAAGGTGGCTTAGCTCAAAATACCCCAAATAGAATTAAGGAGAAGTGAGCTACTGAATATAGACTTTAGGCTTTGGGATTTGATTTCAATCGCATGTGAGCTTTCACAAAAAATCCATTTTCTTTAAAAAAAAATTTTACCAAACCGTGAAATATAAATAGGGTTGCTGCTGTTTTGTATCTGTTTTTAATCTTCAGACCACAGGTCATAAGTTACTTCAAAAGAGCAGAGAACCCAGTAAATAGCTGAAAATATGAAGGCTGAAATTAAAGATTGAATTCTATAACTTATGCAGAAAAAATTAATAAGACTCAACAACACAAAACAGAAACAAAAAGATTAGCTGGTACAAATTCCTAGCTACCCTTATCAACCTCTAAAACAAACAAACAAACAAACAAACAAAAAACCAGAAGCTTCCTAAAGCAAATATTCTGCCACTTCGATTACTGCTTCCACTTCTGCAATTTCTTGGAGAGGTTCCTGGGGGCATAAAAACTCTGTTCCTTATCCAACAGCTTTGTTTTAAAAAGACTAAACATTTATCCAACAGAGAAAGCAGTTGGGTATCTGGCACTGAATACTATATTTGACAAAGGGCTATTTCAGTTGTAGACTGGCTACGCAGACTATATATTCACAATATCCCATTTTGTTTTACTTCTACTACCGGTACAGCCCAAAAGCAGAGTAACAAGGAACAAAAAGATGTCTTTGCCTGTAAGAGGAAAATGTCCAAATACCAGCTTCTGGATGCTGGTACCACATCAGGAACCACAGAATTGTGTCCTTAATTTGAAAATTACTCTGCAATATTTGTATATCCCATTCTCAATTTATGAATGGGAAAGTCTGCCTGTCCAACCAGATCTGATAGGGTGGGCCCACTTCATGTCCTTTCCCTTAAATGCTCTCACTTCATGGGACTTAGGTTGCGTGGTGTACCTTCCCCACAGCAGCCCCTGTCTTGTGGAACACCCTTCCCCCTGAGATCCAGCAGGTTCCTACACTCCCCACATTCTGGAAGTCTAAAAAGCTGGTTCTTGCCAGGAGTATTGGGGTACTCTGAGGCTAGAGTCCAGTGGACTCTTGATGGTCTGTTGGACAGCCAGGAGTCCTTCTCTTTTCTTAACTCAAGTTAGTATCTTCCTTTGTTTTAGTTCTGTACGAGGCACAAATTGTATTTAGGTTTTTTTGCAGTTACTCCCACAAAGATTCCATGTTATACCACAGTCAATGTTCACATGAAATAAATAATGCCCTCCTCCAATAAAGTAATTTTGGTATGCACTGGAAAAAGGTATCTTTCCCAGTGGTTCAGTGAAATATAGACTAACAAAAGCAAAATTAGAATTCCTCAACCCCATCTTTTCTTACGAACTGCTATAACGTCATTCCAATACAGAAGGAAGACTGAATCCTGGTTTTCATTTTCCAAATCCAACTGTCTATACATGGGACCATAAAGGTTTTTTTTGTTTTTTGTTTAAAAAACATATTATGTTAAAATATTCTACATGCAGAAAGCAGCTTTCTGTTTTGGAGATATTTTTTTCTTTGTTGAAAAAGCTACCTTAAAGCTCAACCTGTAACAGTTACAAGTCTCTTATTGCTTCTAAAAACAATTATGTACAAAAGCTCTAAATCACTGCAGGATAGGTACAAAGCTCTTCAAATCATCTAGAACTCTCACAAAGACATAAAATATCATCAGTAAGGCAGCAAGAATTGCAAGCTCACACATCCTGACAGGAATAGGACAGCAGGAGTAATACCAAATGGTAGCTTCAAAGAAACCTCAAGTAAGACAAGTTAGTCTTTTCAGAAAAATGCAGGTGGAAACTATCTAACTCTCTATTTGGAGAGAAGAATTTGAGTTATGGTACATAGTCCCATAAACACTGCTGGAGCTTAATTGTATTTGACCATAAGACCTCTGTACCTCTTCTCCTGCTGGAGAGTGAAACAATATATCTCTACCCTTTCTGTTCATTCAAGGTTGAGGATCTGACCTATATCCTCCCAAAGTTCCCTTTATCAAGTACAGACTGTTCATTATTTCCCCTAATAGTAGCACATGAGTACCAGTGGTGTGCCAAGCAAACACTTTTTTCCAAACCTTTTGGTTTAATGTCACCGGGCAACTTTATATATAGCATTTTCAAGCTCACTTCCAGGAGGCAAGCCACCAATCACTCAGGTCTAGCTTTAACCCACCAGTTTGGGAACAATTCTGATGTTCACTTTGCAACGTTTGAATTTAAAAAAAAGAGAGAGAGAGAGAATGCATTATTTCTGTGCTGGAAGGGCAGGGCCAAGCTTAGAGATCATCGGCAACAGTGAATTGATACTTTATAGAATCTATAGAGTTAGAAGAGGCAATTTACACCATCAAGTCCAAATCTATATAAAGATGTCCCCAGCTGCAGCTATCTCCTGTCCAGTCTCTACTGAACAAATCCAGTGAAGGGGAAACTCACCATTTTTTTGAATAATTGGTTCCACTATCAAAATGCCTTTTCTGTTAGAAAAAAAATGTTCATATCGTTTACAATACCTGAAATCTACCTTCATATAATCAGACCCATTCTTCTGCATCTGCCCCCTAGGATGACAGAGAATATATCTTTTCTACTGCCATGTCTGCCCTACTCAGAGAATATGTCTATTCTACTCTTCTGTAGGCTATAGGGAATTTAAACCAAGATATTTTATATGAAATAATCCAACTCTTAAAAAAAGCAAACCATTATGAAAGATTATAAAGTTTGTTGTTTGAATGATATGAATGCATGCATAACTTTGCATCTGTGCAGTTAAATGGTATCTACAGTATTTATGGTATCAACTGATTTATGACATTACCATAAGTTCAGATATTCTTTTAAAAAATAAATTCATCAGTAGTTATGCAACAGAAAACTCACACACAAATAGGCGTACACAATTATTTTTATATGAGAATTATTTGTAACATCTGACTCCATTTTTGTATAGCACATATGAACAAAATGCAAGATACATATAATGAGTCTCAAAACCTTTCAAAACAAGTTGTGATTGGTGCTCTCTGAGCTTGGTTATTTTATTGCAGATGTTTCATTATCCAAAGTAGGTAACATCATCAGTGCTAGCTATTTTTAAAATATGCAAAAATATCATCAAAATGTCAGCTCTTTTTTTCCTCTAGGAGTGTTCTGGTTTACCTTCTATTTTATGAGTTGTAAACTGTAAACTGAAGGTTTTGCTGGAAATGTTCATTTTTTTTCTGATCTACAATTCACAATTGATGCAATTCAAGATATTTAGCAATTATCTTAATAATTTCTTTCCTAGTGAAGGGGATAATGGGAACATCTCCTTGCACTGCAAAGCTGCTAAATTTATCTTTCTATCCTGAAAGGCAGCAAGATAAAGACAATGTTCCAAAACCCAGTTATGTCCAACAATAAATCAAAATCAAGAGTCTAATAACTCTTGATAACAAGTATTAAAGCTAAGATTTGGTGGCATATGGGACATCCACTGTTCATCTAACTTCAGGTTCCTCAAGTAGGGAGAAAGAATACAAACATCAAATTTTATAAAAGTTACCTATGAAGTTAGTGGGTATTACTAGCTATTCCTCTTCAAATAAAAAATGTTAAAATACTTACCTACATAGATCTTTATTAGAAAATTGATATAACTTTCAGTTTATCAAAACATAAGCTGCATCTCTAATTAAATGCAGCCCTGAATATGTGAGATTTAAGAAAATAAATAAAATGTTAGATATTTTGAGGTGGTACAACACTGTACTTTAATCGTTCTACTTCTATAGCATGTTACATCTGGAGATAAATTTTATATGGGAACCCTTACTTTTTGGACATATGACGACATAAAATAATTATATGTATGTAGAAAGAAATAAACCTCTAAGAAACCCTAAGAAAATAAAAGAAATAAAGGTGAAAAATGAAAAGAAAACAAGGATTAAAAAAATAGCTCTACAAAGTATCATCAAGTAACAAAAAATGCACATATTTTCAAGGAAAGGAAAAAACAAATTCTGCTAAGACAACCTTACTGTCCTGCACAGGTAGATGCTTCTTTTGATGCTTCTCCAAATGTTTTTTTCAATGTTCACTTAGTTCTCTTTCTCACTTTATTTTCACATGCCCCCTCAAGATTATTAAAATTAAATATAAAATAAATGGAGAGGTGGCATCTGCAAAGCAAAGGTCTGCCTCTAGCATCCCATTTATTTGCAGGGTTTTGCTTTTTTCTGTCCTCTCTGCGATATCACAGAGTATTTTGGGAGAGAGGAATTGAGAAGCATGTCTAGCCTTATCAAAAATGCTAATTAGGTATCCAGTATTCTCCCTCAAGCACTTGACACAATATTTTAGCAATTCTAGAAACAATTCTAGAAGCTTATAGAACAACAGAGCCAATGTCAAAAGGACTCTTCTTAAACAAACTGAAAGGATGGTCCTACATTATAACAAAGTGACAAAAATGTAGAGGAGCAGATGAAAATTAAAATTTCCATTTTCAAAACTTTTAGCAATTCTACCTTATTTTGTGTCATAAATTCCACAGTTTGGAAGCCATAATACTAATCAACAGAATATATATTTGTCATTACTACAAACAATCTAGACTAGATCAGAACATAAAATCATACTGTATCATTATGATAGAAAGGGAGGAGCCTAAACCACATTGCCTCTTGATCCAATTTAAAACCATTTGTTTAAGCAAACAACTATTAACTATTTTGACACATTTATGACAGAGCTATCTATCAGTACTTGCTCCTAGCGTGATGCATATTCCATTCAAAGCTGAGAGTCAATATTCTAGAGCATAATGATAATGAATCACCCTCCTTAAATATATGCTTCTTGCTTCATTCTTCATGAAAAAAGTATCAGGATTTTAGTGGGAAGAAGAATCGAGGGAAAGAGAAGGCAGAAGAGACAAAATCATGATCTCCCTGGGAAAAGTCTCTTTCAACACATTTTACAGAAAGGAATGCTCTTTGGCTCACAGGCTCTATCTTATCAAAAGGTCTTCAATATTTTAGAGTGGTGAACTTGGAATCTCAGCTCTGGGACTTTTCTGACTTACGGTAGTCTAAGGCAATGATATTTAGAAACTTTATCTTAAAATATGAAAAGAGGCCTGTTTGAAATTTGCTAAGTTCAAAAAATTTTAAGGGTGATTATACAATGTAGTACCGTGCTTAACTGATCAGGTTAAAGACTGTAAGAGTGATTTTAGAAATTACTTACAAAAGTTCTCTTCAAAAGTCTACAACACCTGAGGAAAAAAAAGCACCTTAGCCAAATTAAAATCAGAACCAAACATTTCTGTTTGCATTTTATGGGGGATATGCAACTTTACCACTCATGGGGGATATGCAACTTTACCACTAACAGATGTAGAAGAATTTTCATCTTTCTTTCATCTGGAATGGGATTCTGGATAGTTTGCTTGTCAAAAATCTCCTACACAAGCAAAGTCCAGTTGAATGTTATCTTCTCCCCTGTACAGAAAAAGTTGCCACAGGTCTGAATTTTGATCATGTGATCATGGGAATGCTGCAACAGTTAGTTGTAAGTGTGAAAAATGGTCATAAGTCACTTTTTTCAATGCTGTTGTATCTTTGAATGATCCCTAAACGAACTGTTGTAAGTTGAGGACTACCTGTATTGAAAAAGTACAAGAGATAAAACCTCCCTTGACGAACTCGAAGCTGACACTAGAAAAAAACAGAATTATTTTAGGCTTAACATCTCTACTGTAGAATCGACAGATGATGAAACAATATCCCATTCCCCCCAAGTCCCTGTTTTCCCTTTGAGGGTTGAAGGACCTGGGGTAAAGGAAGACTAAGAAGCAAGCTGGTCCTGTTCTATCCTACCAGTCATAGTTATACTGTAAATATGGAGAATAGTTCAATTCTGTATCTGTGAAAATACATTCTTCTCTCATCACATTATTTATGAGAGCCACTCATCTTCTCTGAAAGGATTTTTTTTTAAAAAATGGTTTTATATGGGCACACATAAAAACTTTATGAGCTAAAGATATCAGTTAAAATCCTAAGCAAACATGAGATTCAGGCTTCTCTAAAACCAACACTGGTATATGTAAATTAAAATCTAAAGAAGAATAGATCATATAAGCTTTGGATAAGCACTCAGCATTTTTTTTTCACTTCACTTGGGTAAAGTTTAATGATATAGACAGATTAAAGTAATTAACTTACTAACAGATATTATATATCATTATTATTAGCCATTGGCTCTAAATACTGAGACTAGTTTTCCCCAGTCCCAATTTGTATAATAGCAAAACTGTTTCAGAGATGGGTCTGCTAGATCAGTGTTTCTCAACCTTGACAATTTTAAGGCATGTGGATTTCAACTCCCAGAATTCCACAGCCAGCATTGCTGGCTGTGGAATTCTGGGAGTTGAAGTCCACATGCCTTAAAATTGTCAAGGTTGAGAAACACTGTGCTAGATAAATTTTAATTTCAAAATACATGATGGCCACAGCTAAGAATTCAAAGTCTATACAACAACACTGTAAAAGTAATGATTTTTAACTGTCACTGTGTGCAAAGTATGCTTTTCAGAGGAACTGACTATTGTGAATGTCAATTATACCACAACCAGATGAGATTACCAATAACAATAGGTTTACAGAACTCTATTTTATTTTAATGAAATCCAAACAGAGTCTTACTGAAAGTGGAATATGTTGCATCCTCATGCCTATCATGGCAACATCAAATTGGGAATTTTCATTTAGATCAGGGGTGTCAAACTCAATTTCACTGAGGGCCGCATCAGCATTGCGGTTGCCCTTGGGGGGGTTGGGGGGGCAGAGTGGGTGCAGCCTACTGGGTGGGTGTGGATGGAGTGGGTGTGGCCTGCTGGGTGGGCATGGCCAGTTCTACATCATTTGCATCAAGGGTGTCTGTGGGGGCCTGGGTAGGAGTGAGACAGATCTGAGGGTCTCTGGCAGAATGGGGTGGGACCGGGGCAAGTGCCAAGGCATGGTCCACCGGGGCAAGTGCCAAGATGGCCACCACAAAATTGAAAATTGGCTCCTGGTAGGCCTGGGCCAGAGCCAAGGAAGCAGGGGCCATTCCCTCACTGTTTCCAGGATGGCTTCGAGGGCCACATGAAACCACTTCGTGGGCCGCATCCGGCCCCCGGGCCTTGTGTTTGACATGTCTGATTTAGATACTAAATTCATCACTTAATTTGGTGTGAAAGTTTACATATTGTGTACTTGGTCTTGAAACAGCTGCAAATCCAGAATCTATTTCTAAAATGGTCAGTTTGCCGGAGAAACCAATGGATCATTTGGATAAATGTCAAAGACTGGAGTCTTTTAGACACATAAGGATGTGTATATGTATATGTATATATATATGTATGTCTTAAGCTTTTGACTTTGAAATTGGTTTCTGAACTTAGTTTATTCTTGAACCAAGAACAATGATGGAGTTTACTCATTATGCTAAATCATTACGCTTAAGGTCAAATGGAATGTGAAACCATAAGCTATGATTTCTTAAATGAGTTCACACAACACACTATGACAAAATTAGCAAATCTCATTGTGCTCAACATGATGTATGAAGCCAGCTTTCCCTCTTAATGATGAAATGAACTTTTTTCTTTAGGACTCGGATTTCTTTCTTCACTGGGCTTCTACATTCAATTATTTAAATGTATTCTTCCAGTGTTTAGAAAAAAGTAATAAAACTCTAATTTACTTTCTTACCTTCATGTGGTATACAAAAAGCCAAATGTAGATGATTTAGTTTTGTAACATAAAAGATTTTTTGGAGTCTGAAATATAACTGACATAAAACAGGGCTTTTCAACCGGTGATATGCACCCACGCCCCAGCTCTGCAAAGGCAAAAAACGTCGCGATACATCATGATATGTCACATGACGCAATCGAGTTTGACACCCGTACTCTAAAATATAAAATAGATGACAAGCAAAACTGTTTTGGATGATGTCCCAAAGGAGGGAAGGAAGACATGACTGACTGAATAAGTGGTTTTCCACCAGACCTTTGCTTCATAGCTGGTCTCAGTGGAAAAGTCCACTGTGCAGTCATATATGTACAGGCAGACAGTTGGGAACACCTTTTTGAAGCAGCCACACAAGCCTTGTAAATATTGCTGCTTTAGTGTTTCAATAATAAAGAAAGGTTTTGCAAAGCATGTGTTTATATGCTTTGTGAAACATCTCTTTTGAGTTCTTTGCAGTGCTTGTAGTCATTCTTTTTTCCTCCAAGCTGCTAAAATGCACAGCAATAACAATTACAGAAACAAAACTACTTAATTTTGTATCATGAATCGCTCTGCTTTTTAAGAATTATGTCCTGGTCAAAGGAGAATTTCTAGATTCTACCCCATAGTACCCATTAAGCCATCACTACAACTGCAGCGTAAGTGAAGCAATCACATACATTTTTGTAACAACAACACAGAATGGTATTCTTCCTCTCTCTATCTTCCCACAGCTAGCCAAATCCAATCCAGAGAGTTGGGCATATTCCAAAAGAGATGTGGGACACATATGGAAGAATAAAGGGAAATCCTATAAGGAAATAAGGACACAAAATACCTGTGACTAGTAGACTTACCTAACCACCTCATTAGCGATGTCATGATCTGAAGATATTTAGTTTTCTGCACATTAAAGAAGGTGAAAGGACCCAAAAGAAGAGTAAATACTGCCTGAAAGAAAAAACAATTGAGAAAAACAATGCAGATTAAGAAGAACAGCTTCCTGGTAGAAGTATAAAAAGTTCACATTACCAGTTATTATTCGCTTAAAAAAATAATAAATTTGCTCAGTAAACAATTTACTTATTTTTTTGATTAGCCATAATACAAATAGGCTTCATCATACTTGCTGCAGCCAGTGGACAGTGCTACACATTGAGATAATCTGTCTCAGATATTCTGTACTTAGTATCTTTTTTATTTTATTTTTTTCAAATTTCTCCTAGGAAGAAACAAACTTTGATATTTTTAGCAAGAGTCAAATTTATTCTAAAGTGGTTTATTAAATGTATATCATTAATGCTAAAATATGCCATATAGAATACATCATCATCAGAAAAAGTGATAAATAGCAAATAAAAATTCAGAATACACATTTATGTAGGTGCAAAAACAGCCCAATATTTCTTGTGCGTTTCATTACTGACTTTAAAGGACAGCACGTAAAAAAGGTGGACAAATCAGTTGGGACTGAAGTCTAAAAGAGGCTTTCTTTTCACTCTGCTTGACTCAATGAAAATCACCCCTAACTTGTTTTTTGTCCTACTGAATAGTCATGTTTTGTCATGTAGGATAGAAGAAAGTGAATGTGTGCATGAGCATGCATTTCATTTTCATTTGGAAAGATAACCCAGGTGCAGTCATATCTCTCCTTGTTAACTAAGAGGTTGGAAAAATGGTGGGAGATTCAAATTTCACTTCTTTTGAGTATTTGTTTCAGGAACTCATCTCACACCCACATTTTCAAAAACTGACAGTAGTGATGTCATAATGATAATCAATACAGTTTCATAGGATTATCAATAACCTGTTCCCATTTCCTTTCAAGGGGCTCCCAAAGTGTTCAGAAGTATCTCTTAAAGCATATCATAAACATTTTACAAGTTCTCTGGATTATTATTATATACACAACAATATGTAATTACAGCTCCCAATTCTTTAGCTGTTGTTGGCCTTCATAAGCATTGAGTTCGTCCCAAGAACCTAATGTATCAAAGTAGTATATGTGCAAATCGAAGTCATGTGGCCTTTTGTAATTAATACTTGGAAATTTTGTCAATATGCAGAGTTACTAAGTGTTATCCAAGGCTTTTTCATATACCATCCGCTGATAACCACTATGACCACAGCCAGTTTATGCCAGAGTCTTTCAACTTTGTGAAGTACTTTGTGAACTCCCAATCTTTGTCTTCTATTCTATTATCCCCTAATATTGTCACATCAATTATCCACATAATAATTATCCATTCTTCTTCTTTTCAACCACACTTAAATCTGGTGTGTTAGGTGCTAAAACTTTATTGGTTTGTATTTGGAAATTCCACAATATTTTAACCTGCATTTTAAATTAAATTTTCCAACTATATCTTCCCACTAATTTTTCATTACTGGTCATGATAATTTTTACAGATACTCTAATGAATTGTTTTGGTGAATATGCCAGGTTTTATCTTTTCCACTTTCCCCTCCATCTTTTAAAGAAATTGACCATATAATGCTTTTCCTTGTCGGCATTTTGTTCACATATTATTTTGGTATTCAGGTTTTTCTGTACACTCAGTAAGTTCCAATTTTTAACTTGCATCAGTCTCCTTTTTTACTGTCTTTTACATAACCAGCCAATGCATGCTTCAGTTTGTTTGACCTAAAGTACACCTCTGCTTCTATTTTTGCAGGGCAGGTATAATCTATCATTATCACTACAGGGATGTAATACATAACAAATAGGCATCAGTTTTCTTGTTTTTCAATCCAAACTGTCCAATTCAGGTTGTGTCCAGTTAATAATTCCAACTGTGTGTCAGATCACAGGTTTGGCCCAGGTATTGATAGCTTTGATGGTGTTTCCATCATTCAATTTTGTCTTAAAAATTTTCTCATTCTTTGGATCTATTCTTTATTAATCACTTTTTAAAATTTATCAATGCTTGATGTTATCCAACTGTAAAATGCCCAGATACTGTTTGGGTACAATTGTTAATGTTGTTATTTAGCCATAAGCTAATGATATTAAAATTCTAAATTTATTATATAAAATGTAAAATTAATTTAAAAACTAATCTTGAAAATTTCTTAAATACCAATAAAATATTGGGTACTATTAATTCTGCACATCTTGTCTATTTAAATTATGTAGCCAAGTAGGCTGGGAAAGAATATTCTGCTGGATACAATCTATTCTGTTGCAAGCCTGTCCTTGTTGCAAATAAAAGACAAGGTGCAATTCTACATTAGGTCTAGGGAATATTATCCTGGCAGATTAGTATATTTATGCGTAAATGTGAATGCAATGGTGGTGGTATGCTCATTGATGGCATGTACAGTGGGGCAAAAAAGTATTGAGTCAGCCACCAATTGTGCAAGTTCTCCCACTTAAAAAGATGAGAGAGGCCTGTAATTGTCATCATAGGTAGATCCCACCTATGAGAGACAAAATGAGAAAACAAATCCAGACAATCACATTGTCTGATTTGGAAAGAATTTATTTGCAAATTATGGTGGAAAATAAGTATGTGGTCACCTACAAACAAGCAAGATGTCTAGCTCTCACAGACCTGTAACTTCTTCTTTAAGAGGCTCCTCTGTCCTCCACTCATTACCTGTATTAATGGCACCTGGTTGAACTTGTTATCAGTATAAAAGACACCTGTCCACAACCTCAAACAGTCACACTCCAAACTCCACTATGGTGAAGATCAAAGAGCTGTCGAAGGACACCAGAAACAAAATTGTAGACCTGCACCAGGCTGGGAAGACTGAATCTGCAATAGGCAAGCAGCTTGGTGTGAAGAAATCAACTGTGGGAGCAATAATTAGAAAATGGAAGACATACAAGACCACTGATAATCTCCCTCGATCTGGGGCTCCACACAAGATCTCACCCCGTGGGGTCAACATGATCACAAGAACGGTGAGCAAAAATCCCAGAACCACACGGGGGGACCTAGTGAATGACCTGCAGAGAGCTGGGACCAACGTAACAAAGGCAACCATCAGTAACACACTACACCGCCATGGACTCAGATCCTGCAGTGCCAGACGTGTCCCACTGCTTAAGCCAATACATGTCCGGGCCCGTCTGAACTTTGCTAGAGAGCATTTGGATGATCCAGAAGAGGATTGGGAGAATGTCATATGGTCAGATGAAACCAAAGTAGAACTGTTTGGTAGAAACACAACTCGTCATGTTTGGAGGAGAGAGAATGCTGAGTTTAAGCCAAAGAACCCCATACTTACTGTGAAGCATGGGGGTGGCAACATCATGCTTTGGGGCTGTTTCTCTGCAAAGGGACCAGGACAACTGATCCGTGTACAGGAAAGAATGAATGGGGCCATGTATCGTGAGATTTTGGGTGCAAACCTCCTTCCATCAGCAAGGGCATTGAAGGTGAAACGTGGCTGGATCTTTCAGCATGACAATGATCCCAAACACACTGCCCGGGCAACGAAGGAGTGGCTTCGTAAGAAGCATTTCAAGGTCCTGGAGTGGCCTAGCCAGTCTCCAGATCTCAACCCCATAGAAAACCTTTGGAGGGAGTTGAAAGTCCGTGTTGCCTAGCGACAGCCCCAAAACATCACTGCTCTAGAGGAGATCTGCATGGAGGAATGGGCCAACATACCAGCAACAGTGTGTGCCAACCTTGTGAAGACTTACAGAAAATGTTTGACCTCTGTCATTGCCAACAAAGGATATATAACAAAGTATTGAGATGAACTTTTGATATTGACCACATACTTATTTTCCACCATAATTTGCAAATAAATTCTTTCCAAATCAGACAATGTGATTGTCTGGATTTGTTTTCTCATTTTGTCTCTCATAGGTGAGGTCTACCTATGATGACAATTACAGGCCTCTCTCATCTTTTTAAGTGGGAGAACTTGCACAATTGGTGGCTGACTACATATTTTTTTTGCCCCATTGTATGGGTATATGCAGACAGTACTACGCTGTTGCCTGAGAACCTGCATAATTTGGCTGAGAACGTACATGAAAAGGAATAGTCTGGTGTATGGGTACACTGTATCCAGCAATTAATAATAAAAGAGCTTTAATATTGTTTAATATCACACGTTTGGTTGCTATTATTCATAATTCAAAAGATGAATTCTTTAGAAATATTGCCCCAATTTTCCTGGATTTCACATTATAACAGTCCTTGTGTGCCTCTGACAAAACTATTTAATCAACTCTGCTTGGAACGGACGGGAAAGACAAGGGAGGAGAAGAATATTTAGTGGTGGCGGGATATCCCTGAAGTTTAGTAAGGTGAACAACAGCTTCTCAGTCTCCAGCAACACTGGAATATCATCTAAGCAGTAGCACAATCTACATTCTGAGTGAGTGGACACGTGCTTTGTGGATCAGTGGTTGCAAGAACGTATGTATTTTCATGTAAATCATCTTTACTGCCTTTCTTCAAAGATTTCAGGGTATGATTTAAAGTTAAAAATAGATGCAATATTATGAACTCATTTCTGAATTCATTATGAAGAAATAAAGGAATTAAACAGTACAGAGTATTAAACAAAGGTTACAATAGCATTTTTATTGTATTTTCCACTAATCTTTATCTTTCAGTTGGATTCTCAACAAACCATAATAAACACTTCAACATGACAAATGTATAAACAATAAAGGTAGCTAATATCACAAGCATTTGCAAAATACAAAGGAAATATAAAATTCATGAATTCTGATACCCTTTTGCTACAGGTAAGATCTATTGTCCTATTATACCAATGATACCATACCCTACCAGCTAATTTATAATCAAATAAAAACAAACCCCACTTCCATCATTTGATCAGCTTTGCAGACATACATACTGAGATCAGACATCTGATGGAGACCTGGAACCATTCAAGGGAGCCCATTGGGCTACAACTATGATATAAAACTTCTGGTCGCTCACGTCTCTCAAAAAAAAAAAGATAGGAAAGGAGAAAGCATGTTCTTTTGATGTAAGCCTGCTTTATGTGAATTTTGTAAACATACCTAAAGACTTCTAAATGTCCTCACTTTCATTAAGTGAAATGATAATATTCTTCATCTATAATAGACAAGTTAAATTATCTTTCAGGAGCACTGTAGAGTCTACAAATGTCTTCAAACTACAACTCTAATCCTTTGACAGCCCAAAGAAACCGAACATAAAAACAAAAATAAGTTACTTCTTTGAAGGCTTTGACAGTGAATTCTAATCAGAGTGCGATGCTTTAGTAATTCCCCGTGGAGACAAAATTTCCTAGCTCTACCATTCTTAATCTGAGTAACTCTCAATGAGTTGTCTCTACAACTAGAGCCAAGAATAAGAAACCAGAAGGAGGCCAAACAATACAGTCCTCACTTACCAATTGTCTCCTTCAGCAACTATTCCAACTTACAACAGTGCTGGAAAAGATTTAGGACTGGTCCTCAAATTTGTGGCCACCCCCGAGGTCCATCGCAATTCAGGCACTTTGCAACTAACTTGATTTACAATGGTCACAGTGTCCTGCGGTCACATGATTGCCATTTATGACCCTCACAACTGGCTTCCAACAAAATAAATTATTTACTTCTAGCAATAAATCACAAGTTGCAGTCATGTGACATCACACTAAACAACCATTTAGTGTGATGTCACATGACTGCAACTTGCAACTAATTGATTTGCTTAACAATTGAAGTGGAATGATGTCATATGTTGGACCTGGCCACTTGGTATTTTTCTTAAGGACCATGTCGTTCAGCAACAGAGTTGCCAATCCCAGCTGAAGCATCACCCCGCTCAGGTAACTTCCTAGACGGGATATGTAATTAGAAGAACTAATTCTATTTTACTGTAAGGCTAAATTAAATGAATTGGCAAATCTGAAAGTACAAATTTCCGGCCACCACTTTTAACTGTTTTTTATCCATCTGGGCAGGTCCTTCCCAAGTTTCTTTCTCTGAGTGTTAAGCCACTGGGGGCTCCTACTTATCTAATTGCTTCTTAGGCAGCATCTCTATCCTATTCCCCAAGGTCGTCCACACATTCAAATACTTTAAGCAAAGATTCCATGTATATTTATTGTGGAATGCAAACTAAACATTTTGAGTTAACAATATAACCATTTATGTTGGTAAGGCAGTGGTGGGATTCAAATATGTGAACAACCCGGTTCTCTGTGTGGATGCCGCTTCCAGAAGTTCATTCTGTGCCTGGGCAACAAAAAATTAGCTACCAGTTCGGCCGAAGTGGTGCGAACCGGCTGAATCCCACCACTGTGGTAAGCTAACGTTAAGCCATTATATGAGCAGTTATGCTGCCTGTAAAATTTTAGAATGCTTTCTCTTTTAAATATTTGATCTACAAAAATTATCTGAAGTGTCCTGAAACTTCATATTACAATGAAGATAAAAAAAAAATCATGATTCATAGCCACACTAAGTAAGTATAAAAGCTAGTATCAGTGCCAAAAGGAGAATAGCTATCTTCTGTGTCTAGAAATTATAATTCAGGTCCCTGTTCAATTTTCTTAGGAAAACAGGATTGGACTGCTAATACAATCCCCACTGGAAAAAAAAAAGATTAGCCCATAGATCAAAAAGAGGTGAAACAAAGAGACAGACAAGGGATGTGGTTAATTAAAGAACAGGTGTTCTCAGCAAATTGGAACACACTAAAATCAACAAGCAAAATCTGCAACTTGCTTCAGCTCCATAAAGGACAGAAAATTGCTATCAAAAAGGTTAAAGCACTGGAAACATTTGAACTAATACGTTTGAGCATATCAACTGTTACTTAAAGGCATAAAGGTCTTCCTCACTAACCTAAGCTAGACCGGCATTTTGTCAGCAAGCTGGAGAAAAGAGAGCTGTCTGATTTATTGCTATAAGAATTTTTGAAGTAAACCCATTTTCACACTGGAAATTTATCTTACTTTTGCATGGTTATTAATTCTGAAGCAAACTTCACCGTTAATTAGCGTAAGATCATATCTTCAAATACTGCTTTCTCCTAAAGAGTTCTACCACTAAGTTCATTACCAGAATGAATAGACACAAATCATTGCACCTGAATTATGAATTTTGTTTTTTAGTCCCCCGTATTAAGAAAGAATATTTCGTTCTTTATGCATTTTAAATTAAGCTAAAAGTTTAAAGGAATAAAATGTTTGATGAATGTGAGTACAAATAACAAATCCTTACTGTTGTGTCACACCAGTAAGCATGAATGAATGAATAAGCCTTATCTGAGAGAGGAAAGAGGATGTACCTGATGCTGGAAAAATAATGCCTAAACTTTTTATACAGAAAGGTTTCATACAGGTACTATTAAAAAGCCCAAAGGGATTATGTCTAATAGTCAGCAGCCAAAAAAGCAAAGCAAAGCAAAACAATCCATACAAGGAACTAAACAATACACCAAACTCTTCAAACCCTGTCATTTAACAATAAATCCTTAGTAATTAATCAAAATATTTCTAGCGGATATAACTATTAATTGTGCAATGAAGCATATTATCTCCAAAACAGAAAAATCAGTATAAAGGAATTAGAAATAGATTTGTACCATATTTTGTACCATATTCTGTTTATGTTCTCTCCCTCTCTCCCTCCCTTTCTCTTTAAAACAGAACCATTGCCCAACTTCCCTTTACGATTAATCTAAAGCTGTCAACACTAGCAGAAACCAATCCAGGATATTACCACCTTCTCTAAAAAAATGTGTCACATATAATACTTGTAGGTGCATGTATACTGTATATCTGCAAGGATCCACAGTCCAAAAAAGAACAGAGCAATGAGCAAAGCCACCACAATCACTAATAATTAAAAGTTAATTGCCCGTAAAATAAGAGTACCCCAGTTAGAAAATTAATTCCTTCCTCTCCCACTCTCTCGTATACATAAGCCAGCCTCTCACAGAGGAACAAACATACAGATAATCCTCAACTCACAACCACAGTTGGGATAGAATTGCCATCACTAAGCGATGCAGTCATAAAGTGTGACTGCTTGGTTGTTAGAGAAAGCAATTCAGATAGTCCTGTTTGCCATCATTAAGTGAATGCCTTGGTTGTTAGGGAGGCAACTATTTCCTGCTGGGGAAACTGAAGAAAGAAATGGAGAAAGAAATGAGGAAGTACTGGAAGAATCTTGGAACGGCTTGGATTTTCAGCCCTAGAGTAGAGAAGCTTCTGAAGCCTCCCCACTCTGGGGCTGAAAGTTGTCTGAGTCGATATCCAAGCAGGATTATGTTTTTCAGATTCCTGGCTCAAGAGATTATCATATGATTTATTCTGTGCCTAGGCTGAATCCAGAAAATGCAGCCTCATTTGCAGTACTATTGCAACTGTTACCGTGTTTCCCCGATAGTAAGACACCCCCGATTGTAAGACGTATCGGGGTTTTCAGGGGGTCGGCTAATATAAGCCGTACCACGAAAGTAAGACATATTACTCCTGCCCACTTCCGCCTCCTGCTTAAAATACTTAAATACTTAAAATACTTAAAATACTTACCGTAATTTCACAGAATCAATTAACTCTTGTTGCTCTTATGCCCTGGATAAGAATATACTAATATTTCTTTGATACATAATCAAAGATGGAAGACACACAGGCAACATGCATTTGGAACACTTCTTCTAATAAGGGCCTCAGAACAAAAGTGACAAACTGTCTGAAAATGTGAGCTTGGGCTTTTTCTCTTTCATCCTAAGGATAACAACCTTACTACCAGGACTCTTTAAAAATCTTACAGCACTCTGTAGAAAAGGCAATAAGATTTTGTGGTATTCAGTGGGATGCTTAAAACAGCAGATAACATCAAGGAGAGGGCAATAAATGTATGCATCAGAAGTAAGAACATCTGATGCATGACATCAAGCCAATTATCTACATCCTATTATAGGGGTCCCCAATCCCCCCAGGACCCACTACCAGCTCTTGAGCCTTTGGGAACTGGGCCATGGAAGTGTGTGTGTGTGTGTGTGTGTGTGTGTGTGTGTGTGTGTGTGTGTGTGTGTGTGTGTGTGCATCCCCACTTGTGTGAGCATGAGCGCACGCACTGCGCACATGGAACCATCTCCTCCCCCCCCCTGGTCTGCAAAGCTGAAAAGGCTGGGGAATTCTGTCCTATTAGAATGAGCCACAGATCAAGTGCAACAAAGGAATGGGAAAAATAATGTGAGCAACTAAAATATGGTATAAAAATACAATTTAAAAACATGACTTTCATACGGGATAGAATATAGGAAATAAAAATGCAAATCAGGAGCGAGAGCACCTGAACTGAAGTGAGGAAATTAAAAATGTATTCTTTAGAAATTGTATCAACAGGCTGGATGCACAGCCAATGCCTATTTCATAACCTCATAAGCTGAATCAATAAAAATGAAAAGAAAAGAAGCAATTAAATCTAACATTATTAGATAAGATAGCTAGATAGATAGACACACAAAGACACAAACATATAATGAGCCAGAACAGACAGACCTTCATAATTGGAATGCATTAATTTACTGATAGTTTACAACAACTGATTCAAAAGAGACATTCACATCAGACTAAACAAGACAAGTGACAGCAAGGAACATATTTTATTGTCCCCTAAGGAAAATATTTTCAAATCAGATCAAGCAAGGCAGTTATTCTCATATAGGGCTAAGCTCCTCTGGTCAGTATAAAATGTTTCATTTCCTCTGTTATTTATCAATGCTTTATCTCTCTACCTTTTATTCTTTTATGCAACTGTTTATTCTGCTACTTTAAGTATTATTATAACTACCAAAAAATTGCACCTCATCTCCCACCCAACAACCACATACACACACACAGAGAGAGAGAGAGAGAGAGAGAGAGAGAGAGAGAGAGAGAGAGAGAGAGAGAGAGAGAGAGAGAGAGAGAGAGAGAGAGAGAGAGAGAGAGAGAGAGAGAGAGAGAGAGAGAGAGAGAGAGAGAGAGAGACAGAGACAGAGAGATACTTGGAGTTGTAATCCTGCAATGTAAGAAAGACACAGATTCCTGTGCCCGAAAGGCAGACACTGCTCAAAGGCTTCTGGGAGAATCAGCAAGATGCTGGGCACTCACTTAGAGAAGTCATTTGAACCAAGATTCCTGACCTGTGCATTTCTGGGCACAGATTTGTAAGCAGCTTGATAAGGAGAATGTGAGCTATAGTTCTGGTTTAGGTACAAAGTCAGCTGGGTGACCTTGGGCCAGATTCTTTCTCTCATCCCTAGCAAGGAGATAATGGCCAACCACTTCTGACAAACCTTGCTAAGAGAACTGCAAGGTTTTTACCAGGCGGCCTCCAAAAAATTGGACTTGACTGAAGAACAAAAAAAAAAAAAAAAAGGTGGGGGGAGGGAAGGGAAGGGAAGAACGCTAACAGGCTTTTTGTAAGCCTATTTTATGGTAACCTAATTGTTTTAGGACAAATAAGAACTGCTTTCCTTATCCAAAGTTAAGGAATGTGCATCCCAATACAACAGCATAATGAAGGTGTGAATTACTAATAGATGCGAATCTATTCCTTAGGTTGAAAAAAGTGGGTTTCAAATAGGCGTTGACGTTCCTAATAAACTGAAAAGACACTATTTTTCACAAAGTTAATGCAAGGGCATAGGATCCTGCCACATATAGGACAAGATGGTAATGAACAGCAAGCTTGCAGTTTTTAGAACGTAGACATGCTTCCCACGGTTACTTTCCACAATCAAATTAGGGAAAAAAACAAACCCAAGATGATTGCTACTTAATTTTTTATTACCAGACTATTTATGGTGCTGTATCAGGAATCACTTTGGCACCATAATCCTTATATTTTTACTATTCTAAATGTAAATATATCATTGATAGATAAGAAAGGAAAGCAAAACTAATAAGAAAAATGGGTAAGAATGTGGCAATAATACAGGTAGATCTCGACTTACAACTGGTTGCCTAGGACTAATTCAAAGTTCTGAGTGACCTACACTGGCGGGACTTATGTCCCGAATTCAAAGTTCCAATGTTGCAACATGCAATAGTCGTGTGACCACACATTTCAGGCGCTCAGCAGTGGGGCCACATTTATAGCTGTTTGCAGTGTCTTGTGGTCATTTGACTGCATTTTCAGATGATTTTGGCAAAACCCAGCATTTATTCCTGGTTTTCAGCAAAATCACACCCATAGCAGGCCACTGGTTTGCTTAATAACTACAGCTTTCGCTTAATTACAGCAGCATTTGCTTTACAACTGCCACAAAAAAGATAAGAAAATCAGGTTAGTTACATGACTGACTCACTTTATGTCTGCAACAAGTTACGACAGGATGAGCAGGCTACATTATAATCCTAACTTGAGGACTATCTGTATTATATACCATGGAATTGCTCTGCAATAAAGTTGCCAAAATAATGAACAAAAGTATGTAACAATTGTAGGTAACAATTAAATGTAGAAATTGTTTCTAGTAGTTACATAATTGCCTAAGAAAATTTTGGGATAGGTTTTGAAGCATAAACAATTCAATGAAGGAGTACAACAAAATATTACTATTAAATGAGACAACCAAAAACAAAAAAAACCCTGAGAAATGGAGACTACAATCAATCAGCAAAAAGTTCAAGCATATTTAAAGGGAGCAACATAGATGGATGGAAATCAGCCATATCCAAAATTAGCTCATGTGGATTATTAAATCTAAGTGTTCTTTACTGAAGCAAAATATATAGTTCTATCCTTCCATATTTCAATTGCTAAAATAAGTTCAGTTGCTTGTGAATGAAAATAAATACCTTCACTATATTTTATTAAGTGAACTGAAAATGATAAAAACTTATCTGCAACTAAGGTAAATTTAAATAAGATAGAAAAGGTTTTGATAGATCCTTTCCTCATGGAGATGGAAAACTCAATACATACTTGCACTTTTGTTGTTCTTAATATATTACTCAACTGTAAATTTTCTTCTTAAATACAATTACACTATACCTACAATGGCTCTGTTCCCCCTGATCCTAATTTATCAAAAAGAAACACAAAAATAGTTTTAGTTGAAGCTCTTTAGCAGTTATATCCATACAGAAATCTGCTACCAAGCATGCAGAATATATACAGCCCTCCCAATCAAGACTTTTATATTTCTTACAAAGGACATGCTCTAGAAAACTTAATACTATATAAAATGATTGTTTCTTCTCACAAATCCTAACATATTCTTAAACTGTCAAATTCTGAAAAGAATAAATCTCTGCATAATACACTATGGTTTTGCATCAGTAAGCCTTCAATTGATATCACCAGTTGCCATAGTATGGCTGTATTTCTACATATTTCATGGCCTGTAAGTAATAAATCAAACTATGTAGTTTTGCTATGCATTTTTTTTTTTTTGCATAAGTGTTCTGGCTATGGGGATTGGAAAGGACAAACCTATAAAAATCTCCTTATAAGACCATTCCAAAACAGTCTGATCTATAATGACAGCACAGACCATGCTTTAAATGAAAACAAGCTACAAACCAAAATCCTAGCCGTACACAGCAATATAAATTGGGCAAGCAAGCAAGCAAACTAATAAATACAATTGGGCCTCTTATGAAGTGCAAAGACAGCTCTATGCAAAGAATATTCTTAAGTCCCCTTTGTTACTATTTATCTATAAGTTGAGACAAACCAATAAAATCCAATAGGATTGCTTTTCTTCTAAAGCGCTCCTCCCAACCATCTCAAGTTTTGCAATACATGGCAAAATCAGTATCCACTTCAGAGCCACATCATCAAAGTCTATTTTTCTCATTCTAATTAAACCAAATTCAACCTGAAAATCTGACCTCAGAAGCTAATACTGAAACTTATACTTGGTTTGCAGAATGAAGCAGCAGGAAAGAGAATTTGCTTTGGCTTTGTCAAATGAATGGAATACGGACTATGGAAGAGTAGAGTAGAGTAGAGTAGAGTAGAGTAGAGTAGAGTAGAGTAGAGTAGAGTAGAGTAGAGTAGAGTAGAGTAGAGTAGAGTAGAGTAGAGTAGAGTAGAGTAGAGTAGAGTAGAGTAGAGTAGAATTTAGAATACAATACTGAAAAGAATTTGAAATTTAGAAATAGAATAGAATTTAGAATACAATAAAGAATAGAATTTAGAAATAGAACAGAACAGAAGAGAGGAGAGTGGAGTGGAGTGAAGTGGAGTGAAGAGGGGTATAGGGGTAGGATAGGGTAGGGTAGAGCAGGGGTCCCTAACCTATGGTCTGCGGCCCGGGACCGGGCCGTGGGCTCTTGACTAGCAGGCTGCAAAAACGGCTGGCTGGTGCACAAACATGTGGGTGCGCATTCTCCCCCCACCACTTGCGCCCGGTTGCACACGCATGCGGGCACGAATGGGAATGCTAGCATGGGGCAGGTGTCTGCAGCCCGTTTGAGCATGCACTGCTAGCCCAGGCGGTTTGCTCTGCCTGTTTGCGCATGTGTGAAGGGGCCGCTAGCCGCTGTGGGGGTTGCATGGCCATTCATGCATGTGCATGGCATCAGTGCATGGCAAATGCTCAAACAGGGCTGCTAGTGCCACGCCAATGTGTGTGGCCCCATGCACGTGTATGCGCGCACGCACCCCAATTTTGAAGCTACTTTCCTTCCCTCCATTCCTCGAGCCTGGAAAGATTGGAGACCTCTCGGGTACAGAATAGGAAAGGATAGGATGAGCTTTTGTTTAGGATTAGAGATATTATACAAAAAGTCTTTAAGAGAACAGATTTTTGCATTTGTAAAACAGTATCATCAGAATAAATTTACTAAGATAATGGGAGAGTAATAGTCATGACAAGAACAAAACCAAATATTTTATTTAAAATCTTTAAAGGACTTCAGATAAATTATCTTGGACTATTTTTAGTCTAAATTCCCTTCAAATCTATTTTGATGTTTCATCAAAAAGTTAATAAGAAAATAATTCATAAATGATATCACATCTTTTTAAAAGTACATTAATCAAGCTCTTTTTAGAACATGTTGGAATCAGTTGATATATAGTACCATAACCTCTGGTAATTAATCCCAAAATAGTACCATGTAAGAATGATATTTTTTTTGGCTTGTTGTGCCAATAGATTTTAAAGTGTGAGAAGCTAACTGGCTAAAATGTTAATATAATATAGCAAAAGTGCTTGAAGATTCCTTTAGATAAGAAGTGTTTATGTATACTTGGTTTCCATTTTTTAGATATATAAACAAATGGATTCTCCCAAAACTTATTACCTCCATCAATATACGGTACTGTAAATGTTTTTGGACAGAAATATTGAAAACGTATATTTAAATGAAATCTCTCTCCATAGTGTTGTACATATTCTACAAAATGCTGTTTCTTATTTTGCTTTTTACTTTTAATGTATTGCAGTAGTTCTCAACCTTTTTAATGCTGTGACCCCCAACCAGTCGTAAGTCGAGGACTACCTGTATTTCCCTGCCCGGGAGTGCAGTGCATGTGTGGTGCCGCCCCCTGCGCCGGCCGAGGCATAGCTGGCAAGGGGCAGCGACGGTACAGGGTGACCACCGGCTGGGCCACCAGCTGGCCCAGCCCAAGGGAGGTAAGGCACCCGCCAGGCCCCACACGCGGCAGCAACCCTCCCTGTGCCCGCCGCTGCCCTGCTAGCCTTACTTTGGCCACCGCCCGTTTGGGGGGGCGGCAGGCAGGCCCAGGCACTCCTGGGCGGCCGTGGCAGCGACGGCACAGGGCGACCACCGGCTGGGCCACCAGCTGGCCCAGCCCAAGGGAGGTAAGGCACCCGCCGGGCCCCATGCACGCCAGCAACCCTCCCTGCACCCACCGGCCTCCCACCTCCCACCCCTGGCCCTCTCTTACTTACATTTTTAGTAGTTGCTCAGCAGGGAGGGGTGGAAACTTCCAGACAGCTTGCCTTCACTGCAGACAACTTGCAGCATCGTTTGCAGACTGGGACTTTTGGTGGGCTCAGCAGGGCAGAGACAGCCTGGACAATTCTTATTGGCTTTTGAAAGCCAATAGAATTAGACTCTATTCAAGAGAGTCTATTCTATTGGCTTTCAAAAGCCAATAGAATAAGAGGGAGTAGCACAGCTAAGGAAAAGGGGAAAAAAATGGCGGACTGCGTTGTTTGGCAACCCCCGTGAAATGGTCGTTCGATCCCAAATGGGGTCGCGACCCACAGGTTGAGAACTGCTATGTATTGTTTAAATAAAAAGTAAAAACAGACCCTAATATCAACAGAAAGTATAAAGTATAAATACTACCAGTACCAGCAAGTATAACTTCACAGACAGCATATTCTAAAGTACTAGAGCTACTATGGAGAAGAACTGTATTTGGGCTCACATAGCACTGCTCTTAGTAGAAACAAAACCTAAGCCTTGTTGTGTACAAGTATGCACACACCAAGCTGATTCAACCTGAAGGAATTTAGAGCCAAATTATTTAGAACTTTATAAGTAAAAGCCAGCATTTTGAATTGGACTTAAAAACAGTAACTAAAATAATAATAATAATAATAATAATAATAATAATAATAATAATAATAATAATAATACATGGTTGTGGGGCTTTTGGGCTCTGAGGCAGATGAGAACTGTGCCAGAGGTTCAACCATACTGGACAAGTCTCATCAGAGAAGTCAGACAAAGAGTGTCTCTCTCACCCATAAAAAATATGGTGAGACGTACATTTCAGAAAGCCATACCAGCTCGGACATTGCCCAGGTTAACAAGGTCTGTGGTAGATGTTGGAGTTCCTGGATATCTGGTGAAAAATGGGCTACAGGACTCAGGACTGTTGGCTGAGCAACCAGGGCCAGTAGCTGTAGAACTACAGAAGAAAGTAGTTTGGAAGAAAAGAAAAGAAAAGAAAAGAAAAGAAAAGAAAAGAAAAGAAAAGAAAAGAAAAGAAAAGAAAAGAAAAGAAAAGAAAAGAAAAGAAAAGAAAAGAAAAGAAAAGAAAAGAAAAGAAAAGAAAAGAAAAGGTGTTTGCTAGTCACAAATATACAGTGATATCTTGCGACGATATCTGTAACACCATCAAACATCCAGATCTGCCTATCCCAGATCCTTGGAAAGGACTTGATAGGTAGATAAAAACCCAGTCTGAACAGCTGGCTGACTGTGTGAATGATGATGATGGTGGTGGTAATAATAATAATAATAATAATAATAATAATAATAATAATAATAATAATAATAATAATAATAATAATAATAATAATAATAAATAGATGTCATGCAATAGGCACCTACTGTACATACCAACATTTCGGATCATGCTTTTTATCAGTCTTTTAAAGGAACTCCCATGTAGACATCTGAATCCAAAGTTGTTTAGGATCTTGCATGTTACTGCCAAACTTTGAATGCAATACAGTAACAAATTTATAGACACTGGCATTCTTTTAATGACAATATTAGCTAGCAACCTCTGCTATCTTGTTTTCCATTATCTGCAGTTTATGAATTCCTTATAAGGGCAACAACAAAGCTCATTTTGGCTAAAGTTTCCCAAGTCCAGGAATGGGTATACCTGACACACCAACCATAAGCACTAAAGGGGGCTGCTTTCCAATATTGCCCTTGGGCTTCCAATGAATGGGATGGTTCTATGAACACTCTAAGCTATATAACCATTCTTCATCTTATCAGAATTTAGTCTCAGATTACAGAACCTCATCTAGTCCCATATTCAGACATCTAGGTAGGATTTCCATAATCTATCTTAATTCAGAAATAACAAAGAAATACAGCTACCAATAATTAGCATTCTAACATGTTCCTACCATCTACTGCCAAGCTTCATAACAATATGAAACTGCCACCTAAGTCTTGAAGGCAATGTAATGAAGTATTGCATTAAAAAACGTATCCCTGTCTCTCTGACAAAAAAGTTCCATCAGGACAACAAAACTAATTTGATCTCAAAATCAGATGTAACCTGTTGTGAGTGTCCCTGAACCAGCTTGGGAAGTATCAGAGGATGAGGATCAGCAGCCAGGTCCCTCTGGGTGTTTTTCCCTCCCGGCAGCCGAGGATCAGCAGCCAGGCCCCTCTGGGTGTTTTCCCCTCCCGGCAGCCGAGGATCAGCAGCCAGGCCCCTCTGGGTGGTTTCCCCTCCCGGCAGCTGAGATAGACAATGAAGAGCTTTGTATGCATTCTGAATCAGATTCTCAAAATGATGAGTCAGATTTAGAACAAGAAGATAAATGGATTAATCCGAGGTTCCGAAGGTTTGATAAGCGAAGGTGTCAGTTAACTGGAAAAAGGAAGTAAGTGGGGAAGTGACGTATCGGACACTATATTAGAAGGGGAAAGAAAGACTACGCTTTTGTCACGAGCAACGTTAATCAAGGAGTGGGCTGAAAACTTTGGCAGTGTTTTGGAACTCAGTTTTCTGGTGTTTTGAAAACCTATCGAAGAATAATGAGATCTTGGACAATGTGATGAAGAAAGAGTAAGTTAATTGGGATGTAGGAGGAGGAGAGCCTGTTTATCTAAATGTAAATAGATCTGATTTGGCCGTTCAGGCCAACATAATGCCAGCAGCTTGCTTTGAAATGAATCCTTTTGAAATGTATTAAATAAACCTCTTAAATACATATTTACGTGGATTTTAATGAGCTGCGAGAGGCCAGACATAACAGATTGCTCGTGACTAAAGAACAGAAAAGACGAAAATTAGTCCGAGCTTTCAGTGACGTCATGGAGCAACTCCTCGCTGATAACCCGGCTCTGCATCTATTAGTTCAAACTCTCCAGCAACAAATTGGACATTTGCAACAGCAGATTCAGCAAGCTGCAGGAGCCCCAGCTCCAGCCCCCCCTCCCAGACGGAGCAGATGTTATTTAGCCTTGCCTGATAAGTTTACTGGAGAGCGTAGTAAATTTCCAGCTTTTTTAAACCAATGCAAAACATTCATTGCCTCAACTCCAGCAGACTTCCAGCTTGATGAAACGAAAGTAGCTTTCATTTTAAGTTTACTCTCTGGGACAGCTGCTGATTGGTCGTCTCCTCTGATAGACGGACAAGATCCTGTCCTGCGCAATTATGCAGGATTCTGCCAGCTGATGGAAAGAGAATTTGTTGACCCCCTTCGTAGACAAAATGCCACCCGGCGGATACGAGAGCTACGTCAAGGATCGCGCTGCGTAGCGGACTATATATCAGATTTTCGCCGCCTAGCTCAAGAAATTAATTGGAATGATGAGGCTCTCATGGAAATCTTTCAAGATGGCCTGTCTTCTCAGATCTTGAATGGATTGAAAACTACTGTAATACCTGCGACCCTGGATGCATTATACCAACATTGTTTGGCTATTGAGGCGCAAACGCAAGCCATGGATGCCCGCCTGGTCAAACAGATGGTTCCAGTCACTGGAAGTGCCAAGCCAGTTCCTGCACCACGCAGAGGATTCCAGACCCTACCTATCGCTCCACCTATCCCGGCACCCAGACGTATTTTCCAAACAGGGCCGGCTTACACTGAGAGGCGCCCTGCACCCATGACCAGAGATGAGCCCATGGATCTTGGTGCAGCCAGATCTCGTTTGACCGAGGCTGAGAAGGCAAGACGGAGAGCTGAGGGCTTGTGCCTGTACTGTGGAGAGATGGGTCACTTCGTCATGGCCTGCCCCCAGAAAAGACGTGGTACGGCAGGTCCTACTCCTGTTCCAGCTAGGCCTTCCACTCAGCAGTTTCAAGCCACCTTGCCGGGAAACGGCCAGAGCCCGGCCTAATGGAAACATTGGGTCGGGCAGGCGCCAAACCCAGTTCCAGTTCCGCAGACAACGACCCCGGTCCTCCGAGACATCTGATCCTAGCAACCAATATACTTCTGGGAAATCATGCCCAGGGCATTCCGGCCCACGCCTTGTTGGATTCTGGAGCCACCACCAATTTCATGAATGAAGCTTTCGCTCGTCAGCATGCCATACCTTTGTGCTCCGTGAAGCCGCCTATGTTGGTTGAGACAATCGATGGTCGTGAGTTGTTGTCTGGACCGATCAAGTTTATGACCCAGCCCATACGCCTGGTCATAGGACAACATGAAGAAGCCATCCAATTCTATGTTACCAAGGGACTTCATTTCCCCTTAGTTCTCGGCCTAGCCTGGTTGAGAACCCATGATCCTTGTGTGGTGTGGTCCCAGAACTTTGTTTCATTTCCCAGTTTGCAATGCGTAGACCACGTACGCCAAGTTTGTGCAGCCCAGCTACCATCCCACCCTGACATCACCTTGCCGGCCGATCTAGCGGACTTTGCAGATATATTCAATGAGAAAGAGGCAGACCAATTGCCTCCGCATAGACCATATGACTGTGCCATTGATTTGCTACCAAATGCCAAGCTTCCAAGGGGACGCCTTTACTCCATGTCAGAACCCGAGTTGGCCGCATTGAAAGACTTTGTGGACAAAAACCTGGCCAGGGGTTTCATTCGTCCCTCTTCCTCGCCTTTGTCAGCTCCTGTGTTATTCGTGAAGAAGAAAACCGGAGATTTACGCCTATGCTGTGACTATCGCAAGCTCAATGCCATCACGGTGCGCAACCGGTACCCTCTGCCTTTGATTCCTGATCTCATGGACCGTCTCCGATCAGCGACCATCTTCACCAAGATAGATTTAAGGGGTGCTTACAACCTGGTTCGCATTCGAGAGGGGGACGAGTGGAAGACCGCGTTTGGAACCAGGTATGGTCATTTTGAGTATACCGTTATGCCCTTTGGACTCACCAATGCTCCGGCCGTCTTTCAACATTTCATGAATGACATCTTCCGGGATTTATTAGATCAATTTGTGGTGGTTTACCTTGATGACATCCTGATTTATTCCCCGTCACGAGCAACTCATCTTCAGCATCTCCGGCGAGTTTTGCAACGCTTGAGAGAGCATCACCTTTACGCCAAGTTAGAGAAATGTCAATTCTATCAAACCACCATTGAGTTTCTGGGACATGTGATTTCTCCACAAGGCATCGCCATGGACCCTGGCAAGGTTGAGGCCTTGCAAACCTGGCAACCACCGTGTAAAGCAAAAGATGTCCAAAGACTTTTGGGATTTGCGAACTATTACAGGATATTTATTCCAAGATTTTCTACCTTGACTGCGCCCCTTACTCGACTGTTACGGAAAGGCATTAAGTTCCAGTGGGGCGATGCCGAGCAACAGGCGTTTCAGACCCTCAAAAAGGCTTTTGTTCAAGAACCCATTCTCAAGTATCCAGATCCTTGTCGTCCCTTTGTAGTGGAGGCTGACGCCTCAGATGTTGCGGTAGGGGCCGTGCTACTTCAAACACGCCAAGATGGCGGCCTCCTGTTCCCGTGTGCTTATTACTCCAGGAAACTAACTCCCTCCGAACGCCATTATACCATTTGGGAAAAGGAACTATTGGCCATCAAGACTGCTTTTGAGACCTGGAGACACCACCTGGAAGGAGCCCGCTACCAAGTTGAAGTTCGGACTGACCATAAAAACTTGGAATTTTTGCAATCTGCCAGGAAATTGAATCAACGTCAGATCCGTTGGTCTTTGTTCTTCGCTCGATTCAACTTCAAAGTCACCTACATTCCGAAAGGGTACAACAAAAGAGCAGATGCCCTGTCCCGTAAACCTGAGTATCTACAGATCAAGGATCCCTTACCGCTTCGAACCATTCTGCCTCTCGAATCGATCGCAGCCGTGCACAATCCAGTAGATCTACGACGACAGATTCGGGAAGCGCAACAACTAGATGACTTTGCGATACGGAAGAGACAAGAGGTGGGTCCCGACTCACCTTGGACCTTGTCCGAGGGACTATTACGCTTCCGCAACCTGTTATATGTTCCAGCAGGCCCACTCCGGGGTCTCATCCTGACTCAATGCCATGATAACCCTGCGGCAGGTCATTTTGGTTTCTTTAAGACTCTTCACTTAGTGTCTCGGACTTTTTGGTGGCCCAGGCTTCGCCATGATGTGCAATCCTATGTGAATTCCTGTGTACGGTGCCGTCAGGCAAAACATGCCACAGGAGCCCCTCCGGGATTATTACAGCCTTTACCCACGCCGGAAAGACCCTGGGGAGCTATTTCCATGGACTTCTTGACTTGTCTACCTGTTTCTGCCGGCTACACCGTTGTCTTTGTAGTGGTGGACATGCTGACCAAAATGGCACATTTCATTCCTTGCCGAAGAATACCGACAGCCAAGGTCACTGCTCAGCTGTTCATTCAACATATCTTCCGGCTACACGGTTTGCCTGACAAAATAGTGTCCAACCGAGGAACCCAGTTCACCTCGGAGTTCTGGAGAGAACTCATGTCTGCGCTTCAAGTCCAAGTTAATCTAGCCTCCACGCATCACCCAGAGACTGATGGGGGTACAGAGAAAGTGATTGGCATTCTGGAACAGTATTTGCGTTGTTTCATCAACGACCAACAGAACGATTGGTCCAAATATCTCTCCGTGGCCGAATTCGCTTTCAACAACTCTCAGCACACTTCCACTCAGACCACTCCGTTTTTTGCCAACTACGGCTATCATCCCAGGTTTTTCCCGCTCACGCTCCTCGATTCTCCAGTTCCAGTTGCAGAAGACTACTTAACCGAACTCCAGTCTGTCCAAGAGATGGTTAAGCACCATTTGACTAAGGCCAAGGCAGACTACAAGAGGGTTGCAGACCGCTCTCGTCGCGACACGCCGCCGTTAGCTGTTGGAGATCGGGTTTGGCTCTCCACCAAGTACTTGTTTCCAGGGAGAATTCACCGCAAGCTTGATCAACGTTTCCTGGGTCCTTTTCCTGTGGAGACGGTCATCAATCCGGTGACCTATCGTTTGACTTTGCCTAGGTCTCTTCGTGTACATCCCGTGTTTCATCGCTCCTTGCTTGTTCCTGTTAACCCTGATTCTCCGCTTCGACCTCCTGATCCGGGCCCGACAGCTCGCCGTGCTCACGTTCCCGTTTCCCGGTTGGAGGTGTCCGGCATCCGAGATTCCCGATGGCTCAACGACCGCTTCCAATATTTGGTTGATTGGACCGGGGGTGGGCCAGCCGCTGGCTGTTGGGTCGATGCTCGTGATATTGAGGCTCCTCGGTTAATTTGGGATTTTCATTCTGCGTTTCCCTACAAACCACATCCCCTGCGACGGCCCCGGGGGGAGGGGCCTGCGGGGGGGATAGTGTTGTGAGTGTCCCTGAACCAGCTTGGGAAGTATCAGAGGATGAGGATCAGCAGCCAGGTCCCTCTGGGTGTTTTTCCCTCCCGGCAGCCGAGGATCAGCAGCCAGGCCCCTCTGGGTGTTTTCCCCTCCCGGCAGCCGAGGATCAGCAGCCAGGCCCCTCTGGGTGGTTTCCCCTCCCGGCAGCTGAGATAGACAATGAAGAGCTTTGTATGCATTCTGAATCAGATTCTCAAAATGATGAGTCAGATTTAGAACAAGAAGATAAATGGATTAATCCGAGGTTCCGAAGGTTTGATAAGCGAAGGTGTCAGTTAACTGGAAAAAGGAAGTAAGTGGGGAAGTGACGTATCGGACACTATATTAGAAGGGGAAAGAAAGACTACGCTTTTGTCACGAGCAACGTTAATCAAGGAGTGGGCTGAAAACTTTGGCAGTGTTTTGGAACTCAGTTTTCTGGTGTTTTGAAAACCTATCGAAGAATAATGAGATCTTGGACAATGTGATGAAGAAAGAGTAAGTTAATTGGGATGTAGGAGGAGGAGAGCCTGTTTATCTAAATGTAAATAGATCTGATTTGGCCGTTCAGGCCAACATAATGCCAGCAGCTTGCTTTGAAATGAATCCTTTTGAAATGTATTAAATAAACCTCTTAAATACATATTTACGTGGATTTTAATGAGCTGCGAGAGGCCAGACATAACATAACCTAGACTGAAATTTTCAACAACTACAAATCCTACAAAAATATATGGAGCTAGACTGTGACCATTCTGTTAACTATTTCCTTTCCAAATCCAAAAATATAGCAAGGATATGTTAGACCAACCAGCGGTTCTCAACCTGTGGGTCGTGACCCTTTTGGGGGTCGAATGACCCTTTCACAGGGGTCGCCTAAGACTATCGGAAAACACATATTTCCAATGGTCTTAGGAACCGAGACACCGTTCCTCTATCCATCTCCAGGAGAGGGGAGCGGGAGGTGGAGGAAAGCTCAAGCAGGGAGGGATCTGGCCCGGTGAGAGCGGAGCCGTGTTCGGGCGCTGCTTCTGGAGCTCACGGATGCTGGCCCGGCTCTGGCATGCTTCGGGGTAGAGGTTGTCTGCTGCGTTGCTGCCGGGAGTCTCAGCTGGCTAAAGCGCCTTTCAGAGAAGGAGCAAGGCCGCAATCCAGCGTGGCCCTGCTTTCCCTGCAGGGCGACCCAGCCAGCAGCGTCCTACTCTCGTTGTTTCAGGGAGGAGGGAGAGAAAGAAGAAAAAGGCATCCACCCTGTGGGCTGCTACCTCCGCCTCCTCGCGACGGAGAAGTGCTTTGAGGCAGATGGCAGGTTATAAAACTATCGCTTGACTCAAAGCAGGGATGGGCGGGCCTACGAAGCCACTGCTCCTCCGTGGGCAGATGGATAGCTGGACGGCTAGGAAAGTTCCCTGATTCTTCTGCTGTGGAGGAAGAAAACCAAGCTTCAAGATCTCGCGAGCAGGTGTGCCTGAGCTTGCAAGAAGCCCGGCAAGCTTTACGTTAAGGCGGGCAGTTTATAAAAGGAAGGAGCGGTCTCCTGATGCTCCGGAGTGGGGGAGGGATGGTGGTATGTCCATTCGCTTCCCAGAAAAAGCTGCTCGGGACATCTCCATTGCTAAAAAATAATGCCCTTGGTTTCCTATGATGTCAAAGGTGTCCTACGTTAGGAAAAAACAAAACACAATCCCCATGCAAAAACAGTCCATCCGTGATAATGCAAAACCTAATGAAGAGCGTAGCTGTTTTTATTACTCTTATCACAACTCTGAGAAGTAAGTTGGTGGCAGTTGCTGCACAGGAGTTAACTGAGCTCCCAGATAACTCATCCTCACACAATTGGAAGTTTGCATTAGATCCCCTAAATTCCCAGTGATAGATCACACTAATGATAAATGTGGGAGTTTTGTTCCTACTTACGTGGTGGGCATAAACGTATAGTAGCTTTTTCTTCTCTTCCCACGGCAGCTGATTCCCCCCCCCTTATCCTCTCGTCCTCTGAGATCCCTGCAGCCCTCCGTAAGACAGCACATATTTTTGATTCCTGCTGCTCAATCCCTCCTCCTCCCCCACCTTGATGGCTTCCTACTTGTGGGATGCAGGGGAAGAGAGCACCATTTCATTACAGGTGGGAGAAGGAAAACTGGTCCAGGCAGTGAAAAGGAAAGAGGTCAAAGGGGGGGGGCTTTGGAGATGAAAGCTGCTTTGGGTGGATGTTTTGGTCTGCAGCATGTGTTTCCCTTTCCCCTCCTGCCTGCCTTTTCTCTGTTTCCTAGTGTGCCTCTGGAAAGCCGGGAAAGGGGGGGGGGGCAAAATGAATCTGCTCCTAGTGTGGAATCAAGAAGCTCCAAGGGGCCTTTTCTTGCAGTTGCTGCAGTAATGCCCCCCATGCTTCCTGCCCTGGCTGCTGCACCAAAAGCAGTTGATTATTGCTCAGTGGAACCAGTAGTGGGGTGGGAGGAAGGAATAGATTTCCCTTCTGCTGCCTGTCTCAGTGGACAAGACCTCCTTCTAAAAATCTCTCCTAAGATTCTGGCAGGCACAGCTCCAGAACTGAGCTATGCTGGCTCAGGAATTCTGGAAGTTGAAGTCCACAGTCACAAAAGAGCCAAGATTTCCCTTCTGCCTTCTTCAGAGAGAGAAGCTCTGAAGGTCATTAGGATCAATTGTCCTGGAAGGACAGGGGTCCTCTTCCACACCCTCAGTGAATTTCAGCTGGAGGTAGAAAAAACGGGCAGTGGCTCAGGCTGAAGAGGCAAATTGTGTGGGCCACATCACACACATGGACAACAAATGTCTACAAGTATAGCTCCCCTTGAGTATCACCTCAACTAATCCTTATTTTTTCCCACCCCATAAGCACTCCCCCCCCCATACACAATCATATTAATTTTTCATAGGTAATGCTTAACCTAATCAGGCAACTTCAAGGGCTCATTTAAAGAAGAGAAAAGGTCAGGTCTCCCTTCAGAGCCATAGGTGGAGCAGCTGAAGGTGTGATTTGACACCCATGCTTCAAGACAAAATTTCATTTATTTGTTAATTAGAAATAAATATTTCACAATATATAATTACATATTGTTTTTGTGATTAATCACTATGCTTTAATTATGTGCAATTTGTAACAATGAAAATACATCCTGCATATCAGATATTTACATTACGATTCATAACAGTAGCAAAATTACAGTTATGAAGTAGCAACGAAAATAATTTTATGGTTGGGGATCACCACAACATGAGGAACTATATTAAAGGGTCGCAGCATTAGGAAGGTTGAGAACCACTGAGTTAGACAGTAAAGAGCTTCCATTATTTTATCCCAAACCACACAATTGTTCAACAATTGTTCTATTGTTAAACTATCTACAGTCAACTGTCACAAGCTTATAGTTGAATGCAGGAACAACATACACCCAGAACACGAAAAATCTGCTTGGTTAGGGATTCATTTTTATTTAGGAAATGTCAGCTTACAAAAAGCCCAGACCATTTACTTGTTATTGGACCAAATGTAAAAAACATGTTTTGCATTCTTTAATCACAATTTTTCAGTGCAGAATGCCAGGCCATACTAAGAAAATCGAAAGGGTGTGTACTCATGTGGGGGAAATACCATAACGAGGCTATGTTTAGAGCATGGATCTAAATACTGAAAATTATTTTGGGGATTGAACAATGACATCTAACTAAAATAGATAAGATTAGCAATTTTTTTCCAGATATTTTACAAAGACTAAGATGGGAACATTTTCCAAAAACAAGAGGTCTGACAAAATTCTTAGGCATATACTTGCACTCATATAATACCTAATTCATAATATATGCTAAATCATATGAACTTTCTACTGCAAAGCACCGTTTTTTTTTCTAGACTTGTTCTGCATGCAATAAATATCAAATGTTATTCACAACCCACGGACAGGAGAGGAGACATCTCCAGTGACTGGAATGGGAGATGAAAAAGAAAAAAGAAAAAAATAGGAATAATACATGTGATTATAGCACATGGGTTCATTTCTCTTAAGTAAGGTTCTGGGAAGAAACATCAAAATGAGGGAAAATAAGAAGTGAAGCTTTGGTATTTCTTTGGAAATCAAACCAGAATTACCATTCTATCAATGGTAAGAGGTGTACCTGTTTGTGATTCTAATCAGCGTCAGCTTGGGGTGGCGTTGCCTCTTCCTAAAGAAAATTTAAGTACTTGCAACCTAATTTTACTCGGTGCACTAGTATGCTTCCAACTGGGATAATATCCATCGAACCATCTGCATGTCTCTCTTTGCTCAGTCTGCACCTGCTGGGCTCCCTATAACACTGCAGCATCTCTGAAACTATATGCCTGAAAACAGTCCTCATCCTAATTAACTCAAAAATTTCATCCCAAGCTCTGACAGAACAGATGTAATAAAATGTCTCAAACAGACCAAGCCAGATTGGAGATAACATATTCTGCAACACTCTATATCAAATCAATATTTTGTCCTCCTGTCTGGAAAGCTTGAAACATTTTTCTTGTGCTTGAAAAATAGTTGAACAGTAGAGTGAAAACTAAAGCAATTTGGACAGACAGGTATCAAAAGAATTGCTTGCAATTCTTGTGTTGTATCTCTTTGCTAATTGTTTCCTTTTAAATTCTAACAGCCAAGACAAAGATCTATGCCAGTAGTGGCGAACATATGGCACGCGTGCCAGAGGCGGCATTTAGAGCCCTCTCTGTGGGCACGCACGCCATGCCCTGGAGATGGCAACTGTCCCTCTTCAACCAGCTGCCCGCTAACTTGCCGAGGTTCCACGTGGTCGGATGCATCCCAGCACGGCTGGTTTCCCTCCTCCGTCCCATCCCTCCTGGCCTTGCATACTCTCCTTTTCCCGGGCACAACCCACTGCATTGCCTCCTCAGCTGTCGGCCGTCCTTCCAGTTCAGAGGCGGCTTCTTTGAACTGGTGGCAGGCTGCAGAGCCCCAGAGTGTGCCGGTTGAGAGACCAGCAGGCTGTGGCAGCTGACAGAGACTGTCAGCCCCATGCTCTCGCTGGCCTCTGTGTGCGGGGCAGCAGCCGCGCCAGTCCCTGCCTCGCCTTGCTCTGCGAAAATGGCATCCCCGCCCTGCCTAGCCTCACCCTGCAGGACGAGTCTCCTGCTCACTACCCCACCTGCCAGAGACCCCCCTGGATCTCCCTCAACCCTGCCCGGCCCGCATAGGCATCCCTCCCCATAAACAACATCGAGGTGACCACGCCCACCTTGGCCACACCCACCCAGTCTGTCATGACCACCACAGCCATGCCCACTCAGTGGGCCACACCCACCTGGCACCCGGCAATAAAGAAGTGGATTTTGGGTTGCAGTTTGGACACTTGGTCTCTAAAAGGTTCGCCATCACTGATCTGTGCCATAAAGATAACAACAAAGCTGTAATTTGTAAGGGTTGATTCTACTTTGATAAATATTTAGAAGACTATTATGTAAAGCCAGGGAAAACCTGCCTTCTCAATAGATCACAAAACACCTATTAGGAAACAAAATGAGAATGTCTTAGTCCTAATATGCACATGGACATAATTGGATTTAAATAAATAATAGGTTTGGTTGCTACAGTTCTTTTAACCACATCCCCTTCATTTTGATAAATCCTGTTAATGAGAACTGTGTGAAAATATTCTTTGGGGGGGAAAATCACTTTCACTTTTAGCCCCTGCCAAAGAGCCTGATACAATAAGATTAAGAATAAACAGGCTGAATAGGATGCTGATTCGTTAATTCATAAACCATGTGTACTTTAATTGATTCAGAACAAAGCAAAAAGCTTATTCAAGAATGTATAGCAAAGAACTATCTATTCTTAAATAATGTATGCTGCGTAATTGCCTCATCAGTCTGGACTAAGAAAAAATATTTATGAGGGCTTATAAATAATAGTGAGATTTTTCAGGCATAATGCCAAGTCACAGTCTGTTATTATAACTATAACTATAAAGCTATAAACTCCCTCAACTTTTCTCTTGACTGATGTCAAATAATTGCTCCTTTTACATAGCAAACAGTTTACATCCAAACTAGAAAAAGATATGCCCTCCAAACCAGCATTGCAAGTTAACTTCTAATAAGGCTTCAAACTATTACTTCAGATAAAATGGGAAAAATTAACTCAGCTGGAGACTGCAAGTGATTCTCATTCCAAAACCGCTTGGAATCTGAATGCTGTAGTGCCAATAAGCAATAAATAAGAACCAGAAAACATGGTCAAAAGTCACCATTTTCTTTCACCAATAAATCTGCATTGCCATGAATTCATGTCACCCAATATGCCAATGATTAGAAAGGAAGTATTGATAACACTTCATGAGTGAACCCAGATTCAAAACCCATCTGTAAAAAAGCTACAAAATGATGTTTGAGAGTGAAAGAATCATCTATCAACTAAACACCTTTCTTTAATTACTTGTTTATTTAGCAAAATTATACTTTAGAATAGTAGTTTCCAGGGAGCAGTTTACAAGAGAGTCAGTTCTGAAACTTGTGAAAGACGAAGATTAAATGTAAGCCTACCAGACAGTGGAGCTATGCTTAGGTTGCTGGAGCCTGAAGACAGTAATATTAAGATGCTGCACAGGAAGGGAACTCATCAGAGAGCAACTTAATCTGTCTAAATACTTTCACTACGTGCATGGCGCTCAGCCTTCATTCAAGGCACAGAATGCAAACTATTTGTGGAGGAGCTTTTGGACATTAAACTGCAAAATAATATTTTTATGTCCATCATTCTCTCTTCTTCTTTCCTAGCTTCAGGACACAGTTAATGTATAATAAAAAAAAAAGTTAATATTGTAATAGGAGAGGGAGAAGAGTACAAAAAAACAGAAATCTTAGAAAGAGGGTATATGTGTGCTTGTGTGTGTGTGAGTACACACATGTGTACATATAATACATGATGATAACGGGCAGGCAACGGCATTTTGAGATTCTAAATATAGTACAATATAGAAAACTGGCAATTTCCTATAGTACAATATAGGAAACAGGCAAAATATAGTACAATATAGGAAGCCAGAATGCAAACTTCAACTTTCTTGGAGGCAAAAGTAAACAGTTTGAACAATCTTTACCACACTTGCTGAAAATGATAGTGAACTCAATTGGAAGCCTTATTTTCTCCTTCCCAATGAACCAATTAGGAAACTGTTTTTACGAAAGTGCATCAAACTAGTCAATGGAAGCAAAATGAGGGAAGTATTTAGTGATCTAGATCAGGGAAGGACAACTTTGGGGGGTGGCCAAGGGATTCTATTTAGCTATTACTGCTACTGCTTCTTCTCTTCCTTCTTTTCTTCTTTTTTAATAGAGAAAAGGCCACATATACAGGAAAATGATGTAAATTTAAAAAAAAACTGCAGGAAGGCTGTACACATGGGAGCAAAGTTATCCTACGTTTTCCCCCTGTGTTTGAGAGAGGTTTGGAGTTTTTTAATATGAGATCCACTTTATATTACTTATATGCTTTCTACTTTACAGCAGCAGTAGATCATATTGCTGGTCATATGAAGCTCTGAAGCCCATAAAGGAAAGAGATCAACTGTAACTTTGGGAACCAGGATGTTTAATTTTAAACACTTCATTTCAAAGTGTGCATGCACCGTAGGCTGTGAGCAATGATTCTAAAATACTCAACCCAATCATTCTTCCCAATAGTTTAGAGCCAGTAAGCAATTGAACATAGAAGGCTCTTTGATTCTACTACCAATTTTTACATACTGTTGAAGCTTCAACATTTGATAAAGTAGACCACAACCTACTACTTGATAAGATAGAAAAATGTGGGTTAGACAGCATCACCACCAGATGGTTGACCAACCATACTCAGTGTGTGGTCCTCAATGGAACTGCATCTACAGGGAGGGAAGTGTGTAGTGGGGTGCCGCAGGGCTCTGTTCTGGGCCCAGTGCTCTTCAACATCTTCATCAATGATTTGGATGAGGGGATAGATGGGGAACTCATCAAATTTGCAGATGATACCAAGCTGGCAGGAATAGCCAACACTCCAGAAGATAGGTTAAGATACAGAAGGATCTTAACAGACTTGAACATTGGGCGCTATCTAACAAAATGAAATTCAGTGGTGAAAAAAGTAAGGTTCTATATTTAGGCAAGAAAAACCAAATGCACAGATATAGTATAGGTGGTACTTTACTCAATAGTAGCAACTGCGAGAGGGATCTTGGAGTCCTAGTGGACAATCCCTTAAATATTATTATTATTATTATTATTATTATTATTATTATTATTAATTAAATTTCTATACCGCCCCTCTCCCGAAGGACTCGGGGCGGTTTACAGCCTTAAAATTTTAAAAAACATATAAATGTACAAAATTAAAATATTTAAAAATAATGAGCCAGCAGTGTGCTGCAGCTGCCAAAAAAGTCAACAAAGTGCTAGGCTGCATTAACAGAGAGATAGAATCAAGATCACGTGAAGCTGGCTTCAAGCTGTTCTCCAACAAGCTTAGGGGTAGGCAATCTTGGCTCTTTTATGACTCATGGACTTCAACTCCCAGAATTCCTGAGTCAGCATAGCTGGGCTAGCTAGCTCTCTCCTGCCCTTCCTGCTTCCTGCAGAGACGCAGCAAAGGGAGGAGCTCCGCCCAAAAAGCTTTTCAGCTTGTCAGAGAACACTGTGAGTCCACTCTCTTTTACTTATACACACACACACAGAGAGACACAGAGAGAGAGAGAGAGAGAGAGAGAGAGAGAGAGAGAGAGAGAGAGAGAGAGAGAGAAAGAGACAGAGACAGAGACAGAGAGACAGACAGAGAGAGAGAGAGAGAGAAAGAGAAAGAGAAAGAGAAAGAGAAAGAGAAAGAGAAAGAGAAAGAGAAAGAGAAAGAGAAAGAGAAAGAGAAAGAGAAAGAGAAAGAGAAAGAGAGAGAAGCAGGGAAGTGCAAGTGCCTCTCTCTGTCTCTGTCTCTCTTTGCAAATGGCAGAGGAGGCTGGGAACCAGAGGGGAAGGCTCAAAGAGCCGCATGCAGCTCCGGAGCCGCAGGTTGCCAGCCTGCGGTACAGTCTAATGAAGAGAAGGACAAGGGGTGACACGATAGCAGTGTTCCAATATCTCAGGGGCTGCCACAAAGAAGAGGTAGTCAAGCTATTCTCCAAAGCACCTGAAGGTAGGACAAGAAGCAACAGATGGAAACTAACCAAAAAGAGAAGCAACTTAGAAGTAAGGAGAAATTTTTTGACAGCTAGAACAATTAATCAGTGGAACAACCTGCCTCCAGAAGCGGTGAATGCTCTAACACTGGAAGATTTTAAGAAGAGACTGGACAGCCATTTGTCTGAAATGGTATAGGGTTTCCTGCCTGAGCAGGGGGTTGGACTAGATGACCTCCAAGTTCCCTTCTAACTATTTTTTTTAAATTCTTTTATTAAAACAATCAACATTGAACATAAAAACATATTATGCAGCAATCATCATGGCACCTGATATACAATACTAAGTATTAGTCATTGAAAACGTCTGAATTAGTAAGCCTTTTTCCACTCCTCGCGTCCAGCCTCAACTATACTCCTGTTACACTTTGTTTGATTGGTGTTTCTCTTATCTGGTTCCATATTAATGTGATCAACATTAAACCAAAGATCCTATTGCTAAACAATCATCCTAGAACATAGCATACAACATTAGGTATTAATCTTTGTAAACATCTCTTTTAGTAAACGTTCTTCCCTCCTCCCTTCCCTCTTCAAGTATACTCCGAGTACCTTTTGTTTGGTCGGTATTTCTCTTATATATGGTCTATCTACTGTATCTAGTCTATTGCATATTGTTCGTTTGCGCTTCTGAATTGACTTCATCCCCTTACTAGTGCAATCTTTTATAGTCCCTAACCAGAGATCCTGAGGTAAAAGTTTCATATCCTGAGGTAGAGATTCAGTCCGCTTTAACAGTATTAAAGCAAACAACATTAGTCATAAGGTTATGTTAAGAGGCATTAGTTATAGAACATATACATTCAACATTGGGTGTTAGTTTTTGTAAACTTTTGATTTGTTACCCCTTCTTCCCTCCTCCCATCGAGCCTTAGCTAAACGCCAGCTGCATTCTGTTTGATTGGTGTCTCTCTTGGATATAGTCTATCCACTGTTTCCAGTCCGTCAAAAATTGTTCATTGGAGCGATTTTTCAAGTATGCTGATATTTTCGCCATTTCCGCCAAATTTGTTACTTTCACAGTCCATTCTTCCATATGCGGTATTTCCGGATTCTTCCAGTATTGTCCACCAACAATCTTGCTGCTGTAATTAAGTTCAAAAATAAATTTATCTCTGAGGTAGTGAAATCCTTTGTGATCCCTAACAGAAAAGCCTGAGGTAGGAATTCTATACGCTTTTTGAAAATGGTTTGGAGTGTCCACCATATCTTCCTCCAGAATGCTTTGATTTTTCTGCATGTCCACCATATGTGAAAGTAGGTAGCCTCCCCGTCCCCGCACCTCCAGCATTTGGGCTGGGAGTCTGGGTAGATGAGTGATATTTTTTTCGGGTCTAGGTGCCATCTATAGAACATCTTGTAGAAGTTTTCCCTTAAGTGTTGCGATTTCGTGAATTCTACATTCCTCACCCAGATTTTCTCCCACGTGTCCATGGTGATAGGGTGTCCGAAGTCTTGTGCCCACTTTATCATACAGTTCTTGACTAGCTCGGTTTCAGAGTCCATTTCTATCAGAATGCTGTACACTTGTTTGATGTGCATAATCCCCTGTTCTCTAATCTGTTTAATTAGATTCTCGTCGTTCTGGGAGAAGCCCTTCTTCTTGTCTTTACGCCACCTTGACTGTAGTTGTATATATGATAGCCAGTTACTTCCTATTCCTCTGTTTGCTAGCGTTGCTTGAGGTTTCAAGAGGAACCCGTTTTCTTCTCCCAGTATAAGTTCACTGTAGGGCACCACTTCTTGCCCTTGGGATGTGTTCATATCCCCTGTTGCGTGTCCAGGGATCGTCCAGATGGGAATCTTGTCGTGTAGGAGGTGCTTATATTTCTTCCAGACCCATAACAATGGGATTCGTAGTGGGTTCTCCTTGAAGTTCCTATCTGCCTTTTTGTCATATACTAAGTATGCGTGCCAGCCGAATAGTAGACCATGCCCCTCAACATTCAGAATTCTATCATTTGTCATGTTGATCCAGTCACTAACCGCCACCAACGTTGCTGCATAGTAGTATAGCTTTAGATTAGGCATTTTGAGTCCCCCTCTCTTCCTTGCGTCTTGGATGATTTTTAGTTTCACCCTCGGTCTCTTGTCCCAAATAAATCTGTTGATGCCCTTCTGCCAGTTGTCCAAGTCCGCATCCTTCTTGAGTATGGGTAGCATTTGAAAGAGAAATAAAAATCTGGGTAATACATTCATCTTTACTGTCGCTATCCTGCCGAGCAGGGACAGATGTAGTGATTTCCACCTTTCCAGGTCTGCTTGTATCTTATTCCACAGGACCGCGTAGTTATTCTTGTATAATTTCGCATTTGTTGATTCTATCTCCACTCCTAAGTATTTGACTTTCTTGACTATTTCACAACCCGTTATTCTTTCCAAGTTCCGTCTTGCTTTGTTGTCTAGGTTTTTGACTAGCATCTTTGTTTTTGGTATATTTACTTTGAAGCCTGACACCCTACCATAGTCCTCCATTATCTCCATCAATTTCCTTGCTGATTGCGACATTGTCACCAGCAGGTCATCCGCAAAGGCACATAGTTTGTAGTCTTGCTGTTTAATCTGTATGCCCTGTACATCCTCTGCTGCTCTTATTCTGTTCAGTAAAATTTCCAGTGTTAGGACAAATAGCAGGGGGGACAGCGGGCAGCCCTGTCTCGTGCCTCTCTCTATATTAAATGAGTCCGTTAAGTCTCCATTGACAATGATCTGACCTGTTTGTTTCTGGTAAATTGCCGTTATGGAGTTGAGAAACTGTACTCCCATTTTCATCTTCCGGACCAAGTTCATCAGGAACGGCCAGTTCAGTCTGTCGAAAGCTTTTTCTGCATCAACAAACATAAGAGCGGCGGGTATCTGGTTGTGCTTTTGCAGGTATTCTATTATGTTCAGCAGCTGTCTCACATTGGTTTTCATCTGGCGTCCTTGTATAAATCCCCTTTGGTCCGGGTGTATTGTTTTTTGTAGTACAGTCATTAGTTTATTGGCCAAAATTTTTGTGAAGATTTTGTAGTCTGTCTTTAGTAGTGAGATGGGCCTGTAGTTTGCGGGCTGTGTGTTGTCTTTCCCCTCCTTTGGGATTAATGAGATGTAGGCTGTTCTCCAGGATGGTGGGACCTGGCCTCCTTCTTGAATGTTGGCAAATAGTTTTCTGAGGTGTTCTAGCATCTCCTCTTGGAGGTGTTTGTAGTAGGTCGCTGTTATCCCATCCGTCCCGGGCGATTTTCCCGCTTTCAGTTGTGTGATCGCTGAGTGTATTTCCTCTTTTGTGATTAAGGCATTCAGGGCTTCTCTTTGTGTGTCGGTAATCGCCTGTATCTTTTCGTTTTGTAGGAACTCATCTATCTCTTTGTCTTGTATCTTATCCTCGGCATATAGTTTCGAGTAGAACTCCGTGAAGGCTTTCTTGATGGTTTTTTGTCGGAATTCTTCCTTGCCTTTGTATTCTATCTTTTCAATTATGCGGGATTTCTGTTTCTTTCTTATAATGTAGGCTAGCCAGCGGCCCGGTTTGTTGGCCTTGCAGAATGTCTTATGTTTTGCATATTGTATATTCCTTGCAACTTGGTCAGCCATCAACATGTCAAATTGCTTTCTTAAGATCTTGAGTCCTTCTTTGGTGACTTTGTCCTCTGGCCTTTTTATTAGTAGCCGCTCCCTTTTACTTATCTCATTTTCTAACTCTTTTCTTTTTTGTTCTTGTTTGCGACGGTGCCTGCTATTCATGGCTATGAGGATCCCGCGCATGTACACCTTGCTGGCTTCCCAGATCATTTCTATCGGTGTTTCATTGTCCATATTTATGTTGAAGAATTCCTTCATAGCTTTTTTGCATTCCGCCACCTTGTCTTCGTGTCTAAACAAGCTTTCATTGATTCTCCAGGACCTCCTCTGTTTCGGGCCATGTCTTAGTTCCATCCTCACAGGGTTGTGATCTGTCAGTGTCTTGGGTAGGATTTTCACCGCGTTTAGACAAGTTAGCAAGTCACTAGAAGTTAATATAAAGTCAATTCTGGAGAAGGATTGATGTCTGCCAGAGAAGAAGGTGAATTCTTGTACTTTGCCGTGCCTTTTCCTCCATACGTCTGTCAGTTCGAGGTCCTCCTTCATGTCGAAGAAGGATTTAGGCAACTTGGAGTGTTTTTGCGGGTTCGGTGCAGTTCTTTTTTTGTCTAGAGCAGTCTCTATGACCCCGTTCCAGTCGCCCATGATGATGTAAGATCTGTAGTTAAGTTGTGTTATTTTCTTGTGTAGCTTTTTGTAGAATTTGCCTTGTTGCTGATTTGGTGCATATACGCCCATTACTAGAATCTTCTTGTCTTCTTGTGTTATTTCAATTGCCAGGTATCTACCTTGGGGGTCGGACTCTATTAGCTTAGCCATTACATGTTTCTTTACGTATATAACAATCTCATTCTTTTTTCTTGGCGCCACTGCCACAAAGTGCGCGCCTAGTTTGTAGTTGATCAGATATTTCTGATCTGTTGCTCTGATGTGTGTTTCTTGTAGGCAGATTATATCGCTTTTACCTTGGTTCAGGTAGTGGAGAATTTTTCTCCTTTTCTGGGGGGAGTTCAGTCCGTTCACATTCCAAGTCAAATAATTAGTTGCCATCATCTGTTGCAGGATACTCTTGCGAGACCATTTCTGTTATTTCTCCTGTTGTCTTCTTTGGTCCCGTTCCCACGATATCCGGATTGTTGCTCATATTGGTTTGTGAGGTCTTGCCTTGCTGGTCTGTGTGTTTGGTAGTGAAGCCTGGTAGCCTGTCCTCTGTAGACTGTCCTGCCTCCTTGTTTTTGTTGCTCTCTGCTCTCTGCGCCCTCGCCCCTCGAGGTAGTCCATTCATTTCCTCTGCCACTGCCCCGATCTGTGCTTCTGCGCGGCTTGCTCGTTGGCCTCGATCCCTCCCGCTTTCCAGTGGTCTATCTGCATCTTCTCTCGCGGTGGGTTGAGGGCCTCCCGACTTCAGTTCCTTTTCGAGGAAGTCTTTGGCTTTCTGGACCGAGGTCAAGTAATGTCTCTTGTTTTTATAGGAAAGTGACACTCCTGTTGGGGTTTCCCACCGGTATTGCAGTGCACGCGATCTCAGTTCTGTGATCAGGAATTTGTAGTCCTTTCTGTCTCTCAGCATCGCCTGGGGGATCTCTTTCAGAACCTTCACCTCCTGATCCTCTATGTAGAATGCCTTGTTATAGGAAGTGGCAGAGATGTGGTTCCGGAGCCTCTGTGTTGTGAAGTGGATGACCACATCCCTTGGTTGGTGCTTGTTCACTTCCCTCCAGGCGCCCACTCTGTAGATTTTTTCGACATGCCACTCAATCTCATTGGCGCTCGTGCCCAGGAATGTTGCCAGGGCCTCTACAAAGGTCCTGAGCAGTCTTCCCTGTTTTTCGTATGTTGTCTCTTTCCACCCTCTGAACCTGATTGCAAATGCCATTTGCCAGAATTGTATCATGGTGGACTGGTCTTGAACCTCTCTTTTCACCTCTGCAATCTGTCCCTCTACGCGGTTTTCCACTTGCTTAATCATCTTTTCCGTATTCTCCCTTGTTTCTTGGAGGTTTTTGTAATGTGTTTGCAATGCTTCCTTCATTTGTTCCAAGTCAGTGGCCGTCGCTTTGCGCTGTTCTTCCCACTTTCTCTCCAGGTCTCTACCTTGGTCCACCAGCATCCTCTTCATGTCTTTGTATCTTTCCTCCGTCTTCCGTTCTGTTTCTATGCGTCCTTTCTCCGTCTTCGCACCCATTTCTGCCATGCCATCCATCCTTACCACCATCGTCGCTATCATCTCATTTAGTGTCTCAATCGTCTCTTTTAGTTCTTGGATCATGCGTGCTGTTGTGGAGTCATGGGTTGGCGTTTGGGTCTGAGGGCATGCAGTTGGATGGGGGGTGTGTGGTTGGGTGGGGTGTTCCCTGGCAGATTGGAGAGCTAGGTCGGAGAGGGTGCAGCTCCCTTCGGGTTTAGCAGTTTGGTCTGTTTCGTCAGTTTGGCTGCCATTTTGGGCTTCTCCTCCTGTTGGCCTGTCCACCCTTAAAGCCACCCCTTGATGCAAAGAATTGTGGGGGAATTGTTCCTGTGCAAGATTATCAAGTTGCTAGGATGGGTTGGATCAAATTCTTCTGTTACAAGTTAGCAAGTGTTCATGTCTCACAGTTAGTATTTTAACAGTAAAGTGGTAGTTCACTAGGGGGTGTAGCTTGTTTTCAATTAAGCTTTTCTGTACTGGCAGGGGTGATACAAAGATGGGAGGATCTGTGGCTTGGGGTTTTTGAAGATGGCCTTTTTCTCAAGATGCAGTACAACACTAGGTTGTGGTCTGGTGATGATCCAGAAGTCTGGTCCTTCCAAAAGGGGAGGGGGTGCCTTCAGGGTTTAGGCAGTGTAGGGGTAGGAGCCTGTATTCTGGCAGCTCTATGTTCAGGGAGCCAGTTCAGTACCTTTGCCTTGGGTTCCTCTTCACTCCCCTCTGCCAGCCTGTTTCTTCTCTTTGCTCTTTTCTGGCTCCTTCTTGCCCCTCTTTCTCTGCCTTCTTGCCCAGGTCACTTCCTCCTGTCTTCTGTCCCCCTATGTTTACAGATCCCCTCTGCCTTTCCCTTATTGCGTTCCAGGGTGCTTTCCAGCTTTCTTCTTCCTCCCACCTTCTTCCCTGGCAAGTCCTGCCCTCTTTTGGGTCTCTGGGGCTCCCGTTCTGCTGGGTCTGGGGCGCAGCGTGTGGGATAGCACTCACCAGTCCCTCTGTTTGAGCCTTCCCCCGCCGTCTGCTTCTTAGCTGCTTTCTGCCTTCCTGCTGGCTCCGCTCGCGTCTCCCTTTGTTCTCCGCGTCTGGCTCTTTTACTTTCGCTTTTCCGGCTTTCTTCTCCCCCGTCGGCTCGTCCGGGGGTCGTCTCCCGGTCTGCTGACTCTCCCTGTGGCCGCTGCTGCTGTCGCTGGTGCCTTCCTCCATCTTCTTCTCTCCGCTCCAGCCGGGTCCGTTCAGCAGCGCGGCAGCGCGGCCTCTTCCTTGGGCCTGTCGGCCGGCTAGCCGGCCGCCGCCGGCTTCTTCGGCCTCATCCGCGGCTTTTCCCGGTCTCTTGGCGGCGAATTCCGCCTCGCCAGGTCCGGCCGCGGGTCTCCTACTCCTGCGCCTCCTTTCTCGGCGCCTCGCTCTCCCGTCGGATCGGATTTTTGCCGAAAAGAGAAAGCCCCGTCTCGGAGCTTTCTCTGGCTGCCTCCGATCCGCGCGACCGGAAACCGGAAGTCCCCCCTAACTATTATTATTGATCATCGCACAGTCAGTCAGATGTTCAGACTGGATTTGGCATTTTTGTCTACCTATCGAGTCCTTTACCAAGGACCTGGGATAGGCAGATATGGATGTTTGATGGTATTACAGATATCATCGCAGGATGGAAGCAGTTCCTGGTAAGGCGATCTTTTGCAATTGAGTAATGGCGAATTTGTCAATGCCAATAGTATTCAAGTGATGCTCCAGTTGTTTTGAGATTGTACCCAAGATGGCTATTACTATTGGTACTACTCTTGCTTGCTTTTGCCACAGTCTTTCTATTTCTATTTTTAGATCTTTATATTTTGTTATCTTCTCCAGTTCTTTCTCGCCTATTCTGCTGTCTCCAGGCACTACCACATCCACTATCCAGACTTTTTTGTCTTTCTTACTGACAATTGTTAAATCCAGGGTGTTATGTTGCAGGTGCTTGTCTGTTTGAATTCTGAAGTCCCATAGAGTCTGTCAATGTCACTGTGTGGATGAAGGGCATGATTCATTGTCATTATTTTTCTGGTCTTCCTATCCATTGCTTTTAGTTCTGCTTGAGTCCAGTCCACTATTCCAGCCGTGTATCTAATGGCTGGAATTGCCCAGGTGTTGATTGCCTTCACAGTATTTCCTCCATTGAGTTTGGACTTTAAGATCTTCTTCACTCTCTTGATGTATTCACCTCTAATCTTTTTCTTGACTTCAGTGTGCTTGATGTTGTCAGCTTGAAGGATATCCAAGTATTTGTAGTAATCTTCCTCATCCAGATTCTTATTTTCGTGGGGCATCTTGATTCCTTCAGTTTATACTATTTTTTCTTGTTTGATAGTGTGGCACATTTGTCCAAGCCAAACTCCATTACAATATCTTGGCTATATATACGGACAGTGTTGAGCAGCGATTTTATTTCAGATGATGTTTTTCTATACAGCTTCAGATCATCCATGTAAAGGAGGTGGGATAGTCTGGCAGATGTTTTGATGTTTGATAGCCACATCCTGAGTTATTCAGTATTGTTGACAGAGGAAACAGTGCAATAACAAATAGTGGTGATAATGAATCTCCTTGAAATATTCCTCTCTTGATATTAATCTCTCCCAGTCTCTCACCATTGACCTGCAACTGTGTCTTCCATTGTGTCATCGATCTTTGCACAAATTTTCTGATGTTTCTACTGACTCCTGTTATTTCTAGGCACTTGATTATCCAATCATGTGGCAGAATCAAATGCCTTGTTGTAGTCAATCCATGCCACATTCAGGTTGGTCTTCCTTTTCTTGCAGTTTTCCAAGATCATTTTGTCTATTAGCAGTTGATCTTTTGTTCCTCTGCTATTAGGGCGGTTTCCTTTCTGCTCAGGTGGAAAGAGATTCTTTTCAACTAGATGCTGTTGTATTGCATCAGCTACCACACCAGTTAGCAATTTGAAAGTTGTTGGTAAGTAGGTAATTGGCCTGTAGTTGCCCCTTTTGCTGGATTTTTCATTATTAGGTAGGTTTTCCCAGTTGTTAGCCACTTTTCAATTTCTCCTCCTTGTAGTATATTGTTGAACTGCTTGGCAATGAGTGGGTATATAACAGTTAGATGTTTCAACCAAAACCCATGCAATTTATCTTCACCTGGTGTTTTTGATCTTCCTTACTCTTTTTTCTACTATTTTTGTTGTTATTACTAGTTCTTTCACTTCAACTTCTGTTTTATTTGCATCCACCTCTTTTAACCAAGTCGCATCTTTGTTGTATTTCTTTGGGTTATCCCATATCTGCTTCCAGAAGTGCACTGTTTCTTCCTTGTCATGTACTAACTGATTCATTGCAGTTTCTCCATTGATGGGTTGGTAGAAACATTTCTGATTGGATTGAAATTGGAGGTTCTGCCTATAATTTGCAATTCAAGCTTCATATCTACTGATTTTCCTGGCTATAGCTGTTATTTGCTGCTTTATTATTTCCAATGCTTCCTTGGTCTTCCTTGTTTCTAAGTGGCATTTCTTGGTTAGGTATTCTTTGGTTTTCTTGTTCTTCAGCTTCTTTTCTTTCATCTGTTCTAGCTTGCTTGCATGTGATCTTAACTTGCTGATCTTATTTTCTAGTCTAACCTTCCATTTTTGTGGTGCACTCTTTGTTTGTTTTTCTTCTTTGTTGATTTTGCATCCCAGGTATTCAGTTATAACTACAGCTGTGCTGTACACGTTGGTTTGCTTCTTGCAGTGAATTGGTGCTTATATTTGATATTGCAGTATTTGCATCTTTTAATGCTTGTGCTAGCTATTTCTTTGGAACAAGCTTCAATGCAGGCAGCCTTATTCTGTTGTTTTTGTGCTGTTCTAGATGCTCAGTTATTCTTTGTTTCTTTAGTTAGAGAGTTTTGTTCTTTCTGAGGAAGAGGTGCCTGGTTTCCAAATGAGAACAGTTGTATATCTCCACTGGATTCCTTCACTGCCAACTCCCTGGTTTGCCTCTACATTCTGAATTACTTCTGGCAAGGTTTTGATTTCTTTGCCCTGGGTAAACCTGGACAGCCATTTGTCTGAAATGGTATAGGGTTTCCTGCCTGAGCAGGGGATTGGACTAGATGACCTCCAAGGACCCTTCTAACATTATTATTGTTGTTGTTGTTGTTGCCAAATGCATCACAAAACCAAGGAAAGATAGCATTACAAAACTGTATTATTATAGATTATTATTGCTTTTACAGAATTCCTAACCTACTCTTTCCATAAAGACGCATTTTCTTCCATCTCTGGTATAAGATATTACCTTATGAATTATAGGTGCAATATCTCAGAGATACAGGCCATAATTAATGCCTGCACGCCTCTCCTTCTGTTGGATCAAACAGTTACTGAAATTCAGTAAGAAAACCTTCAGAGGTATAAAAATTCTGGAGAAACCGCCCTAAACACAATTTAATAAAACAATACTTCCTTTAAATAATTAACCAGGCTTTCTTAATATTACCAAGGCTTGCTTCCTGTTTCAGCATTATTACTGAGTGTCACCCAGCCTCCAGAAGTATGCTGTTCATAGTAATAATCTGGTCAGGAGTGCAAGAACAAAGTTAAGATGCAAAGAGTACCCCCAAGGAAAACTGTATTTATTGCTTCAGGTTTGTTTCTTCCTTCCCATCTGTATAGTTTACTTACCATTTGCAAAGGCCATAATTTTAGCAATAAAATCAGATATACTTCAAAAAATATTTTAGTTTTATTACTCTTTCCCCTAATTATTATGTTTAACGCTTGATTGTTACTAACTAACAGCCAAATGTCAAAGTAAATTCATGACAAAATTACAATAGAAATATGAAGAGGGTGAGCTCTAGATAAACTGCAATAGACAAGCAAACTCCTCAGTCGGTTACTTGATTAACTACAATGGCAAAAAGTATCTCTATTAACATCTCAAATGATACTTCTAAAATCAAGATAGATAGCTGATTTCTCCATAGAAAGAATGAATTTAGTTCAGATAATAAAACAAATTCTTGGGCTCAGGGTTTTTGTTTTTTTTTAAGTACGCAGTGTATTTTTCACATATAGCTTCAATTGGTGCATCTCAAATTTGGAATAAAATGAAGTGTATCCCAAGCCGAAAATGTACATATACTTGTTTTAGTAAAATCTTTTAATACATACTGAAATATTGGTAAAGCAGGACCAGTGAATATATTTGTTAAAAATCACACTTATTTATAAAATGCCAACATACAATGAGCAGTCCTACTTTAACTGCTGAAGTATATGAAGCATCTAATATTTATTGTACCCAGGTAGCAATATTAATGCAATTTAGTTGCTTTTCCAGTATTAAGTTGCTTTTCCGAGGTAGTCTGACAACCCTTTTCAAGCTTTCATCACTTCATTAGTATTGTAAATATTTCTGGCCTGGAGAAGAAGAGCTACTTGCGATATTACCTTATACAGGAAAAGAGGGGAATTAGGAAAAAAGCACTACAGTTAGCCAAAGCTAAAACCCAAGAGGATACCATGCCTGAAGTGCAGTGTGAAGACAACCTGATAAATATGAGTTGTGGCTGGAGTAATTTCCATTGAAAATTATCATTAATTTTCCACCACCTATGTGTATCTCAAGGGACTGCCACCATTCAGTACAAGGCTGACCTACTGAAAGGTATAAAGTTAACAAACTTCCAGGAGAAAAAACAAAAAAGAAAAGAAAGAGGCTGAAAACAGCAGCAGATTACACCCTTAAAATAGAAATCAATCATTCTTTCACAATGTTGTTTTGTTTAAGAACAAAGCAAAATTCATACTGTGCGCCTTTGGTTAGTGACACCTACCAGATAAATCCTGTAAGCATCAATCCTCCTGATTGGCCCCCAGCACTTGTCTGTGTCATTATACTTTGTCCCATCCTCCACGCTGCATGAATGATTGCCAGTCATAGTACTGACAAAAAGAAGCAAAGCAGATTATTAATATTCATCTGAATATGTGAAAAGACCCTTATTCATAAATATACACTCTATCATACAAACATGTCCAGGAAACAGTGGCAGACCGAGTAATAATAGCTTTTTAAGCAACAGATGATGTAGCTAGTATGACAACTGCAACTACTCCTTAGCTAGTTGTTCTCCACTCTGCAGTTACTTCTTATCAATGTAATATGTTCTATGTGGACTGTCCTACACAGCATTCAGAAGATATAATTCATGCCATAGTTGGATTACTAACTGGTACATTTAGCTTGCCTTGAATATTGGCATACACTGCCAAATGTTTTTCAGGAATTCAGGTAGTGGTTTTTATTTTCAAATTCCTAAATAGCTTGGGGCCTATCTGAATAACAATCTGATCTGTAAACAAATATATCCAGACACTAAAATGCGCCATTTATGTTTTATCAGCTCAGCTGTCAATTCTTAGCAGCCATGTGGATAGATCCTCTCCAAGATGATCTGTCCCCAACCTTCAAGTCTCCCAATGGTATATCCATTGCAACTGAAAAAGAGTCCTTCTCCTTTCCTGCTGATTATCTTTGTAAACTGGATTCATGATTATTTCTAACAATGGTTTTTAAGTAAATTCTCACTCTTTTAAAGTTTTGTATAGTCTGAAATTGACTTGAAAACTGGGATAGAAATTGAAACAAGGACATTAATACAAAGTCAAAACCATCAATATGAAATAACTACATAATCCTTTAATTTTTTTTTAGAAATGATCACATTCACAATATTGTTACCGAATGCATACCTACCAAGTCACTTGCATGAGAGAAACTGGGACAGCAGCTGCATAGATTGCCAGATCACCATATAAATAGATGATTAAACAGAAGTAAAACAAATTCACTCCCACTACAAGGAAGAAAATGAAATAAAGATATAAACTATGGCAATTCACATCATTGTATCACATTACTTTTTTTAAAAAATGCTTGATATTTTAGTCATTTCTTGTTGAAGGTTACTTTTTTAGAACCCATGGATGCTGAAATGAAATGGACCCAAAATACTGCTTGAAAAAAAAAAGAATCTAATCCATGCATAGTGGAATTAAATCTTACAGGCAAAAATATGGTACCCTATCTAGTATTTTAAAATCTGTAACATTGTTTTCTATAATTATTTCACATTGTTATATTAAATATAAGGCTCTCACTATGACAAACTTCCAGGCAGAAGTGAAGGATATATATGGTACTTTTACACTGCCCTATAATATGAATCCTAGTAGCAGATTTCTACAACCTAGAGCAGAATACCTGCTTCATTGGACTACAATTTGCACCTATTATTTCACCTGCAGTATATAAAAATTATGATAGGTGCAGTGTGATCACATTGAAATTTCATTTTATCAAAGCATACAGTAACCCTCTTTGATGTATTATAGGTAGTCCTCAACTTCAAACTGGTTTGAAGTTCCAAAGCTCTACCTGGGGGGTACTTACAACCTGGATTTGAAATTCTGACAGTTGTTTCCTCCCCCCCCCCGGTAGTCATATGACTTCACTTTGGGTGCTTGGCAACTGGGCCACATTTACAAGCGTTGGCAGACTTCCATGATGCATTTTACAACTGATTTGCTGAAAACCAGCATTTACTTGCAGTTTCCAAAACAGGATATGATTCTAATCTTGCCAAATTACCATATGATTTATAAAAGGCGATGATGCAATACTTTTTCTTTACAATTTGGGGACAAAATTATTGGTATGCAAAGAAGCTTTTATGATCAGACATCAAGAAAGATAAAGAAATCCCAAAACACATCAACTTGTTTTTCAAAAAGGAACTGAAATAACTCAATCTAAACATATTTCATTTTCAAAGTAATCAGGCCAAGGACAGAAGGCATTAATTCAAAGACAGGAAGAAAAAAGGAATATAAGAAATCAAAAAATTGAGTACATTCAGCTGACATTAGGAATGATCTTCCGTAGTCTATTTGTGAGGACGGCATATACGTGCATATAATTTGTCTCACTTCCTGAAAGCAGTTCCTACCAAATTATTTTATGAATTAGTACCAGACGTATGTTGAAGTCTGACCCGATGCAAAGCTTGGATAGGCAGTCATTTGTTTTAAGCAATTTAGCTCATCAGCAGGTGACAAGCTTTCTAGTTTCCTTTATGCATAATATGCTGAAACATGAACAAGGCCGATTATGTATTTTTTAAAATAAGTAATTATCTATGAACTCCAGTAATCACCAATATATACCAATGAAGGTGAATATTTGTAGCTCAGGGTTGAAATGAGAGGACCTTGGTTATGTCACCTAGTTAGGGTAATGAAACGTCTGCAAGAAAACAAGCAAGCTCAGAGAGCACCAAGGACCCCTCACCAATATATTTGTTGCCAGGCTGGTTTTTCACTTGCCTTACCACCTGTTCCTCTCTAGATACTTATTTGAGGGTTCCTTATGACTACCCAGAGATCAGACTTTGACTTCAACATCCAGCTGAAACCAATGGCATTAGGCGTGAATAGTCTGTTGCATATGCAAGTTCAAATTATAACACTAGAGGAAATTCACTTTCTACTTTCCAGGCAACCATTGCGTCCAAGCCATTAAAATGTGTACCCATCATGAATTAATGCATCACACAATATCCAAAAAGCACAGTGCATGCCAGTTTCAATTGCTAATTGTATATTGCAATTAAGAGGGCAGTGCAGTACAATAGCCATCCCACTTATAAAACCTCCATTCATTATATAACTTCAATAGGGTCATCAGTTCATTTATTGCTAGTATATCTATGCCATTGTATAGCCCACAAGTGATTTTTCATCATGAATAAGCCAAATAATTTTACAGTATGCTAATAGATAGAAACCATAAAAATTCTTGTTTATGTCTACAACATATTCTTCTTTCGCCTCTTCTCCTAAAAATATTTTGGTTCTTAAAAATTATTAAAACTTAGTGTAACTGAAGAGGAAAGCATAAAAAACAATAAAAAAACCCACAAAATACTAGGTATCTGTTAATAACGATATGTCTATAAGTAGAATAAAAGCAGAACTATTTCTCTGCAGTAATAATCAGTAATTATGTCCCCACCTTTAGCTATTCGTAATATTAAAATGAGACAAGAGCAACAGGGCAATTAAAAGCATATTTATTCCCAGCTGGGGCTTTATTATTATTTCTAAAATAGTAAATAGATTAAAATATTCATTAATTCTTTAAGATCCATTGCCGTTTTCCCCCCAGCTAAATGTACAAATAACTGCAGTTATAAATACTTATTAAAATCTTATTCAAAGAAAAAAATCAAATGCAAATTAATCTAAAACCAAATAAAACTTGAACATTATGGTCATTATTCATGTATATTATTTATTAAACTATAATGGATTTTTGTCAGCACTTTTGTAAATGCTAAATTGAATATATTAGAGAACAAATACTCTTTATTATGGGAAAGAGAAATTAGTCTCATGAAACTCTGACATGAAAATGAGTTTGGAATAACATTCAAGTTTAAAGTCAAGCTATGACTGCCTCATCTAGCAAGATCAAGACAGCATTTTCATCTTTCTAGAACAGTTAGGTATTATCAGATTGTGAACAAGTATACCAATATAAAATCTTTTTTTCTTTTTTTAACTAATGTAGACACACCAACATTTTATTTTCATTAAAGCAGTATATATAAAAGTGATGTAACTGAACAAAAACCTACAGTATAAAAATTGTCTATTTAACATAAAATTAACAGATATGCCATATCCTTCCATAGAAAAAAGTTTGCCCTTTAGCAGAGACAACTTTAAATAGACAATTCTTATAACCCGTCAACTAATTTCTGATATCAAATAGGAGTATTTTTTTCCACTCCTTCAATGTAGATTTTTTTCAGTTGTGCAACACTGGGAGGGATTTTTTGCATGCAAAGGTTGTTTCAAATCACTCCACGGAATCTTGATGGGATTTAGACCTAAGCTTTGGCTTGACCATCCCAGAATCCTCCATTTCCCTTCTCTTTTTTTCAGCCATTCCTTGGTGGATTTACTAGACTGGTTATTGCCATTGTCATGTTACAAAGTCCACTTTTGTTTTGGTTAAGCTTTTGACAGATGATCTCATGTTATCCTCACCCTCTGGCACAATGAACAATTCATGGTAGATTATACGATAGACAGCAAAGCACTCCATACCATAACCTCGCCACTGCCTGCTTTACAATTAGAATCAGTTTCTTCTGGTGAAATGATGGCTTTGGCTTTTTGCATGTCTTCTCATATTGTGACCAAATAACTCAATTTTTTTTATCTTGCATGTTCACAGCACACTGTTCCAGAAGTCCCAATCTTTGCCTCGGTGTTCATGAGCAAACTTTAGTTCTGCCCTCATGTTATTTCAGTAACAGTAACAGTTTTCTCCTGGCACACCTCCCGTGTAGATCTAATTTGTGCAGCTTCTTTCTAATGGAAGTCTCATGAACTTTGACACCAATAGTAGTGAGAGCTACTTGCTGGGATGGCCTGCCCTGGGCAATTTGGCACTTGTTTGAATTTTTTTCCACTTCTTAATCATCTTCTTGACAGTGGAATTGTACAATTGTTTGGCAATCTTTTTAAATCCCTTTCCCAGACTCATAGGTGCCTATAATCTTTTGGAAGGTTATGAAAGCTCTTTTAATCTAGACACAATGATACCACATACTTCAAGAACAAAGAGGAAATCAAACTAAATATCTGAGGTTTCAATAAGGTAGATTCATCCAAGATCCTCTCTAATAATGTTCTAATCATTTGTACCTGACCTGGTGCATTTATAATTTTAGGTATTTGAGGTAGTGGTAAATCTACAAATGTGCTCACTTTTTCAAAATGTGAAATGTACATTTATATTTATTGCAATCACACAATGCACTACGAAATGTAAGTAGTGCATAACATCTGTTATGTTATATCAATATTGTTGAAATAAAACTCGTATCTGTATATTAAAAAACATTGAAAAATTCATTTTTCACAAGACTGTATCTGCTCAGAGCACATGTCTGAAATTTGTGTATTTTTGCTTGTTAATTATCACCTCAAGGGAATAGCCCGTCTTTATTTGGTCCATTGTAATCTTAAAAATCATTTCCAAATCCTTAACTCAAAGGCATTTCTCTCTCTCTCTTTCATTACCACTATCATTTTAATTATTATTTTGGGTTTTACTGAAATGTTCTTATCCTTCATGATCTTTTCTAGGTGTACATTGCCTTCTTTCTTGGACTTGATCTCCTTTTAATTTCTCCAGTTTTGCATATGTCTTTATTTTTGCATCCAAGAAAGTAAACTATTTACCACCTTCATTTCTTCACTATCAACAGTAAGTTCAGGCCTGCTGGTTCATTTTAATTTTCTTTAAGAGTTAATATTAAACCCAATTTTTCACTTTTATCATCAGCTCATTTTACTTTCAGTTAAGTGGTATCATATTTATAACTAAGAAGGTTTAAGCTTGTATTTGATTCAGTGAATCCTGCCATTTTAAAATATATCAATTAATATAATATTGATATTCAATGAATAATAAATAATGCCATTAGATAGGATTACAAAATTTACTCAGTTACAGTCAGCCACATATCTAAGGACATCTTTTAAAAAAAACCATTATTGACATTCTTTCATATAGCTGTATGCCCTATTATATAATCACCTGACTGAGAGTACAGTATCCTGGTCCACTTATGTTTGCTTATTTCTAAAATGTCATATTTAATACCTTTCAGCTTTGACCATTTTATATTTTCTGTTGTTCAGGCTTCTTACATTTCATTATCTACTACATAATTCCTTGACTTACAATTACTTTGCAAAGGTGGTTTAGTTTACTTCACACCCACAGAACCACTCTGTCTTTGCCAGTTGCTGAGACAAAGGAGCCCTTAGCTTCATCCCCCCCCCTTTGAACTTTTCTGGCAAAGCTGGTTTTTAAGGAACTCTTGGGTCTATCCTCACTTTCAAGGTTATTTGAAGTTACTGAGCCTTTCTACCATATCGAGGTGATAATCTCCTGGAAGGACATTTTGAATATATCTCAGTAAATGTAAGAACAAGACAGCATCTATTTTAAAAGCTAATACTCGGATTCTCAGGGAAAAAAAACCTGAATAAGGAACAACTGTAATATAATCAGAGGTATACCGTAAAATTAGACTATCATTCTTCAAACAGTCAGTCCATTTTTCAGATGACATTTCTTATTCATTATCATTAACCAAAGCAAGAGACCTTCTCTTTTGATAAAATGAGGTTTGTAAAGATGTACTCTTTATCTTCACCTTGAAATTTATTGGTCAAAAAACTTTCTTAGCAAGCATGATATTAAGAATTATTTTTTTAAAAAACAATCACTGCTCAAAAGCTTGATTTCTACAAAAGAAATCAATATATAGGTGATACCTTTTAGAAGGGCAACATGTAAGATAGAAGGATTATGAAAGGGCTGCTATTGCTCATTGTTAAAATCAAACCAACTAAATATATTGCTCACTACATAGGTCATTTGATTCTAGACTTGAATGTATATTTAATAATGCTTCTGATAGGGATTTTAGTTCAGTAGATTATACTTTAGATCAGTGGTTCTCAACCTTTTTAATGCCGCGACCCCGAACCGGTCGTAAGTCGAGGACTTCCCAACCGGTCGTAAGTCAAGGACTATTTCCCTGCCTGGGAGCACCGCGCATGTGTGGTGCCGCCCCCTGTGCCGGCCGAGGCATAGCTGGCAAGGGGCAGCAACGGCGCAGGGTGACCACCGGCTGGGCCACCAGCTGGCCCAGCCCAAGGGAGGTATGGCACCCGCCGAGCCCCACGCATGCCAGCAACCCTCCCTGCGCCCACCGGCCTCCCACCTCCCACCCCTGGCCCTCTTTTACTTACATTTTTAGTAGTTGCTCAGCAGGGACGGGTGGAAATTTCCAGACAGCTCGCCTTCGCTGCAGACAACGTGCAGCACCGTTTGCAGACTGGGACTTTTGGTGGGCTCAGCAGGGCAGAGACAGCCTGGACAATTCCTATTGGCTTTTAAAAGCCAATAGAATTAGACTCTATTCAAGAGAGTCTATTCTATTGGTTTTCAAAAGCCAATAGAATAAGAGGGAGTAGAACAGCTAAGGAAAAGGGGGAAAAATGGCGGTCTGCGTTTTTTGGCGACCCCCGTGAAATGGTTGTTTGACCCCAAATGGGGTCGTGACCCACAGGTTGAGAACCGCTGCTTTAGATACTTAAATAGAAAGTAAAACAAAGATGCTCCCATGACTCATTTTTTTGGCTACAAAAATGGCTTTTCCTTGACTCCTGATTATGATTTAAGGTAATTCTAAGAACATATTTCTGTTTTAACATTCTGTATTCATTTGACAGACAGAACTTTGTTCTGGTCGTTGATTAATAAAAATACAATCAATAAAATGAAAATGATTTCCTAACAAGAATTACTATCAACCATTTGTACGGGAAGCTTACACATAATATAGCAAAATTTTGCTACTTTTAAATAAATAAACTTATCTTTGATTAATAGATAGTGAAGATAAAAGCTATTAGAGTCCCCCAGGAATTTCATTAAAAGAAATTGATCACCAGTTAATCTACTGGTGACAAATGTCCCTATAGAACTGGCAATACCGAACAACATAGGCTGACGTTTCTATGGTGCCTACATCAGAGAGGCAGTATTGGGTTTCATATGGGATTTCCTGTATTTCCCTTTCAGGATAGCTGTGGGAAGAACATGAAATCACACTAAAAATAAAGCTCTCCTAAATTTGGGAACTGTGATATGATATAAATATGTGGCAGGTTCAGGTACTAAAATTTGGTTATTTACAGTTACAATATAATTGAGAGGATTATGAAAGAAAGCAGCAATTTCTGTTTGACCTTCTCTAGGATCCTTTGCCCTAGTATTGATCTACCATGATTTAACTCTAAGATTAAGATGGCATCACTGGAGAAACTATACAGATTCGGCCCACAAATGCTTTTTCACGAGGCAACTGGACTTTCTTCTTTTTCTTTGAAGACATTTCGCGTCTCATCCAAAAGATTCGTCTAAAAGAATGCAAAGGACCATATGTCTGCAAAGAGTATAAATCCTTCCATTCCCCAATCAGAGCTGAAGAAGCTTCTTGGATGAGAAGTGAAATGTCTTCAAGGAAAAACAAGAAAGTCCAGTTGCCTCGTGAAAAAGCACCTTTGGGACAACCATGACCTGGATGACTGAGAATCTCCATAGACATATACAAATTCATTTTCTTTTGAATCAGTTTCCCAGGAAGATGTGTAGTTGTCTGCCAAATATGACATGGGTCAGTTCATTAAGGTTAGGGTTTGAAACCATTGCCCTTTAGCCAATCTTGTGGTTCCCCTGAAGAACACTTTGGCTCTCCTTTGTTAATTCTTCAACAAAAGCAGTGTTTCATATTAATTTTTACAATAAAGTTATGATTTTGGTTTGCCATCTTCTGTTTTCTTCAATTAAGGTAGTCATTATGCCGGTTCTGTTTTATAAACAGTCATAGACCTTCATCGATTGATACTTTCATTACTGCACACGAAAAAGGAAGATCAATGAGTTTCTCCAGGAGTGGTACATGACATATATACCTAGAATCCATTACTACAATAAATGACTCCAGAATCCCTGTTAAAGGCGGCCAAGCTATCCTTCAGAGTTAGACTCCTTTCATGGAAATAGTCTGAAGATTTTCTTTCTCTTTAAGACTACATACCGATTCCCTATAAAGTATAACCTGAAGTCTTATGTGTCTTAGCTTAAATTGGTAAGATAACAATTTGACAAGCATTGATTCTTATAAGATTACCAAAGGAAATGTGCAGGGTATGCAGCAAATACAAAGACTTTCTTTTTTTTAACAAACCTATCACTATCTGCATATAACAGCAATTATAATAGAACATGATATTCTGAAAAGCTTATTCTTTGCCTGCACTATATCTTTTTATCCTGGTAGCAAATCTTGCCAGGTTTTAATTGGGCATTGTATCAGATATATTCAGCGTGACTGCATAAATTTGTTTTAGGCTGTACTAAAACTACATCACACAGAAAGCAAGGTCAGAAGTTAGCTCTTAAAAGTAAGGAATCGATATAGTGCTGATTTCATTTATTGAAAAATTATGCAGAATTTCCTCAGTTGCAGAAAGCCTGGCAAATGCCAAAGTGAGGCAAGGAAAGAGCAAATTGGAAACAATAGATAGTAGTTGGGAATTTCTGACCCCCAATAACCTCTAAGGAAAACTGAGTGAAATCCCTGACAAAGGAACTGCAAGGAAGACAATTGCAAAACCATGCATTTGAGAAATTTGATTTTTCAGCAGTACAGGTACCCCTCAATTTGCAACTGTTTATTCAACAACTATTCAAACTTAACAACTGGAAAAAAAAAGGCCTTATGACAGTACTTGCACTTACAAGTGTGGCAACATCCCTATAGTCCCGTGATCAAAATTCAGAAGCTTGCCAACCAGCACATATTTATGATGGCTGCCGTGTACTAGGATCATATAATCTCCATTGGTGACCTTCCCAGCCGGCTTCCAACAAGCAAGGTCAATGGGGGGGAACTCGATTTGCTTAACAACTACAATTCATTTAACAACTGCAATGATTCAGTTAACAACAAAAACGGTCAAAAGTCTAGCTGAATGAGGAAACTAGAACATTTAATAAGAGGCAGTAATTCAAACATTTATATTTTAAAAAAAACAGAGTGAAAGAGTCTTATCCCTTTGGTAAATTATTTAGAATTATCTTGCTATTTAGATATGTTTGAAGTAGAGACACCCTATAGATTTCCACATTCCTATAGAAAGCAATGCTGCAAGGGCTAATAAATATGTAAAAATGTTGTGATTCTATCTTCAGTTTCGGTATATAACTATACTACTAGACTATGATATATTTCTAACTGAACACTATTTAGAGACCATTCAAAATACTATACTGTATGCACACTAAAATATTTCGCCAATACAGGTATTTCTTGACATCCATAATGTAAAACCTCTATAGACCAGAAGCCAAAAGAAGAAATGGCAGAAAGAGATTTTATTATTCTCCTAACTAAATTCAGTACTTGATAATATATGCCTGGATTTGGAAATCTCTATGATCTTTCCAAAGCATCTTCCAACAGATCAAAAGAACAGAAAAATCATATAACACAAATTAGGGCCATCCCTATCTTTGAAGGGGCACTTTTATTTTGCTATAACTGTTCGTTATTAGTTTAAAAAAAAAACTTTTCCCTCTGGGAAAGAAAGCTAGTATCACAACCTGCCTATAATAAGCGAAAAAGAGCAGAATAAATTTTGTTTGAACTGTCAACGAAAGAAAGCATTCAAAAATTAACTATGCTTAACTTGCATTCACATATGTGATCTGAGCACCCTCTACTGTGTAAAAGTATTCATCGCAGAAATAGAGAATTAATGCTACCACATTATTCCAGAGCTATATTTCTCCAAGGCAAACATTCCTCTAGCCCAGGGGTTCTCAACCTTGGCAACTTTAAGACTTGTGGACTTCAACTCCCAGAATTCCTCAGCCAGCTTTGCTGGCTGAGGAATTCTGGGAGTTGAAGTCCACAAGTCTTAAAGTTGCCAAGGTTGAGAACCCCTGCTCTAGCCACCCTATCAAAAGAAATTGGCCCCACCCATGATAAAAAAAAAAAATCCCCAAGGAAGACATGTATTCAGTGCTAAGAAAGACAGTAAGAAAAGGTTCTAAGGGTGAAAAGGCAAACCTACTGCAAAGGAAAGCAAAAATATAGACACGGTGGAATAAAAGTACTCCTGCATACAAAATGTAGTTTTGAATCCTATTCACCCTCCTTATCTCACTCCTCTTCATTGCTTACAACTTCCTTACATTAACTATTATTTCTTACTAGATAGTTAGCTTTGGTGCAAAGGAAGGTAAAGTTAGGCAACCCCTTACCAGCTCACTTCGCATGACACTGACTGGAATGTTACTTCAACTTTTGCTATGAATGCAAACTTAATGAAGAAGAGGCTAAAGACCCTTGATCCCACACACAGCCTTATGCTGTCCTGTATCTTGGGAACAATCACTTACATAAGTGTCATAGCAGCCATAGGTATGGATAATGTAGATCAGAGGTCCCCAACCTTTTGGGCACCAGGGATCGGTTCTGTGGAGAAAGGTTTTTCCCTGTATCCCGCGGATGGGGCTTTACTTGTTTGTGAGGACCGGCTGCTGGTATGCCGCGGTCCGGTACTGGTCCACGGACCGGGGGTTTGGGGGCCCCTAATGTAGATGTTCTCAACCAGGCCATCATTAATGAAACTTATACTCAGGGGTAAATTGAGGGGGGAAGAAGGAAGGAGGGGTAGGGGGAAATCGATAGCTTTTTGGCAATAATTTAGCAGAACTCCATTCTCAGTATTAATGTGTAGGTGTTTCCTAGTTTGTGAATTCTTGAAAACATTCCACAAATAAAAACTTTAAGTATATTTTAGGAAATGTATCAAATAGTTTGTTGTTGTTCTTTTTAAAAAAAACAACCAACAAAACATATCCAATATAAAACAGGGTCTTAATAGCTTAAAAATAGTTACCTTTATTGAAGAACATGGAGGCCATCTGACCCATTTCTACCCTTTCAGTGATTTCAAAAATATTAGGTGCTCCTCGTTTCTCTGAAAATTAGAAGGAATTTTTTAGACCTATAAGTCCAAGCTATTCATATTGTAAACCATTTCCTTCACAGGTAGTCTTCAATTTATAACCATTTGTTTGGCAACTATTAAACGTTACAATGACACTGAAAAAATTACTTATGACCGGTCCTCACATTTGCAACCATATCACAACCTTCCCACAGTCATCTGATCAAAATGCAGCCACCTGGCAACCAGCATGTATTACAATGGCTGCCGTGTCGTGGGGTCACATGACCACCATCTGTGATTCTACGAGCCAGCTTCCAACAAGCAAAGTCACGGGGAGAAGCTGGATTTGCTTAACAACCACGTGATTCCCTTATTAACTGCAATGATTCAATTAACAACTGTAGCTAAAAAGGACTTAAAATTGGGCATCACTCACTTAACAACTGCCTTGCTTAACAATGGAAATTCTGATCCCAATTGTGGTTATATGTTAAGGACTACCTGTATGTTGTTTATGAAGTACCAATATACTTGTAATAAAAAGAAACATTACAATAGATGCATATTTTAAACTCATTTTATATAGTTAAATTGTTCAATCTCCTCTTGTTTTTCATTCTTTAAATTATTCCTTTGGTTGTACTACTGAGAAATGTATTTGATTAATTATGGGCCAGAATTAAAAAAATATATATCTCCTTCTTCCCTCTCTGAAGAAGAACAGCTGCTTAAACAGAAGAATGGCTGAAAGATTTGGTTGATGATCCAAAAGAGTAAGTAACCGGGGGGGGGAGCTATATTCACCATTTTAAAGATTTTTCTCCCCATGATTTATAAATTTTAGATTTTTTTTTTATTTATAAAGGTAAACGTGCAAAACATGGAGTAGAATGTTTTGGAGCTCAGGCAGAGTTTTGATGTTCTAGTTCAAAACATTAATATTTCATAATCTACAATAATCAGTTTGAAAAATTTGACAAACAACATGACACAGATGTGAAGCACAGTAAATAATTTCAGGATGACATAAGCCATTAGGAGGACTACACTGTAGAAATAATCCACTATTTCTACATAGTTCTTATAATATTCAACAAGATCAGTCCACAGCAGTCTTATGGAGAAAGTTACACGAGATTTTTTTTCACTGTTGCTAAAATGCAAACTTAAAATTGAAACTGCTTATCTTATACTTTCCATTTAGTATAAAGAAACCAGTCCTATTGTTATACTGTAATGCACAGTACAGAACCGTATCTTGAATTTATCAAAGCAGGTGGAATTTTGGGAATGAAATGTGAAACACTTGTTTTCACAAACCGTTCAAAAGCAGATATTCAGTAAAGTTTATTTAGCAACAATATTTTCTTTCCTGTTGATATGATATTAATTCAGGACATGAGGAAAGAAGGAAACTAGAGTTTATTAACAGTTAAACTCTGTAACTTTTGAGAAGGAAAGAAAGCAACATGTACAGATGCTGTCTTCAACTGTTTTGTACCAAGATTGAAAATTATTCTATAAATGTCTCAAGCAAATATGCTAGTTGGAAAGGAGCAGTCATGGGGGAGCTTGGAAGATTATAATCTGGAGAATATGGAAGATTATAATATTGATACAAAGCAAAAGTAATTCAACAATGAGCTTGCTTGATATGAGATCCTGAAAAGATTTAAATTCCTAGCTCCCATTTGCTTGCAGAGGCTTTGTACTACACAAGGAATAGATCCAGCTTTTGGCAAATCCCTGTTTACTTGGAATCTGATGATGACATGTAACAAAGGCAAAAGAGAAAAGGGAAAAGAAGAAAATCAAGCAGCACTCAAACAAAATGCCTCCAACAAAATAAAAGAGAAAAAATGCACTATTTGTTTTATGCAATTAAAAATAATCCGATAGATGCTGCAAGAGTAAGAATAAATTCAAACAGATTTTAAGACTAATGAGTTTCCATCAAAGTTACTACATATTGATGAAGGATAATAAAGAAAAAACAAAAATTAAAGGGAATAAGTGGTTTTATAGTTTTGTCTGATGATTTTATGTATTGATAGCAAGTACTGCAGCAATAGTAAAAAGCAGTTTAAGTGGTTGTAAAATCTTCAGTCCAAGCTGGAGCAGTAATTGAAGTCAAGAGGATAAGTCACACACACAGACCAAAGAAATTGGCTTCTAAACAATTTGAACGATGATTTTATTCTAATAAAAAGATGATGTTGTATGTTTCTGATTGCTGTTATACACTGCAATTACATAAGAATGAGCTATAAATAAGCCTACCAAATTTAAAGTAGAATACGATAAAGTTGGAGCCTACTAAATATGATACTGTATCTAAGCTTGATTAAAAAAATGGAGTAGAAAGTTACTATCCTGATTTCAAATAGTGAGCTGACGAATCATTGATACTGATGCAACAGAGCAGTTATTTTCTAATACATATATCATTATTAGGATAAATTTATCTGGGTCACTTATACAGCAGTAGTATCAATAAAAGAAAAACTAAAACCAGGGAGAGCCAAGCTAGCCACTCAGGGGAAGAGAGATTGCCAATCTTGATGTGATCTTCTGTTTCAACTGATCTAGAGCTTTTGAAGGACTTGGTAATCAGATTATCAGGGAACATGGCCTCACAATGTTGTGGATTAATCTTCTGCAATAAGACCACCTTCATTCATTATTTAGTGATGGACAAGTAGGGAGATCTGGAGTATATTACTGAAACCTAAGTGAGGATAGGGATGTTCTCTGCTCTGAGTTATCCAACTGTGTATCCAACATTGCAAAGAAGGACAAAATATGTATATCAGATCATTGTTGCATACAATGTGGCCTGGAATAACAAAAATAATTTTTAAATATGCATTTTGGTCATCTGCAAAAGAACAAGCTTCCTACTTTGATAAATTATTTTTTCCATTAAATATGGTTTGCAAAGTATTCCTAATGTTTGATTTCACGACGCACTTGTCTTATTTACAGAAAGGTCAAATAAAGGATAAGGATCTTTTTTCACTTGTCTTTGGCATTAGCAAAGAACTGTAGAGAAACACTGATTCTTGTATATTATCAAGATGAAAGTAGAATCAGCTACTTACGCACAGATAGAATTGGCCGTGTTTCTGATCGTTCATAAACATCTGGGTGAACTTCACTATCAGAAACTTCAGATGAAGAATCTTCTTCATCATTATTATCTTCCTAGAAGAGAAAGACATTAATCTAGATCTACAAAAATGAATTGTAGAATTTTGACAAGTAAAAGAAAATTAAGAACTAAATTAAAAATGCATTTACTAGCTGAAAAAAGCAAACTCTTTAGCTGTGGGTCTTTAAAATGCTTAGAATTTCAGTTCCTACTGAATATCCAATGTAGCAAGAAAGAGAAATACTGTTTTCAACAAAAGTGCAGAATGATAGGGAACTTATTGTTGTATTTTAAGGGCAGACACAAGAGCAATATTAAAATTTTCCTACTATATTACTTTCCTACCATGTAACAGTATGATTGAAATTGATTTATGGAATTCACTTCCAGAAGGGGTCGTGACAGCTGTCAAGCCTTGACAGCTTCAAGGCAGGGTTAGATAGATTCATGGATGCCAAGTGTATCTGTGGTTATTAAAACGGATGTCCATGTGCTGCCTCTTTGTTGGTTGAGGCAGGCAGGATTCCCTTGAGTACCATTTGTTGGGGGTCAAGGGAAAGGGAGGGTTTTGCCTTCTCTTTCTGCTCAAGATCCCCATGTACAATTGGTGGGCCACTGTGTGACACAGAATGCTGGACTCGATGGGCTTTGGCCTGATTCAGCATGGCTCTTCTTATGTTCTTATGAAGTGATATCAGATTAAGACATGCCACACAAACCTTGTGCTTTTCCATTCTCTTTAAATGAAGCTGAGCATTTGCTGCAGCCATGGCTTCCATTACAAAAGTTGTGGTCATGTAGCTATAAGAGAATTAGAAGATATCAAGTTATTTAAAACAAAAACGAATTACAGTATCCCATTTATATGAACAACTTCATTTAAAAGCTCTGTTCTGAGGAGTTTTCAGGCAATGCTGACTATAGAAAGCAAAGTCAGATATAATGCAGGCAGCCAAATATACTTTGTATAGAGCAGAGGTGAGACTTTAATTTTTACACTTAGTATCAGTGGAGATTTGGAGAACTCAAGTTAGTTTATCTACCAATTCTTAGCTTCTTTTGACACTTTGCTTTTCTTTCAGCCAACTTCAATGGTAGGAGTCAAATGGTAAGGCTTAATAGAATTAACCTGACCAAAATATTGTAGCACTGGATGGAAAGACACCTATGGAAAATGCAACGTTATATGTAGAATGAATTTGTGACAGATTTTACTCCAACATTTCAAAGAACTATAAAACTGAATTTAAAGACAGGATAGTGTATGAAATGGGTCAGTGGTTCACATACAATGCTGTATATTAAAGATTGAAAATACTTTTTAAGATCTACTAAGACAATAGCTGGGAGTAAGTGATTCTTCAATAAGAGATCAATATTACAATTTGATTTGTTGAGCTTTGATCCACTTTAGCTATTTTGCTTATTTTTAGCAAAAATGAGCAAAGGATAGAATAATATAAACCTCAAGAATAATATTTTGCTGCTTTACAATTGGAACTAATTTACAAAAATTGAGTGAGAAATCAGTTCTGCTAAGATTAATATATAGTAAGTATTCCCTGGGGTCTAGATAATGATTCCCCCTAAAGGCTTCTTACTATACCAAACATACTTCAGGGATATCACAGATTCAGAAATTCTTATAGAGAAATGAACGTATCAGGGTAATATTGCAGGAAACATTTCCAACTTGACAGCAGTAAGAAAAATTACAAGGACAATATAACACAAATACTACAAATAACTACAAATTGGAACAGAGCCTATCAATATAAAGAAATGAACAGGAAGAAAAATCAAAGCACAAGGTAGGAAATTATAGATAAGCTGTAAGTTTTTAAAATAATCTTTCTTACACAGCTCAGAGGCAATCTATAAAGATTTATGCTTTCCATCCAAAGAAACCATAACTTTTTCAATGCCTTCAGTAATAATTTATAACATTAATTTGCAAACAACTCAGTCTCAACTGAGGGAGAAAAGATACCTGAAAATTGATTTAAAGAAATACTATTACAATGGAAGGTAATGATGCTCACAGTAGAACAATTAAATGTAGGCATAAATTGTAAATAATTAGTTGCATTCATCTAATACAGGGGTGTCAAACTGCCGGCCCGCGGGCCAGAAGCATCATAGCAAAACCGTGCTTACCCTATTGCCGGCAATGGCAAAAAAGTTGTGATACATCGCAGCACATCATGTGACATTGCGAGCTTGACACCCCTGATCTAACAAGTCCACAAATTTAAACTGACCATTAATGACCACAGTGTATGGAAAGCATTTAAGAGGGGGACTAAGTCATTTTTTTATTTGCATCCATTTTTCGGGGGGTACAGTAGAGCAGGGCTTTTCAACCAGTGGTACGGGTACCACCTGTGGTACATGGGCACCTGGCAGGTGGTACGCGACCATCCTAGAAAAGTGGTAGCGGGGGAGGGGAATGAGCTGAACCGGTGGCAGCACCGCACAAGCCTGAGCGAGAGATGGCTGGAACTGCAGGGCTGTCAGGGCTCAGCAGAAATGCCAGGATCAGTGCTGCTTTCCAGCTGATCGGCGCTTCTTCGGGGCTGTCAGGGCTTAGAGGAAAAAGCCCTGCAGTAGAGAACAAATTATTGCATGTTCTGTGCATTTTTAAAGCTCATTCAGAAATATAAAACTGACCCATTACCATGAATTCTCTATATTTAATCGAAACATTCAGGGGAGAAGTGAAATATATATTTTTTATTTTGCCCAACATGAAATCTTTGCCTCTCTACTCTGCTCGAGGGGGCATTACTGGTGGGGGGGTGGGGGAAGAACTATACCATCTAGAGCAGGGCTTTTCAACCTTTTCACTCATTGTACCACTTTTAGTATATGGCAATATTCAAGTACCACCAGTTGCCTAGCAAGGTGTCAAAAACTTGATGACCAAAAAAAAACCCCCCCAGAAAAAAGTGATAAAGTACAGGTAGTCCTCGACTTAAAACAGTTCACTTAGTGACTGTTTGACGTTATAAGGGCACTGAAAAAAGTGCCCCCCCAAGCCACAAGACACCTGCCTGCCCACCCAGCGGTGCTCTTCCTCCTGTCTGAGGTTTTCATTGTTGTGAGCATTTCTGTTGAGGATTGGCAGTGGGGGTGGGGAGGGGAGTGTTTGGTTTTTATTCTCCTCGTCTGATGGGTGGTTGCAGCAGGTTTTGGTCACTTCACATGACCCTGGGACACTGTGACCGTCATAAATATAAATCAGTTGCCATACATCTGAATGTAAATCACAAGACCCTGGAGATAAGGCAATATTCCAACTGATTGGTGCTTGTTTAGGACTCAGCAGAAGCACCAGGATCAGCACCGAGCTCCAGCTGGAGCCTGGCGCTGATCCTGGCACTTCCACTAAGCCCTGACAGCCTCGAAGCACCGATCAGCTGGAAAGCGGCAGTGATCCTGGCGCTTCTGCTGAGCCCTGACAGTCCTGCAGCTCCAGCCATCTCTCACTGAGTTCAGCTCATTCCCCTCCCCCGCTACCACTTTTCTAGGATGATCGCGTACCACCTGCCAGGTGCCAATGTACCACAGGTGGTACCCGTACCACTGGTTGAAAAGCCCTGATCTAGAGATGACCAGGCCCTGGGCAGCTAATAATGCAGCCCCACAAGGTAATAAAAACATTGAAAAATAAAGGAAAGTTATTATTTATGTACATTAACTATATTTTATATGTGGTCCAATACAATTCCTCTTCACTCAATGCAAACCAAAAGGTTGTACAACCCTGATCTAGAGGCAGGAGATTAGCCAAAGGAATTTCAATCTGTGTAGGCTACTAGCAGAATATAATAGCAGAATATAATTATTATTTATTTTTCCTGCCTTTAAAAATCCTTTCTTTGTAGTAGCATTTACAGTAAATCAAAAATTACACATCAGTGCCTACCTCTGTAGCATTCTTGCATACCACTCAAAAGTCTATTTGTTCAAAATCAAAACTACATTATTTCATTAGTGATTGTTGAGGTTTTGCCTAAAATGCCTCTAAACTGCTTCTCTAATGGGAAAAAAAATATAGCCATCATGTCTTGTATATCTGGAAAAATGTTGCATAATACTTTCAAATGAAAAATCTATCCAGCAGCTAAATTCAATGGGTGCTTATATCTAAACTAAATGGCAGATTGTTAGATTGTTGAAAATAACATTACCCAGTATGTACCAATACATAAAACTTTTTCTTATTTAATGTTAATATGGCTTTCATCCATGGATGTTTAAAGTAACACACAGCAAACAAAATTACATTTTAAAGCATCAGCAAAAAATTAAAGGGCTATACTCAAAAAGCAATCTGGGGGACATTAAAATTGAGAGAAAAATATAGGAGAAAGCGTTTTACAGACTTTCTGAAAAGCAAATATAACTGCAAAGGCAATCATGTACATATATGCATATACTGTATCTACATTTATTAATTCTCCTTTCTTCTCTTTTCTTCACCTTTGCCAGTCCACTTTGCACATCTACAAAAGGCCTATGTTATGCAGATTCATTATTCTATTGCCATCTATATTCGACTTGCTTCATTATTTAACCATCAAATAAATTGTTAAGTTTGCATCCATTAAAAATAGGGAAGAATATGCTAAATGACAATTCCTTTAATAATCCTTTTCAGTATCTAGTTCAAAGCCAAGATTGTTATAAGAAGCCTGATCATCACAAAATAAAAGACAGCAGGGCCAAAACTGTATCAGCCACTGGACTAATCCACCTTTTGGGAAACAAAAACACAAAGGCAGTGGATTTGCACAGCAACAAAACACTTAATAAAATCCTAAATATAAATATGGATATCAACTAATACAGTGGTGGCGAACCTATGGCACGCGTGCCAGAGGCGGCACTCGGAGCCCTCTCTGTGGGCACACGCACCATTGCCCCAGCCCCGTCTCCTCCCACAGCCCCCTCCTCACCAGCAGCCCCCCGGAGGAGAGTCGCCCCCGAGAACGGCCCACCGCGAAGCAGTGCAGCCAAGGACTTGGTAGCCAGGCAGCGGTGACAAGACTCCACCCTTGTGCCCCATCGTGCGCAGATGCTGCAGGGCATGGGCGGATGGCGTGGCCACCATGGCGGTGCTGGGCTACCTGGGTGATCTGTGGCAGGCTGTGGAGGTGGGTGGGTGGCCCAGCGGGCATGGCGGAGTGGGGACAGGGGTGGGCGTTTTTGGGCACTTGGTCTCTAAAAGGTTCGCCATCACTGAACTAATAAACGCTTTATTTAATAATGGACTAGAAATATATCTACCCTTATACAAGGCATGGAAAAAGTAGTAAGCACAAGAAGTAAAAGACACGAGAGAACAAAAATCCAACTAGATCTCATTCATACCAACACTATTCACTATCTTTTTCATACCTTTCTGTTCTTGCAAGCCACTTTTGCTTCTACCAGTTCCCTGCATGGCCTGATGTAATGCCTTTTGTATTGTAAACTTCTTGTGTCTCTTTTTTCAAGATCTCATCCAATTACAACTCCCCTTCCTCCTCACACATTCACTTTTCCTTCATGTTTTGGTTTTATGATTTAATTCTCATTCACTCTCTCTATGAACTAAACCATCTGAATGGAGTTCTTTTGTACTGGGCAGTCATTTTTCTACATTCAGGCATCACTAAACATTCTTGATTTTGTCTCTTCTTCTTTCCATTAAGACTCAATGTTTTCTTGTTTTACCATACATACTTTTAAGTAATGCATTGTCACTGCATTTAGTTTTCGCAGTGAGATCTTTAACCTCCACGCTTTTTAAATAGCAATAGCATTTAAGACTTATATACCGCTCCTTATGCTTTACAGCCCTCTATGAGTGATTTGCAATGTCAGCCTATTGCCCCCAACAATCTGGGTCCTCATTTTACCAACCTCGGAAGGATGGAAGACTGAGTCAATCTCAAGCTCGTCAGAGTTTGTTTGTAATACTGCATCCTTACTACTGTGCCACCAGGGCTCAGGTGAAATGAACTAAATATTTCAATATATGCAATAGGCAAGAATAGACATGGATCGTTAGTTATCTTAATTAACCTATGAAGCATAATTTTAAAAAGAGAATCTGATTTCAGCAAATTTTCATTGAAACAATGATTATTGAATATACCACATGTAAAACAGCATTTTCTGCATGTATCAGGCTATTCAGAGAACACTTCTTCTATGATATTCAGTATATAACAGTTCAAATCACCAAGAAATCCTAAAGCTATCTTCATATGTTAGTTGTCTAACAAACTGAGGACATTCAGCTTCCATTAACTTTAATAATAGCAGCTAAGTAAACAACATTGGAAAGCAGGGGTGTCAAACAGCCGGGCTGTGGGCCGGTTTCATCATACTAAAGCCACACCCACCCTATTGCTGGCAATGCAAAAAGAGTCGCGATAGTCATGACACGTCATGTGACATGGGGAGTTTGACATCCGTGCTGTAAAGCATTAGAAGCACCTAAGTAAGTAAAAGTATACAAAAAATGGCTTTATGACTAGGATATATTTGTTAAAAAACTGTCGTTCATAAAATTTAGGAATGACATATAATTTTCAAGGCAATTATATTTTCATATAGTTCCAGGTGAAACACTAGGCCAGTGATGGCGAACCTTTTAGAGACTGAGTGCCCAAACTGCAACCCAAAACCCACTTATGCATCGTCGAGTGCTGGGCGGGTGTGGCCCATTGGGTGGGCGTGGCTGTGATGGTAATGGCAGACTGGGTGGGACTAAAAAGTTCAATCAATCAATTCCAACTTTGCAAGATTTTTTTTTTCCCATGAGAAGTTGAAATTGACTGATTGAACCTTCTTTTTTTTTTTGCACATGGCGGCGGAGGCCTAAAGCAAAAAGGTTTTATAAAACCCAGCTGAAGGCCTAGGACTGGGGCGACGGCATGCGTGCCCACAGAGAGGGCTCTGAGTGCCACCTCTGGCACCCGTGCCATAGGTTCGCCACCACTGACTTAGGCTGATCTTGAAAAGAAAAACAAACCAGGTCAAATCTTGTAGTACCTGGACAGGAGAACACCAGGAAATTTCAAGGATATAAATTAAACTGATTTTTTTTTTAAAGACAGCAATAACAAAGAACATAGATGTATCAATGTAATTGCTAAGAATAAAGCTTGACAGAGGAATTTTTTTAAAAAAAATCTTATCATTATACTTAAAATAAGTGTGTATTTACTGTGCTATTTCAATTTGCCAAAAATCAATTAAAACAAGAATTCAGTCTACTGGCAGCAAAAGTAGGTCACACAGCTGGTTTGTTATCAAAAGACAGTTTCTTATTTCTTTCATTATGATCCCCAATTCCATTGTGTGAATCATGCCACTGTTGCTCAGGTCTTTTACCAGCTCTACTTTTTTAACCTTAGTTTTAAAGATGTGATTCCACTGGGTCCAAAGATGCTGCTGAATTTGATTTACAGAGTTAAAGCAGCATGATATTGACCATACTTGCTGGTGGCCATACTGAAAATATGCAACAAAGAAAGTTGGTGTCCAACGAGCTGCAGCTAATCCCAGGTATATCTCCACACACCTCTTGTTTTAGCCAAATTAACAGAAGTAACATGAAGCAAAATCTTACCTCATAAATCCCAAGAACATTATTAGAATAAGGCTGACAAGCCAACCAGCAGTAGCAAAGGCCTTTGGCATAGTTAAAGCTCCTGTGCCAACTATGAGGTTGAACATGTAAATCAGGCCAACCTGCAATGAGAGAATAGAAACATTTAATAGAAACTATTTAAATTAGTTCCATCTTTGGGCAAATACAGTAGCAATCTCCACATGTACAATTCACTCTGGCATTATGACTATGTGATTTCAGAAGTCTAATAGCCAGTGAAAATAATCTTTGCTAGTTCATATTAACTGTTCCAGTAATAATATTGTTTTATGATACGAAAGGGGGTTTTTCCCCTCAACTCATGCAGGTGGTTCATTTGGCACAGTATAAGCCTGCAAAGAAATGTTTCAGTCAATGACTTTGCCAAGTGCATCTGATGTGCTTAATGGGGCCTGTAGAGCAGTGGGTGGAACTAAATAAGGTCATCATGGACAAAGCAATCTAAATTTGGCTTGCTACCATCTGTTCCTACCTATCCAGAACTTCCTACTTGCATTAATTCTTATGCTTCCTGCAAGACATAAAAAAAGATCTCCTTAAAATTAATCAAGGGCTTCCTATAAAATTTATCTAGCAATATATTACTTTTCATTGATATTACTTATCACTATATTTTCTTTCCATACTTCTGTGCAAGGTAGATTTATTTCTTGAAGCCTGGTCTGCCCATATCTTTGGTAAACTTCTTTCACCTGGGAACCCTCTTCCATCTATTATAGAACCTACATTTCTTCAGCAGCCAAAACTGCTTAAATCCCATTTCGTTTGCCATCCATCTTCAGCTCTTTTTCAAGTTCAGCAACTTCCTTGCAGGCAGCTTCCTGGCCTATTTCACCTTTTTCCTCCTCGTTATATATGTGAAAATCTTAAATTTGTTTCGTTATCAGCATCTCCCAAATAGAGTTTAACAGCTTGAAGTACAGTTCATAGGCTGGGAGACAATTGACAGGATGGCAAAGAATGCTTGGTTATTCTATTTTGTTACACTCTTATAAAACTCTTTTGCAAATTATAAGGAAATGTTCCTATTTAGATTTGAAATAGATTAATAAATTCTCAAGTAGGCTACCTACCCGGTTTTGGGAGCCGTTGTGCACAAAAGCACAGTGTGTTTAGTATGAAGAGAACTAGTTTGGCAGAAAGCTAATTCTGAGCAAGAAATTCATATAGTATAACTAAACATAGAACACTTCCTAAAAGCACAAGATAATGGCAGAAAAAAAACCAAATCCTATAAAATTTACCATACTTATCACAACTGTAGGAAAAGAAGGGGAAAATAAAAGAAAATATTGTTATTGCCTTCAACTGCTTTATTAGAAATTCTGTACATAAAGCAGCTCTCTCTATAGAACTCCATCTCCACAAAATATATTTATTTCTTGTACTACAATATATGGGATTCCTGGGAAAAGAATCCAGTGGATTGCAATTCTCAGTAAGAACAGCTGGAAGGTTGGGTTTCCATCTTTTCCTGTCACTGTTTGCTTTTTTTAGGCATGCCTCTGTTTTAATTTAATTCTACCAAGCTTATATACCTATTGGCTCTTAAATAAAGCTGAGACACCACCATCAATATTAAGCAAAGATATATCAATGGAAAAATAACATAAAACAAAATACTCCCTTAAAACAATTTTAATACAGGTAGTCCTCAACTTACGAGCACAAATGAGTCCAGAATTTAGGTTGCTAAGTGAGAAATTTGTTAAGTGAGTTTTGCCCCATTTTATGACTTTTCTTGCCAAATTTGTTATGTGAATGACTGCAGTTGTTAAGTTAGTAACACGGTTGTTAAGTGAATCTGGCTTCCCCATTGACTTTGCTTGTCAGAAGGTCGCAAAAGGTGATCACATGATTCTGGAACACTGCAATCATCATAAATAGGAACCAGTTGTCAAGCATCCAAATGTAAATCACATGACCATGGGGATGCTGCAATAGTCATAAGTGTGAAAAATGGTCACAAGTCACTTTGTTCAGTGCTGTTATAACTTTGAATGGTCACTAAACAAATTGTTGTAAGTTGAGGACTACCTGTAATTAAGGATTTTCACTACATTTTTGTTATTATGGAAGCAGGAAGCATGTTATTATGAAAGCAGGAAGCATTGTTAATTTTAAAAAAAACTTGTTGCCTGAATTCTGCAAAGAATATCTACTTGTTTATTTATAAATTTGTTTCGGCACTCAAAAATTTATTTAAAAAGGCACTATACACTAATGCTTTCTTTAAATTTGAATTTATATGAAATATAAATATAATCATTTACCATTTTCAAATCCTTTGCTAGGTCAAATACAATGAGGTGCGAAATGATCAAAACAATATTCAGTATCAAAACCCAATTTAGAAATTAGCTGTAATGTGTTCCATAATTTGGAGAAAAGAAAAAACAAGCACAATAAATTACCCTATATAAAATTACAATTTTGCATGCTAATACTGGACTAAAAATAAACATACATTAAGTAACAATACCAATGCTACGCACTCACATAAGGAGAGTAGAGCTCCCCTGTATCAGTAATGCTTCCAGCCATGCTGAAAAGAATTTAAGGGCTTGAGACAAGATACGTTGTCAGTCGTATTTGTTCCAGTCACTATTAACCTGAAAAACACAAAACAGTGAACTTTTTTACAAAGTTACTTACAATTATTATTATTAAGAACTGAATCTACTACATAACAAATTTTACTGAATTAAAGATAGTATCAGAGACTTCAAATTAACCATTTAGAGTTTAACCAATATCACTAATTTCCATGCCGTTGCTTTATTAAACAACTCTAAGATTTTCTCTGCTTGAAATTGGATAACTGTAAGTAAAAGGCACTCTTGCCCTTGTTAGTTCCTAATTGGTTCTATATCATACGGCAACACTTATATTATTTCAAAGGGAAGCTAAGTATGAGATCATAGTAATATATGTAATTACTTCATAATAGAAAATTAAATGAAGTAAAGAGAATACAGTATATCAGTTGCAAATAAAGTCAGTCAATCAAGCAGAAAGCTGCAAGAAACCTGTTGGACAAAACATTTTCTACAGAATGTGACTTTAAAATATCTAGATATAACTCCTTAATTTGTCTGTTGCAAGATTCAACAGATTAACTCTCAGTATTTCTGACCAAAGACAAAAGATTAATACATCCCAAAGACCTTAACGCAAAGTACTGTTTCCCTGGTCAGAACAGTGTTTTGCTCAAATGCACATTTAAAAACCTCCAAAATGTCCCAGAAATCAAACTGAAAGTAATCCAACTTTTTTTGTTAACAGACCATCCTACCAAATAGACACAACTTATATGGGATATAATCAGATTTTGTTTTTAAAAATGTATTATTTATTCCTAATTGTCAGTTTTACATATTTCATAATGGAAAACTCTTTTGCCAATATTCTTGTTTTGAAGTGGAGCCTAAGAAATATTGAATCATTCCAAAATCCATTATAAATATTTTCCAACTTGTAGCAAAGATTAAAGGTACTAGAATCCCATTACCGCTCTCATTCGAACTAACCTTTCATCATTATTAAAACAAGTTTATCAATGGTGGAGAGATTGCAACAATCAATACTGTAATTACAGATACTGTAAGGATAAATGAGAAGTAACAAATACTGTATTCCTTGCGGGAAGGAGCAGGAGTGGCAGTCAGAGGAAAGTGGACCAAATAGCTATCTAATTCTGCTTTTATCCTATTTTTCTTTCTTTGCAATGATATTAATGCTAATGATTCCTTAAGCTTTAATAACCAACAGGGATTATTTCCCACCTCTATTCAGTAGGCTTACGTGTTACTTTAGCTCTTGGGGAAAAAATGTATTGTCTTTCCAATACCCTTTCAACCTACCTCGGTCATGAACTAAATAGGTAAGGCCATCATTTTGGATTAGAAAAGGTAGGTGTAGAGACAGAATGGCATTAGGAATTTATGTTCAAATTCAGATTCAGTGTATACTTCAATAGACAAGCACAATAAAATAGATTCCCTGACCATCTTATTCTGAACACACTGATGTTCTCATCTTAGTCTCACTGCATGGAGAACAATGACATTTCTTGTGCCAGGCAATAAGTTAGATCCAATGTAGCCTAATGATATGCTGTTCTTACTTTCAATGTTTCTTAGGGCTGAGGACAACCCCAAGGTATAGCAGTTTGAAAGGGAGCTTTTGTCAGTCAGGAAATAAGTCAGGAAGAGTGAATGAAGACTTAGGCTATTAGGAAGTAAAGCCTTGTTTGAACTCTCCTCTGGATGACTTTTTTTTTTTTTTAACTATTCAGCAACAAGAAAATCCCTGGTACGGGTTTAAAGAGCTACCGTACCTTTGAAGCTAATAAGAAGAGAGGACAGAATTTATATCCGCACCCAGAAAAGTAACAGGGAGGAAAGACTTTCTCTTGAAAGCACACTTGCTAGTAGATTCTTACTTAATCAGTTTCCAATCAGGAAATTAGGCTGACAAGATTCTGCATGGAACAGAGGCTGGACTAGATGACCTCTGAGCTTCTTTCTACCACTTATGACTCTATGTAAAAACTTGATAAGCTACTGGTTTATTATGATGCAATTTGGTACAGATGAATGAGTTTTGTGTGGCATCAGCTAGTATCAGGATGCTTTTTATTTTTCATTTGGTCAAGTCCATGTTGTTTTCCTAGAACAGGGGTAGGCAACCTCGGCTCCTTTATGACTCATGGACTTCAACTCCCAGAATTGACTCAGGAATTCTGGGTGTTGAAGTCCATGAGTCATAAAAGAGCCGAGGTTGCCTACCCCTGTCCTAGAATAATACAAAGTGTTTTGCCATCAGATTCTTCCAAAATGTCTCTTCAACTTTGCAATCTAATCTATTTTTCCATATAAGTACTAAACCAAACCCAACTAATTATTGGGAAATTATTGGGCAAAATCTAAAAATCTTGGTGGAAATGGGAATGGCCTATGACTGCTAGTGATATTTTTCACAAAGCAGAGTCTTAACTCTTCATTTTGATACACAACTCATGAACAAGCTGACTCCAATTTAAATACAGTGTTCATGATAAACATCAATACTTTCTTCTTTTGGTGTACTTCATTTTTTAGAAAATCCTCCTCAAATTGCAGGTATTTTTCTTCTATCAACAAAAATATTACATGAAGAATGTTCCCCAAAATAATCCACTTTTTATCAACATCTCTGAACTTTACAGTAAAATAAAAGGATAACCCTTTTCACTAAGCAGAAATAAACTAGTTGTCTTGCATCTGCAATAGGTTTTATCTTTAAAAGACAAAATATTCATTTACCTCTTCTCTACTGACATCCTCCATCCCATACAGGCTTTCTACAGCACCCCAAAATCAGCTTTTAAAAAGTATGGTGAGGACAGATCACCTGACTCCCACGTGAGGCCACATAGTAATTTTAATTAAGCACTTGTCTTTTTTTTAAAAAAAAAAATCTTCAACAACACACATACATAATGAATAAAAAGTACAAGGTAGTCAACTTATGACCACAATTGAGCCCAAAATTTCTGTTGCTAAGAGAAGACAGTTCTTAAGTGAATTTTACTCCATTTTATGATCTTTCTTGCTACAGTTGTTAAGTGATCCTTTGCAGTAGTTCACTTGACAATTGTTAAGTGAATCTGGCTTTCCCACTGACTTTGCTTGTCAGAAGATTGCAAAAGGTGATCACATGATCCCAGGACACTGTGACTATCATAAATATGAGTCAGTTGCCAAGCATCTGAATTTTGATCATGTGACCATGGGGATGCTGCAACAGTCATAAGTGTGAAAAATAGTCATGTCACTTTTTTCCGTGCCGCTGTAACTTGGTCAGTAAATGAACTGTTGTTAAATGAAAGATTACCTGTATGGTGCACACAGAACATCAGTTCTTATTTTAAACACATTACCTCTTGATCCTATGGAATAAAACTGGATGATCTTTCTATAACATTAACATAGAGCAGGGGTTCTCAACCTTGGTAACTTTAAGACTTGTGGACTTCAACTCCCAGAATTCCTCAGCCAGCAAAGCTGGCTGAGGAATTCTGGGAGTTGAAGTCCACAAGTCTTAAAGTTGCCAAGGTTGAGAACCCCTGACATAGCGCCAGTTCATAAATCAGTAATGAATTTATCTTGAATCCAGGACCGTAAATACAGACTCCAATATTTTTTTCACTTCACCCTGTGCTCCCTAAATCCATAATTATATACAATTAAATTTATCAATTAATTCTAACTTTAGGAATGTTATTCAGAATATGGATTTGGGAAAGGCAATACTGCATAAAGATGTGATTAACCAGCACCTTAGTCTCCTTACTTATTGTTTGCTTATTATACAGCATTGCACACATTTCCTAGATGACATCCTTCGGAGACTTACGATCAGCACTCCTTTCAACCTGGGGCAGTTTGAACTGTAACCACATGCACACGCGTGTCTGCCCCTGAAACGATGCTGACGACCGTCCTAACACGAAGTCGCCTCCCCTCCCGTTAGCAACACCCAAAGTGAATTTCACGGGACTTTAGTCATCCTCTACACGGGCTCTTTCTAAAAGCACTTCAGAGCTGCATTCCCTGCCGTTAGAAAGCCAAATAAAACCTCTCCCAGCGCTGCTCCGGGAATGCCACGTCCCTGAGGCTCGCCCAGCCGCGGCTTCCTCTTCCCATTCTGCCTCCCAGGGCTGCGGCTTCGCCATGCCACCATGCCTGCCATCCCGCAAACCACCACGAAACCTCCTTCCTTATCTCTAAAAACCTTTACCAGGAACAACCGCAAGCCCAGAGAAACCCAAGGCAGAGGCTCCAGCCGCAACTCCAAGCCGGCTCCCCTCATGCTATACCCAGGGAAGTGAAGGCGCGGACAGCGCATGCGCACCCCCGGCTAAATGGGGCCACTTCAACTACTACCGAAAGCAACAACCCGGACTACAGCTGTTCCAGCCGCTTCCTACGTCAATCGGGCAGCTCCTCGAGCAGGAGATCGCGAGGCGGATTGAGGCTCAACGGCTACCGTAGTGTTCAGTTAAGGGAGGGGAGGGCCTTACAACTGCGCAAGCGTGGAGATCGAGGCATGGAGAGCTCGCGGGAAATGCGCGCTTGTCACCTGTTTCCTTTCACTGTTGCAGCAGACGGGGCTGGCGTGGGCGACGGAGCGGGTGGGCTTTGTATCCTTTCGTGAGCTTTATTGGCTTTTCCTCTCCTTCCTTCAGGAACATAGATATTAAAGACCCAGCTCGAAGTACACTTAGGGAACGGTCCTGGAAACTCAGTGGGGCGCTATCTTTCTCTATGACTTAAACCAGGGGTTCTCAACCTTGGCAACTTTAAGACTTGTGGACTTCAACTCCCAGAATTCCTCAGCCAGCTTTGCTGGCTGAGGAATTCTGGGAATTGAAGTCCACAAGTCTTAAAGTTGCCAAGGTTGAGAACCCCTGATTAAACAGTGAAAGATACGGTCGGCAGCAGGCAAGTCTAACATACAGTTGGCCAGTTTGTGACTCAGATGATTGATTGATTATGTACCATCAAGGCAAGCAAACTTGTCTGAAATGGTATTGGGTCTCCTGCTTGAGCAGGGGGTTGGACTAGAAGACCTCCAAGATCCCTTCCAGCTCTACTCTGATTGAAAGATCAAACACATAGACAAGATTTTCTCCATGAGGATGTGTTGGATAATTTGAGCTGTGATATATCTATACCAGAGGTGTCAAACTCAATTTCATTGAGGGCCGCATCAGCATTGCGTTTGCCCTTGGGGGGCCAGGTGGGTGTGGCCTACTGGATGAGTGTGGATGGAGTGGGTATGGCCTACTGGGTGGGCATGGCCAGCTCTACATTGTTCGCATCAAGGGTGTCTGGGGGGGCCTGGGCAAGAGTGGGACAGATCTGAGGGTCTCTGGCAGAAGGTGGGACCGGGGCAAGCGCCACGGCATGGTGCATTTCTTCATTCCTAATAAAGGGTGACACCTCCTCAGCATGCACCCAGGGGGCAGAGCCAATGCAGCAGCGGCTGGTTCCTCGCTGTTTCTGGATGGCCTTTTGGAGCTAAGACTGAATACATTTCAGCATAGATGGCCACCACAAAATTGTACATTGGCTCCCAGCCAGCCATGTTGGCTTTGCGGGCCACATGAAACCACTTCACGGGCTGCATCTGGCCCCCGGACCTTGTGTTTGACATGTCTGATCTATACCTTACAAAATCAGAATAGTGCAAGCCATGGCATTCCCTGTGACACTACGTGAAAGCAAAAATTGGACTTTGAAGAAGCTGGTTAGGAAGAGTATTGATGCCTTTGAACTTTGGTGGAGAGAGAATACTCCTGAGAATACTGTGGGCAGTCAAGAAAATAAACCAATGGATCATTGAGCAAATAATTATCTGAGGTGCAAATGACAAGGCTCAAATTATCTTACTGCAGACATATGTAAAGACCCAGAAATTTGGAAAAAGCTCTAATGCTGGGAAAGGTAGGGGGGAAAAGAGAGTGAGCAGCATTACAGTAGCAATGAGTGCACCATTGGGAAACTTTAAAGAACAGGTGAGGGATCTTCATGGAAAAATTATGTGGTCACTAGGAGTCAAAAATGATTTGGTGGCAAATAATCATTTGTGCCTCGAGTGAGAAGTCTGGTTTGATTCGTTTGATGATCCATTGATTTGTTTACTTGGCTGCTAATTGTGTTCTCAGGAGTGTTGTCCAACACTAATGGCTCAAAAGTTTCAATAATCTTCCTATATTGCTTCTTCAACTGGAGAAGCTTATTTAACCAGCAGCTAAAAAGTGCTGTACAAATCTAAGCTTAGAATTAGCTTGATCTTTTTTTTCCATTCTGACCTATTTTTTTCTAGATCTAAAACCCTTCATAGTGGACTTTAACAAGCCCCCAGCCTTCCAGTTGTTCTCCATATTACAGGCTATTATAACATACTTTTGTCTCATGACTCACATATAGGTACATACTCTTCCCATTACTGATTTAATTCTGACTCATCAGTGCTACGTAAGCAGTGGTCATTTTCCATCTTAGAAAATACCAATAATCTATTTATTTATTTATTTATTTATTTATTTATTTATTTATTTATTTATTTATTTATTTATTAGACTTATAAGCCGCTCTTCTCCAGGGGACCCAGAGCGGCTTACAACATAGATAAATAACAATCGCATTTAATAAGTCTAATATAAATTAAATTAAGATGATCATAAAGTTAAAACAATACTCCAAATTTTTTAATAAAAAACATTCATCCAACATTCAACACCAATCATTCTATACTATTGTCCCTCTCATTTAGTCAATATGCTGTCTGTAAGGATATAGATATTTGTTTTATAAGAAAAGGTGTGATGGTTTTAAAAAAACAAAACTTTGTTATATCTGTATCTTTTGACATCCCATATAAAGTTCAAAAAGGAT